>CM017799.1:9047147-10291476 GCA_008086715.1 Sitobion miscanthi | reverse complement strand
TATATAATACGATGTGGGTCTGTCTTTAGTTGTATTCGCTTTACAAAAACTATTAGAAACGATACCGATATCAACGCAAGACTCAACGTCGTTGACACGTCTTCACTAATTATTATTCGTCACTAGATTTTATATTTTGTCGCGAACTATCGGAATAGATGAGGTTTATCGGTCATCAACAAAAATCGCGGTGAAATAAATTTTTTTTTCAACCTAAAAGTCAAGTTTTTGATTTATAGATAATATATAAAAACGTTTTGTACGGTCGTTTAAGTATAGACACGTTTGTATGTATATACGTGGACTAAATAATAGACGTCTCGGAACGGCATAAAATTAATACTTAATGAAGCGTGTAAAACGAATCGACGTCGGTATGGTGGGTGGTGGGTGGTATTGCGGGCATCGGCCCATGATGCGTTTACGACGAGGGAGTCAGCATCGCGAAATAGTCAAATTTTGCAGGCTACTGACTTTGATGTATAACAATATACAAGGTGATTCGCCAATCACGATCACCTCATTTTTCCTTCAATAATGCAGTTGGGTGCTCAAAATCTGATTTTTGCAATTTTCAAATAATATATCCTCCTTAATAAATACCATATTTTATTTTTTTTTTTAGACTGTTCGTACTATCACATAAAGGTGTCTTGTGATGATACAAACTTCTACTTCTTCAAACGAGAACCTCTTTTCTACTGTAAATTGTATTATATAGTGGATTATTTTTCTCAGAATTTAGTAGTTTTTAGTTATTTTAACATTGTGTACTATCGAATTAGGTACCTGCATCAGCATTTTCACAAAAATTATCCACTAAATAATGTACAGTAAAAATGAATGGTATTCATTTAAAAAAAGATATTTATTTTTCCACAAAAATACTCCTTAAGTAATACAAAAAAATGTCATAAATTTGAAAATATGGTCTTTAAGTACCTCCTACCTATAGTTAAAAATGTTAAAAATCAAATTGTTTATAAATTCATTATTAAAGAAAATATAGGGGTGAATCACCCTGTATAATAACCTAAATATATTATAATTTATAAACGCATGAGTATAATATTATCTCGTTACCAGTTTCGCATTTCCGTCGTATTGGGACCGTCGAAATGGTCAGAAATATGTATGTAGCCATGTAGGTATGTACCTATATCGGCAATCAAACTGATATTACTTTTGCAATCATATTGAGACAGTCGTTACCACCGTAATTGACTCCATTGTATTATAATAATATCTTCTTTACTACATTATTTCAGCGATATTACACTTTTTATTTATGTAGTTCCGTTTACGCCAGGGAAAAAGTTGACAAAAAATATACGGCGCTTTACCGTGGTATTTTGGTCGACTTATTGTAAGTAGGTACCTTAGTTCATAATCATTTTAAAATTAACTTAAAAAAATTGAGCAAATACAATAATTCATCTAGCTGTGTATTATACCCCACTCTACCGAAGAAAAAGTTTTTCCACTTTTTTTCTAATTTATTTTATTTCATTTTACTGGACACATGACGACATTGGTGTATGTATTTCTATTTTATGACTCAATATCCGCGGTGGACAGTTGCGTGGAGTTGCGTTCATAAAACTATACTTTCGCATAACCTGTCCGTAGTGGCGTGGTCTTTAAATATTGAAAAAAAAACCCATTTGATTCCGTTCGGTATTTTCCGAAATTATCCAGGACATAAAAAAAGCACTTTGTTTTATGTATTATAATAATACAAAGATGACAACAGTCGAGTGATCGATCCATCGCCGTCGCCGAGAGTATATTACATTTTATTATGTATAGTTGAATCAAATATAATAATGTTATAATAATATATAGCTGCACGTCAATACAATAATATTAAATATACGTCAGCGGGGCATGGATAATAATATAATAATGGACAGGACACGCCAATACCAGTTTCATATGGGGCCGTGTGCTTTTTGGGTAAAGAGGGAAAGACAATACAAAAACTGTTTTATTAAATAATAACGATAACGTGATAGTTGATACTATATTACAATATTTTATATGTCAACTCTAAACTTCGCGTACATATAATTAATTGTAATTAGAATATAAAATAATATAGATCGTTAATTATTATTGATATTAATCATAAATGTTATTTATTATCATTTATCAATTATCATATAAATATTCACCACATATAACCTTAAAAGTGTATCAATAAGTTTTCTTGCGATAATTTCTTATGTCCCATCCACTCTTGTATTATCTATGCAGCGGGGTGTATGGGATTTTCGTGGACAATATAATATTATCAGCTACGTCTTGTCCGGCGCTGCAAGTGCTGCAGCGGTGTTTCGGATTTAAAGTCGGTGTCTATTATACATTACAGTTTGTCATAATATTATTAAAATTTGACCGGACGCCGCCGCTGCCGTTAAAGCCGGTCTCCTCTAATTTATTTTCAATTTAATGTTCTTGCGGAGAGTGTTTTCGTTTCATTCGATTTCGGACCTGCAGAAGTTTATTTTCTCGTCCCGCGTCAAAATAACGTCGGGGGATAAAAACGTTGTTTACATAGGCGTGTGTGTGTGTGCGTGCACATAATAATAGTAATAATAATAATATAGTGCGCCATGTCGAGTTTGACGTCCGCCCGTTGATTTTTGTAATCCCCCACGACCCGCGGTGATGTGTACACGGCCGAGTGACCGTCTCGTACTATGTTTTGTCCAAAAATATATTTTCGTCCGAACCATTATTGCCGGCGCGAGTAGAATGAAAATATATAATAACAACGACAGAGGCATACGTCACGTGGAAAATGTGGAAACTGTGTCCGATATACTCTCAGGAGCTATACACATAATATACTGTGGCGGACCACCTCGCGTGTGTGCATTTATTGTTAGTGATGATGATATTATGTCCTGCGACGATATCGATGTCTTGGCAAATGTCATCCAATACGCAACGATAATATAATAATATCGAAACCAGCTTTATCGAAAATGGCCAAAAGTTAGCTGATACTTATATAGTAGTTGTCTATACGAGTTTTGTATATTTACGATTATTACAATAATTTTAATTAGTAATATTATTACTATCCGATGAACGCTACACTTTTATTAATATAAAAACAAATCGAATTCGAGCTACTTGGAATGAATCCAGAAAACCCGACGGGGACCAAACACGACAAGATAAAATATAAATTTAAATTAAATCAAAAATAGATTTAACGGGCTGACGAAAAACTAGGGGATGGGGGTACGTCTGTGATTAGTTTATTAATTCGATATCCTTCGAAACGATGACGTCGGTATTCGAAATTATGTCGTTGGCCATCGGCCATCCCTGTGCAGGCAGTACATTGTATAATATTATAGTAGTACGTACCTATACCAACCTATACCCTTTTAATGAAGAGTCGTGCGGGATTCCGCGGGATTGACCTTTCGTAAGTCACCGCTACACGGTCACATACCATAACAAACCGTAAAAAGAACCTGTCAACGTGCAGTTTTGTTTGGATACCATTAATAATATTCACAAGCTGTGTACACTTTGGCTGCAAAACACCGTAGAAATAACACGCAACGTTCCGAAAATTGCGACGTAATAAAAGTGTACGCACAAGTTCGTCATTGTGGCCCATATAACGCATTAAGCCGAGAACTTGCATGTAATAATATTCTTTTTGGATTTTCGGCAGCGCGCACGTGTTACGAAACATGTGCCAATAAATATTAAATTATCTTAATATAGACTTCAGCCATACATTATGTAACGCAAATATAATATAACCGATAGAGTTAATATAATAATTATAAAAAAAAATAAAATAATAATGAATAATAATTTACTGAATCTATATTTGAGTTATGACGTAACAGCAGTATATTGTATAATATTATTTCGCGTTGTACAGTTTTATCGTCTGTGGTTTAGTGTGCTGCAGGGTGGTCCGTGCACATAAATCATTCGCGAACAAAATTATTATCGTTTAAATATTCTCATATATTTTTGTTTGGCCATATGTGCTGCAGTGGGCGTATCTAGAATACATTTTATTTCGACTCAAACCAAACTAACATTATAATTAGCCAAACAAATGCTAATAATTCTATTTTATATACTTTTTTTAGAATACTCTTCCGTGTACAATACAAATCTAATGATGGTAAATGCTATCGATTGATATACGGGTATAATTACGAAATTCAGTTTATGTGAAAACTGTGTTGCAGATAACACACGAGTTTTTGGCGGTTTTTATTACGCAAAAAACCTGCAGTAATTGGTCTCGTGCAGTGTAACCAGGGTGGGACGTGGCTCTCTGCTCGTCAACCCCCCCAAGATAATCCGTGTAAAACGATTATTTATATAGTATACCTTAACTCATAATTATCATTTTTTTTTTTTTTTGTATATAATAGATATTTAGTCGATAATACCTAACATTGTGACGATGTACAACACAATATGTCGGTACGTAGATTTGATAAAACGAAAAAATATATGGACCTACACAACAATATGTTTTGAATTCGAAGTCAACGAAAAACCATTAAAACGATTCTGAGCAGAAGTCGTCGCAATACAGTCACTCTGCGTAATGTTTGTAGTAAAAAGTATTTCAAATTTGATATGTTCATAAAAATAAAACGACTTAAATGCCTATACGATATTATAATATCTTATCGTTGCCCGCCTACTCTGTCCGTAATATAATATAGTAAAGTATTATCTCGAAATCTTGAATTCCGTCTAATTGGTAATTTCCCGGTTGTATATAGGGTTTACGAATTCACTTGAAATAAAAAAAAAGCCAAATGGATATAAATAACATAATAAAACTGGACTGTAATTTTTTACGAGTTTAACTGCAACGGCCGTTTTGCTTGAATGCAATTATTATCACAATACGCCTCCCCCCCCACCATTTAGCAAAAGGCACGCCAGTGAAAATAAATTCAAAAGTTTGAAACGTCAAAGCGTAAATGATTTATATACTGTGCAGCAATACACGAAACGCAGTTATAGTATAATATATTATATTAATGTAGTTACAGAAAAAGCCGATTTATGTGTATCTACACATGTATATAACTCTCAGGGTGGTATTTTAGACTTGTGTTAGAACGAAATCGAAAAAAAATGACGAAATAACAATATTATTATGTTACGGGTATGTGAGTAATATACTATATGCCTATTATCGATAAACAGACTCAAATGGTAACTTACGCTGCTGCGCGTATCATATAAATTATAAAATATGTATAAATAATATTATACAGAGTGCGATTATTTAAAATTTAAACACACCGGAAAAGTATAGTAACGTTTTTAGAAGTTTGTTTTTGGTCTATTATACGAAATAACGTCATATTTGAGAACAATTTAAATTTGGATTTCAAATAATATATATTTTTTTACTACTTTGTATACTTTTACTAGTTTTAGCATTGATTAAATAATAAATATATATATTAAATTTATTCAATGGTTGTTGTGCTGTTGGTTAATAATTATTTACTTATGTTTTTGAACGGTGCCTTCTATAGTTTCACGTCTCACGAAACAGAATGTGTATTTCAATAAGTTAAAATCAAATTCCGATTCCGAATTATTATAATTAAAATATAACAATTTGCCTAAATTAAGAGTACAGGTATTTAAAGTTTGATGCGTGCATATAATAGGTATACAGGGTGTAATAGATAGAACTGGCTTTTGTAATAACATTTGTTCTAACCAATATTTAAAATTTTTTGTTTATACATAGTTTATAAACACTTGCGTTACACATAATATATCATATGACAAATTATTTTTTTTAACACTGAAAATAAAAATTTAAAATTTGATTTCAATTTGTTTTGGGGTATATTCAAAATAGACAATTTGTGAATCTGATTCTTATAATCATTTTGATGGTAAAAACATTTATCTGAGTAGTTTATTTTTTAGAATTTTTTTTAAATATCATTATTTTTTGATTGAATGAAATTGGAACGTAATAACTTTTTTCAACATTTTTTTTTTGGGAATTCACTGACATGAGTATATTTCTTAAAGTATTTACCAGTCATATAATTTTAAAAATTGATGTCACATGTTTAAGAAGCATAATTTTTCTATTTTTTTCTCCAAGTCTTATGACTGTTACAACTTGTACACAAAATATAGAATGACCTGCACAAACTCGCAGCAACAGCAGCAGCTTTTCGATAAGACCGTTGCAGTTCATATACCTCTGAACTAATCACCCTGCGCAGTACGATATTATACTAAACACGCGTGTACCACCGACAGACACGACTGTGAAACTTTCTAATTTACGAACGCGCCTCTCTCCCCCCCCCCCCCTTTCCGGCAAATGGCTTTCTGCCGGGGCAGAGCCTAGTTAATAAATCCATTGGGGGCGCACATTAAGCGCCGAAACAGATGACCGTATCATGATTAATGGACAAACGATCGCATACAATGGTCGTGGCTATATTTACACACGCGCACAGGATTATATTATATGATATTATTATAAATGTACAATACAGTGGTATTTATAGAGGTGTACGCACTTCGGACACACGTATGTGCGCATTATTATTATAATTATATGTGCGAACGGACACTGCACGATCGTTATATCATTAAAACATATACGTTTGCAGAGCGTTGGCGACGAATAGGTATACCGTCACGTTTTGCATATCGCCGCCGGTGTGTATACGTATACATAATATAGGTGTTATTATTATACGTATATAATTATTATTATTATTAATAATTATTATTATGATATTATAATTGCGTTATAACCACGGTCCACCGCGGGTATAGCCGGTATAGGCGGTATACCATATTAAAATATAAAATGATGTATATATTATAAATATAAATTTTATGAATATGGCGCCCTGTTCCCAATAACGTTTCACAAGTTACAACATAATATCTGTCCACAGAAGTCGACTAACGCGAGTTCATTTTTTGAAATTTTGAATTAGCTGTGATTATCAGAATTTTTGTGATCTCTTTAAAGGTATTAAAACGTAAGTCATATGTACAATAAATGCTAAGATACCAGGGGTATACTGACTTAAGTCCTAAACTATTATAGGAGTATAGAAACGTATGTCCAGCACGTTTACATAAGAAAAGTAATTCAAAATAATATTTTTGAAGTATAAAATTATAAGTCCATTGCAACAAATATTTTTGTTTTGTCTCTCTTGTAAAATTTGCTTTTTGTGACTTGCGTTACTCGACTTCTGTGGTACAGATAACAGAACTAGAGATATAAGGTGCTAGATTATTAGTATTAAGTCAAGAAGTCTCCTATATTACCATAATAAATAACGGTGCAATAATTAGTCCAATCTTAACGCCCCCCAAAACGAGGCTCATCATAAATTTGTTTATAAAACGTATAAGCTATTCAGTATTTTGTGGTGATCATACTAATTTTCTTCTGAATCGTGGCCTAGTTTTTTTTTTTAGCATATACCCATAAATACAAACTCTTTTTTTAAATTTATATATTATGACACTGGTAAAAATAGTTTGATATTTTTTTTTATAAATTCAAATTTATTAATTTGTAAGTTGTAACTGGCATTGTAAATGTCAACGATAATATTATTATTATAATATAATAGTCACATCTTAAAATGATAAATATAATCAGGCTACTCAGATATAACGCAAAATACTCAGATATAACGTAGGTACTGTAAACCCGATGCTGAATTTCAGATCAGACCTTTTTTGTAATATTATCTTTGGGACACAACCTGTGAACTAGTACGCAGCTAACATTTTACGTATATACATACATTTCACGAATATTTTATTCATTGGTTTCTCGTTGAATATTGTAAAATGATTCATACAACGAATAATAAAAATAATAATTATTCATCATTGCATATTATAGGTACTTACTTCATTCCTCAAGGACCAGCTACCCTTAATGGGATTCAGAATTTGGTGCCGAGGACGATTGCCCCCTTAGCTCCCTTAATACGCCACTGATACTATCAAAGTAAGTATTTTTATAAATTATTGAATATAATAATATTTTGGTTTATTATGTCCCCAAAACTGATCATGTTTCGCAGATCTCCAACGACTCCGTATCACTTGCGCACGCGCACACATAAACAAGTAACTACGTAGGTACTAGTAAATTATGATTCATTGGATTATTACCATGTAACGGACACTGATGAGTGATGACTGTGACGATGACAATAATGACGATTGATGACGAAGCAATCTAGTTAGCTTTTTTTGAAATTTTATTCGAAGCGTAAACAAAATTACATTTTTGAAGTTTTCGACGGGATTTTTTTAGCTTTGTAGTGGCAATAAATTTTTGTGTGACGTCGTGTGGCAAAAATTAAAATGTTGAGTTTCACTTATACGTTATTAATATTATTAATATTATTATGATTATTATTATTAATATCATTATTGTTATTATTATTATTTGCACTAATACCCCTTTAGTGACGATCGGCATCACGATAATAGAGAATAAATATTATACGCTAAAATGCGGTGATATTATAATATAAATATTAAATTTCCGTTTTCAAAAATGCATCAGATGCGAGTTTGAATAAATAAAACATATTAAACTATTATATAATATACTATTATACAGAATCGTGTAAATACGTGTAAATATTATATAGGTAGGTAATGTTCGATATATTGAAATTGGAAAATGGAAGACACATTGTTATGTATATAAGAATATATACTTTAAATGTCAATTCGTTAATGATTAATAATTGGTACTGTTCTATTCTTCACTTGTATTATTTTCAATTTCTTATAAATATTATTGATTTAAAGCCGAAGAATGCGCCGCAACTCGTTTGGACACATCCCACGGAATGATCCTAGGGCTGAATATTATACCTACCTACCTTTTTTATCTACTGACGATATTAACCGTAGGTATAACATTTCGGATTTATTGGCTTTGTACCTGATCACATTATAGATACAATTTAGAACACGTCACCGCGTCAATTCGACTTCGACAATTATGCGTATAACGTCTAAATTATTCGGAATACATCGATGCAAGTATAATATGGAAAACCAATTGGACAGTGGACTTACCGGCCGGATGTTGCAGCTTACAGGATCAAACTAAATCGCATATATTAAAATAATTACATTTCTATACGACGTATAGTTTATACGAACAATGGGCATTAAATATATAGTTCTTTCGTGGCATATATAGGTCGGTAGTAGCTGCAGGTATACCTGCATATTATTATGTCGAATTGCATCGTTTCGATCCTTCTTAAATCGTGGAAATCGACACATGATAATGAATGGTGATCCACGTCGTGTGATATGTCTTTTCTCGAAATTATACATAAATCAAGATTTTTTTTTTTAAATGTTATATACGATTTATCCCACGAGTAATTTGTAGAATATTGGCGATCGTTCTGCCACTGTGTAATAATTATTTTTATCCCAACTGTATTGTGTTGAACATTTAAATACTGCAAAGAACATTATATTATTATTAACTGTTGTTCGAAAAACAGATAGTTCTGCTGAGTTTTAGTTTTTTTCCTATTCGTCGGATTGTATATCGTAATATTTTTAGTATCGTCGATTCTCGAAATCAGGTTGACTTTCTGAATTCCGAAGAAATGCTTTTATAGATTTATGACATTTTACAGAATATTTCAAAAAATGAACTTTTTAATAACATTTTATGTAAATACGCGTGAGTTTTTACGTGATAAAAGCCTTTGAGAAAGTTCAGTACTTCCCCGTACGGTGCTTTGCTCAATATTGTTGATGGAATTTCAGCTTATACACAAATACAAATAATTTTAATATCATAATAACCATTAACCACCAACGAGAACTGTAACCGAACATTTTATCTCAAATATGCAGAAATAGGGAGCCGTTATATGATTTCTTTTAAAACCGAAATTTTAACAGGAAATTAATGTTAAACAACAATTTGTATGATTTTAATACAAACAAAATAATTTTTTCTTATAATCAAGAAAAATGTATGTTTTATTTATAAATTAAAGTTTGATAGTAATATAATGTGACATAATATTATTATACATTTCAGATTTATATAACTTTCACTATTTTTTCAAAGTTTTGACAAAGTTAAGTTTAAAAATACCTGTTTGTAACGGTATCCGGCAATTAGCAGCGATTAAAACCTTAATTTATGTTTTTAAGAACCAAAAATTATACCAAAACTTATAAAACTATATTATCGATGGTTAAAAGGCTATCAGATAAAATAATTTTAGAGGTAACACTTAAAACATGCTATTTACCAACATATCGTTTTTTAATTTAATGAGTAAGTATTTTTTAAATTTATTGTGATAGTTAATGAAGCAATAATCTTAAAAATTAAGTTGAAAATTAATATTAACTTCATCAAGAATTTATTACTTAGTTAAAGGACTAATGTTTTTAACTTATTTTTAATTATAGTGATTTGTGTTAGGGTTACTAGAAATTGGGCATAATAATATTTTTGTTATTAAAGAATATTATAATATCAAACATTCAAACTATAATTTCAATTAATCGTTTCGATTTATTATGAACTGTTTTGGTTTTATATGTTTCTAAGCTCAATGGGTATAGACAAAACATTTCAATTGATTCATCTTGAATGATTTATTCTTATCAAAACATTTAAGTGGAGTTAACGACAGTAATCGCTATTTATTATTGGATTATGACGTTAAAATAAAAGAAAATATATAAAAAAGTCATATGGAAAAAATCGAATTTCGTCGAAACCTCATTTTTGACCAAAGTGAGGGTTACGACGCGGTTGACCTTTTAACCATCGTTGTTAATGTTCCAGTCCATTTCATCATACGTTTATCACAATACAATACGTCATGTGTACTTATGTTGGTGGAATTCACAATAATAATACACATTATTATGAAATTCGGAGGGGTGAAACTGAATTCGAAAAGCCGAAAATGTTTAAAAATCATATGAAAATGGACTATAGCACGCTTGGAACGCTTTCCTATATTATAATATTATATAATATAGTTAGTCCGTTTGTCTCTTTTCCCCTAGTGCATAATAATATTATTGTCATGTTTTTTTTTGTTTTTTTTTTATTTAATCCTTTTTGTATTATTATTCACTACCGTGCAGTAGAAATAATCTCAATTAAAAAATATAAAACCCTGGCATTTGATAATCACATTAAAATATTGTTGTGGAGGGCAACACGTTGGTAGCCTGACTGGCAGTCGAGTTCTTTATAGGCGCACAACGTTCTTTAATTAAATGTGTTCCAAATTGGGGTATATTCCGTGCTTGGAATTGCTCACCAGAGAGGCTCCACGGTTATATTCGTGGCCGACATCCGTTTCCATTTGATAATTTTTTTTATTATTATTATTATTACTCATTTTTATTTTTATTTTTTAAGAAAAAAAAGGCTCCTCGGAAAAAAATGAGCTGCTAGCGAATAATGAATTAATTTTATAGTTCCCGGGGGAAAAAGAAAAAATTAATTTCAAAGTCTTTTGCCGATAAAAAATTAGGTAGGTACCAGATTTAAAGCATTATTTATTATTATAATATAAAATAGCAAAAATTGATATTTATATATTTTGTTTTTAAAGTATCGCATAAGATAATATGTGGATTACAAAGACCGAGTGACCCTGTGTTGTGTTTGAACAAACAACTAAAAATAAAATAATGTATAACATTCCGTTTAGATTTTCAACGTAAAGGTACCTATCTCCAGGTATGTAGGTAAATACCATACATAAGTATGGCCCTATATGGTCACTATAGTGTATGCACATATTGTAACAATTTCGCGCAACTAAAATATTTCAATTTTCTTATATTTTGGTACGGTTCTTATTGGAACATCCATTGTGTTGTAACTATATAATGTTTATCTATATAGTTTACTACTGCACTACGCACGCAGAAACATTTTATTTAGTAGAAAGACCAATACTCAACTCGAATTTTTCATCGGGTTTCATAATCCCCCGAAAAATATGGCAAATTATATCTGGTTCCCTTGTATATCGCTGAGCTGAGAGGGAAACTTTATGGGCATTTTTCTTTTTTCACAAATATTAAAACAATTAATTATTTCAGTTATTATAAGCATTGCCAATTATTTATTTAAGTGATTTCATTACAGTTTGAAGCCTTTGCTAAATGTATTATATTTTAAGTTCAGTTTTTACATAAATTTATTACAATAATTATAATGTAAAATTATAAAAACTGTAGGGTTTACGATGACAATTTAATAAATAAACTTTATCCATAACTTAATAATATATTCTTTTATTTGCTTCTCTAAGCAATACATTTTAAAAATTAAAAAAGGTGGGTAAGTGAATGTCGCTCTGCTGTACAGTAAGTTACAAATGGGTCACTGTAATGGATGGTGTTAAATTTGAATTCAATGATATAATATCATTGTATAAGAAAAACGATTCTGAGCGAAAACGATTAGTCAGCCTATGATATTACCAAGTATATTTGATGATATTATTATGAATAAAGTAATTTATATATAACCTATTTACGTGGAACTTTGTTTTTAATTTTCAATCCTTAGCTATAAAAGTTGAACATTTTATAAATTTTTAACTACAAAATAATTATTAAATTATAAATTTGATACATTTTGTCAAAATTTGAACTTTAAATGCTTATAAAAAAAAAATTGTGCCCATGTATTTTTAATATTTTTCAACTGCTATTAGAACGAAATATCAGGAGCCTTATATTAAATTTTCATGCTTTTTTACCCAACGAATAAAATTTTATCGATATTTACAGGAAAAAAAACTAAAAAAATTAAAAACTGACTATGTCCGTAAACAGCTCAAAAAGAGTCAAATTATTTTCAAAATTTTATCGTGTATAGAAAATGCTAATATAAACATTCAGTGAAATTGTCAAGTATCTACGGTAATTTTTTTTTTGAGTTGCACCAAAAACCAAAATCGATTTTCTCGAATACAGATTTTGCGTAAAAATTCCTGTTTTTCCTTAATTTTTCTTTTGTTTTTCACGGTGTTTTTGAAAACTACTGAGAAATTTTTACTTTTGACCTCCCAAAAGTACCAACTAGATTCCCTTTTCTATCAGAAAAGTTACTATTGAAGAAAATCCAAGCACTTTTACTTTCCTAAAAGATGATGACAGACACAAAAAAAAAAAAAACACATCATTGTAAAATCAATACATTCATCGCTTCGCTCAGAATCTAAAATTTATCTCGTAAACTCGTTTTAAGAGCATTTAAATCGTTAAGAATGTACTAGGACCTAGTAACTAGGTATATAAAAAAAATATTACAGTAAATATTGATCACTGTTTGGAATCATTTTTCGAATGCTACAATGATTTATTTATTCTTTCTGATTTGTAATAATCTATACGTAAATTATATTAATATACGCTAAATTATGTCAAAAAAAGTGAAACGATCAGGAGCTCGAACCATAATGATTTTACAGGTTTCAATTTCGATCGTAGGTAGCCAAAGTTTTAGTTCATTGAAATATAACATATTTTGTTTTAAAAAATAAGGTTACTGTTTTGTTTTTAAAAATTGCCTTTAAGTTTTTAAGCGTCACAAAGTGTACCAAATATCAAACACTATACCATTGTACTCAATACTATCAATAATATTATTGACCATTGTTGGATTCGATGTATTATGTAATATTCAAGTTGTATAATATGAATATTGTATCATGTCATATTGTCGTTTTATGTTTACTTTGTTGGTTACGTAATAGTTATAATAAGATTGTAAATACGACGACCGAATCGACGTATTGTACAAATTATTATAATTTCGAATTGCAAACAGGCGAACCGATTTCGTCCAAACAAAACGTAGGTATAATATATATGTTATGTGTGTGTGTGTTTATATCACGGTTTGGTTGTATAATAGGTACAGTTTACGAACAATACGGGTTTAAATAGTCGATTAACAATATTATAATTTATTGAGAATAAATATAGGCACTTGGGCAATATGTTGTGAAGCGACCCTGATAAAATCAGTTTTCGAACTACGTAGGTACTATTAATCATTAAATTAGTAAAATTTATTTGCTATTGAATACAAATCGGTTTACCGCTATTACCCAGGTATAGTCAGTATATTATATCGGCTGCTGTAGACTTAAACGGCCCGCCAAAACCAATATTGCCCGCTCAGAAATCCTATCTAAATATTATACCACGGTCCAGAGCAAGTTGGCGCGGCAATCATTTATGCAAAAACATTGACCGGACACGCGTGTGCTTCCTAGGTTGCTATTCCAAGGCGGTCATCCCATTAAACGACATTCAAAATACATATTTTAGTGTTGTTTATAGCACGGGTGTGCGCGTAGGACAAAATATTATTACGTCTCAGAACAGTGCAGTTATACGGCCATTGTAATATTGTACATAATATAGTAATATTATGTTTGTTTAAATATTTAAACATTGTTGTTATAGTGCGCTGTTGCGGCGGGTTCGCAGTTTTTAATAATCCGATATTGAACGACGACGACGTCCATATAATAATAAATTAATCATAATTATCAATACATCCGAAAGCAAATGTATGCGTTGTATCGAACGGATCGCAGCGTGGTAGGGGGGGACCTAGTTACGATATTACTAAGTTATCCAGAGAAGGTTTTCTATTCCTTATTGATAAGTTCTCAGTAGCAAGCGATGTTGTATATGTATAATATTCTTGTAGTTTCAAAATGTAATTTAATTTTACGTTTGAAATATATTTTATTTTATTTTCACTATAATTACGTGTTAAAATGAAAAAAAATAAAATACAATTACTTACTCTCCTCGGGATATATTAGTACAACTCCAAAAAGTAATGCCAAAGTAGAAACTACATTTTAAAGCTGTTTGCTTTGGGACATCTTTGCAGACTTTACTACGCAAACAATCAAGAACAAAACAGTAAAACACTGTGATGTATATTGTTATTATTAGACACGTTGGACAATCTTCTGTGCGCCGCACAAACTTCACGTAAGTCTATTATTGCTATTGTAATAATATTTTTACTAAAAATTATGAAAACTTTCCAAGGCGCAATGGCGGAGGCAGTACCGTCAGACTGCAGTAAAACCTCTACCTGTACCTTCCTCATCAAGTCGTCGAAATAATAATACTATATTGTGTTGGTAACGAAAAGATTTAAATTGATGAATTATATTTGATCATCGACGTCGACATCGTCTAGATGTGAAAACCATTAAACATGTTGTACGAAACGAATTTATAGATAGATTCGCGTACAGGAATATAATATAATATGTGGCTATTATTTGAATCGTAATACGGATAAAATCATGTAGCACACTTTCCGCGTTTCAGTTACTGTAACATTCAGTGAAGATCACTTAACTGTGGTTTGCAATAAGATCCATATCGTAATAATTTTGAACTATCACAAATCTAATTTTCTCTTGTGGCGACAGTCGTAAATCATACTACGGAAAAATTCGTAATGGTCACGATTCCGTTACAGGTTTCACATAAATCTCAAATATATGTGAAATTTCGTTCTTCTATTCCCAATCCTGTTGTTGATCTGTCTTGTTATGCTCTTCCTAGATAGATTCGCGTACAGGAATAGAATAT
The DNA here is from genome assembly GCA_008086715.1 of Sitobion miscanthi. Lineage (NCBI taxonomy): Eukaryota > Metazoa > Arthropoda > Insecta > Hemiptera > Aphididae > Sitobion > Sitobion miscanthi. The sequence goes on along the minus strand of CM017799.1, from coordinate 10,275,774 downwards.
AATATATGGCTATTATTTTAACCGTATATGGATAAAATCACGTAGCACACTCTCCGCGTTTCAATTATTGTAACATTTGGCGAACATCGCTCAACTAAAGTTTGCAATGAGATCCATATCGCAATAATTTTGCATTATGTGACCACAAATCCAATTTTCTCATCAGTCGTTCTCCCTGCTACAAAAACATATATCCTACAAACAAATTCGTAATGGTCACGATTCCGTTATAGGTTTCATATAAATCTCAAACATTATGTAAAATATCGTTCTTCTATTCCCAATCAAAATGTTATTAATCCGTCTTATTATTGGTCCATCACTTCAATTCCCAAATCTTCCTGTAATACTCGTGGAATCATTAAGCATTATCTAAATTTTTTCGTCAGCCTTTAATTCCATTACAAGCCCTTATTTATTCTATATATCTCCTTACTGAACAGTTTAAACAAAATTAACTTCCCTAACACTATTCTCTTATCTACGTGACATTTAATAGAGTAATCGTATTATTGTATTTTTCCTTCTTAACGCCTTATACTATTATAATATGTTTGTCTATATTATCTAACGCGAACGTTGTATTCCTTTTTAACTACCAACTGTAATGTAATAATGTAAAATTGTATTATTGTAAAATTAAAAGCTTCTGCTAAAAAAAAAAAACAATTGATTTCCGGAATGCTTGGATCGGAATAACATAAAGTAACTAAAGAAACGTTATTAAAATTTGTAATAATAAATACGACTTTGTCTTAATAACCGATCTCTTTGGCGACGAAAATAAGAAAAATACTTACGTACAAAAGCTTGACTTGCGCTATATAAATACCGCAATGAAGATTTATATATATTATTATGCATAGATAGATGTTAGCAAACATGCGCGTGCATGCAATATATAAAAAAATCCACGCCTGTATAATAATAATAATATAGATACGCTCGCACGTACGCAAAATGCTGCCTTTGACGAAAAGCGTTTTTATATTTTATATTTTCTCGCCCATCATCTGCCCCCCTCCCCGCTCGCCGACCTTTGAGCCAGTGGTTTTGGCCTTTCTGTTTTTTTTCCCCGATCTTTTATCCTTCCAGATTTTATTTGCAGCCTATCCGTCGCGCGCATTGATACCGCGCCGCACGTAGGTATATATTCGCTCTCCGCACGTGCTCGGTCATTATTATTATTTATTATAATAATATAAATACCTAACCTAACCTAAATATACGCATATATATTTGTAAATAAAATATTTAAATGAAACGCGATATCCACCTCTGACGGCTTTCACGCCCCCTACGCCTCCCCAAACGCAGTCCATTATACAACCCACAAATAGTATACATTCGTATAAGCTATATTTTTTAATTATTCAGGGATATTCCTTTATAGAGATTAAAAATTAAATATGTCTTTTTTTGTCTCACCTTCTCCCATGATTGGTATTATGTTACCCAAAACCCAAGAACCTGCAGATATGGGCTTCTTAAGATTTGGAGGATGGGTGTTTTTATTAGGTTTTTTAATTTATTGACCGAAAAGCACATGCAAAAATTTTGTTTTTGCCACATTTACCTATGTATTACAGTGGTCTTGTACATCATAGGTTAAGTGATAACGTGCATACAAAAATGTTAACAAAACATATGACATCATATTATAAATAAGTGTTTGTTAAGTCTGCTGAACAAATTAAAATTTAAAACAATCATACAATTTAATTATCGAATATCTTGAGATTAGAATCTATACAGCTATAATTTACACAGTAACAGATATTGTTTTATGGATAAAAATAATATTTATTTTTGCAGACAGCTATGTTAAACTTTAACTTAGTAATTCATTTCCAGTGTAGTAGTTATGGCGTGTTTATTAAAATATGTTAAAAATTATTCATGAGTTTATCTTTGAAAATCGCCATGGATTTATTACGGTTTTTAAAAAAAAACCTTATTGGACTGGGCTTTTCTGTGTCAACCCGGGTTTAGTATGCTTATGAGACATTAATAAAAAATAAAGTACCTATATTTATATCAGTCCAAAGCTATATGATATTGATTTATTTATTTATTCTGCAGTGATTTTTTTTATATTTTTGCAATAAATTTACGTGAAGAAAAAAATGGTAGAATTAGAATAATTCATTATCAAATTATAATTAAAATAGCATTTTGTACAAGTTTGTTCTTTGACCTTTTTTTATTCATACCTACAGCAACTTACGAACTATATTGGGTTGAAATAATGTATATAACATATTATAAATACATAAAATAAAAGCAGGTAAGTGGATGTCGCTCTGCTGTACAGTATATTATACAAGTGGGCCAATGTATAATGGATTGTATTAAATTGAATTCAATGATGTAATATCATTGTACAAGAAAAACAATTCTGAGCGGAGACGGTTTGTCAGCCTGGATGTTTTATATTGTTATAATTTATTATAGCCTGTAAGTTGAATTTATATTATAATATTATAATTTTGTATTCGTTTCTATGGTGATAAACAAAGCGTTAGACATTAAAATCCCATTTTTTTTTGTAATTTTTCGGTGGTTTTTCCCGTGGCATTAAATAATTATTAAGAAAATCGACCTGTCTAAAGTACCATCTTGGTCCAATTTGTTAAAAGATAAAACACCATATATTAAAATCGAAGCACTTCTTATGTTAGAAATTTGTATACAGGATAAAAAATTAAATAAACACCATTGTAAAACCACTAGTTTCCTTGCTCCGCTCAGAATCTAATATAGACGGATTGAGCCCGGGTAAAAGGGAAAAGTCCATTTTTTTCATTTTTTTATTGAGTATTATAATCCACATCGATTGGACATTAGAAAATTAAACAAATTGTAGGTTAATTTTTTTATAAAACCTATGAGAAAAAAGGAATAAGTAATCAATCATTGTACAAATAGGAACGGTTTTTTTTAGTTTTCTCAAAACATTGTTTTTGTACTTATTCCCTATTCCCGGGCACCGTCCAATCGTTATATTACATAAGATATATTATTATGAATAAACTGTAGGTATTGTCTATAGTATTTCGTTTTATAATTAATTATTATATTTCGTTGTGCTGGACGTGTTTTGTTTTGTTTTTATTTTTTTTATCAATAACTTCCTGTTATCGTATTTTATTGTTTTTGCATAAATTGTTATATATTGGCCTCGCGACAACAGCGTATATATGCACTGTCTGGGTGTGCGAAATCAGATATCACCATAAACTTTTATTACATTTTGTTATTACTCGATGTACTTTTAGAAAACCAGATTTTTTTTTGGATTTTTTTTATGGTATATTTTGTTTTTACTCATAGTTTCGATTGGTAACCTAACTAGCTGGAGTTATGTGCACTGCTAACAACTGCCCCGGGGACAGTATTTTCCAGTCAGTATTTGTAATAATAACATCAACCAAAGAAACCAAAAAAAAAAAAAATAGACCGGTAAACCAGAGAAACCAGTTCACAATGTCCGATGAAACTTTTATTTGTAACACAAAATGTCTTTTATCAATATTTAAAATACAATAATATGTACATAATGTTATTATAATATAGATGCACGGCAAAATATTAATTTATTCGTATACACTTAACACTCAGGTATGATAACCTAATCTGAGGTATCTGAATGTTATATGTTCTCTAAAAGCACTAAGGAATTCCAAAGATTAGTAAGTATTTGAATAAATGCATCATTTAAAGGATAAAAGAGGGATGTGAGTAATCTCACCCTGCATAATATTATAATTGTACCTACCCTGATTCGAGTCTCTCCATAGCTGTTATAAAGATCACACGTGGTTTGAGTTAAAAATTACACAAAATTATTAGCTCAATATGACTTACCTACCAATCAATCATTTAAAATAGGTGTAATTTTTGGTTCTATTTTTTTTTTCCAAAACGTATTCTGCTGCGAGTTTTCTATGACTGTTTTTCTATATGTTTCTTAGTTAATATGTTAATATATTATACACAAATGGTGTTCAAAAGATCAAAATTCTGTTGCCATATAATTCTGTAGGCGTACGACCTCATCAAGATTCATATTTACTCATTATAACACGTACCGTATGTTTGTTTATATTAGGTGCCTAATTATTTATTGTCATTGTAGCAATATATTATGACGATTCAAACTCATACCATAACAATCGAAGATGATGTACTGATAATATTATTAGTAATGAGTAAAGGCGGGTACTTTTTAAAAAAAAAGATTTACCCAAGTTACCTAATTAGGTTAAGTCAACATTAGAACGTTAATAGATATAATAAACAATATAGTTAACTCTAAATAAGTTTGCAGATAATATCATGAAGAAAATCATTAATTTAACTCTGTTAAAATGAAGCTAATTAGCTTTGTTTTTAATTATTACCCGGGCCCCGTAATATTTAGCGATTGTCTTGATAGCAACATGTATTTTTTTTTTTATAATCTATTAAGTTCTAAGTATTTTGTAAGAAATCAATTCTATTATATTATTTCTTTTCACACTAGCTGTAGTGCGGGCTTAGGCAATTACATGAGTTTATGTCAATTGTATTACACAATATTAAGACGTATATTATTTTCTAACGAATATTTCATAAGCTCGATGAAAGTTGTCAGCCGCACGCAGTGTTTCTCCGTTGATTTGTATAGAAATTAAAAAAAAATCTATACCGCTTAAATGGTATAGTTACCGTGGATAGTTATCCTGAGCAGATTTCTCAAAAAGCATCCCAATAATATGAATAAAAAAATTTCAAATGCAAAAAACTCTGAGAAGGGTTCAAAGATATGCCTGTAAAATAATAGGGTGTCCGAATGACGGGTGCGGGTCACCATGGATACACTGTATATACGCTTTTTTCATTAAACAAATGCACTATATATGATAAGGTACACCTTATTAGATAACCGAACGGAAGTGGAATAAATTTTATTTTTTTTAACACAATTACGCGGGCAGTTCGGTTCAAAAGAAACAGCAGCTTACGCATCCTGTGCGTATATTTTATTATTATATTACTATCTGCCTACTACGATAATGTTATTCACGGATCGGCGTGACTAGGAGGACGTGGACCATCATCTGGACCTTTGAGCTGCGGATTAACAGATATCAGCGATTGTAAATTATGTATCTACGTTTTATAAGTGAATTTCTCGCGTTTCGGCTTTAAACTGATCCCTTATTCAGAAGTGTTGTGCATCATACATCATACACAACATGCGTGGATATCGCATATAATATATGCGTAACAGTGTTATATATATATATAGGTACATTTGAATATCGTTCATTTTATCCCATTATTTCCAATTTCAAAGGCGCCAAGTCCCATAAATGATTCTATTTGTATATATTAAAATTTGTTAAGCATACGAGTATGACTCGTCTACTCGTAGTATGCACGATAATATTATTATTATGAATAATGAATATTACCCGTACGCATTGAGATTATCTGCAGACGATGCAACAGGCAGATTTAATATATTATCGATTTTATTTAAAAAATAAAAAACCTGGTATTTAATTGCAATATATTACATTGTTTTATCTAAAATAAATTATTAAGTCACATGTGTCGTATATATGAGATTCTGAGCGGAGCGAGGAAGCTAGTGGTTTTACAGTGGTGTTTATTTATTTTTTTTATATTGAATACAAAATGTCTACTAGAAGAACTACTTTGATTTCAACTTATAGCATCTTATATTTTAGAAAATCGGATCAAGGTGGTACTTTAGACAAGTCATTTTTCGATTTTCTCAATAGTTATTTAATGCCATGGGAAAAACCACCGACAAATTACGAAAAATCGCTAAAACGGGATTTTTATTTCAAACGCTTTGTTTATCAACTTAGAAACGAATAACAAATTATAATATTATAATATTAATTCAACTTACAGGGTATAATAAATTATAACAATATAAAATATCCAGACAGACAATTCGTCTCCGCTCAGAATCTTTTTTATTATACAATGATATTACATTATTGAATTCAAGTTTATAATACAATCCATTATACATTCACGCACTTGTAACCTACTGTACAGCAGAACTACATCCACTTTATTTTATTTTAACTGTACATTTTTATTCTGCTTTTTTTTTACATTCAAAACAGTTTTATAAGATTATAAAATATACATATTATATTGGAAAGTATGAATAGAGGACATTCTTCCAATTTTCAGTAGTCTTCGGAACGATTCCGTTGGAATGTACACAAGTAAAGATTATTACTTATGAGGTTTATTACATTATTATTTTACTTGTTTTTAAACCATTATCGTATACCTTTTGGCTATTTGATAAATTATGATGATGATGATGATGATTGTTTAGTCGCATATAGTTTTTTATGAAGGCTTAAAATTAAAAAAAAATATGTCTGTAATAACATAGACTATGTTTGTACTTGGGACTATAGAACAATAGTATAAACCGCTCAGAATCGTTTTTCAAATTCAACGGTTTATCTGCACTGTGTTTTTAAATGTATTATAAATAAAAGGAAACGAGTGACCAACATTCTGTATTCACTGTATCCTGTCCACAATTTTTTACTTTATTTTTCTAATTAAAAAGTATTGGATAATTATTATGATTTGTTGAACAAGGGAGCAGTTGTTACATCGTGTTAGTATTGTTAGTATTGTCTCGTCCAAAATATAAAATATTATTATTCTAAACATGCAACTTAACTGTATAATGTTGAAACAGAAATTGTTTTCGTTTAGGAACTATTCCTATTTTTCACTCTCTGGTGGGAAATGTACATAAAATAAGTTTTATAATTTTGTTAAAACACTAAACAAATTAATCCGTTAGAAACTTTATATATTATTATTGTTTTTATGTGACGTTCTACTGAATTTTATGAAAATAAAATATAATTTCAACAAGCGAACAAATCTTACACATTGTAAAAACTGAATTTAGTGTTATTCTATATTCGCTTAAAAATGCTTCATATAATATATCTACGAGCTTGTGCTCAGTCATGATAATATAATAGTTGAAGTAGGTATGTGTCTATGTTACGTTTTCATTATTTTATGTTATGGATTAAAGCTATTCTAGTACCTGGAAAGGATAAATAAATACTACTGTACATGTTCTATAATAATCATTTTATAAAATAATGTTAAAAACTAATAGGTATTCAAATATGTATTTTAATTTTTACTGCGGATTTTGTTTCCATTATAAATTATTATATAGGTACCATAAACAACATTTACTCAGTACTCTGGATTTGTGTTAAAAAAAAAATTATATCCATGTAGAATTTTTATAACATAACTATTATACGAAACTTCTTCATAGACCGAGAAATTTAAAATTATATGGCTAAACTAAGCTTATAAATCTCTTTATACTTATTAAGTACTTAATACTTTATGTTACCACCAATAATTAACATTATGTTTAAACAATTATAAATTATAACAAAATATGAGCTTAATAATATAGCAATCATAATAATAATTATTATCATTATATTTTATTAACGGAATAAAATTCCAATTTACAATAGTATCTTAATGACAGTACATGCGTGAGTTATAGTAAAAATGTATGCAAATAATAGAGAAAAAAATAAAACCTAACCTTATATACTTGTTAGAGATTAAAAGTTTGACAATTTATTAAACAATAATTACACAGTTATTCAGAATAATTTTTTTCTACTAGGTAAATATGATTTTGATTTAGATTATATAAAACACTTACAAAATGAAGATCAAAGATATACTTATAAATTATAATAAATATATTATGTTATTTTTAAATAAAAAGCCTTCAAATAATATTTTCTTTGTTAAAGATTGGGAAAAAAAAATTCATGACACTCATTAAAAAAAACTATTAACATTTTAGTCATTCTTGAAAAATTTAATTTTCGTAGGTAACCTAATGACTTGTGGGCTATCGTACACAATATAATGTCATTGAGTATATTTTATTGTTCAATATAATATAATACTTAATGACAATATTATACTTAGGGCGATATTATTTATTTCAATACTCTAATGTGGTGTAAGGATAGGAAAATAATACATATTCCGTGTCTATATGAGTGTGTGTTAGTCTGTTAATAACTCTTGTCGTTTGCATATATTTAAAACTCGGCGAAAGGAGAAATGAAGTAGGACCTACTGGTTATATACAATCGTGATGTATTTTTTATTCCAGTTGACTCTTTTCGGGTGAGTTAAAAGCTCGAAAAGTTGCATTCAGCGAGTCGATGGATTGGGAATTGTACACGGATTTTACTTTTGACATGTCGTTACACAACGAACTTCCCGCAGTAGTTTTGGTGAAAAAAAAAAAGGGAAAATTTGCGAAAAAATATGTAAACACGCACACTCGTTTTTCACGAGAATCTTTGACTATTTTCTGCGCTCGGCGGCGCATTCGATTATCGCATTGTTTTTTTCTCCGTTTTCGTTCCGGACAACTCTAAACCATCAGCGGGGTCGACAATCGTCATCGATCAAAGAGACGTGTGTTTGATACACGCGAATGTGGTTGTGCGGGTGGTGCAGGGAGGAGAGGAGGAGGACAACGGCGATGAGGACGTAGGGCCGGTGATTATGAAGAAGAGTAGGTGTAGGTAAAAGTGACGGTTGAGAAGGACTTTCGGCAAATAAACCTATACGGTGCACACTGCGGCAGTGGAAGAAGTGGCGGCACCAACAACGTAATATACGACAGCCGTGGGCGTTTTAGCGTTAAGTTTCTTAAAAAAAAAAAAAAAAAAAGAAACGAACAAAATATGTCTGACGGGAGCTTTTGGCCAAAATAAGTCTGCGGGCTCGTTCTTGGCACCGAATATATACCAACGGTAATAATAATTATTATTATCATTACGCGTGTTATTGTGACGGTGACCGTCGTCATATAGTTATTTTATTTTGTTCTATAAAAGTATAGTAGACGTATATTTCTCGACAGAAGTGGTTATACATACGGTGTACATAATATTCTTGATTTTTTAGTTATTGTAAAAATCTCGCCTGATCGTGTCGATGCCTAAACGTCGAAATGTCCCGTTTGGTATAGTACGCAGCTCACGGCTCCAATTTAATGCTATTACTGTATATTTTATTAGCATAATATGTGCAGGTGACCATCGTTACGCCTAGTGATATAACGATTCGAAGATATAATTCTCGAAAAATGTCAAAAAGAAAAAAATCCAAAATTAAATTTTTTCGCGATGAAACCTAAGCACTTACATTTCTGATACAGAACTTAAAAAAATTCTGATTGCGAAAATATATCTATCGTGGAATGCATACACTGCAAATAGTATGTACGCACGATATTAAAGGTATAATATAGCTAATAAAATGTTACCCAATAAATTTTGAAAAATAAATTATTTTGTTCAAATTATACAATATATTACTTTGTAGGAATTTCTTAATTGAAATTTCCTATTTAACATCACTAGTGTCAGCAGCTGCTGTTATTCTCGTATTAAATGTGATTTGATGACGTCGAATGTGGGCGGTGGGCGGTAACGGATGCCATTAACTAGATAAATAATACTATCCAGACGACAATCACCATGGTTTATATCGTTTACCTAGATGAAATATATTGTTATGTATTTTACGTATTTAAGTGTTAGCTCAAATAACAATTTATATAGGTACATTAATAGATTTCCATTTTCGATTTTTTTTTATTGTTTTCGACGTTTGGTCAGCTCCCAAACACGACATATATTAAAAAACACCCCAACATTTTTATCATAATAATCTTATAAGTTATTTTATAAATTGTTATATTAAACAATATGAATCATCCGGTAAAAAATGTTTTATATTTTATATTTTTTAATTTATTTCGTTATAATATTTGGTAATCAAGCATTTGTGACTGAAACAGAAGACATGGGCGACATAGCAACTTTTATACACGGTATAACTTAGACAAAACAATATAAGCAACTAACTATAATTTTGTCATAATAGAAATGTGCGGTATATTGTTGCTAAAATATAAAATTGTCCTCAAAATGTTATAGACTCTTATTTCATTATCTCTGTTTTTGTATCAATATATTTCATATTGGTTATCTTTTATATTAATTTTAGATCCGTATACCTTAATACCATTATCTGGATACGATTCTATATGTTTTTATTATTAATCTATTGATACGTTTCATATCAAATATCAGTATGAAAAAAATAAGTAAACTACGATCAACACTATAGAAATATTAATAAAAACTATTATCTTATCCATTATAAAGTAAACAGATTACAATAGGTGTGTAAAGCCCATAATATATTTTTTAATCCTAAAACCTAGATAGAGGATGAAATGGAGAACGGTTTTAATTATAGGATGTACTAATTAGAGGAAAGATCATCCGTAACGATAAGTTGACACAAATAAAAGAAAACGCTTTTTTTTAAGTTGGACTAGGTAATGGAGATCACTTTGTCAGTTAGAAAATATACACATATAATATGTTTTATAATTAAATTCAATATTTTAATTAAATATAACTATATGATGCAATCATGACAAAAGCAACTATTTTTTTTAATTTGCAGGATTTAATCCACTCGTATATAACAGTACGAATGAATACCCTATTTTTCATCACATTGTATGAGTCATAAATTTCAATTTTAATATTACCAGTCGATCATTATAACAAACATATACCAATATAGGTCATGTCATGTTTAAAAATATTTATAATTGTATTTATTTTTTTAATGTTTGGTACTTTCCATTGTTTACACAATAATTGATTATTAAAGTTATTTATTTGCAATGGATTTAGTGTTATCCGCTATCCTCAATAAACGCAAAAAGGTTGTATTTCGTTAAAACGTTCGTAATTTGTTTTAACGATTTTATTGTTTCCGATAGTGTGAAATATTCCAAGTTATTTATTAGGTAATAGTTTATTTTGATATTTCTAGTTATTATAATATTTTGTAACGATAATATTAAAGTAAAAATGATCATATTTTACATATATACACCTACCCACGAAAAGAGGGGTGGGGGTGACCTAGCTGGTCCACAGTTAGTTCACAATACATTATAATAATATCATGTGGAACTTATTTTGACATAACTACATAATATTAAAACTGTTTTTAATTGAAAAAATATGTACCTAAAATAATAATAATTTAAAAATTGTACATATTATGTATCTCTCGAATCTTTATATAATGTTTAATGCTCTATAGAAAGATTTTTATAAAGATATACACTATAATTACCGCTTTTTGTGTTTGGTAATTTATTTACGTCAATATTAAGTTTTATTCGACGACTGGCAATAAAAAAAGCTTTTTTATATTTATATTATTAACTATTGTATAAAATATATCATGCATAAATTATATTATGTTTCATTGGTTTTAGTGCTTGGACCTTCGGTAAAATTAATATAGTTGTATAGTTTAAATACAGAAAAGTAACTCTTAAAAAAAATATTGAAACAAATTCTAAATATTAAATTTATTTTGCATAATGACTTCAAGTTATGTGAAAAAAAATATATATTTCTATAAACATTATTACTTTTCGAGAAAATTGGCGCAAAAATTTAAAAGAATCAAATTCTATAGAATGATTCATCAAGCATTCTCACACCCTTATACTCTTTAATGACTAATTAATTCAAATTCTGATTACATTTTTAATTATAATTAACTAATTTGTTCTACTGGAGTGTCCTGTTGAGATAAAAACTTATTTATTCAAGTCTAAACTTTTTTATTTTTACTATAAATTGTTAATCAGATTTCGTCAATCAATATTCGAATGAGTTTTTAGTTACTAAAATAGTAAAATGTATGTTCCAACTTCTAAGATAAAAGTTCTTAACAATATTTAGTTAGTACTTGTTATATTTAGCCATTAGATAATTATTACAAATTTTTAAATTATTATAGATCAATAACAATGACCATAATATGAAATCTGACCATTTTCAGAGTATACCTAAAAATTCTAAAAATCTACAGTGTACGATATAAGTTCACAGTTTTAGAGGTTTATATTTTGTACATTAATTTGCGTTGATATATACACTATTTATTAGTGGAATATTCCTTCTAAATAAATATAATGATGTTAATACGTTTTACTTATTTAAGTTTTAATATATTTCGGTTATAATAAGTATCTAATACCTAATATTACCTAGCCCGAGTTTAAAAAGATCTATGGAAATGTAATTGATAAAAATTACAATTAAATTGCGATTACAAATTATAATTTGTATGTAAGTTTGTAGGACTTAGCATATTTTTTTTTTGTTTGGAAGATTAGCAATGTTGATATCAAAATAAATTAAATAAATCCCAAACAAAGCGAACAGCTTTATAACTGTACAGCAGTCGCAAGTTGATACAGAGTTGTCAACTACTTATAATGAGGCTATAGTAATATAGCCTCACCTGAGCTCGTCTGGCACTGACCCACGACAGTACTAAAATCCTAGGACGTATGCCACTGAATATAAATCTCCCATAATGGGTATATCCGTAAAAATACAATACAAAACTATGAGCACCACTACACAATGCAGAATGCAGATAGTATATCGAAACTTGAATTATCGCATTAATAATAATAATAGTAATAGTCGTACGGAAATTGAATGGGAATAAATTTAAATATAGATTAAACGACTCTTCTAGATTAAATTTGATCGGGTAACATTCGCGTGGACACAACGCGGATATATTATAGTTCGCATACGTCAGCAATTGTATCGTTTCAATTATAATATAATATTATGCCGATGCGATTATTTGCTTTCCATTGAATACTCGATTGTTGCTTTATTAATTTACGATTTATTAAGATCGGTAAATAAAGTTATAACCGATCGTTGCACCAATGTTTGCACCTATTACGAATTATTCCAACGTGTCAAGAAGATATTATTATCATAATATTAACCGGGAATAAGAAATCATCGTTTCGCGCGAACACTTACCAGTAGTACATAATTTAGATATCTATATAATGTACACCACAATAATTAATTGATTGTATTACTTTTTGTTCAAACTTGCACATGGTGTTCCAGACAATGATATTATTGTAAATTATTATATGATCCGTTCTTCCGCTCGTGTAAATAGGTCGTTTCACAGCTCGTAAGTACTCAGTGTAATAAACTAATAATAATATATGATTACAAAATTATACGATATCGTGGGAAGAATTCTGCAACACCGATATTTTGTTAGAATTATTCAATAATAATATTATAATATTATGTAAATTCTAGTTTTATCCAAAGTGATTGCGTTGATGCCTATAGGATAGATGTCAGTGATTTAAACTGTTATCCGATGAACTAGAAACAAATTGAATCCAAGCCACTAACCTACTTGAGATAAATTCTGAGCATCCAGTCGGGACCAAAAACGATGATTTTAACCGAGACGTAATAAATCAAATCGAAATTAGATTCAGTCATAACAAAGTATACGAAATTACAAATCACCATTTAGTTTTTAAACGCTTGCTCTACGAATTCGATATTTTTCTATACTTCCGGGCTACGATATCGGAATAGTTTTAGCCACATAATATTATGTTACCTATTATATATATTATGTTTTTTACCATCATTAGCCATTATTACCATTGGTTATAAATTTATATATAAGTACTGATATATTTTATAATCGATGTTATTAGGCACTTTTCGTTGTGATCTCGGGTCCGTAATATTATTTCGTCCGTTCTCTTCTGTTTGGATAAAATAATCAAAAAATTTATATATTCTCAAAACTTTACTGACCCGGAACATTTTTGTTTAGGAGGGTTGCAAACTATACACATGCGACATTCTGAATATATAATATTCTCAGCACCGAACATAATATATTAATATATTATGCGTAAAAATATATGTTATTTCATAAGTACGTCTGGAATAGTTGAAATTATTACTGTGGCACTAATATCGGTCTTGACAGGATTTAATTAATCGTTTGCATTTGATAATATATTAACGCCTCTTAAGGCACACACGTGTCATTTAAACTTTAGGCTTGTCGATCGTCCGTTTCACGGTTGTTATAATGTTATTGTTGATATTATTTTTGTTGTCGGCCTGCAACAAAGAAAATCTGCAGGCCCAGACACAGATTACGTCACGATTTTGGGTCGTAAACTTTTTTTTTACTTTAACGTTAAAAACAAATAGAAGCTGAAAATTGGAAAATATAACTATATAAAAAATCGTCTCTCCTGATACGCGTATATAGAAAAGACAGTATGGTCGACTGCACTATAAATAACTGTCAGTAACCGTAAAACAATAATAATAATACGGTGAGTGTGCTGAAAATTTAAAATAATATTACATTTACACATATATATATTATTTAGGTAACATGCGTCTGTTGCAAGTGCCGAAGACGCGTGTCGGACGAAATAATAATATATTATATTATGTACGCAAACGTTTTGTGTTTATTTCCACAAAAAAATAAAAAAAAAACTGTATACGTATTACTATTATTATTACAATAATTTTGTTTACCATACCACTCGTTGCATATGTCTTGCGATTCGATTGCGAGCGGAAATAATATTTACGGAAGACAAGGAATATTTATGGGCCCCGTTGGATTTTGACATAGGTTTTCCGCGTGAAAGCGATCGAACTCTCGGAGAATTCAATTCCGATGCAAAACTCGGGTGAAAATCCAAACAAACTCCGGTAACTTATCTACAGCTATATATACACGATAATATATTACACGTACTGTGTATATTTTTCACAATTGAATGTTCCATTTTTTTTCTCCGTCTCAAATCAAGCGCACGTTATTATTTGCATCAAAGACGCCATCGTTTATTTATACTTACTGTATAGTGGCTACCTATATAATACGTCATGTGTTCGTGTGTACAATGGCAGACGCCACGAGCTTAGACAGTTCAAAAATTGCACGGCACATAATATTTTAATTCATATTATTCAATACAATATTTGACGTTTTTCTTTCTCAATTATTTCGATAAAATATCCAAACACGATCGTTGGACTATTTTCAATTGTCCACCCACTTACTGTATTTGGTACCTATAAACGTCATTCATACGTTTGTACAATAGTAGACGCTACGAGCTTACAATATTCAAAAGTCGCACGACACGTTAACATAAAATATTTTAATTTATATTAAAATAAAATATCTGACGTTTTTCTTTCTCAATTATTTCGATAAAATATCCAAAGACAATCGTTGAAATATTTTAAATAATTGTCCACCCACTGTGATCTCGATGCAATTTATATTTTTAATTGAAGTCGTTTTTAATGACGATTCATAATATTTTTAATTGAACGATTTTCTCTTATTTTTTAATCAAGAATTCACAACCTAGTTTCGTTAAAAGCATATTCTTAGTTCGTATATGCCTTGACTTGTGTTGTACATTATGTATTACAGATACTTAACACTTTTTTTGATTGCAAATATTGTATTAAATAGTGAACGTTTCAGGCTAGTTAAAAGTAAAACAAACATTTTGTAACTATTATAATACTTGAAAATTGTGTTACTTTTTCATTAGATTATTATACTTACAACAAGTACCTACTATACAATATTATACACCAAATTTAGTAGTAAAGTACTAATATGTATATTTTATCTCACTAAAAAACAAAACTTGTCTTCGATAAATAATTAATAATCTATCAAGACATCAAGACGTATAAGCTCGTGTCCAATACTTACGTGATCGTGTAAGCATAATATTATCATACATATTTTTAATAAAATGCATTTCATGCATAACATCGTATTCGATTTACTTTGCGTTTTTTGGCGTAATATTTACTTAATCAATAAATTCAATATACCAATAATACTTATACCATATTCACGATAGTCGTTTCCAGCTGTGAATGTAAGCATATTATTATTTGTTCACTCCCAGAGAACTGATTTTACGCCGTAAATAGGACTAGCATTTTTATAACCTTAGAAACTCTAAAAAATTCATGCAAATATTTCCAAAAAAAATTATTTAAGTATGCCCTTAAATCAATTAAATATGACACATTATAAAATGTGTTAAACGAATGTATCGATCATTAGGTATAGTAATATATATATATTAAATATGCTATACATTTTTAATAAATTATTAATAAAAAAAAAGGTACAATATTATGCAAAAGTCATAAACATATAAATTAAATACTTTTTTTTTTTTATTAGGGTTAAGTCTTCGACTACTAGGTCATTAGCCTGTGGTACTGTAGAGGAAGGTACTGTTGATTTGTTTACACGTGTGTGTTGGTTTTTGGCAGAATTTTTAATTTGGGCACCCGTAGGTATCTGCCATGCCCGGGTGGGGGATGGCGGCACTTGTTCTCCGGACACCGTGACTTGCCCGAAGAAAAATGCCACCTGCGACCGAGATATCGAACTCGGGTCGGCCACTCCGTCCCCCTATTAAAATACTGTTTGATACTTTGATTGGTCACACAAAACAAAAAATATAAAAACTAATCATAAATCATAGTGTTTAATGATTAACAGAAGCGGAAGCGTTTTAATTGAACATGTTTACCATGAACCGTAATCGAACTGAAATGGTTAATAAAGGTTATCGTGAGGACTCACGAAGATGTGAGATAACTTTTTTTAAATTATTGGTTCTATATAATTATATCATCTGAACACTAAAATAATATAATTCAATTAATTATGATCGTATAACCTTTATTTGATTGTAATATAACTATGATAATATTATAGAATATATTAGGAGATTAAATGAGGGTGCATAGTGGCAGCCTGCACGAGGCCACTCCTGCCACATAGGTAAATAATCTGACAAATATGCAATAAATCAACTGCTGCCAATCACTCTAAGTGCTAATATTATACGACCATTAATGAAATTCAATATAAATATTATATATTATTATATTATATTATATTATAATACGCATATTATTCTGTGAATGCGTCCCCAACTGTTTTGCTGTCGTCCCGAAACAGCTATAGTGTTACACCACCATTACTTTTCAAATGCCTACGCATCCGGCATTTCAGTACCGGTCTGGTGGTCTGAATACAACGTGAAACTAAACATATTTCAGTTCTGGTTGGTTAGTTGCATAGCATTTTTTCAAACTCTGTTTACACAGGAAATTGCATTGCGACTATTGCAGATTATCCAGACTCGTCGCTGTATACGCTCAGAATTTTTGAATGAGATCCAATTATATATCGCGTCTGTTGAAAAATTTAACGTTTTTCGGTGTTGAAACTGATAATGAGCATTGACGCTAACGTTTCTGATTAATTCGAAAAAATAACGACCGATGTTATTAAAACGAAAACAAAAAGTGGCAGACGTTTAGAGAGTATAATTTATATATATAATATATTTATTTATATAATTATTACGATTTGTGACCAATTAATTAACGGGCGGATCCGAGGACCCGCGACAGTATAAATTACATCACACACGCACTATAAAACGAGCAATCGTGTCCCGGGGACGTTTAAAATTGGGTACGTCCGGGCGCACGCGCACTCGGGCCAGCCGGCGCGGTTCGATCTCGCGTTGATCCGGCCGACCGACGATCCACGCGGAAACCATTTGGACGGACAAAAAATTTTCTCGTCTACCCGTCAACGGAAATTTATTAATTTCGTTTTCATGCCAACACGCTATCCGTCCGTCAGTCCATAGAGACACGGCTGTGAGGACGCACGCCGACGTCGTGCAACGCAGTTCGGCAATAAAAATATCCCGATTATTGTTATAATTGTCGTCGACTATGTTTTCGACCGCGTGTAAACACGACCGAACGCGGTTACCGCCTCCTTCATAATAAAAAAAATATGCGGTCGAATCGCCGACTGCGAATAGTAATCGTACATTTTCAGACGGCGTGAAAAAATGTCCAGCAATTTCGTCGCGAGATAATAATATACAATTATATAGGTTATTAGGGCTGCTGCAGCAATACTCCGGCGAAGACCCCCTCAAAACGTTTTCACGATATAATTATGATTTGATTTGATTAATAATCTCATAATATGAGATTTTTCCTAAATATGTTTTTGAGCATTGGTAATATAAATAATTTTTTACGAAATCGTTTTTTGAACATCACTAACATAATATAAAATACTATAGGTATACATTATAATAATTATAACGTCGCGTACATCGTATATACGTACCTACGTCTGACTCGACGGCTCCGGTTAAATTTTTAGTGATATACCATCATTGCGCGAATGTACAAACGAAATTACGTTGTCGAAAAATGCTATGAATTTATTTAAAACCAAGACTAAAAAAAATAATAAAGCTTACATAAGAAGTAATTTTCATTAAATTCGTTTCGAAATTATAAGAATTTTAATGGGTTAGTTCGGGAAATATTCTCAATTTGATCGTATATATTTATTATATTTTTGTTGCATATTTTACTACTTTATATTGCGTGATGTATAAGGGTCCAAGGCCTATAATTATAACCGATATAATAACGGGATTCCGGCCGACGGTATCGCAAATGGTTGGCTTTTTCGAAGGAATTTAAATAATATCTATAGTTTACCATTTTTTACCCGACGCATTATACACTATATATAAATATTAGAGATTCTATTCGAACCATTTGTTTCCCTAGCCACAGGCTCGTTATAATACTCGTTCTATATATAATAAACTGTTACTCGGGCTCGAGTTCCGTTCGAGTTTCACGCGAAATTTTTCCGATATTATATTATATTGGACGTTTCCGCCGAAATAAATCCGGGTAAGCCGGTTTACTTATATTATAATATTATTATTAAATTCGGTTTATTTCGTCGAGATTTGTAATAATATTACTCTGTAGTTATTCGAGTCTCGGCTTTTCGAGTTCTACACCGATCGCAGGGTAAGATAAAGTATATGCAATACCATAATAATACACGCCTCCATTTAATGATATGATCTATAATAAATTCCGTCGACTATACGAGGTATAATGTTTTCCGCCCGTTATAGGATCTACCTACAATAAACGTCATGAACGTGATAATAATATTATGATAGATCCACATGATACACGCAATTCGTCGATAAGATTTTTTTAATCTCCAATTTTCGAGTACAAATAAATTAAATATATATAGCTAAAAATTAAAATAACTAAAATTGGTTTGAAAAATTATATCATTGTAGAGTGTAAAAGTTGAATTCTTCACACATAACGTTACGACCTTACCTAATCTAACCTTTTTTTTAGGAGGATTCTCAAAAACAAAAATAGTGATATACAAAATATTTAATAATTAATCAGTAAATCACTGCCTGCGTTGTCATTGGTCAAACATAATATGCATAATATTAAAATATCAAGATAATTAGGCAAACATGGTAGGACAAAAGTACGAAATCAAGGGGAACAGTAATACATACAGAGAACCACGAGCTTTAATAATTATTTTATGCACTACTCATAGCCTTGATTTTCTTCGTGGAAGTATAATATTATAACACCTTCCATACCAGTTGTTAAGAAAGGTCCCGATTATTATTATTCCTACTTATTACAACACCTCTTACATCATATTATCCAGCATATTTTGCTGCACTGGACATTATGATTGTCATTAATTATCGATGGCCATTTTTACATAATATATAATATTACATAAAGTGTACATAGTACAACCTCTTATTATAAAATGTATACACGCGAGTTTAAATTTTCCTTTTTATAGTTTTCAAATATGATTAAATCAAATTTTGATATCGGGATTTCAGGATAGTAGTACCATAATGTATCGCATCAATGAATTTTGAAATATCTAATTAAATATCTTAAGTTTGTTTTAAATGTAATATGTAATTAAAATCAACTGTAAAATACCATCGAAACAACATTTTTAGTATTACGATTGAGCAGACCCAATTTAAAAGGTTTTTTTTGTTCCAGCGTTCCCAAATTCGATCATTTTTATAACGATATAAAGGATTTGAAGTAATTATTGGTGAGTAAGTTATACTTTTCCGTGAATAAGGGTGTTATTCACACTTTATATCAGCATAATATTATGGTTTGCATTTTGATGTTTATTTGTTTTATAATATGCTTTCACCACATATTAGTTATAATTACATTTTGAAATATGTTGTCACCAATGTTTAACATTAAACGTTAATACTTTTAAATTACAGTTCTAACTTATATGATGTATTATGTTTACCTTATGAACCACGCATATGGTGCATAAAAACAAATATTTAGTAGGTATTTTGTCATTATTTTCTTGAAGAATTTAACAAAAATAATTAAGTTAGTATACCTACTGTAATTTATAGTTTGTAACTGTAATTTGTAACCAGAATAAATGTTCAAGTTATAGTATCTTGTGACCAGTTACTAATAATTGTGTAACCTTCCCATCCCTGATTGTGTATACTTTGAGGAAATATAAATAAAATGATTTTCTATAAACTAATAAAGTTTACCTTGGTGACTTTTCCTTATTAAATAAACAATCAGGCAACGTTGTGCGTTTATATCGTCTTTGTAAAATGTTGAGTGTGCATAATCGTTCAATATCTAAAATTAAGGAGTAACAACTAAGACCACAGTCTACAGGTAAAAATTGATAGTATAAATTGGCGGAATCGATGGGATTCTCGCATACACCAGGGACTGGAAGTAAATACATTTTTTTTTGTATCAGTTCGTCTAAATACAACAAAAACTCATAGTTCGGCTTCAGTTTCAGTTCTTCAATATATCACGCGCTAAATTTCAGAAACGGTTCACACAACGGTCAATTACTTACAAGTCATCGTATTATATTATTAATTATTACTTGACCTAATACCAGTTTGGTCCCAATTCCAGACATATTATATTATAGTATGGGCATATTTTATTTGAATAATATATATTGTGTTTAAAATATTATGGGATATAGTGACAAAGGATTATTGAGCCCTGGCCCCTGGGCGTGTATTAAAAACCTAGCTGAAAACCGATTTTGAGTGGATTCGAAGGTTTATCGGGCTAACAGTTGAGGAGATTTTTTAAAATTTAAAAAAAAGCTCTAAGATACAATAAAAATAAATGTGTTCAATTCCTAATCCAAAACGTTGCTTTTCGAGAAATAACACTACAACTGTGTAAAGTGTTTTTCGTGAAAAAAGAATAGTGCAATATAGCACAGTGCCACACTTGTAATAACTCCATCGTGCCGCTTTGAAAATAAAAGCACATAAGCTATATTTTGTTAGACGATAAAATACGATTCTTATCAAAAGATAACACGAGCGCTTTTTACACTGACAGCGTATGTGTTCTAATAAGTTATAATACACTTTCGAAACGTTCACTTTAATCTTAGTTTGTTATTTTATTTTTAAAATTATTATTATTAAATACCGTCAACCCACTAAACCACGTGTATTTAACAAATTCAATTCAAATATTCTTGGGAAAAAGTTCTGCTGTTTACCGAGAGTGATATTAGGTACTAATAATAATAATAATAATAGTAATACCAAAAATATCTGTGTAATAACGCTACGCAAAAATTAATATTTTATTGCGCGTTCCTCTAAGTTATAATATGTAAACTAAACGTATATTATTAGACCAACTTTTATCCTTGTTGGTTTCCTTGAGTATTTCTCGCGCATTTAATTACACGCAATACCTATGGTGCGTAGTGCTTTTATATTATTATAACCTCACTGGTCATTAAGCCCGAGCCAAACGTTAATGTTTATATGTACGACGTGCAACCAAACGCAATAAACTCGCGTCCCGTGACACACTTATATAAAAAGGAAATCAAGGAAGGAGACCAAATCAAAAACTCTAGATGAGACGTCTAGAAACGGCATGAGGTGTCTCGTGGTCTTCCGTCGCCGGTACAGCAACATATGCAGAGTACCTAGTCAAACTATTTGAAGTTTTTTTTTGTTTAAAGGGTCTACGCTGAAATAGAAATAATAGGACAGAAAAAAACGAAATACATCGTCGCAAAACCAATAAACCCGCCGTCGTCGTCGTCGTAATCTAAAATATGTAAATATAAAGACGCGCGTGCGGGACGATGCGTATATGCGTGAATTCGACTTTTCGGAGGTCTTTCGTATCTTCCCGTCGGATAAATCATAAAAATAACAATAATAATAAGCAACAGCCGATTTATCATTCCCAAGCACGTCGTACACCACACAAAGAATCCGTTGGAAATACGCTGGCTCGTTTCGGCGCATTACCAGCGGACTGTGCGGCGTTTATGACACGAAACCTCACAAACATACACACACACACACACACACATACACACACACACACACACACACACACACACACACACACACAACACACACACACACACACACACATACATTTCACTGCGCGCGTGGCTCTCGAGTAGCCCCATTGATGCTGCTCTTTAAATACGAAAATAAACCGAGCGCCCAGCACATTCGTTGTACGACCAGAGATGGAAGAGTCGAGAAGAGAAGAGAAGATATGGTGTGCGATAGAGAAAGAGTTAGAGCGTGAGGAGAGAGAGAGAGAGTAAAAAACTACACCAATTGTCGGGACTTTCTGCGAAACGAGAAAAGCGTATATCAAACACTTTATGTATAATAATAGTATTGTATATACTATATTGTGTACACGCAACTACGGACCCGCGTCGGTAATTTAAACACTATTAAACGGTACCGAGAGTTATGTGTTTCGAATGTATTTTTACGCGAGCATAATATTTTCGCTGAGAGTCAAAAGTGTTTTATAATAATAATTATTATTATTATTATAAGTATTTTTTTTTCATATACATCTCATTTGATTATTAAATGAAAGAGAAAAATCGGAATTAAAAATACATTTAACGAGTCCGGCGATTTTTATCGGTCGACAAACATTATTATTATGCTTATTGCCTATTAATCTTGGCTGCGTTAAAATACACACTGCAGTATTTCAGTGCAATTAATTTACGATTTAAAGATGAAATAAAACCGTACAAAACTTTTTGCATATTTTATGGCGACATTAAATGTTTACTTTTAAAATTCTAAAGAACAAAATTAGAAGCGTCAACCGTATTATTAAAACTCGGTGCCCATTATTTATTTTTCGCGACACAGTTATACCCATATAATGTTGTTGTATAGTATAAGTCAAACGAATTAAGTACAATACAAATTTATTTTACCTTAATACAGTGTTTGTAATACTAACCACTTTATATTTGTTATATTTTCACCTTAATGTTATGGTTGTTAATGAATTGACTTAGAAATTTAGAAAATAAAAACCAATTTGGATTAACAACAGATCATCAATAACTCAATAAATGTTTTAACTTTAACCAAGTAGAGTAAATAAATTATGTCTTTTAATTTATAATATGATGTTATAAAATTGTTTTTCAAAAAAAAAACACAACACTTTAGTGTGCTTATGATGTGTAAATGGTAAATATTTTAGTGTTAGGCATAAATTGAATGCTGTGTAATCTTCCTCTAATGTTTATAAGGTCAAATTGAGATTGTGCAGGACATTCCCCCTTGAACATGGTGTGTGATTACCACTGTAAAAAACAAAATATATATTAATATACTACATTAATATTGCAGTATTATTAGTCGATAAAAACAACATTATTATATATTATTTCAATATTGTTCGTGTATACCTAAACTCATAGTTAAAAGTGTGTTTTTCTGACATTCCTGTATCATTTTCTATGCTCAAACTGTGTGGAATATAATATTTTAAGTAGTAGTCGTGAGCATGGTTATCATCTACATCGAGTGTACTGCACAAGCCCGGGTTATGGGGGGGGTCCAGGGGGCCTCGATAGTTAGAATTTATTTAGAGGCCTCAGATGTATCCATTACTTTTTTTGTTATAGGCTAAACACTGCATAAATCACCTTAAAAAATCGATGATTATTTATCGAAGAAAAAAGCTTGTAAATTATAATTTATAAATAAAGTGATACATTATTCATTATGTATTGCTATGCACCTAATATCTATATATATTCGTTATGAAAGGCACCCAATATTACAAAAGACATACTTTAAAAAAATAATTTTTTTTCGTACTGGTAACTTCGTTTCGGGCTTCAAAATGTCTTAATCCGGACTCGGTACAGTGTATAGATAACCCCGTGGTTATGAGGTTTAAGCTGCAGGAATATAGATGACAAAATACGACAACACGGGCGGGTGTGGATGTGTACTTTTAATGTTTATAAGGACGAGGACGAACTCCTGCAGAGACACACAGCGAAGTGCGTAATAATATCAATTCAACGTTTGTATGACTATATAGTCGAAACGTTTTCCGCCAAATTGGGACTACAACTGCAGTCGATTATGCGTCCGATGCTTGTTTACGAATGCTTCGTTATAATAATATTATGTACGCGTATAAATCTCTGAACGTCCGAGACACGAACACTCGCACCGTATATAGGTATTACGTATTATAATGCGTTGAATACATAACGCTGCTCACAAGGGACGACTTCTAAAATCACGGTTAACGGACATGGAAATGATAATAATCTAATGTAGGTATTACGCGTAGAATATAATAATATAACAATTAATAATATTTAATGCCATGATATTATAGTGTACGTATAATATTATAATATACCGCGACGTGGACCGGCCTCGAGACGTTTCGCACGAGCTCGACCCCAAGTCACAGCTGCAGCTGATGCGCGTGCTATATACAGCAGGTGATGCTGGTCACGGTATAGCTGGTATATGTTTAATGGCACGAGGGGAAGGTGGCATAATTATTATGTACATCGCGAATAGTGCATAATATTATTATCATAACCCAAGTGAGCCGTTTTCACCGGTCGAGCACTTTGGACGTGTTTGACGGATGACATTTATGTATGGCTACCACGGTCTACAACACGTTTGTGCGTTTTATCCCAAAACGCACTATATTTTTCTAATTTTGTAACACGTCTTTCCACAATAGTATCTCATAAAATAGTATGATAAATACTTATTAAAATATTATGTGATAATATTTACTGTTTTATATGTAGTTACTATGTGTTATAATATAATATTAGTTTATTAATTTGTAAGTTAGAAATCATATTGGTACTATGAACAAGGCCAATAAGTAACAACTACTTTTTATGGTATGTGGATGACAGTGGACTGCGGTGAAGTGCAATATTAACGTATACCTATTATGAGACAATCGACTAATAATTAATAACTTTGTAAAAATAATAAATATTGATGAAAAAAAGAACAAAAAATTCTTTAGATATTTAAAAAGTGCTCTCACTGCGATATAAGAATTTTTTCAAACTGTACAACCTATTGCGTGACAATTTTTATATTATTAGAAGTATTACAGTAAATAATATATTGATATGTTATGATTTTTGACATATATAACCATAGTAGCCATATAGGTAGGTATTTAATATACTTTGTAAAAAAAGTTGTATAGTATAATATACTTCTTTAGGTGTGACGCTCAAATGAGATTAATTTCAAAGATATATCAAAAGACCCGAACGTAGTGTCTATTTGGAATACCAAACAGTTAAAAATGCCCAATCGTGCTACACCGATTTATATTATGTAAGATTCATCACCGATGCCAAAAGCAAACGCCGCACGGACGACAACAACTGTATAAACACAATATGAAATTTTAATATTATTATTATTATACGTGTGGTCCTGCAGGTTTGGCTTACGAAAACGGGAAGTGACGGACGATGACGCCGTGAAGCAACGGAGCACGTCGGGTGTGTTGTAGATCTACCGAAACGTTGAACTTAAGACTTTTGGAAAATCTTCCAAGACGATTTTCGCACACGACTATTTATACCTTCGCGATATTATAAACGCGTACCAATAACAACCAAACATTTTAATAAGTCATTGCGAGTTAATTGTTTTTAGTTTATCCAATATAATATAGTACCCGTATACAGGGTGATTCTGCATGCATGTTATTCACCCCAATTTTTTCATTGATAATGTATTTATTTAAGTTACAATTTTTGGAATGTTTGAGTAGATACATATACTCAAAAACCAATTTTTAAATTGATATAAATCAGATATTTTATAACATATTATAAGGAGTGTCCTGAAGCAGTACAATCTTTCTTTTTCAATTATGTCCCGGGCATATTTTCGTAAATTGTCGATGCATATGTATACAAATCAGAATTCAAACAAATAGTTTTTTAGAAATTAAAACATATAATTTATCGATATTTTTAAAAATAGTAAAAATAGGAAAGAACATGCAAATGTATTTGATATATTTGCATAAATATTATATAACTATAGTATATTATGCAATAAGTGCAAGCTCTCATAAGCCACCATAATCTATAATTTATTTTTAATAATATATGATAATTTCTATACTATAGGTACATTAGCCATAATTACATAAGTATTAACATTATTAAGACGATAAAAATTGATGATAGATGAGAATTCACATAAATTAATAAGTACCTAATAATTTATATATTTACACAAAAAATGAAAAAAAAGTTATGACTATTTATCTCATTAGTTCATTTATCATCAATATCATTTCTTTAGATAATGTTAATCAATAACAGTGCACTGTGCAGCTTAATTCTTTCTTTTCTGTAGTAATATTACTTATTTAGGCCAACAATATAGGTTATTGGCTTACATTTACTGTGTAGTTCGTATATGAAAACTGTATTAGAAGAGCTTGGTCACATAATCGATTGCTCAATGGATGGCGGAACTATAGAATTGACTATTGACCAGGGTACTCCTATTTCTTTTTCGTTTTCATAGAAGTTATTACGAATGCTTGACTATATATGAGGTAATAATACTCATTTTTATCTAACATACATGCGTAGGTACTCGTATTTTATAACAGAAAAAAATCGTATATGTTCGAGCCCAAACATGAAACTTAAAAAATGCAAATCGTTGAAATGTGAATAATACCGAATCAAAATAATTCGAAACCCGATGACGATTGTACTAAAAAAAAATAGAACTCTACTGAAGAAAATTTTTCCTGTCTTTATTGTAAGTATAGAACGCGAATACGCGAAAATAATATGTAGGTATACGGGTCCATCGTAGAAGAACAATATGTTATTACTATTCAATACGTATCCACTATAATATGACCTAAATACTATTATAGAATAATATAGAACCTAAAATAACCTTCGGTATAAATATACATACGTATAGGCCAAATTTTTGGAAAGAGGGGATTGTGGATTAAAAACTCTGAAACATTTATAGCTAATTAATTTATTTTATTAAACTAAGTTGATTATAGAATCTTACCATGCAGCTAATAAGTAATAGTATGATTACTTTATACTTTGTAATAGACTACAGTTTTAAATGTTATTTAATCTATTCATGCGAATGCATATTCTGTGTACGTTTTGTGAATATAATGATTCACGAATATAAAATATAAATATATAATCTTTCCCATTTCTCTTTAAGAATGAATTATAATAATTCTGATTTTTGAGATTTTAAATATAGGCTAAAAACCATATTTTCAAATTATTGAGATTTTGTGTTAGTACATAGGGTCCTGTGATGATACACACTTTTTTTTCAAATGAAAACCACTCGTAGGTATATTTACTCTAAATTATTTAGTGGATACATTTTTTTTTAAATAGGTGATGTACCTAGTTTAAAATGTTCATACTAAGGATAACAGTATTTAAAAATGATCATGAAAAAATATAAAATAAATGTAATATTAGATCTATGATTCGGATCATTTATATAAACTATAAATGTTAAAAGATTAATATTAACTATTATATTTGTTGAACGACCAAATCTGCACAAACCCATTACCCATCTATTATTCTTAGAACACAAAATTAAATGACACAAAAACTACTTGTTTAGATATTATTACCTCAAAATGTTCAGAAAAATTATCCACTAAATAATTTGCAGTATCAAAAAGAATTTAATTTAAAAAACAGAAGATTTTTTATCCATAAGACGTCTAATTAAGTTATTTACAAGCCCCCAGTATTTGAAAATATGTTCTTTATATACTCGTATATTTATAAATTTAGGACAACTCAACTTTTGGACATAACACATCTGGTGACGTAGCTGCGAACATAGTTTCGCATAGGGTATTGGTAAATGAAATAACCACGCGTCAATCAAGTTGGAATATTTCAATTTCTTGGTAACCTGTGGTATTAATTAATTGATAACATGAATTGACCAATCAGGGAGTATCGTTTTACACGGCTACTCAAATACGACAGAAGTTGAGTAGTACTTTTATTGTATACGGCAATATCGGTTAATGATAGTTACTGGTAAATATGTTTGTGTAACCAGATATGTATGAACTAACCGCTAGACTTCGTGCTATATAAATTTTGTATAATTGTATCATACTATGTACTACTTACATAAAAAAATCTTATCTCGTTGTATTAATATAATATAAATACTGTTTTTATGATCAAGGTAAATATTAGTAGTTGATTTTTGTAGCTACCTATTATGAACATATATAATTTTATTTTAAACCCGTCCCCTCCCTACCAATAAAAATTGTTACAACTACGACCTTACATACAAACATCCATATTATAAATACACCAGGGATAGAGAAAAAATATCCTCACGAAGATACGATAAAAATATTTTTGGTCCGAGTATACTACATTGTAGTTGTAGTAAAAATGAAAATAATATCACCGAAATGGCGCCGGCCGAGTGGAAAAAAAACTTAAAGAAAAAATATAACGATTCTTTATAGAGTGCCTATGCAGGGTGACTATTTTAACAATAAAAACTCATTATCTCGTAAAGTATACAAATGTTTAAAAATTCTTTTATTGAGTTATATATTATGATATACCTACAATTTTGATTTATTTAAAAACATCGTTTTGAAAAAAAATTGGTTGTAATTTTTTTTTAAGTATTTACTTTTTTGAATGAGAACATACATTTACAGTTTAATATTTTAGGATGGTATATTTCTGAGGATATCAAATTATAAAAATCAAATTTTGAATGATTATAGTTATAAGAAATTAACTTGGTAGGTATTGGTTGAATGAATTTGATTTTACATGTATATTAATATTATTGTTATCCTTATCATATTTGTATTTTGATAGTGTTATACTTATTCGTAGTGATATCGATTGCAACGACGCTACGCGATTCGATTTTAACGGGCAGCCCGTCGTCCGGGGAGATCAGACCAATTATTTTGGAAATGCAGTAGACTTTTTTCATTGATTTCAAACCACGTTTGAAAATATTGCAAACGTTGTTAAAAAACAAAACCCTATTTTGTTGTCGTTGACGGAGATTATTTTTCTCTTAACGGGCAAACGAAACGTCAAACGACATATTTTTATTTTTTTCCTTGTACATTTATATTTAAGGATAGAAAAATACACTTGTATAGTACTACATTATATGTATATGCCACAATAAAACGTTCATGTTTGTGCGTATCATGATTATAATAATATAATATAAGGTCTGGGAGACGACGAGAACCACTGCAGCTGTCCGCGAATTTTATACTTCATGGAATCATTTTAGATTTAAATTAAATTATAAAACTATCTTTTTCACTGATTTCAACAATGTGAACAGGACACGGCTTCTGATTAAGTATACAAACGATTACTCAAATTCTATTCAGAGGATAATATTTCGAACAAATGACGTCGTATTATGGTGACTGTAGTGACCTACAACTACAGACCCGTAGATATTACGATGACTTTTCGTTTCTTTCCGCGTTCCGTTATCTCACAGAAAATGTAACATTTTCGTGATATAATTATACAATATTTTGTGATTAAAAATAAATATCTAAGGTATTGTGATAACATTTCAATGAAACTGTTAAAGAATGTACATTAATTAACTTATATTATAATATACGGATTCCGTTAACATAATAACATGCAGATGGGGATCAATCTAAAAAGTAGCAAATTATACGAAGGTATATATATATATATATAATATTGTTTTAATTTAAAAGTAAGTAAATACCAACGGTAAAAATAATAACTTCAAAATGAAATATGGCTTTGAGACTGCAGCTGCTTCAGTTGCTATATTTGCCTAGTGTTTCATATTTTGTGTAACATAATGTTTTAGGCGTGAGAATGTGAGATCCCTTTTTTGGATTTTCAAATTTGGCACGTCAATCGTACCGCGTTGCGGATGGACGATGGTGTATCAAAATAATAACCGACGAGTTTCTTTATATATTTCATCACCACATTTCAGGGCGTACTCAATCATAGTTTTGACGAGGAATAAAAGCTTTTTTTTAAAAAAATAAAATAAAATGAAGTATAGTCCATTAGCGTCGTATCCATAAAACCGCATCATATACGCTGGTGCTAATACAGCTGCGGTAACACTGTTGAACTGATATATAGTACCTAGGTATAACTCTATATTAACTACATAATATCATATACGTGCCTACAATATATACAATACCTATACTGCCTACAATATTTATTTGCGCATATTATACAGTTACGCGCGCATCATCGTAAATATAATAATATATCATTATGCACGCAGCGTAGCCGTGTAGGCATAGGTAGGTAACTGCGTTTGTGTACGTACTCACGTTTTTCCACCTTTCGTTTTTGCCTCAAAAATTCCCGGTGGTTTTCGTCACATCTCCCCCGGGAAGACGGTGATAAATCCACTGTCAGTTTATCCAATCAAGATCGATCACGCTCGTCTGATGCGTAATACGTGTTATATAACGTAGATATATGTACCTGCACATTATTTAGGTATCCGCTATTGACACTGTTTGATATTGGTACGTGTAACTATGCACGTGGGATGTCGGCAGCGGCGGCAGAGTTATTAAAAGTGCTCTAAAGTAGACTATATTATAACGTTATAACACGGTCTATGTAATATACATTCACGGATGACCGAGATGCGTGCGGCGGTTCGCTTGACGCTAATTATGGTTTGGGATAATTTGGCACCGACGTTTTTCCGGAGGCCCATACCCTGTGTGAGCTGCGTACGTATACATGATATATTATTATATACGACGGTCGGTTACCGTTGTATTCGAACAAACCTGTGCACGAACCGACGACAGTGCGGGCGTATATAATATTGTTTTAATTTAAAAGTATGTATTAAGTACCAACGGTAAAAATAATAATTTCAAAATCGAATATGGCTTTGACACTGCTGTTTTAGTAGCTATTGGCATAGTGTTTCATATTTTGTACACCAGCTCGGTCGTATATATAATCAAGGATTTCTCGATGGCTTTTGTCCGGACGGGATGAGTGTGTGATAATAAAGCGTGAAGGGCGATAATTTTTAAGGAAGAATGACTACTATATAATAATATAATACCTATATAGCTGATGGTATATGCTGTGTGCGCTACCAGATGTAATATTGTGACTAGTGCTTTCAAATGTTTATATGCAATACGCATATCTGCTGCAGAGACAATACACTCGGCAGACTTTTATTTCAAAGAGGTGGGGAGGTAAACATAATTAATATAATATATTATAATTGGGTACTCCACAAAATACAACATGTTGAAAAAATCAGTGTGAAAAAAATTATTTATATACGGGGATTATAAGTCATATACAATTTGTTTCTTCTCACTAGGTGAATATAAAAAAAAAATGAATAACACCACGTTAACTTACGGCCAATTCTAACCTAAAACTATGTGTCACGTCATATTTGTCATTTTCGACACCAGCATATGATCAATAGTGATCAGTGGTGCTGAAAATGTAAAAAGAAAACTGCTTGTCACACCATTTTAAGATATTATTACCACTCACTTCAATACTAATTTATTGTGAATTTAAATAATTCTGAAATGTATGATTACAAACAAAGTTTTAACCAAAATTTGTAAATATTTTACTCATAATATTATGACGTATTTTAGTACTATGTAACCTATAGTAAATTTGAATAGTGGTTTTACTAAAATAGTAACCACTTTAACATAATTTACTGAGGAATATAGGCAGGTATTGATAAGGTAAAAAATAATTTTTAACTTTATTTTTTTCAAACCCTGAATATGAAAAAATTTATAACTATTTTATCTTAAAGTAATGTTAACCAATCACGTTACCAATAAGTTTAAATAGTTGAATAATATATTATACACGTGTTATTCCTTTTAAGTCTACAACATTGATATGTTGAACGACATGACATTATATACCTAGTAATTATTTCTATACCGAATAAGAGGTATATGATAAGTAATATAACGGATTGGTAAAATGTTTAGTCCATTTTTACAAAGAATAAAATTATTAAATGATAATATTATAATAATGTTAGAACAAATTATAATAGGAATGCATATAAAAATAAAACATGATTTTTAAAAAATATTACCAGATATTGTCGTAGGAAGGGCGCAATTCTGAACCATTCCCATTCCTCATAAATACAACCCGGATGCATATCATTAGGGTAGTAGGTATTAACATATTATAATTATTGTTACTGTTATAATCAAAAAATAATTAATGTTCATACGATTTACTCTAGTCTTTGATTTTATTTTTTAGATGTAATTTATTATTATCAATTGGCCAATCGCGAAGATTTTTAATTTTCGGTGCTGTATTATACCAACCAATTCATTACCTTTACTACTTATAAACGTTATAGTATAAAATAAAATAATATTCTTTCGAGTGATAAATTGATCAAAATGGTGTGCAAAGCCTTCGCAGTCATTCAGTTATCAGTTATCGTTAATGTTATAAGAAACAAAGAAAGTACGTTGATTATACCTAACTATAATAATATACAAATATACAATATACATATCACATTATTATACAATATATATGTTTAAGAAAATGTCTTACATTAAGGTTATATAGATATATTTTGATCAGCAGCTCGGCGTCTTCGCATTTACGAGCTTATTATAATAAAGAAAACTGTACAGTATATAAAATATAGGTTAGGTATATATAATCATGCTCATAAGATTTTCAATTGTATTTAAGTGGCTGGGCTAACACAAAATCGTACTACTAAAACTAAGTTTTTATTCTCTTGGGTCTAGAAAATGACTGAAGCAAGGCCATATAGTCTATAGGGTTCACGTAACAGGTTACAGGTAAATTACTTTTTTCATTTCAAAAATGATTTGATTATAATATTATATATTATGATGGTATACTCCGGCCGGAATAAGAACGTACCCGGACGGCGCGCGGTGGACCAAAATTGGTTCGTCGTGCGCAGTTCGGGCTTATGACTTTAGTCCTTAACTATAATATCTTTATAACTATGACAATGTTGGGGAACCGGTCGGTATCTTTGTGACAAGATACGCTCTTATTCCGTATAGGTAATATGTATGTGTCAATGATGGTGTGTTTAAGTTGGAGGGAACAACGGTAATCGATACAATTTGTTCTACTTTGAGTGAGCTTATAAATATTATAATATTCGAATATATACTTTAAATTTACTTGTTTCGATTAATGTTTTCAATTATTTAGTAACTTCATCGTTATTATTGTTATATTTATAAATTCTTACTATAAAAAAAGGTTATACTTTTTTTATAACATTATTCTGTTCCACCATTATAGTCATACTTTTTATTTTAAATTTTGTTATACATATTATATAGATAAGCAATTTAATTTATATTTTATTAAGTTAAGCAAAACATGTACACACAATTACATTGAATTTTTCTAAAGTGTTTTAAAACTCGTTGAATATGTATGTTTATATATTATCGCTGATTATTTTACTCCCGATTGTTTTATTCTAAATGTCCATATTCTAAATCTCCT
Source organism: Sitobion miscanthi (assembly GCA_008086715.1). NCBI lineage: Eukaryota > Metazoa > Arthropoda > Insecta > Hemiptera > Aphididae > Sitobion > Sitobion miscanthi. Next base: position 10,241,799 of record CM017799.1, on the reverse strand, counting down.
ACAGATGAGTCTTTTACTAATTTTTATGTTAATTCTCATTTTATCTAAAAGTTTTACGATTTAGGAAACATTTTATTTAAATAATTGAAAGTAATAACGTGACGAGATTTAAAAAAAAATGTTTACATCTATGTTTACCTTAAAAAAAATTACTTTAAACAATATAATTTACCTAATAATAATAGGTATAAATTTACGCTTTGAACTTGCAGTATGATACTCGATAAATTACATCATAGTATACAATATAAATATATATATTGTATTATAATAATATGCGGTCTACCTACTGTTCTAAAATAATGTTGTATTAGGTATTATATAGCGAGTTTATAAGTATACAATTATGTTTTATTGTCGTCGAATCGACTTATGCAGCTAATATGTTGTGTATTATTTTGTTATGTAAATCACCGCAACACGGCCAATTTATTAAATCTTTCTCCTCGAGAATTTAACAAAATGTGTTCGTACCGTAGACCGTCTATTATATAGTCCATGTGCGTGCGTGCGTGTTTAAGATTCACCTGCCAAGTCGGTCCAGGGGATAAAAAATGAATAACTCCGTGGCCTGACAAAATTGAACCCAATCAATTTCACGGCGGGTAGAAAGATTTTTCGCGTAGCGCCCTTCCCTGCAAGTTACGACCGATATTTCGGCGCAAACGTTCGAGCAGAGCGATTAAGCGCTTAAAATAATAATAATACACTGCACGCATACAATTTAAACTGCACATTACTCATTGGTATATTTTTACCTACTATATTATATTATTACTTCATAATATTATAATCATTGTTTTTTTTTTTTGTTTTCCGTTAGTTTTTTTCTTATTGTTAATTTAATATCGTGTACACAATTATTATAATAATTAAACTATTCCAAATTCTTTTAAAAAATTTCATTTAAAAAAAAATTGGTTTTTGAGCTGCTTCTAAAATGTAAAGGGATACCATTATACTGGAAATGTAGTATATTGTATTAAATACTACTTTTTAAAATCCCAGATTTAAACATACTGATTTGAAATGGAGGATCTCAAGGATATACGGGATATTTGTTACGTTACAATATTATATTATATGGGTTAGATTGTACATACGACATACTTATGTGAAAAGGAAATAGGTTTGTACTAAATGCTGCGAATTTCTAGCATAACTATAGAATAATTATTACAAATAATATCAACGGCTCCTATAATACACTCAACTACATGAGGATAATATGTCTCTGTAGGAATAATCGATAACGACGACGACTTATCATATAGCAATGGTGTGAATGGGTCGTGGGGGGATGACCTACAAATATTGAAATATATGTAATAATATTAAAGCAAGACCAATATTTCGCGTCCTACTCAGTTCCCATTGGAGTAGGTATATCAGTACTCGATATGTAACATATTATATTACCGTAATATTATAAGTAGAACCGCCTCCACGGCCATTATTATATCAACGAATCGACTTAATGTCTGATTATGTATGTATTGAATTCGAGCAGTGTCGTTGGGGTCACCTATTTAAAACATGCGTGCGTAATTTTAAACTTAGTGATATAGTTTCGGTAAATGGTAATATTATGCACTTATGTATAATTAATATTAATGTATAATAAGGATACGCTGAGATGAAATACAATATAGTTAGAACATTAAACAACAGTCATTGCAGGTCGTACCAACTACGTCAGACCTGGCTGCGAAGGTCATGACGATTTGGTAAAACGATCGTAATGATCTCGACAATCGGTAACTACAAAGATCAGCTGTATATTAGCTATAAGTGCTATAGAATAAGTATAACTATAATATTATAATAGTATTAATCAGGCACGTGACCAGGATTTTTTAATGGAGATTGTTTTGATGTTTAATTTAAATATACACATATAACTACTGTAGGGGTTGTACACACTCTACATTGTAGTCATCGATCTTCATAATTTATCTGTATAAAATTAATGTTTGTCTGTCTATCTTTATGTGTGTCCTTTATGTATTCCTAAACGGCTAGACCGGTGTTGGTGAAATTCGGTACAGAAATAGATTAGACCTCGGGGCAGAAGGTAGGCTAATTTAAAAAGGGTGAGAACCAAATCCGGGAGGTGCTCAAACAGGGATTTTGAGATTTCCGATGGAAACTTTTGTTTATAAATGGTTGCCATGGGTTTTCAAGCTATTATTATTATTACTATTATTACATATTATTCTTATAGAGTTGGCATTTTTGATAGGCAACGAAGTGCACGGAATCAGCTAGTAATAAATGAAATAGAACTTATAGAACTATAATATATGATACCTATTTTGTATAAATCTGAAGCATAAATACGGTCAAGGGGTATGTTTCAAACCCTTGGCTCACAACTGGTATTTATCATTAAGTAATATTGTATTACGTAGGTACCAACGTACTTATCCTCGTTATGTTATCAATGCATACTGTCTACTCTATTATCATTTATACCTATTGTAAACTAACCTAACAGCCGAAGACCAAATTTTGGTTGTAACGTACAGTCGCCTTTTTTTAGGACATGTCCTATGCGGTCAATGGCCGATAAACGCCCACAAAAAATTGAATTCTAATTACTAATATTATTGCTCGCTTTGAATCGCTATTCGCTATAATATAGCTGTGTCTCCCTGCCGTGTGCACGTACCGTAGTAATTACGATACTAATAATGATATTATTAATTATTATTATTATAAAACTAAAAGTTATCAGATAATTAATAAATGTGTACTAAATTCCTAGTTTCCACATAATATACGCCAATATACCATTTATAGAGATTCCTATCTATATGTTTTCAATATAGGTAGATTTCTATAGACCTAGTTTAATAATGATATTGAAGGTATAATATTTGATATCGACATATGTTATTGACATAATGTCATTAATAATCTCTTTATTTTTTAACTGCAGTCGTTTAATATTGTAGCGCTTATAAGAGGTAGAACTCTTTCTGATATATTAAAAAATAGGAACCTTCAGTTTCGATCTATAGGTTGTATATAATAAACATGTAAAATTAGACCAACCCGATAGATTAGAACATAAAAAACCAATGTTACGCCAAACCGTAAATATAACATAATATAATAATATCATTAGCATTAATTATTATATACATAATACCTACATCGTTATTGTTTGATATTCTGGTGGATTTTTTTTAGTGTATGTGCACGTGCAAAATATGTGTCACCGGCAGGCATAGAAACAAAAACGAGCGATTTGTCCAAGCAACGAAAAAAAAATTATATTATTATATTTTTTATAAATACACAACGGCAAAATTGGAACCAATCACCCCTGGCTATATTGTTATTAAATTATGCGTGGATTTTTCAGTTTTGTTCGCAGCCAAACGATAGGAAAAAATAATAATTATTATTATTATTAGTACGGCATAGAAATACGGTAGTTAAAGTTTTCGACTAATTAGTGATCGCACTCGACAATAATATAACATAGCGAGTATGTGCAGTGTGTGCGCGTGTGTGTACTGTTTTGTTACCTACTTGCAAGTCGTTAAACTATAATAATATGCATGAAAATGAATTAAATAGGTATAAATAATTAAGTAGTAGCGATATCTGTATTAAAATTTAATGAGCATATCAACTGCATACAGAAGTTTTCGTAAAAGCACAATATTAAAAAATAGAAATGATTATTTGAAAACGATAATGCGTTGAACTCTACCAACGTTAAATATAACAAATTATAATAATATACGTTACAGTGGAGTGGCAGTGCGAAATTGTATTTGATAGGGGCGTGGGACATAAATCCGTGATCGTTATTACTTAAGGAAAATAATAGATTTAGGTACACAAATTTTGAACTTTACAAGAATTTTATTGTTCAAGCCAAGCAAACGTATAAATAAATATTTTTTAGATTCTGCATTCAAACGAGAAGTAGTAATTACGCCATTACTGGAATTTTACGAAAACACTTATTATTTGGGGCGGTAAAAATATCTAATTATTGTTTCAAGGTGCGTTTCATTGTAAATCGAACACATGTAGCATTAAAATTGTTGTATTTCTACGTATATTACAATAAGTTCGGAACAAAATATCAAAACTCGTTCAAACAATTGTGGTTTCAACAGCAGCACCTTGAGAATTTCTTAGTAAACAGAACTTTACATAAAACGCCAACCAATTTTGAAACGACCGTTTTTTTGTCAGTTTTATACTTGAATGCATTTCATTTTCATTTAATATCTATTTACGATTATTATTCGGTATATTATTACAACAATTGATACGCAGTCTTATGCCACGACTGTTGAATTTATAATAATATTATACATATATATTTTTGACGATGTCTACTAAAGAATATAATTACTTATTGCCCATATAGTGAATATATTATTATTTTATTTATACTAAATTTTATCGGGTCGTTAAAACTATTGTAGGTAGTTAAAATCTCTTTATGGCAACATTAATGTTTGTTATTTCTATAGGTATTAGATTATATTATTCTGACTAAAAATACTACGTCGTTAAAAAAAAAAATAACAATCAGAAAAGTTGATATATCTATACATACAGTTAAAACGATTAAAAACTAATTTGGTATACTTGGATGCATGGAAGGGAGGAATTGCAGGGCTACAATAATAATTCAAAAATTAATCGGTTTGGAAAACGTTGTGGTAAAATTAGAAATTAAAATCAATTTTATAGCATGATTATAAAAATATATAGATGATTGGGATTTTAGTAATGTTTCATATGTGAAATAACCAAAACCAGATAAATAGACGCTTTGAGGACAGTTACATATAATAGGTATGCGTAATAATACTCTTGAGATTGACATAGGCCGTCAAATTCGACTTGACGTATTCAAAAGGATGTCAACTGTCAAGACACTTGCGTTGCATTAATAATTCACGAACCACGCCGTTTGTCTGGTTTCTAAGTTTCACGAAACCACAAAGCCACCGACCCTTTAACTGTTACCATAGTTGAGACGGGTCCACGCAAACGCCAAAAGGGTCGCATATAGTTTGAAAGAAAATATTTCAAAGTCTGTATAATTCGGTCGAGATAAAATATTCGTGAAATCAGTTGGATCTACTATCGGTATTTTATTTTATTTTTGCAATTGAATCAACTACAAATATATTATAATATTATAAACAAAATGTATTATATATAAGATAAATTAGCATTAATGCATACAAAACAAGTCAAACAACTGTTCAATAGAAAAGAGAATTTTCAAAAATGATAGCTAACATAGAGTCTGCAGGGCCATCGATGTCCAAGACGACTTTGTGCAAGTTTTTATCTCATGAACAGTTCACTAGATCCGAATACTGAAGAAAGTTTGGATGGTCAGCCCGGATATAAACTTTTTATATTTTTCTCTTCGTGAATTAATATTGCTTTTATTTCCGTTAATCGTCAAATAATTTAGCTTATAATATATATAGTTTTACATGAATCGGTTAAACTAGTAAGTACTCAGACAATCGTCCGAATTTCCGGAGAGCTTTTCGATTCTTCTGGAAGATTTCCCACTAAACGCGTTCCCCCCCCCCACCTAACCAGGGTATCCACTCTAATGGGTTAGTAGGACATGCGGGGTCGACCCGTCACTCACCTATGGTGGTTATGACGGACAGCGAGTAGAGGAACGATCCGGAAAACGACCATCGGGTCATCTGCTTGTTGGGGCCCTCGTAGCTGAAGTTGCGGACGGCCTCGATGACGTGACTCTGGAACGACCGGAGGTGCACTTGCACCTCTCGCTTCCACTCGTCTTCGCAGTACGCGTTGCAGCACACCATGTCCCAGATCCTGTCCGCCGTTCCGCTGCGGTTCGCTCCCACCCGGTCGATGACCGCTATGGCGTTGCCGGGAGCGCCCTCGATGAAGATGAACATGAACGCGCCGGCGATCGTGTAGCCGACCACCAGGCAAATGATGCCGATGTTGCTGAACAGGAAAGCTATGAACTGTCGCAAGTAGTCCTTGCACTGTTGCGTCCACGTCTTTTTCCGCTTGTTGTAGTACCGCCGGCCGCTCCGTTTCCGTTCCATGACGGCGCCGCTGCGCAACCACGGTAGCGGTCACCACCGGCGGCGGTCCGGTCCGACGACGGCGACCGCTGCGGTGGCGGCTACGCGTGGTTCATCGTCCACGCGTGTACCGCACGTGACCGGGCGCACACCGCACAATATAATACGCGTTACGCGCACCGCACTCGCCACGCACCACGTGCCACGCGCTCCGAATCACGCACACTACGCACCACGCACACTACGCACCGCGCACACTACGCGCAACGCACCACGCACCGAGCACCACGCGTTACTCCGTTACACGCGACACGGTTTATTACTCGGGCGCGCGCGCTACACGACTCTCGGCTGCCGGCGTACGGTTACGTGTGCGTTTTGTCGCCGGCGCGCGCGCGCGCGTCCGCGTCTACGGTCGACGCGACTCGGACCCCCCGACGGAGGTGTCGGCCGCCCCGGCCCGTGTGCCTCCGGCGTGGCGCGCGCGAGTGTGGGCCTATTTTTAGACGCGTCTCTAAGCTCACTGGACCACCGTACGCCGCCGCCGGGGACCAGTCTCGAATTAGACTCCGACGACGACGACTGCATAATAATAATAATAATTATTATAATATAATATGTACGACGTGGCGTACGACACTCGCCGCCGACGGACAATATACTCTCGCGCGTGTGACGATCGCGGTACGGTACGCGCGTGTTTTCGTCGTCGTATTTTTACGCCGCTCGTCGTCGTCGGCCTCCGATACAATATTATTATTATCGTATCTTGCCGCAATAATGCTACACGTGCTATGATATTTTATACGACCACTGCAGACAGTAAAGCTATATTATAGACAGTCGAGACCAAAGTGTAAACAGAAATTGGTATTTAGTCGTACAAAATTATTATAATATGTACCTGTCGTCTATATATATATATTATAATAATATGATATAACTTTTCCCGACCGACTGATCCACCGTCGTTCGTAGCCGGAACCGCCGAATTTATGAGTATGCGATTTGCTCGGTAGTCTCGTCGTTTTATGATGCAGATATCTGCGCTGTATTTTCCTGATTTTAAAGAGGTCCTCGACGAGGATTTTGAGATAGTTGGTGGAAACTTTTTTTCGTTTATAAAGTATGGTCGCCATTGATTACTACTCGGGCATATCGGGTACAAGCGTGCATCGGACGTTCGCATGCCTCAATTAAAGAAACTAATACCTATCTTAAAACCAAATGTTTGTTTGTAGCTTTTATATAATTCAAAAACTACGAGATCGATTTTGACGAAAGTCTCAGGGATTGTTTTTAGAGATTATCGGTAAAGTTTAGAAAGCGAGCGATTTAAACCACGTTGAAAAATATAGCAAGCGCTAAATCCAATTCACGACTTGCGGTCGTCCAACTAGGTTGAATTATTTCACAAAGCTATTAGGTACACTGACGTCGATTTGTCCGCGATCTGACTATTGGGGTAAACTAAAACTGAGATACACTCAAACCGAGGTACATCTATATATTATAGCGTATATAACACATAGGTTTTTCCGCAAAAAAACCTGCAGAATTCGGATTATTCAGCTAAAGTGTATCGACAAAACATAAATTCAAGATTCGTCTCGGATATACCTATTATCAAATTATAGTATAATACCTATAGTAGGTACAGACCTGAAATATTTTTCATTATACCAGTCACATCACAGCGTTGTAGTTGTACGTAGTAATGCTGTCGGCATGTTCAATAACAACATTCAATCGTTCAATATTGTTGTTTGTTTGATAAATTTCGGTTTGTGTTTGACACAATTAATATACTATTTTAGTATATTATTCTATAAAATATACACGAGCTAGGTGATTATGGTATAAATGCCTGTGGTCATTATCTCCCCAGTCCCCGTCACCACCCTCCACATCGTTATACCGACTGACCGTCCCCCTTCCCACTTCGCTGTACCGACCCAATTGACGAGACTTGGAGCATCTGCTCGGAAAATCGGACAGACTTCGGACACAGGCCGTGCCTCGTTATTTACACGTTTTTTTAGAACTTTTCGCTTCAATCGTCATCCCGCGTTCAGAACAGAATCTCGAAAGTTTTTTTTTTTGTAGGTTGCTTGTTTAGGTAGGTACACATATTATATTATGTAATAATCGTTTATCGGTAATTACCTCGGTTATCTCTATAATCTATTGACGCATTTCAGTTTTACGTGTTTCTCTTTCCCAAAGGGCAGAACTCGTAGAAAACTATTTCTCATGCTTCGAGAATAAGTCTGAAGACTATTAGTACGCGTCGGGAAAATTACGAGCACAAACAATTCAAATCTAAATCACGTGCCATTAAGTTCAGTGCCTACTTTTCCTTAAGACGCTCGCAAATTGAAATTTAAAAATTCTTCCGATACTTTATATTATACAATGAACTGAAGAAACCCTTTAATATATTTGCGGAACTAAATTCTAGAAATTAATTATTATACGTAAAACTTTCGACCTTCTCGTTAATTATTCCCTATCACTAACCGTATTGTTTAATCGAACAATATTATTAGTTAAAAATGAGCACAAATCCGGTTAATATGTTTTCGTCGTACCTTCCGCTCAGTTTATTCTACGCACAATATTATAAAACACCGGATTACAATTATTTTGGCTTTCCCGATTTGCCAAGCAATTGTTTTTTATTGTTATGAATGCTATTTTTAATTTGCCATCAACTACTGCTCTTAAGTGTACCATCAAAGCGTACATTTAAAAGTCAACTGTTTAGATTTTGTGGCCAGCATTAGTATGCGCATACCTTACGGTCTCGACAATTTCATCTGCTGCGTCGTGTAACTTCACTTTAAATAATTATTAGACATTCGATGTATTTTAGCATTTATATAGATACTCAAATAAGTTTAGACGGCTTATTATCGGGTTTTTCTAATACCTATACTTAATAGGCTTTCGAGAGTGTGCAAGCACGGATTAAGGATCAATTGGGCCCCGGGACACTTAATGGGCCCCCTTTCAACTTTAATTTCAAAATAATTGCATCATTACATGTTAACGACTTTAAATTATTGTATAATTTTTTACTATACAAAAAATATACAGAATGTATCCTATGTGATTGAACGCGGGTTTTTTTTTTTAACAATTATTGATCGATGATATAGAGTTTTGTTAAAAAAAAAAGACGCGTGTTTCATTATTTTTAACAGGCATTTTTTTATAACATTTTCAAAATTTTTAAACACACAATTGTACCAATAATAAAATCGACTTTATTCTTTCAAATGGTAACCACAGTATTTTTTATGAATTTCGGTAAAACTTTTTTTTTGAACATTTTGACAGTCAAATAATCAATTTTGGTTCACTAGGTTATTCACTACGGTCTTCTACAGTTTAGTATAATAATATGCATTAATACTTTTAATTGAAATACCTAATTTACAAGAGCTAAATAATTTATTTTTTTTGGAAACTATTGGACGCGTTAAAAAATATTTTTTGGGGATAAATATGGGCCCCCAAAATCAATGGGCCCCTTGACCGTGCCACCCTTGCCCCCCTTAATACGGGCTTGAGAGTATGAACCACCTGTGTTTTTATACGCCGTATGGTTATTATTGAGGTTTCAGAATTATTATATTTTGTCGAATGGGATGAAAATTATATGACGTGTTCTTAACATTTTAATTAATAATATAACATTTGTAAACTCAATCATTGGTACCGGAAGTAATTAATAGTTTCACCTTACTATAATATTTTGTATTATTAATTCAACAGTGAAGGTACTCTCCCAGCACGGTTTGGTCATCTCGATTCCATATTCCTTCCACCCCTTTGCTATCGAGCAACTATGATGGATTTCGTTGTACAAATATTGCTGTCAAATATTGAGATTCATTAAAAGGATAGATGTTGATGTTATGAAACTATTGAATCATCCGAAGTCATTATACCGTACTCTAGCGAGTCCCATTCTTTGAATATGGTTCTATCGTTGAGAAACCACAAACAGCGGATGACTGCAAGCGTACCAACTTGAATGTGCCTAACGAAAGTTCATTAGTTTTGGTATAGGTATTTTTACACATTAAAAATATAACGATAAAATAGTTCTGCGCCTATGCGGTTTGAATGTTCGATCTGACAAAAAATGATCGTATATGATTATATGAAATATAAATATAATATAACATAATATGACCACCGTTAGAGACAAGACGCAAACATTTCTCTGGTATTTCCCTTTTGTCGGTAGAAAACTTAAACTTTGTCCACGCGATACTAATTTGTGACTAGAAAGTGTGAAACCGCATTTCGTATCCCCATATTTGGAAGTTTCTTAAAATAATAATTAGCAATGAAATACAAATTTGAATCGCCTCAAACATTCCTATCATCTAGTTTTTTATTTATACAATACTGTTAAACATATTTAACTTTTAAGATTTATAGTCTGGTAGTCACATCATATATTATAATATTAAACTTTATATTTATAGTTTTTACAAATAGTTTTTGCATTTCTATAATGGATACATTCTAAACTACATTGATTTGTATACCATGGTACATTTTGGAAAAAAAAATCCAATGCCAACATGAAATTTAAGTATAGGATTCTATAAAATAGCAAAATATCTAACCTTAGAGCAATAAATTCGTTTTAAATGATAATATTATCGTATTTGATAATGATTATAATGATTTATTATCATTATTTGTTATGAACAATGTTTATTACTAAATTAATAGTTAATGTGATAGTTATGATCATCATTCATCAGCAATAAACGAGATTTAAAGTGAATAAGTGATATAATATTTTATCGAGACGTAGATAATAATATATACGCGTGAGGTGTGAGTGAACGTGCGACTATAAAATCGAACGTTATGTTTAATTTATGATCAATGGGTTTTTTTCTGTGCAATAATTATAACATCATACCGAAATATCGAAAATTATTACTATATATTCTTATTACAGGCTGCGAGCCCGGAGCCGTCCAAACAAAATTATATAGTCAAACAAAATTTTGAAATACTTGAATCATATGCGTAGATTATAATATTCGAGTGGTAGGCATATTAAACATCACCTATTATATATATAGTCTGGCGTTAAAATAACATTTACAATGAGAGCGATAAACCGAAATGTCATGTCGCTGATAATTTATACGTCTGGTCTGCACACAGCGATCTGCGTATTTACTGTAGCTAAATAGCCAACAGGTGCATCAACAACATGCATGCATGCCTAACCTATGTAATAATAATGCCCCTTAAGTTCAATATACAATTAGAGTATTAAATCCTGGAATACAGAAACAGCTGAAGTTGTTGTCAAAGAGGAGACAAAACGTAGCGCTGCTAAGACGAAATTCTACAAAGGCTTATTATACCTACCCGTCGTTTTCGAGAACATCGAGCTGATATTCGGTTGCCAATATCGTCGAATTGACTACCTATATATTATTGTTTGGTACTGCATTTTTTTTTTTTTTTAGTAGAAATATACAATCTATATCGGACGACGTAATAAAAAAGATTGTAGTGTTTTGATGCATAAACGAAATGTGAACTATGTAAAAAAAAAATACAAAAAATAAATATTATACAATAAGGTATGAATCATTTTATGATGATTTCAGGAAATCTGAATTTTAAGGCATCCTAACCTATGTAATAATAATGCACCTTAAGTTCAATATACAATTAGAGTATTAAACTGTTAAATCCCGGATTACAGAAACAGCTGAAGTTGTTGTCAAAGAAGTGATAAAACGTAGCACTGCTAAGACAAAATTTTACAAAGGTTTATTATACCTACCCACCGATTTTGTGTTTCACGCGATGATATTCGGTTGCCAATATCGTCGTATTGACTACCTATATATTATTGTTTGATACTGCATTTTTTTTTGTGTCCTAGATGAAAAAATATCGAATTTGTTTTATTTAGCAGAAAAAAAAATCGTACGTCCAGTTTTATAACTTTAACGGCTGTGAACACTACTGAGGAGGAGGGAAAAAGAGACGGATTGGTGTTTCGCCACATTTACGACGGTGCGCCGTGCCAAAACTACACGACAATGGCAATCCGAGAGATTCAGTAGTTTTGTTATATTTTGTTGCGATGACTTGGATTAATATAATTTATTCGAATATAAAATGTGTGCGTTTTTATTTAAAGAAGTCGACTATCGTGAGATCTGTATACTATAATCTCTACAGAACACTAAATGGCTTAGAATGGTTTAGACAATTTAACAATTTGTTATATACTAATTTGTTATTATACTAATTTTATTTGTGTTTATTTTTTTTTAGTTCTTTGTCACACGCTCTAATGATTAAAAAAATTTAATTCATATTATTAATGCTGTGATATATATATACATATAAAGAGATGGACCGCTCTTTTCACACCAGCCAACCATAAACAGAGAAAATCTACTATTCAGTGTTAGATACAGAAAAATAAGTGGAATAAAACATTTTTTTAAGAACAATTCATTTAAGCACTTTTCTATATTGAATATTATTTGATAAAACCGTTGACAACCTGTTGTATTTGCCCGTAGACATATTGAAAGATTTAAATTTCTGTTTATTTTCTGTCCGATTTTTTAATGAAATCAATTGGTGGGCTTAAAAATAACCCAAAACTCACCAGTAACTCAATTTAAAACAGCTAGCAAACGTTAAATAGTGCATGTAAATCTATAGGTATCTTCTCAATAGTCAATTGCATACTATTCAAGAATAGACATCAATATTAACTGTAAGAACTATTGTAAAAAAAAACTATTAAAAATAAAAAAATAATAGTAGGTTCTCTGCTGAGAATAATAATTTGAATCAAAAATTAGAAATATTTACAAACACTGAATAATGAATAATGTAATATTATAATTGGATTATTCACTATAATATAGGTTTGTTGTCAGAAGGACTAAATCACATAAAATTTTAAATTGTAATTTATTATGTAAAAATATAAGAATTGAAATAATTCATACCGAGTCTGGTGGTTTAAAAAAGTAAAATCGAGTTGAAACGTAAAAATAAAAAATAAAATATATACTAATAAAACTTGGGATGTAAAACATTTTAATAAGTATATTGCATGAGAAAAAAAACAGAGAAAACGAAACGAAAAATGTTTTCGTCTTTTTAATGCCCGTTGTTTGAGTATATAATTGTTTGCAGTTCATAAAAATTGCAACATAAAATGAAAAAGTTTTCGAGAGTACCGGCAAAATAACCCGTATTGATTTAGTGCGTCTAAAGTGTCTTCGAAATTCGTAAAAAACTATTCGGACCAATGTAATAGTTCAAATCCTCGTATAACATGTACATTTATATCTATATGAATCTACGTATAATATAATATATGGTGTGTGTGGCAAACTTGCTCGTGTCTTGACACAAATTGAAGTATTGTAGTCGTCGATCTCTTGATAAATATAATATCGAAACACACAATGATCAATCACAATTTCGATTCATAGTTTTTTTCATACTCGCGGAGTTTATAGATTTATATGACAGACATTTGATTTAAATTAAATTCAACTAAACAACCAACATTTTGTGGTCTGCAGCACTCTAATAACATTCCAATATAATATTATTCTTTTTATGTACATAATTTATAAAGGGCCGACGTCTGAGAGCTGCAAAATGCGAATGCGTAGTTTTTAGTGTAAAAATAAATAAATACATAATTTACATTCTTCAATACTGATTTTGAATACAAAATTATTGTATTATAATTTATCAAAGTGTTCAATTTTTTACTCATTTTTGTTTTAAAATATTTTTAAATCGAGTTAGGTCTATTATAATAATATGCCAATGTGTATTTCATTTTAAACATTATTGAATCATGTCAGATTATCAGCGATAAAAAAAATTAAATATTTAAGTTTTATTTTAATAATAATAATTAATAACTAAATCTCCTTAAGCTTTGTAAAATAACGAAATACCTATCAGCGTAAAAGTATTTTGAACATTGTTCGAAAAATTTGAAAAAAACATGATAATCTTAATAGAATTTATCGTTTAAAATTTAAATTTTAAATTAATCACAAAACTCAAGACACAAACAAAATACGAATTTAATAATCGATCCTTGATACTGATCAAATTTAAATGATATAAATCTGATTTGTCGACTTCGAATATAATATTACCCACCTGATCGATATTTTACCGCTGTGATAACACTTTTGGTTTTCGTCAAGATAGTATAATATTATATCAAAACAATTTTTACAATGTGCCATGTGCGTGCTGAATTATGCCCACAACCTACGTAAAAAAAAAATGATATAGTACACTATTTGTGTGATGTATAAATATATTATATACTCTACAGCTTACACAACGGATAATGATCAAATTTACGAGTAGATAATAATATGCCTAAGGCATAGTAGCTCCAAATTAGTGTTAACTATATTGTACGCAGCGAAAATAATGTGCTGAGCAATATTAGCGTTAATAATTTTATACATAATCATCCACATAATCTACAATAATAAAATACCAGTGAAAGGCTTGGCGGGCCTAGCTATACGGGTATAGCAACTATTGATTATTCTGGAATTGCGAAATTTCGCGAATAGTACTGCAAAATTAATGAAATGTCAAAACTTATGATTGGGTGCGCTGTAAACCGGAGAGAAAATCATGAAAAAAAAATGAAAATTATAATATACAGTGAAGTTTCATTAGAATATAATCATTTCGAGAACAAAATTATAAAAATATTTATACTTATAATGCTAAACGAAGACGAAAACAAATCCGCGATCCGACTGTTTGGAGAGAGGTACAAATGTATAGTAAATTACTCCGACTTGTTTATTGTTATTAAATTGAAACAGATTTTTTTTTAAAATATTTTTGGTCATAATACAATACCCTGAGGTGGTAATGTAGTTGCGTTTCAAAAACAAAATCGTAATTACTTAAAAATAAAAACGTATAATATTATACGATGCACCACCGGGGATTGCGTTTTGAAATTATTATTATTATTTCACAACGTTTTCGTACGGTTTTATTTTTAGAATAACCGTTCGCACACAATAATAGGCCTGGCAGGCACAGCGCACGACGATTTTTTTTTTCACACGGCGACGCTAATAAAGATAACTCTGAAATTCTCGACCGACTGCGATATATTTACGAGCCCGAGTGACGATGGTAGCAACTCCGATTATCATATTACACAAATCATCGAATTTGAACATTCGATCCGGTGTGTAATGTGTAGGTAGGTACAATGTGAATTCACGAGGGGCGGTAAAATACATAGTTATATATTATATTATTATATGCTATGTACCCCCGCGTGTGGGGAGGATTCCGCAATATTGAGAGACTGCTGGAGGTGCCGGGGTGAATTTTTTTACGCTTTAAATCCACTCGTACGTGCAGGTTTAGGATTTTATTCATTGATGTTTGTCTGCATATTTTTTCGTGTGACCCTGTGTTCAAAATCGTTTTTAATAATTTCCACATTGACTGTTGTAGATTTTTTTTTCATTCTCTCGGTTGATTAATTTTTCTCACGAATCCTCCGCCGCCGTTAAATCGGGGGGATTGGATCAAAGGTCTCCAACCCACCAAACTAATTTATGTTTCGATAAAATATATTAGTATTTATTGTTTTCAATATATTAATTATATAAGTACTAAAAATAAAATTCTTTTATATTATCATCTTCAATTTCAAAATTACCTCTCTATCCCTATCTAAAAAAAAATGTTGGCCCGTGATGCCGAAACGTATCACCGATTTGGCCGGCCGTAAAAAAAAAGGTTGGAGACCCTGGTGTAGATAATCGCCATCTCGGTACACTTGGACAAAGTTTACGAGTACTCAAGGTAAGTTAATCGTTAGTGCGTCGTCCACTCTTCGTGTCCCATCGACGACAATGTTATTAACTGGCGATGTTCTTGTGAGTATAATATAACTATACTATAAACATGTTATAGTCGTGTGAATGCCACTCGCAAACAAAATATGTATCTGTCTTAATCAAATGTTTATATAAATTTTTATTATTACCTATTATAGTATACGTAAGCTTGTTGTTTATACGTCTATATAACCGTTATCACACCATCCGGGGCTAACAGTCATTCGTTATTGTATGAATATTATTTTTTATTATCCATACATGTATGTACATATACAATAATAATATTTTGTGTTATGCGCGCGATGGTGTCCGTGGGAATTTCGCAATGGCAAGCGAAGCACCTAATAATAATTCGCATCTTGATGATAATTGTGTAAAATATACAGAGTTTTTGGAGATTCGCCAAGCAATGCTAACCCTAATTTTTTCTTCCGAATTTCATAATTTGTGAGTATAATAAATTAAAGACCAATTTTAAAATACTTTTATTTTTTATGCTATTTCCTTAGTTTTCAGTGGCAATGCAAAATGTAGCCAATGGAAATATTGCTTAAATCAAATGTGTATGATTTCAAAACCAAAATATAAAACTTGGAGATGTCTTGTCGTTGTACTAGAAATGATTATAACATATTATTATATATATGTATATATAGTGAATACTCGTAATGAATAAATTATTTTAGTGCAACAAGACACCTCCATTTTTATAACATCATATAAATTATAAATGGAGATATATGACTTGATACACCGAAAGACTCAGTTTTTTCTCTTAAGAATGTACAGTCAAAAATTAAATTTAACCGTGGAAATGTCTTATTTGATGTTTTTGCTCTAAGGTTTTCTCCAGTTACTGATCACGAATACACGTTAATATTACAATATAATAATGAGGTCATCACTAATAAATGATAATACTATAACACAATGGTATTATGTCTGGCCGTCTAGGATAAACATGAAACACATCGAGTGATAATTATAATTTTTAAACAAACCTTCATCTCGTCCAAAACGAATGAAATAGACAACGTGGAAGTTATCGTGACACAGATGAAAGTTAAAAAATTGTATAGAAAGACAGTAAGGTACCACCCGCCTCATCGCAACACACAATACTACACAGCTGAAGCATTATTTTTATAAGTAATAACAGCTCCAGGGTTTGTTAACTTTTGAGAGTCGTTTGTTACCTTCGTATTTTTTTCTCTGTAATACAATTCACTTTTCCGGGATTTTTTTAAACTCTATTATATTTCCGTGGTCTTGCAAGGATTTATAGAAATCATTATCCTCACTGGTACAGTATTTAATAGCATATATATTTTATTTGGAGACCGAGACAGTACGATATTATTTAAATCGCTAAATATTAATTGAGTCCCTATACCTGAACGGGGAAAAAATAACATACTAATTGAGTTCCGGGTACAAACGGGACATGTACTAATTGAGTCCGGGGTTAGGATATTAATAGTACACGAATTGGGTCCAAGGATTATTTTAAGTAAAATATAAAATCAACCGTCCAAGAGTCCAGAAACGGCGAAAATTATGCCGCACAGCCGTGTCACGCGTCAAAAGCGTATCGATCATATCATTTTTATGACTTTTGTCAGATAATATTGTAACATATTATACTATGGGCCAGGAATTATAGATTTTATTTTTATTATCACCTGTTCATTTAATTGTTATACATACAGTCCTAAGTCTGTAAAAATGGGAAGGATTTTTTTTAATATCCGTCGTCGTGATTAAGTCTGCCCATATCAAAATAATAGCAGGTACATATTCGTCATTACGTGTCTCATCGGTTATCAACAGCTCCAATGGTGTCCAGCCCTATGGTGGTCAACTTTAAAAGAACAACCGTACCTCCATCATAGGAATGACTAAAAATTCTGAAGAACAGATTATTTTGTTCTACTCGCTAGGTAAGTCTTATGACAGAATGAAATCCCTGTAGATGGGCTAAATATTGCTCATGGTCATGATGCCGATATAAATATATTATGTAGGTACCTAATCAATAAAATATTTAGTCTTCTACGATACTTAAAATCCTTGGATTTTATCAGTATAATAAGAGTAGTACAACGTAATTAATATCATGATTCCTATAGAGCAGTTAAGCGGCCACATAAGTAAATCAATTCTATTAACTAATTGATTTGCATTTACTATGTGGAGCCATAGTAGTTTAAATATTGTTGTGTCGTTATAGGCTTAAAATACCTAGAATAAATTAATTTTATTTGTCAATAATTAATTTGATTCTTATAAAATTTAAATATCAACGTATATCAAAATGGAATAGCAAAAAGAAAAGTATCAAACTTAGATTTCACGGTGTGAGTCCGAGTAAAATATTGTATGTTGCTACTAGGTACTCTGAAAAAAGTGTAGAGCACCACCAAATTCAGCTCTGAAACTTTTTTGAACACTATCGCGGTAATTGGTGAACCTAATGGCACTAGTGATATCAGTGTCCTCTATATTATAGAGTCTATAATATAGCTGTTGGGGATACGACGTAAAGTAAGTATTGGTACCTTTGCCGACTACCATATACCGATGCAGTATACCGAACACCGTGTACTGGTACTTAGTGTTTTTTTATTTATTGTTATTGTTCTTCCGTTTGAAAACACGGATTAATGCTTCATTCTCGAGTTTTATATATATATATATATATTTTTTTTTCCACGCCACGATCGCCATCGCGCCATTTGTTTGTCGACGATATTTATGACCCGATAAATATTACAACACCGCGTTTTCCCGATTTCATGTACCCCGACAAACCTCCGCTGTTATTATCGTTTATGACTCTGAATCCGATAAACTTTAATAATATAATATTATCATCATACGATACAATATTATATGTATAGGTATGGTACCTGTACGAAAAACTGAACATTCGATGTAATAATTGACTCGCAGTAGGTACACTGCGGCGGCGTGTTATTACCAAAATTACCTCCGTCGACACGAAACGCGCGCATAATAATAAGTAATGACTAATGGGGGTAATAATAGCGCCCCCGTGTATTTTATTAGTTTATTTATTTTTGTCGTATATACCTGTATAGTATAATTCGTATGTGTATATTTTTATTTATTTATACAAACTTTGTTGCCCTGTTTCGTTATTTATTTCACGGGATATAACACGAGGGGCATACGTGCATGGCGTATGGCAGAAAAAATATCAATAGAGTATTAATATTATATAATGTTATATTATATATTAATATGTATAAATGATAAAATATGCAAATATGACATTTGCAACAGTAATTTATTTCACAGAAATCATTTTACGTGATGATAATGTTAGAAAAACAAAATAATACATATGTTATAACTCAAATACAAAATAATGCTTTACAATTTATTTCAAAAATGATCCCATAACCGTGAGACTCATTAGTCCGATTATCCCGCACATAATTGGGGACGTTGTTTAGGAACGTAAAAAGGAACAGTATTTCGATTCAAATGCGACGTGACACGTGTATATTATATCCCTGAAAATAACGATTGAGGGAAATCAATATTTCCATCAATTAAGTTCTGTAAAAAGCGAAAATTAGTCTGAAGATGTGATGAATTTAAACCTAAATAAACTATAAAGAAATAATTATAGACAGGAGGATAATTTGCTGAAATCTAAATATCTTATGCGTGCACTTTTTACACATTTTAGCAGTAAAATATTTTGAATTCAATGAATATAATGAATCATTGCAATAATATGTGTGTGCTTAATGCAGTAAGGTCTTGACAATATATTATGCTACCATGTCACGATGATCATAAAATAATTTTTAAAAGTATTTACTTCGATCGTTTTGTAATATTAAACATAAAAAATAGCATTTCAATACAACAGATACAGCTGATATAACTGCATTATATATAGTTCTAAAACATACATTAAATTACGTCAAATACTGCTTATGACCTATAGCTATGATAGCAGGCACAGAAAACCGATTTTTTTATTATTTTTTCATATTTTGTGCTTATAATATTATCATATTTCAATATATTTTGGGAACTAGAGACGTACTTATGTATTATGTTCAACGGCATACGGTGCAAATTTATTTGGTTTTATAATACTATGTAGAGAAAATTGAATATTTCAATCCAAAAAATTCGCAGATTGGTACATGGAAAACGTTCATTGAAATCAAAATACGAAATTTTACAGTCAGTAACAATAATTTCGTTTTCATTAATTAAAATCTGGCAGTGTAAAATAATCGACTGCCAAATTATTGTATAATTCCCTAAAATATCAGTCCACACACTCGTAACAAAATATTGTATTGTTAATTATTTTTATGAACACGTCTATTCGCGCGCGGAGTTCAGCGTTGTAAATGTAGACTCTTATTTATTTAAGAGACCAAATCGAATTCGCATTTATAATAGTCAAACTGTCATTATATGGTAACACTATATGGACGAGAGGATTAATATTTTATTTTTGACGCAGTTTTATCGACGGTGGCACACTTCCGGACACGAACAATCTATACATGTAGAACAAGACGACGGGTACAAAAGGGTATACAATAATATATTATAATCGAATTTCCATAACAAACGATACGCAGTAGAAACGTTCGTTAATTTCCAATTTTATTGCATCGCGACGCACTCTGAGCACTTTTATCGAGTGGAGCTGTACGGATGTATAATAATAATAGTAATATTATTATTATTGTAACTAGATTTATATAATATATATATATACGTATATTACATGGGCACCAGTTATACGCCAACCTAATTTGTTACGAGCTAATAAGTCCGTAAGTCGATTAATATATCGAACGAACGTCGAAATGGCCGACCCCGAACGCAAAATAATAATTAATTCCTTTTAATATACAATGTAAATCTAGTGTATTATTATTATTATGTAGGTACCTATATATTAAACGAATCGCGAGACGATTGCATTTCCGTTATTATAATTCGATCGTGAATATTTATTAATATCCGAATACGCTAATATTATAAGCGAAGTAACACGCCATTAAGACGCGCAATATCCGTTTTCGGAGTGCGCCTGCTGCTGGTGTTATATTATATAATGTATTTATGTTATTATAACAGCTGCTAAATTTTATCGCTTTGAAGTCGTATCAATCACGACTGCACACTATGTTATAAAATATAATGAGACCCTCTAAACGATTCGGGACCACGGTACGTAATGAGGGGAAAAAATGTAATTAATCACAATATGATAATATTATTATAATATATACTTAGTGTTTTCTACTTAGTATTTTGAAATCCTATTTTATACTTAAACTTGATATCATGTTATTTTTTAAAACAAAATAACGACTCTAATATATTATATTATGTGATTGTCACGTGACGACGATGCTTCACAAACGATTTTAGACTGTTTTCGTATTTCTGCACCGATCATCCCATCACTACGCGTGACTTGAAACTTTTTGCATATCCGCTAGGAAACGAGCACATAGTTTGAAATCGGATTAGACTTATGACGTGGCACATGCTGTAATAAATAATGTGTCGTGCTTACTATACAATATATAGGTTTTTAATTTAAAAAATATGTTTAACGCATCCTTTTTTTATATTTAGTACTCTCGGCGTGTGTACATAATAATATGTATTAATATAACATAATTTTATTTTTAAAAATGTTCAATAGTAAACATTTTTGAAGTAAACTCGTGAAATTTGGTATATGCCTATATCCGTTGTCATTGATATTGGAAATTTAAGTAAAGCTTCAGACATGGTCGTAATAACTATTTCTAATTTTTTTAATCACATAATAATATAGTTTATTATTTTACCTTCATATCTATACACTTTTAGATTTGTACGGCATAATAAAACAGCTCAGTGTTACATACAAATTAAATATTTATCATACTTTTTTTAACATGTCATATTATTTTATAGTAACCTATATTAAGTGCATATTATTATGAATAGATAGGATTCAATTTTTTTTCTGGTAATATGTATATGAAATTTAAAGCTAAAAACCAATCAGAATCGTAAAACGAATAATAAGGATTCATATTATTATAATATAGTCACAAAGGTCTAAAAATCTAATAACATTTTATATGGTATAGGTATTAAGGTATGTATACATCATACAAAATAAAATAACAAATACAGTTGTAACAGAAAAACACTATAGGTCACAATAAAGTCCAATAAAATAAAATGTCCACGAGACGGTAATATTAAAACCAAAAACACTCAAAAAGTGTAGGTGAACGTCGTAATACGAGTAAATACCCAGATAATAATAACTATGATATGACACATTATTAACTCTACAAATAAAAAGGTAGGTGCCTCTAAGTAAAAATTCAAAAAATTATTCATTTTACAATTTTCTCATTTTAAACTGCATGTCTTTGCGTATTTGGCCAATGTGTACTTACTATTTTAGTGTAAGTACCTATAAGTCCACTGTTATTCAAAACAATTTCAGTGCAACGTTAAATTCACCGAACTGATAATAATACACAAATTCTATATGATGGTATTTTAGTATTCTATTGTAAAACTAATTAGGGCCGTAAGAATTGTACAGCTGTACAATATTGAATATACATATTTTATTTACCAAGCCACGCACAGTGTTGGATAATTAAATAATTGATTTTTAAATATTCTAGAAATATCTGTCTCTCAACCAAATTGACCCCCAAAGTACTGAAATATTGTCGAAAAACATATTTAATATTTTTATTATATATTTTTAACATTAAAATAAAATTTATTAAAACCGAAATCAAAAAAGATTTAAGCTTAACTTGAGCACGAGATCGCTGATGAATTAAAGCTCTTATATTCGAGCGTTGTTAAAAGTATATATTTGGAATATTTCATAATTGTAGTGTAAGTCATGGGCCGAAGTTTAAATGGGTTAAGAACTCAATAAATGCGCTTTTATATGAGTAAATATTATGTAGCCGTTAAATTATGTACCACCGAACAACATATAAGTACAGTCTGAACCCTTGTGCCTATACTCCAACTTAACGAGAGCTATCAGTTTTATCAACGTTTTACTCAAAGCTTGATAATTTATTCTGTGGTTAGGTTTTATACGTCGATTAAGTTTCCGATCGAATTACACTTGAAAACTTTGTTCATAAACATTGAACATATTATGCATAACATAACGGTATAATAATACCTCTTGCATGCTCGCCTAAATATGGTATTTATTAGCTCGCTACAATGATTGAGTGCGAAATCGTATGTGATTGAATGAGAACGGAGAAGTCTAAATTATCGTTATTTGTAGGTGCTTGTTCAAAAATATAATACTACTATTGGTATAATGGAAACTGAGAACCTCATTATTATATATTATCATACATTGTTTCCATTAATAATATAATATCTAGGTAACTTTGAAAAATTAAACGTAATGTTTAAACACATATGAAAAAATTGTATGGAAAAGATCTTCTTGGCATATTATTTAGTCATCTCTTTTTCGATATTTTGATACTTTGATATTTACAATTTTATAATATTGAACCTTTTTGCCGAATTATCGTTTTCAAACATATTTATATCTAATAAAAAATAAATCAAATTTATAGATATTAGTATATTACAGGTACAAGAGATAAATACTAAGTACTTAATACTTATTTAACTCACTATTATGTTCATGTAGATTGTACTTATAGGTTTAGAATTTTGATTAAATAAATAAAAATTAAACTATTTTAAATTTTTGTAAGTTATCTATAACTGAAAATACTGAAAAAAAAATACTGATTCGTAATAAATAATAATAGTAATAATAATATAATGTGTTTAATTTAATTTAATTTTTCATAAATTATGCTTTTTTATAATATGTACCAGTTATCTATTAATTGTTTGATTCTTGTATCTAACTTTTTCTCTTGAATTATTGTTAAAATTTGTAATTTATTTTCTTTATTTTATAAATTATTTATATACTATTCATTGTAGCCGTAACGCTCTTGCTTGTCAGAAATTATTGAATTGTTAATTCATTCTGTATATTTGTTCTTATATTTAACACTTATATTTTATTAAAATTTCAAAATAAAGTACGATATCGCGGGTATGATAATATTCACAACACATTTATCCAGGGCTTGTCTGTGAATTTATTAAGTCTTATTTTTATTTTTAAATCCATGTTTACATAAAAATCGTAAAATAGAATCAACTTCAACACTCACACTATGATAGTATGATATTATTATGTATAAACAATTTCGAAATAAATCATAAAAATTGATACTGGGCGATATTCGATCATAGTTAATTACAATAAATCATGAGGTGTAATACTATAATGCTATAATTTAATTTACACATAATATTCAAAATCATATTTCATATAATTATTTAAATGGATTAATATTAATTTATACAGTATATTCTATAGTCAAGGATTTTGTTCGCTGTGTTTTGAAGTACATTATTGTGCTTTCCTAGAGCACCAGTGGTTCCCAAACCAACCGACACTATTTTAAGAAGGCTGCCTTAGCTTACAACCCTGATCATGTAGTCTACTAGCATGTGGCAGGGTTGATGTTAGGATAGGATACCTATCTAATAAACACCGGAATCAATTAATGTCTCTGAAAATATCGTTTTGGTGATTAGAGTCAAAATATGATCTGTTTTGGCGAGGATTTATTCCACAAAAATACAGTTTGAGTGAATAAGTATGAACAGGATTTTTGGGTTTATTAATTTGTTTATTGTATAGTAATGATCATTATCAGTTGAAAAAAATTTTAATTAAATCACATATAGGTAGTATTCGTAGTAGGTACAATACAGTATACACTAAATAAATAATAAATAAATAACTAAATGTAATTACTAAATGTAATTTAAAAAAAAAAAAATCATATAGTATAATGTAGTCCTCATCAAAATCCATTTACCATTCACACAGGTAAAAATAATTTCACTTACCTAAACGGTATAGATGAATGAGAGGAGATACTTCTGGCGTCGTCGGCTGCGTTGTTGCTGTTTCCGGGTATTTCCGAAGTTGGTCTATACCTTGTTCGTTCTGTTGGCTGGTGGTTGTTGTCGATTGGGTCCTAAGTGTCGTCAAATGGATTCGTTGCAACGAAATAGATAACTACGGAATACGCTATAACTGCTTGATTAGTCATTATTATTACGTCACTGAGAAGATCGGCTGACCACTGAAACGATAATTTATTCGTTAAGCCAAACTTATCCTAAATGGCTGATTCGTTGTAATAAAGACGGTTTTAAGGAGTCCAACTCGATTAGTGACCATTATAGTGGCCCAGTTAGCTAGTAAACCTGCAGGGAAAGAGTTTAGGAGTCCCGCCATAAAATTAAACAAAATATGATTAATTTAAATGACATAATGATATTAGTAGGTATATTGCTCGACTTCTGAAGTTAATACGTCATACATTCTAAATCTAAAATGTAAAATACACTATAGATACCTGAAGCCTACATAAACGTTAACAACATGAAGGAAAATTTATAATATTTAGTGTTTTATTAATTAGTATTAATATTGTACAAAAACAATAATGTGGCAGCTTCAGACGATCTGGCGGTGCAGGGATGGAAATAAGGCCCCTATCCCCTCCCTCCACCAAATTGTCACACTGGTTGTTGTAAAAACCACAATTTTAGAGTTCACCAATTGGTGATGTTTAGACTCTGGAGCACCAATATGCATAGACTTTTCACCACCACACGATTGAGTGACCGAAGATGGCACTACTTTCATAGGTACTAACTTCTCAGCCAGTTGTCGTGAAGACAGAAATTTTATGGGTAAACCAGGTACGTTGACCACTTGTACTTGCCGCAAATTGATTAGTATGCCAACTGCAGATTCAGCATTTTGTTACCTCTTGGCAAATTGTGTACCATCTCTGGTTGTTTAACACATGTTGCCGATGGTGGGCGTCAATAAACTTGGCTCATATACATAGACAATATGTAGAGAGAAACCACACATAAACACAAAAATGACGTACATCTCTCAAGCACAAAAAACAACAATGCACCACTTGTTATCGCATAAAAACCGTAGATTATGGTTTATATTTTAGTAATTATAGAAGTGGACTGTGTATTTAAGTAATGCTGGATACAACTGCAATAATAATAATAATGAACGGATGCTAATGTTGAATACAATAATAATTTGAATATTTACATAATAATAAACTGTTGGCTAATACGAATTATAAAATACTAACAAACTGCCTCGTAGGTTCTGTGTGGACATATGAACATGGTTGGAGAGGGGAATGGAACTTTAAGTTATTTTTAAAAGAAATTATTAGTATATTTGTATACTTTTAGGTTTTGATTTTACAATGGTTTGTGTATCTTTTATTTTTTTTGTTACTGTCTTTGCCTTTTGGAGCAGTAAAAATACTTGAATCTTCAACTTGAATATATATTCTGGTAGTGATGGTAAATGATAACTGCGGCACAGCTTGAATATACATATAATAGTTGCCGACCGTTTCCACAACAGCGGAGCGTATCGTTACCAAACTTGATTATGACGATATTGATAGAGAAATACAAGTGGGTACATAAAATAAAACCATTTCGATTGAATCAAATACAGCGTATAGTCATAATTATGGCCATATCACGTTTAATAATAATAATATGAACTAATTACTGTAAGTCCGTGTAGCTGCATCATTCAATTTCCCTTAAATACTATTTGTTACGATTATTTCTAGTTATTTATAATTGCATACTTACTTCTTCTACATTTTTACCCTCAAGTGAAGCACCACTAATATCAATTCGCATTTATCGACATACCTGACTAAGTATCAATTACGTGTCTGATGTTTTCGAAATAGTATAGCTTAATATACTTGAGCAAGAACAAAGCTTTTATAATAAAAATGAAATCGTTATTACTTATTAACAATTTAATTGGTAGGTATATATAATACCTATATAATATTATTTTGTAGTCTACGAATCGAACAAATATTTTCATATTATACGATAGGTACGTTGTACGTGTGATATAATATTATTATTTATTCGTGATTTTCTGAAATGTTTTTACCCAGTATTATCGACGTATTCTGCAGCTCGCTGTTTGTCTTCCTATCATAATATTATTATTTTCAGTGCATATGTGTTACTTTCAATCAGGGACTGCACAATAGAAGAAAATTATCAAAACGAAAGACTACATTGGCCATTAATACGTTATACAATATTAATTATTGGTTCAGATGCTCGGGAGCAAATAATACACCCGTTTCTACTTTCTACAAACAAAGCCATTTCGGAAAAGTTTCTACCCATGGAATGGGATTACCACAAAAGAAACGGCAACTTGTTCGCCGAAAGTCGGAATGGTGTCAGCCATCAACACACGTCATTGCAGTATATCACAAAAGTAAACGGTTGCCGGTAAACAGTATATTATATGTCCTTAAAAATCAAAAATATAACCTATAAATCCAAAAATAATAAAATAGGTAGATATTATGCAAAAATAATTACTAAAAATTATGATAATTTTATCACAAACTTTGTGAATATCATGTTGTACTTACTAAGTATACGATCAAATTAATCAAACAAATGTGCAAATGCATGAAAGTGCTTGCTCTACTCATAATCTATAAAGCCATAATTATTTATGGTTTTCAAATCCTAGAACGTTTAAGGCATTGTAGTCCATTTGTCTTCCTAAAATGATAATAATAATTAGGTAATAATAAAATTAATAAAAATCATAAACTTCGTTTATAAAAACTTATTTTAAATGTGAAATTAATATATTGAATTTATTTATGGCGTTATTTAATATAATTAAATTAAACGGGATTCGTTGCACTTACATAATTCAATTTATTATTGTGATTAAGATTTTGTATTATTTTAAATTATTTTATATATGAACGCAGTAAGGACGGAATTGTGGTAAGTATGTACTTATTTTCAACCCAGAACGAGATAGGTTCATGTATGTTTGTATGTTCTTGGGACGGAATTGGTTTAAAAAAAAGGTCACTGTGACGAAACCTGGCTACAGCCCCGACGAGACCGATGGATGTAAACATGATCAGGACGACCAAGCACACAGGTAAAAATGAAAAGTTTTCATTTGAAGTTGAGAGTTATACGTACAAACAAGTTTTTGACCGGCATGACTGCACGAACCATTAGATAATTCAAATGGATTTACGACCTTATATGTTATGGGTTTTCTTATATTGATATACTATACGCAATTCACAATATCAAACTTGATTCTGTACTCAGAATTGAGAATTTGCATGTGTGTGTGCACAGCTCAAAGCTATACCAAATACGTTTCGAAATGGTCTTCATCTCGATGGTTATTGTGACTATATCTGCGCATACGTATATTTACTAGTATTATATACATGAGGAGAATTCAATAAATAAGTCCGTTGGTATAAACATAAAAGCTCTACCTCTGCACAAAAGCTATTAATTATTAACGTTTATTAAGTCGTTATTGCATAGTGCATATTGCGTGTTATTTTATTTTGTCTGAGAGATGTGGGAATGAAAAAATAAGAGTATTAAGAGCAGGAAAAACTTACGACCCATACCTTATAAAATGTCGTAACTGTCAAAAAATGTTTCAAACGTTAGTGCCATCACTATAATAATTAACGAGTAATAATCGGCACAAACATTATATACACCATAATTTTGTTTTCTCCACGACTATAACCGTTATGCTATATATATAAGTACTTATATTATAATAATGATATAGCAGCAGCCGTCTCGAAAACTTATGAAAATTATCGGAAAAAGAAAATTGATCGAATTCAATGTGCCACCAGCTAGAGTTCCAAATATCACGGTTTCTATCGGGTTGGAATGTGAAGAAATAACAAAAACGAAATTACAATTTCGTTCGGGGACGCGAAAGTATATAATAATATAGTGCAGACGTCGCGTAGGACTGCGAACGTGTCGACGACGGACGCACACTATAAAATCGAAATAAACGTATCGAAAAATTGGAAACCGATAATAAACGACATTAAGACGGTGCCGCCCGATTTCCCGTACCGCCCCCGCTTTGCCTGTGCGAACAACAACATAAATATTTATATACGGACCGTTAGTGTTATATAAGGTTTGGCCGTAGTCTGAATTACTTTTTGGACGAGAAAACCGTTTTCTAGGTACAGTCGCCTTTCACGACGATTTACGGCCAGATATTCGGAATCGTCCGGTTTTAATTGCGTATAGGAAAATTCCGGGTCGGCGGCTGCGCAGCAGTGCTTAATAGCTATCCCTCGAAAAGTTTCAGCATAAAATGTCTGCAGAAAATGTTGGTTCACGGCCATTTATAGGAAAAGTGATACACATTTTGACGGCAACTGTATCATACGCGGTCACAAATCAACACATAATATTATTCGTATAAAAATGTATCAAAATTACACGTCTTTTAAAAAGATTAAAATTGAATGACAACTTCACTAAACCTTTTTTTCATGAAATTTGTTTGTGTATGCAAAATTCCCAATGTGTGAAATACGATTTCAGAATGTGGTTGTATGATTCGTGGAAGGTTTACAAAATCACAAGTAGGTATATAGCAAATAGTTTAAAATTTTAAATTATTAATTACCCATACGATAATTGTATACACCAATTTATTGGATATCATATGTTATTATATCCTGTACCTTATTTAAGTTATAATACACTGTCCTTTTTTACACGGAAACCTTTTACCGAAGTAATGTACTAATGTTCCAACCTTTTACCGTGTATAAGCCCATATATTCGTTTATTTTTGAAAACAATGGGTTTACCTCCTTTGAAAATATAAATAGTTGTTAAAGGGAACAATTTTAATCTAGTGTTGTATAAACTGTAAGACAATATGGTGGCTTCGCTATTACACTTGTCCCCGAGGTTGAGAGTCATCGCGGTGTACATTGAAAACATTTTTCGAACACAGAAAAACACTTAACCCTAAAAAAAAAAAATATAAAAAACATGGAAATAATATTTTAAGTATTCTAAACCTTACCGTGGCAGAAAAACTACGCGTTTTCATTATTGTATCAGAGTATTACCTATATTATACATAGAAATAAAACGTTTAACCACACGAGCCGTGTACCCAAAGTAATGAATATTCGATTTATAATATAAAACAAAATTATTTAGAATGTATTTTTACGAATACTTAACGATAATAGTATACTATATTATTGTAATATGCTTTTATAATATATTACCTATTTATTTGAATATAAAAAGTTGTCATTGGTAAATTTAAATTGCATTAAAACCAAATCCGATAACGTTTATATTTACCTATACGTACTTTATAATATAACGTAGGTACTTAAAATGTAAGCTTTTATCCCCTTGCGCATACTTCTTTAAGTACCCAATAATACATTTTATTTTTTTATAGGAACTTCACTATACCCACTTATAATGTATTGTTCAGAAGGTACAGATAAAATTTATTCTCCTATTTTTATTTTGTATTACCTACTATCCATATTATAATAGTATTATAAAAACCTTTGATAAAACGATGGAACAATATTCCAGTTGAATTGTTTGTATTACATTCGATGTGTTTTACTTGTTTTATTACAATAACAATTATATTAATGCATAATGCAGGGATTTATAATATTATTGTAATTATACAACATGAAACTAAAACTGAATGAATCCAATATCAAAACCATAGGTATATGATATGAATATATTTAATAAACAAATGAACACAAAATCTTTTTAACTTTTCCATCTTATTTATTATTATTTTTTAGTACTTCCGCACATTTCCCCAGCATCGTCCACTGGAACTTATGTTATCAGGGCGAGTTCTTCGGTTACATAATTTACTACAGAGGACCTATATATGAAACTATATATGTTGGGTACCTATTTGTGAAGTTCACATGACACTCAAAATGATGATTTCAATATTCAAACGTTTCCCCAGTCCCTGAAAACAAATACAAAGTTGCTATGGCGATTTTTTCAAAAATATTGACAAATTATCACACAAATTTCGTACATAAATATTTGTAAGTTTAAACATTTTAAATATACTTATAGTATGCAGGGTATCGTATGTTTTTCTATTTGGTTAGTGTTTGACAAAAGCCATTCTTTTCAAAGGCATACAATACTTTTAAAAAACATCCCTATCTAATAAGTATTCATATTTACTATCTGAGTACAATTTAAAATTTGTATAATATTCTCGGACATGGTTAACATGGTTAGGTACCGTGGTATTTATTTGTCTCAGAACGCTCGTCTCGTCAGTGTGACTTTAGCGACGGCCACCTCTCCCACCACTTATCGTAATAAAAATAATTATATCATTCATAATGTACAGAGTGAAATATTTTAACACAAGACACTCATTATTTCGAAAACTATTCGTGTTTTTAAAAATATATAATATGCCTACCTATTTGTATCATGCATTTTTAGCGTCATTACAAAACAATATTTTTACTATTTTTATCGTTGTCGTTCTTTTTTTGAGCCAAAGCTTTTTTGAACAACAACAGCATACATTTTTAATTTCATACTCCGAAGCAGAATAATGTTTTCCTGAGAATTCGATGCATAAAAAAAACGTTGTACGACGACTTCGACTCCGTCGATGTAGGTGTAGTGTAAAAAACAAAAATACACCTATTCGAAAAAAACTCGTAAATAATAGATAACGGAATGCCGACGAGTGTCTTGCGTTAATATAAAACGATATCACTCTGTATGTACCTATGATTAACGTGGATAATATTCCGGCGGACTACAGTGCGCTCGTCGTCGTCGATGGTGGCGGCGGCGGTGGTGGTGTCAAAAGACGTTCGGCCAGCAGTTGCACCGGCGGCGGGTTTTTTTCGTTTGTTCGTGATTGATTGCGTACAAGTGTCGGCTCGGCGCTTCGTTCGGTACCGGAACCGGTGCAATTCGCAAATGATAAAACGTATTATTATCGTGTCGTACGACACTTACTTATAGATACCTACCACGCGTATTCGCCTGCAGAGCTCACAATCGGCCAGCTGACACGCGTTTAACGAGATAGTGGCGGTGGTGGCGCGAAATGCGCCCGGTGTTTCGTCCGCTCGGCCGCATCGCCTCCGCCGCGCTTACTATCGTCTCGCCGACTGCAGTGGAGTCGAGCGTACGACTTTTGGCTTCGGCAGTCGGCACCCGACTTCAAAGAGAGAGAGAGAGAGTGAGATGTGGATATTGTTATCGTTCCGTGGGTCACACACGTTTTATGCCTACATTATACGCATACACAATACGCGTCGCGTAGTTATAATAATATGATGTAATTATAATAATTATATTAAATTATTATAATATCGTCGGGTGAAATAATTTTCGCGTGCGGTGTGTATTATTATATGTCATGCCAGGTCTCGAGTTTGCGCGCGCCCCTTTTTCCGCTCCGCTCCCGTTGCGCCGCTAATGAAAAGTACTAAAACTTCTCCCCGCGGGCCCGCCAAAAGTTACTTCGCCACCGACGCCGCGGCCGCTCCTAAGGTCACGGCGGCGAGGCGGAGGCAGACGTATAAAATAATAAAGTAGATTTCTCCACCCGACAGTGGCGGCAACGACTCCGGCGGCGAGATGTGCTCGGAAACCGTAAAACGGACGCTTAATATTTTGCACTTTACTCCGGAGCCGCCCGTAAACTTTTGCCCAGTACGACGTTAAGCTCGCTCACTCGCCCTCTCCCGCTCTATATTTTCCGTTCCTTATCTACGTGTACTCGCTACTATTCGTCTCTCTCTCTATATATAAATATGTGTGTGTGTGTGTATGTGTGTGCCCCTCGTGGTATATATCTCGCGCAGCCGTAAATGATGTATTACTATTTAGAAATGGACGGACCCGTACTGTTTATCAATGATTCCGAACACGGTGATCCCGTGTTCTCGACTACCACTACCACTCGCTACCCCAATTATAATCCTTTGTAGACTTATAATATAACATTATAACAATGATATTATTGGACTGCGCACATTTTCTTTGAAGATCAGCTGTAGATTTTCCGATTTCGTAGGACACGCGTCATCTAGATGTACCCTATGGCTTGTACAGTCGTGACGTGTCCTATGTGTCCGTTTTCTCAGTCAGAGGAGCGTGTTGCTTGAATTTAATTTTTGTTTACCGTATCAAAAAACTCGTTTTGTTTAGAATATAAATAATTATACAAGATATCGATATGATGTACAAACAACAGTGTTATAATAAACATAAAAATTAATATTTTTGTCTATTACCTCGGTATTTACAGACAAGACAATTGGCTATAAACATAATTATTGGGCGACAACGACCGTTCAAGACACAAAGTTATATTATTACGTTATAAAATAAAGAACGAATTGCTCATAAAATAATATCATTGTACATATTATACTGAAATAATAAATTTCAACGATCCATTAAACCAAAGTCGATGGTTTTCGTCCACTACCTAGCGCAAGGGTTTCCAATCTTGGGAGGGAGTTCATCCCTAAAGAGCGGTGACAATATTTCAGGGGAGTCGTGGAGTTAATAAAACAATGAAATATGAAAATGTTATTTCTGAATATTTATATATAATTTTCTTCGTTCACATAATCGTATCGAATAACAACTAAAAATAACGAGGATAATACTAATAATTTTCAATATATTATGCGTGTTTTACACATTTCACAGAATATTATTCGAAGAAAAAGTTCAATTATATATGTTTTTGTTATGACGAGGGTGCGAGTTGAACGTCGGCGTGGTTTGTGCGTGTGGTTAACACACACAAGTGAGAAGAAAAACGTTTCGTGGTCATCGGTCAATACTAGGCCGAACAAACAACTATAACGCCCATAAATACGATTGTTTTGTTTTAGAAAAATTGTGCCAATATCAATGCGTATAATTGTATAAATGTATAGTGTAGGTAGGTTGTAGGTACAATATACCTATATAAGCTTGGATTTTAAATGCACATTTAAATACGAGACAGGGATTAAACAGAAGAGCTTAGACGGAGTATACAACAACATTTTAAGACCAAGATTTTAACTATTTTGGATAAACATAATATAGTTTCTTCTTTTTTTTTTTTTACTTAACATTTTATTTACAATCTATACAAAACAATCAGTACAATAATTAAATTTGATACATGATTATTAAATAAAGGAGGTTGCGTTTTGGGCAGGTACTAAGCAGTGCCACCTAACCAGGTTAGTTTTTATGAACTAGCTACCTATTTTTTTTCATAATTTTTATTTTATTAAGTCTTTTTTATACTGTCTTTTGAGTCTTCTACGTACATTACTGAGAAGTGAGAGGGAGTATAGTTATTTGATTAATTAAAGAGTTTAAGTTAGTATGGAATTTAAAGTACTTTAACTTTGCTAATTGATTAAGGGTAGGAATTGTTAGGTCTCTGTGAAGATTATTGTTTGTGTAATACCAAGAGAAGACGTCACTATAGTCGTAAGCAGATAGATTGAAACGCTCGAAGCGTGTTTATTGGATAGGTAGTGAGAGTTTTGTTAGATTTCAGGAGTGGTCGTAGGAGGTGAAGTCTAGAGTTAACAGTTTTACGCTTAAGTTTTATGTGTGGGCTCCAGGTGAGGCATTTATCTAAAGTTAGTCCAAGACATTTAACTTAATTTTCCATTGGAATTGTTTGATTATTTAACAAGTGGTTAATCTATATTTCTAAGTGAAAATATTACTTAGACAGATTTAAACTTGTTTATTTGATTTTCACGTGTTTTCCCGCAATCAAAAGATATTATTTAAATGATTTTGAATAGCTTCATCTAAAAAAAAAAAAGTTAACTTGAGTCCCGTCTAAAATATTTAATGTAGTTAATTGTGTCCATAGACCTTATACTACTAGACAAGCAATCAAGCGCGCCCGCAGGATAAAATCCAACCCGGGCCAAGTTGAAAATTACTTATAAATTATAACCTAATGTTAGTTATAATGATATTGATAATATGTCAAGTGCAATTATAAGAATTTGTAATGATACGATGGCTTTGCTATGGCTTCGAGGCGTAAAATACGAAAACGGTTTTGTTGTGTTAAACGTATGCTTCTCTGTACACCTAGTATTAAAGCTGGAAAAATTCGAACAAAATTTTATCCGAAAATTTTACATTTAATATGTGTAGCACGCGGATTTCACCATGTAGCTGAAGTAGTAGTAAGGTAATATAATATATAATATTGTACTTTGTCGTCAAGACAGGCTACATCAGTGCGAGATGTTGTTACGCCGCTCGTAATGCCGTTGTAATTCTTGTTTAATAGTATAAGGTCTATGATTGTTTCCCATCTTAAAGTTGTATTTTGATTTGTAAGTTATAACCAATACAATATTGTTATCATGGTCATTAACAATTAAAAAAAGTTCGTTTTAATTATATCTTTTATCAAGAAATGTGTGTGTTTCAATTTCAATTACATTTTTCGGTAAATCAGGATGAACTGTTGACCGGACATTTCGAATATTTTTTTTAATAACAGCCGTGTCTGACATGGTATTACTCGGAATGTTATCATTTAGAATGTGTGGATGGTCTACTTGAAATATCTCCGAAAGCATTTCTTTTTAAGCGTTACCTTATTTTTTTGCCGTTTCTAAGTTTTGTTGCAATCTTTTATTTTTATATTCTTACCACTTACGTTCTAGACGCGTATTGAAGGTGTAAGTCCAACGCTGGTTCTTATTTTTTAACGTTTTATGGAACCAAAACGTGTAACCACTAAGATAAATAAAATTGTTTTGTTGCATTTGCTTTTCATAATGTCCAATTTATAAATGATATAATTTAAGTACAGTCGTAGGTATATTTTTAAACTATAAGCGTCACACTGCACGACTATAACAATTGGCAATCATTATATACTATTATACGTATTACAATAAATTATTCCACTTTTGGTTTAAAATTGTTGACGATTGTTACAGTGCGAATTTCCTCGATTACAGTACATAAATAATATATTCACTAATATTATTCGTTCATCATTAATAATATTAATTATGACGTCATTATTTATGGTGCCCATCTATAATATACGCAGGATAATTTCACCACTACGGGGTGTAAAAACAACCTGCAGGGAACTCAATTTACCCTATTTTTAAAACGATAAATTCATTTTTGACTCCATTTACATACACCCATAATATAATTTTAGAGATATATCTGCTTATATTTTTTTCCTGCTGGTCGTATCTCTAAAATCGGTCCGCTTTTTTCTGATGTCGCGTTTCGCCAACCACTCGGTGCGATCGGTCGGCCCAAGGAAATCGCCGCCGAACCGAGTAGTAATAATAATGAGAAATATTAAAATATAGATGAACCCCCTCGGTAGGTAGGTACCTATTATTATCTGGACTAATACAAAAAAATAAACTATTACGTGGTGAGCTAGATGCATCACGTGCATTTTCCGTTCGTGAAATCTTATTGAATTATTATTTAAAATAAATAAATTTATGCAAATATATTTTTTTAAATTTTTTTTTGTGGTTCGGGTCTTCTGTTACAATTGTAGTACACACAAATGCTGTATGTAGACTTCGCAGAACGAGCTGGAAACCGCACAAAGAGAATCCGGAGAAAATGTCGTGTTCACGCGTCTGTAAATCCGAACAAATGTAGCTCGCTCACGAAACGGAAACATACCCCTATGGCCCTATTATACATATTATGTATATTTATAAAAAAAAAAAGAAAAAAAGACGACAATCTGAAACGCACACGCGACACGGTCATTATTATTATTATCATTATTATAATTTTTATTTGGATGTGTAGAATATTATAATGCTTGCGTGCAGGTTTTCGCAGACGGTTTTTTTTCTTTCAATATAATAACCATGCACAGATTATTTTTTACCATCGAAATTCCGCGATTATGTGACACTAAATATTATGAAAATTTTGGACACGGTGTTACAATGATTATTGATTTATTGTTGAAATACACGAGAAAAACGCAGTCACAATATGTGGCGAAATCCGCTTCGTTGATGATAATATCACACCACTATACACGTAAGTACTCGAATCCCATGTAATAATATTTTATAGCATCTTTAGGAATATTTATTTACTATAAAGTCCATGTCTCCTTATACGTAATGTTGGTTTTTGGACACGGTTAATGGCGATACACCACAACCACACCACATCGGATTGTCGGAAACGTCACATTACGTTTTCGTTAAAACTAATATAATATAATGTACAAAATATTATAATAAATAAATTTCTATGTAACAATTATTATTATACACGCAGTCAAACGTTACAGTAGGTTTAATATTACCTACAATATAGTTTTGTATTAAATATTTAAATACTAAAAATTATTGCGTTTTAATAAACATTGCACTTTTTCGAATAGGTTTTAGATAAAGTTATTCCACGAGGCTGGTATATGTTTATTTTTTAATAGATGATTATTGTTTGGTAAAACAATCATATTTGATATTATTGACTATGGATATATTATAATAAGCGTGGTCTGTTGTAAAAATAAGAAAGTGCACACGAGTCTTTTTCGTACATGAATGTTTTATCGTCGTTATATTATTCAAACACATTAAGAATATACCTCTAAACTTTGAATGATGACAAAAAATAAACTACCCATATTGGATCAATACAGACACGGAAAATTGTATTTATAAAATGACGCAGCCCTGTTCGCTATTACGGTCAAAATGTAAACGTTTATTTTTTTTTTCTTACCGAAAATGATTGTTATTTTGATATTGGATTCTGAATCAAAACAATCTCTTGAAAGTTGTAACGTACAGATATCGAATAACCCACAAACAGCGGTGCACTATTAATTACTGTTTAGACGAAAGTTTAACGTTTAATGTATCGATAAATGACGTGGGCCGGGCGATACTCTGTGAATATTCTCGTTGCACCTACTACTACGTCACTGCTCGTCTGAACTTCAAGTCTTCAAACGGTAATTATATAAAACTTATAAACAATTCACAGTATTAGTGATAACCTACCGGACTTCTAAATTTCTGACGACTGCAGGTGTTATCGGGTCAATCACGCCGTTCTCGTAGTACGCAGGTGCTATGAACATAGTACTAATTAGGTATATCTATATAGATACCAAATAGTACATGCATTTTCAAAAGAATAACAATATGCAGGGCGTGTGCTCATCGTAGATCTTATTTTGCTGTCGTCAAATCGTCCATAACAATGGACTTACGCAGAG
Organism: Sitobion miscanthi; assembly: GCA_008086715.1. Lineage (NCBI taxonomy): Eukaryota > Metazoa > Arthropoda > Insecta > Hemiptera > Aphididae > Sitobion > Sitobion miscanthi. The sequence goes on along the minus strand of CM017799.1, from coordinate 10,203,418 downwards.
AAAAATATTTATTTTTTTTTTTAGGGGTGAGGGGAGTTAATTTAAAAAAAAACATAATTAGTTGATAATTATATAACTTTATAATATACGTATTCAATTTAAATAATAATTGTTAGTCGATAATGGGTGTAATTTGTATTCTACTTAGGTAAATTCCTGTTAGAGTATTAAACATATTATTTAATATTTATTTAGCCAGTGCTAAACAAAAATATACATATTATAATATATAATATTATGTATATTTTTTTATTTCTTTATGCTATTTGCAATCTATTTTGTAGAAAACAATATTTAAATGGGAAAAGTATAAATTATATAGAAGTGAATCTTTTGATGGAAGTAACCACCCAATTGTGACACTAACCATTTTTAACTGTTATTTAGTGGATCAGTATTATTCTTGTAGTGTTATTTTAGTTATTAACACAAATTTTACTTTAAGCGTCTTAAAAGATTTTCCAGAATGGAAATGGACGATCATTTTTCAATAAGAAAGTTGGAATAATGCCATGGTGGGATAGTTTACTGTGGAATATTTTATAGAAAAATTTAGTATCGGCGTGTAATTAGGTACTGGCATTATTTTTAGATCTCTTTTGAGTGTATGGATAGAAATGCAGAGAGGAGCATAATAGTTTATTTTCTGAGAGTAATATTTTGAAATATTTGAGGTTTAATAACGTTGAATTTTTCTTAGCACATCCCCAAAGCTGAAGGCCATATACTTGTTAAGAGGGTTTATAAATTAATAATTTGATCTTGACGTTTTTATATGTATTTTAATTTAAAAGAGTGCTTATCCTGCGAACGCAGTTGTTTGAAGTCTCTTTGATTTTAAGTGTTGGACCGAGGTTAGTCAACGATCTAATAAAAGTTCCGGGTACTTACTTAAATATTTTGGATGGAAAGATTGGGGTTCTATAAAGATTAACGTTTGGACATGGATAATTTTCTCATTCTCATTGGATGATTTTGAACTTTAATTGGTGTGCCACTATTTTTCCTTACAATTAATATAATGAAATATAATACTGAACCACCAATTATTTGTAAAGGCCATAAAAAAATACAAACGTTTCGGGGGAGGGGGTTGAGCATTTAAAATACCCAGCTTCTACGTGCCTGGTTCGCACACCCCACTTGTTATTATTATATTTTTTTACCTATCGCTTACACATTATAAAAAAGCTAAACGATAATGGTTTATAGTTTGCCCTGAAGGTGATATCCAGGGTAATGTTTTAAACTTTAAATCGTTTCGCTATTAATGAAAAATACATAGAGGGTGATTCACTAAATGTACTCACCCCTATTTTATCCTTTAAAATAGTGAATTTATTTCAATGTTGATTTCTGAAACGGTTTAGAATTCTTAAAGGCCATATTTTAAAATACTTAGATCTTATATTCCATTTATAAAGAGTATCTTGTGGTGATACAAAATATTTTTTTTTAATACTTTATTTTATACTCAAACGAGTAGTTACAAGTTTCGATATTATGAAACTTTATGTACTAAAAACAATTTAGAGCACTAAGGAGTGGAAATTATTAAAAAAAAAAATAAGTTTGTAACGCCACAGAAAATGTCTTTTATGGTGTATAATAAAGTTACAAAAATCAAAATTTTAATAAAAAAAAATAAAACTGAAGGAAAAATGTGGGTTGTCACTTGTCAAGATTGTTCAATTATCATATATAATAATATTATGTTGTATTGTTATATGCCTTATTGATAAATCTGAGACTAAAAAGAGAAAACTTATAAAATTGACAATTTTCACCACAAATATATACATATATATTACATATATTTACACACATATTAAATGAATAGTATATAAAAAATTTTTCTTTTAAAAATGAGTTATAGAAGTATTTTTACAACAGATGGATTTTATAGCGTGAACAATATATTTTGACGTTTGTAAAATAATTTAATTTAGAGCCTAAGCTGATGAGGAGATTAAGATCGATTTATTTATAGAACGTTTTTCTAAATCTATCCAGTATTTAAGGAAATTACCGAGGGCAAAAAACACCACTCTATCTAGAAGTATAAAAAAGATAACATTTTCAAAAACATTAAAATCTAAAGTTTTTCCTAGGGGCTGCATCTGGTTTGTATATATTTTGCAAAAAAATAGTTAAATTAATAGAAATAAAATTTTAATATTGTGTTTTGTCATCGTGGATCGTGGATTATGCGTTTGTTGGACGCATTGTTTCGTTTAAATAATAAAACTGTGATGCTCCATAATATCAACATAGTATTATGTGCATTTTTTACACATTAAGCTAAACCGTTGTTTAATTATCGCAACGCATAAAAAATAATTTTATATACTATATAAGGTACCTCTACCGGAAAAATGGTCCTAATGTGGGTGCTTATACCAATGCCAACACGAAAAAATTTTAAAGTCACGACGAAAGCGTGCGCGCACACCATCTGCGCGTGGTGTACCTATTTGTAGAATTATTCAGCTTTTATTCCGCAGGATTCACTTTTATATATGTTTAAATGGATTATAGCCTACAGGTTTGAATCGTATATAAAAGGAGTTTGTGGGGAGAAAAAAAACGTTTTCATACGAATATACGTGCTGGATATATTAAACATAATATCGGCCGGATCATCTGCTTTACATGCTGTGTCGTCAGCTCGGTGTAAAGAGTGGCTGCGGTTGTAACGGATTTACAAAATGAATGCTTTACAATTCTGTCATATTTTTATGTGATACGTATATTGTGATGAAAAAAACAGAAAAAAAAACCCCGTCGGAGCATCAATTATCCACATATGCACCTATTGTTCGCGACAGAATAATATAAAAACCAACACTTATTACGCGGTTTTACTTGTTCCTATTCATTTTTTTCCTGTTAAACGTGTGGTTTTTTTTATACAGGCCATCACCAGTTAAAAATCCGATACCATCAGTAACAATACAATATAATAATAATATGGTACAATCCTCATCATAGCACTTTTCGACTACAACATTTTTCAAACGCTCAGATTGAATTTAAATTTAAACTATTTAATCGTCTATGCATGTTCAAACCCTACTTTGTAATAATAATATGTAGACACGCTTACATTAATATTAAACTTCTATATTTACAAAAGTCTAGTCAAACTTCATATTTGGACGATATATAAACTTTGATGGGGATAAGTGTGGAAATGCGTCTGTAATGAGATACATATTTTGAACTTAATCAAAGTCCAAGAATTTCCAAATGTTTGCTTCGGAAAACCAATGAGAGATTTTCTTATTCGTCGAATTATTCGCTAAATATACGGATTTAAGATTTCAAACGATAAACAAAGAAGCCAAAATAATATTTTTATGGAAGGTTTCGCACTCAGCTTCTCAAAAAATTCTCCTATCTGAAATTTGGCTTCCTTTACATTTATAAATACCTAGTAGGTGGAATTCATCCTAGACGCTTAAAGATAAAATGGTTTCATGACCATTTTACGAAAATAAATAAATATTTATGTATGTATTATAAGAAGTTATAGACTTCTCGATAGCTAAATTTTCTTCCTGTTCCTTGAAGATAAATATTATGTTTTATATTATAATCCAAAAAATACATACTTAGATCGAATTTACTTTTAAATTTTAAATTTGAATTATTAAAACTCAAATATAATATATACCAATAAATATATGGAATGGGTTATCAACATGTGGCTATATCTACTTTTTAATTGAATTCAGCCAATATTCTTACCGTGCAAAATAATACATGATATTGTGTGAAATATGAACTGAATCTTTAACAATTAAATGTTATTAACATTTTATTAATATCATTAATTTAACGATGTGTAACATTACCTGTTGTGATTTAAAATAACCATAGAAAACATAAATGGATTAGCATCTATTGGTAGTCGATCTAAACTTTAAACGATCATAACTAATAAGCTGTATTGGTTCAATAAAAAAAAACTGTGTTATATAATATATCACTTACTATTCTACTATAAATATGACTATTAACAAATATAAAATTACACAGAAAATAAAAATTCAAATATAAAATACTATGTAATTTTATATGTCATTTGAACTATTTTTTAAACTTTTTTTTTACAAAACACAATGTATTTTTTTTTTTTTTTGTGTTACCTTCTAATATAATTAAGTAACTTGTTAACGAACGTTAGTTAAACGATATACCTATAGGGAAGGTACGCATATTATGCATTATCTTTTATATTAATATATACCTATCAACTACACTCTAACTGTAGAGGTCTGTCAAGTACGAAATATCATTCTTTGATGTGATGAGGTTATCATGAAGTCCTGTGTCTTTGTTTTAGATATTTTATACGTGCACAAAATGACTAATTAAAACAAAATTAAAACGCGGTCGGCACGGTTCGACACCAAATCGTATACTTAAGTCAGAGTATACATCGTAAATTGGACGCAATATAATATTATAAAATATAAATACTAAGTTATCTGCTATTTTCGCCGTTACGATAACGCTAATGATCATTAAATACGGACGACGACATCGACAAAACTTCTAGAAACTTTTTATATCTACACGACAATAGCTGGAAACCCGTGGGCCACCGCGTCGCACATTACGTATTGATGGTATATTATTAACTATATTATTAGTTGATCCGCGATCAGTGAATGTGTGGTATTTTGTTTTAATAAATATAGATTTACTATATTACATAATATATTGTATTAATATATGTATAAATATATAAATGAGACTTTTTTTAATATAATATAATATTTATAATATATATAATTTTTTGTATTGCCCCCTGAACCCAACTCAACGCCCCCAAAATTCCTTTGGGCATCCTACCGCCCCCCCCCCCTGAAGACCACCAACGCCCACTAGGGGGCGCTATCGCCCACTTTGAGAATGACTGCTCTAAAGTCAAAGGATAACAAATTTAATAAATGCATCGTATACCAGTAGTTGTATACATTTTGTACTTAAACATTATTATTTATTAAAAATTGTTAGGTTACTTTTACATTAATAATCACGATTTTTAAGCTGAAATACAATATAGGGCTGTGTGGATTCATAACTGATGTTATTCTTTTTTTCTGATTTTATATTATTTAAATTGTTTTATTTTATGTTTGTAATTAAGAAATTTCTAACGCACATATTATTTGATACAACTATTGAGTGGTTGTTCAATGTATGGTGGTAATTAATATGGTATACCACTTATTTTAAGTACTATAAATTTATATAAATTTATTTTTGTTTTTATGTCCATCACGGAAAAAAAATACTATAATATTACTACAATTTATAGTAAATATAACTATTTAATAGGTAAAATAACTAAAAAAAATTACCTTCTTATTATTACTATATAAATATAGTTATTAGTTATGGTAATGCTTACTATATTTTATAGTAAATGCAGTTTTTAATGTTTGAATTAACTAAAAAATATAGTTAAAATAGCATATTCCAGTTCGAATAACTATAATAACTTAACTATAATATTTTAGTAAATCTGATTAACCTTATAGCAATTATAATTTACCGTAAATTCTACTATTTTTATATTACAAACAACTGTTTTGTTTTTTCCATGCATATTATGGTGCATTAAATCAACAAGAATCCATCACCTTTAGAATTTAAAAAAACTTCCTGCTTCAAAGGGTTAAGCACCAATTATATTACCATCAGTCAACCGATCGTGCGAATTATCCTTTTAAGTCTTTGAAACCAAACTTATAATTTTTATATTTTTTTCAAACGAATGCATTTTAGTATATTTGTATAGATTTGCGCAACCGTATACTTATAATTTGCCTAGTTATAATACTAAAATCATTCACGATAACATGGCGAATTATATACGCAAACATAATTAGTGCATTGGAAAATAATACTATAACCGTTTTAGTCATATTGACATAATAACATATCACAAAATGTCGGGGGATTTATCGACCATCGACCAGGACGGGTCTGCGCAGAACGGCGGAGGACGAACGGCGGGAACGTGGTGTCGAGCCTGGTGAAGTTATCAAGTCTGGCGATTGTTGGGGGGGTGGTGGTGGTTTCGAATGCAACAGACACCGCTCAACATCTCGTCGCGACATGAAAGAGCGTTCACAAGAGCGTTGCAAGAGTGTCCGATCGTCTGCGAAAAACGTACCTGTATAGGTTGGGAGACAATAACTCTATAGAATGGTCGACGGTTCACAACAATCCACAACACCTCCACGTTTCTCGCCTTGCAAACGAACGGTTCAACGATTCGTCTTGCTTTTTTTTATTAAATTTCCAACGCACGGACGCTAGACAGAGACAAAAAGGTTTTCATTTAAAAACGAATCGCAGAAGTATTTTTTTTTAAAAATACATATTTTTAGTGTGCGCACTGTTAACAACAGTCCTACATTTTAAAATGCATACATAACAAATCGTCGATACGAAATAATTTACAAATCGCGTATTACTCCGAGATCTAACTCCGACAATATTCTAATCCTAATGTCAAAATCGTATATGATTATTATGTTCGCTTGGCGGCCTCTTGCATATTGTCTGACGAAAAAATCGAATGGACACATCACGCAGTAGCTAGCACGGATCGAGACACGTGACTATTCGGACCACCCGGCTGGGTTAGGTCCAAAACCAGCTGTGTGCGCGTCACCCCCCCGCTGTGTGCGAGAAGTAAACGTCTCGATCGTCGTAACTCGCACGAGACGAGGTGTAGAAATACAAATTAAATATTTAACGCGCCGGTTGCGAACGGTGAGCCGCGAGAGAGGTTACCACGGTATATATAATACGGTATACAACAATACAACGCGAACTACTACGCAGTCGGTATATACGTACACAATAATAATATTATTATACAGTTGCATGCACGCTCGTTGCTGTAATATTGAATTATCCGTTTGCCGAATATTATTGTGTTAATAATTCATCGACGGCGACGGCGCGTCCGCCGACTACGTCTCTCCTACGGGCGCGCCGCAAACACAATTTCCATTACGATTGTATATAATATGCGCTTCGAAAACTAGTCGAATATTATATAATATTATAGATCGTTCGCACGAGTTTTCTCGCGAGCAGTCACAATAATAATAATATTATCGCTGCGGAGTCACGACTGAAAAACAAAAGCCCGGAAATCCTAGTAATGTATAATATACGTTATGTGCATACACTTATATTATGCTCTTCTCGCGGCGAAAAACAAAATAAATGCGAGCGGTATTCGCGATCCACGAGCCGAACTAATATAATATTATATACGCGATTTAACCGGTATGTAGGTAAGTACCTATAGAGGTTATTATTATTATTGTTATTGTTATTAGCATACTATGCATAGCGCTTCGACGCGTCGCTACACCTCGTGAAATATATATTATGTCTAAATATAAAGGTACCCGCGTCATGCGCCTAAACTTTAAGACTTATATACGTGATAATACTAATAACTTTATTTGAAAACCTAATGGAAATATTAAATAATTAAACTCTTAAAATATGTATTTAACATCTCGCTGTTTATGAACGAAAAAAGATTTATACAGAATATTCTGAGATATTTAAGATCATCGTAAAAAAATAATAATACTTTTAACAATATTTAATGCCGCGTTATACAAGAAAGCTATATAGTATATTGTATTATTATACGTAAACCAATTACGTACAGTTTGAAAAAAAAATGCTTTTTTAGCGTTATAATTTTTTAAGGTACCTATAGCTATTAATCTACTAGTTCAAAATTCGATTTTTAAATATTGAGATTCTCAGAAAAAAAATCCCTGCTAAAAATATGAAATTAAAGTATATGCTGTAATTCAATTAAAGTAAAAACTTATAAAATAATTATATTTAATTGTTTTTCAAAAATGTTGCATTGTTATGACATACAATTAGGTAACCGCTCTGTTGTACAGTAGGTACCGATCGAGTGTACCTCATAATTAAGTACATACCTAGTCATTGTAATATGTTGAATTTGAATCAATTGATAAAACATTGCTGAATATATTTTGTTATAAAAATAATATATCAAGCATTTCTATTTTCAAAGTGTATATTATTATAAATGAAATCATTTATTTTTTTTAATTTAATAATAAAACTATTGTTAATAAAAGTATTATTTATTTAAGAATTATAATTCATCGATATACTTGTAATTTGTATTCATTATCAACTAAACACACTTTTCCGTTATTACTTAATATTACTTTTAGCTCTAGATCAGTGCTTATGAACAAAAGAAGATATAACGATACAGTCGAAACTTAAAATGTGTAGTAAAATTTAAACCAATCGTGAGTACTAAACAAATTAGACACACTCATATTATACACAAAAACCATTTTTTTCCGCAGGACTTCTGAGCAACTAAGAATATTTATTTATTTTTTTTTTTAAAGTATCTACGATTTTATGAATTATAATAAAATAATATCAAAAATTGATTGAGGAGAAATAATTAATTTACGGGTACATTGCCGAAAACATTTTAACTACAAACACTCATAAAAAATGTACGTAACTTTCTAGTAAACTTTTAGTTGTAAGGAGAAAAACTTATGACGAAGAAAATGTATTAAATTTATAAAATTATAAATATTAGATATAAAAAAGAAATGTTTATGACTTTTTTAACAACAAAATAATTTGAACATTTTTGCGTTTTTGATAAATATTGTCAAATGACAAAACTAGAAAAATAAAACTAAAAAAAATTGAAATTTTCAAATGTTTATAAAGTGCTAACAAATATTTTAAAGATGTTGTCATTTACAGAAATGTTAATAAGACGTTGTGAAAAATTTTAGGGATCTACAGTTATTCGTTTTTGCAAGTTACACCAAAAAAACAATACCTATTAATTTTTTAAATAACTGGTTTTAAATTACCGTTTTCCTTAATATTGTTCTTTTGTTTTTTCTCAAATATTCTGAAAAGTACCGAGAACCTTTTACTTTTTAACACCCTTCAAAAAAAAAAAAATAATCAACAACTAGATCCAATTTTTTACCAAAAACCATCCTTAAAGTTAAAATTCGAAGTTTTTGTATCACTTTAAAACTGACTAAAAAGTTGATGACTGCAAACACAAAAAACAAATCATATTGTAAAATCAATTCACTTATCGCTCGTCTCAGAATCTAAAATTATAAATAATAGTTGGAAATATATTTTGAGAAAATCGCAAACGGAATTTACTACCTCTAATGCTAAAGAAGAATGTGTATTGTGTAGTTGTAGCATATAAGTATGTTGTGTGTAGCAGTCGCTTACAATACGCGCACAGGCCGATATAGATTTGTTTTTGTTTTTTGTTGTAAGCGATATACTTTCCACCGGACGATCGGTCATTCGTGGGTATTGTCGCATGATTAAAAAATAAACTAAATAAACCGTCCCTGCCACGGTCAATCAATGATTGCATGACATTCGCATTAAAAACAAAATAACAATAATAATAATAATAATAATATGACTAATGAGCGCCGTGTTTTTCGTTTTCGTTTTACTGCGCGCCGGCCATTTCCGCCGGAAAATCCGATGTAGGTATAATAATTCGTTGGTTTTTGTTTATTATTGTTAACGATATTATTGTTGTGTAGGTAGGTACCTACCTTTGCGTAACATAAACAATGCGCGGACGACTAACTGCAATTATTTGCGTAAAACTGTTGTATTTCCGATTAATAAAAAACCAACAACGGTAGGGTTTACGCGGGCAATGGTAATAATACCAGCGAGTCCAATGGCGAATATTATCACCCGTTCGCTTATTTCTCTTTCGATCATTTTCACTGGAGATTTTGTACCGAATAAAATTAGTGTAATGGACGTTAATATTCTAATAGGTTCCTCGCGCTCACGACAACTAAGGAAGATTTTGTCGGTAATCATCTTCGTTTTTGTAGGTAGGTACCTAACCTACTCATGTATGTCTGACGTCAACAGTATAATATTGTATTCCACGACCAAGAATAAATATTTTATTTTTCACTTAAATTGATGATTTTCATTCCAATAACGCACAGTTTACTAAGATTTGAATAATTCTGAAAAAATATTTGAATTCTTCATAATATTTACCTAGGATGACCACAAAGCACAATATTTTCAAAATTATATTTACTAGATATAATATTTTTCCTTGGCATTTTCCAACCTCATTTACCATAATATTATACAATGCATAAAAATAAAATAAAATGTGGCTCAGACTTTTCCTAGTTCGTACTACGGATGGCTTTAATGTTTTCGAAAGAATATGAAAATCAAGATGGTCGTTGAAATTAGAATGATCGAGTAATTTTGACTTAGAACACCAAAGTCAAGAGGTCCCAATTGATGCTGTAATAACTTAGAAATGAGATAAATATAAGCGAACGACTCCTGTCGATAATTATATTAAAATCTGATATTAGAATATTAAATGTACGCTATTACCTTCCTCCAGGTGTTCGGAGGGCTCTCGAGATCGTGTATTCGAGAATTATATCAAATACACCGTACAATATAATTTTATGTAAAAAGCGCATATAATGTTATAAATGCAATCAATATAAAATATTATATTATGTGCCTTACCTGATTCGCAGTTGTTTGTAGATAATATTGTAGGATTTTTAGGTTTTAGATGAAACAAAGTTATACTTCAATTAATACACAAATTGAAAAAGAACGAACGCACTAATTATGGCTTATCGCATAAGAAGTCCAGATTGTCGTTCGTTGAAATCGGTTTTGAGACTTGAGAGGTTGTTACTCTGGTGGTTGGTGCTCATGCACTGGTTTAAGGGACCGAATGGATACGCCGACCAGAGAGTGGTAGGCGATTTTTATCAAAGGCTTTTGTATTTCCCCGAACTAGATTTCTCTTCGACGGCAAAGACTTTTTCGTCGGTGACAAAGGTTTTATTAGGGATGTCTGATTTCCACAAGCGACAGTCTGGCCATTATTTATTACTCTGTAAGATTTTAGTTTATTTATTATAATGGTGTGTGAGCATATCATTACAATACCGCCAACGACGTAAATTAAAAATAATATCTAAAAACATGTTTTTAAAAAAAGAACAACGACCACAAAACGTAAGGGAAGATGCTCACATAATATTATCATTCCTATACGAATATTGGGATAGTACGTGAATGTTATATTGCTACGTCCTATCGCGTTCAGAAAATTAATCAGCAAACAGAATAATTGCGTTCATTAATAAAAGGGCGACGCGGTGGCCTTTATTTGGCCGAACGTTCGAAAATAATATCACATAATAACATGCACACATAATAATAACATGAACGCGTGTATTTATGTGTATAATATACAAAGTCGAACCCTTAACCAGGTTTAAACGCTTGCGCGACTTCCACAAAGGTCTCTCGCACAACCCCGAGCAAACACCGCGTGCGGGTTCAGACATAATACCCACCTATATAATATTATATAGGTACATGCGCGAGGATTACGAATAGTTTTTGAATTAGTTGGAGCGTATAATATTATTATAAACGTTGTGGAGGGGGGGCGGGGATGAGCAAAGTGCAAACTATCATGTATAGCACACCCACATACACATTGAGAATGTGTATACCGAGCTAAAGACGAATAATATTCCTGCCTACGATCTATACCTATATCAACGATTATAATACCATCATTGTAATAGACTAACGATAAACCGTTGCTCGTTATGGAGGTAAACAGTATTATTTCGGACGGCGGCGGCGATAACCGTTGATTTTATAATAATGTCGTTGTTCAAAGGTTTTGTTTTCTCGCTGTCCGCGACCGTATACATAATATATTATATTATTATTATTATACAATACAGCGGCGCAGCGTATTATTGTCGTCGCGGTACATTAAATACGAAAGTGTCCGGCGCCGCCGCCGCCGCCGACGACAGTATACCTCTATAATAATATAACACTGTACGGGAAAAATGCAAAAGGTTTGTGAAAAAATAAACTAAATAAAAGAACCGATGTGTTAACGACGACGGCGACCACCGCCGCCATCGCAGTTCGGACCTCTGCACTCTGCGCGAAGTCTATTGTGTATTCATCGACCGGGACTGGACTTCCGCTAAAACGAGCGTGTTAACAACACGCGACGCGCCCTTCGTCGGCCCAACGCAGTGTGATATTATGATAAAGTGGCCGTGCCACTCGGAACCAATTATCCGCGATCTAATTGAATATAAGAATATATATACACAGTACTCACTCTCACTCTCACTCTCACACACACACATATATGCTCTTATTAAATGGACATGTGCAGAGAGACCTTTCGACAACTCAAATGTATAGTGACGTACGCATTCCGTCATGACGATGGCTAGAAGAGAAATCGGATCTTTTAAAATATTCGAAATGATGTTCTACGCTGAAGAATTGTTGGTATTTTAACGCGATTCGAACATATACTTTGAAATAAGATAAAATATAATGCATTTTTTACTTTTAATCCCTAGAGTATACCTACTAACTGCTGGATTAACTTTCCTACCAGAAAAGATATTGTAGTTTTGAGCACTTTTACAGCACCAATAATAGTGATGACTGATACAAAAAAACAATAACGAAACACACGTCTTCGTTGTAAAATCAATACTTTCAGCGTTCCACTGAGAACGTTTTTAAAGTTTTTAAAACCGTGCTGAATCAAGTAGATTTTATAGTTATGCGAGTCATTATACTTAACCTAACAAAGATTAAGATTTACAAAAAATAAATTGTAGCACATAGTAGAATAAAAGTAATATCGAAGGTAAATGTATGTTCAACATAAATGCTTATATTATATTATCATACTTTAAAGGTATATATTATTATTATGCTATTTTTTTTTGCATATGAACTGCCTATATAAACCGCACCAAAGACATATATTCATATTCAGATAAATATCGGGTAATGTACATACATGCTGACTACATACCTACGTATAATATAATATAATATTATGTCATACTAATATAACAACACTGTATAGGTATACGACGTATATTATTATCCCAACCATCGATCAGAAGCTTTGGATTTGATAATATTTTTTTTTATTCCCATCGTTTTGACCGTCAGTATGATCTTAATATTGGTAATATATATATAGGTTATATATTTCTGCGTGTGTGATACACATAAGTGATGCGATAACGGGTAGGCGCATTTCACGGGACCGATATTTTAAATTCCGGGCCTGGGATCATAATAATTTTATAGGTTTCAGTTCGTCAAAATAAAAATAAAATAGTGCGCCTATTTCACGATATTTCTGACTAAACATTTTTAAGAAATAAAAAAAAAAAATACACAATTATTTGAATGTCAAATTATAATTAGCTATAATATGTGTTTTTCTACAACCAAAACATACATACGCGTTTATAGATATTATAATATAAATATATATTTTATTTTGGTTAGTTTAATATATTATGGTACCTACCTATGCCTGTAGTTTACCCTATCAGTCATCATATTAGGTGTAAATCCTGTGAAGTTTAATGTACCATTTATTTCATAACAATTATAATAGTAATTATTAATTGAATGAATAAAGAATAAACCTATTTTTACTACATTCGATAAATATTATTTAATATAATGAAAACAAACTAACAATGAAGACACCTGACACGTGTAGGTTATTGAATATTATGATACCAAAGTTCATTCAACAAAGAAAACAAAAATGCATTTAAAAATTTAAAAAGTATTATAATTAATTGGTAATTTATTAGGGCGTGAATATTAATGTTTTAGGAAAATATTATTTAAAAAAAAGCGCTCAATAAACTGATTTAATACACTACGGAAAATTATTTAAATTTTATTTATCGACAATAATAAAAAAAATGTATAGAGTACTGCTATTGACTTGTGACTAATAATAATTAGTTTAGTTTTCAATTGCCTGACACGTTTCGATAATAGAAACGAAACGATATTTGCATTACGCAGTTGGTTATAAAAAAAAGTATGAAATGAAACAATTTGTCACTTCGGATTTAAAACTAAACGTCTAAACTAAAACTATTTCGATAGTAATTATATAATAGTATAAGTATATTATATATTACACGTGTACATCAAATCCATAAAGAGTGCTTAAAATTTTAAAAAATGTGTGAAACAAAATAAAAATATTATTTTAAGAATGTTGAATGTGAGAAAAACGGAGGATCTGGTGATAGAAAAACAATGCTTTATAGAAGGAGTAAAAAAAAAAAATACTTTGCATTCAAGTACGTGGCCTAAATACAATATCATTTCCGTTGTTTTATGAATTCAGACACCTACCTATAATAACCTTGTGGTATGGAATTGTTTAGTACGAATCGTCTGCATGTATAATACGACATAATGGTGTATAGCGGTCGGTAAAAAAAACTGGTCTAATGATAGGGGTGGTGGCGTAATAATAAATCGTTTGTTTTGGCAGAAGAAAAAACAACTAACGAAATATTGTCGTTTTGCAGCAGAACGACGAAATATATGCGTTTTTGTTTTATACGAGTTTACGTAATATTGTACTACAAGCAGTAAGTCCATACCACCTTATAGTATACGACGGGTGTCACGGACTTTCCACACGTGTCTTAGTGACATATTTCTTTCCGAAAGCAAGACAAAAGATTTGGATTTCTGTGATTATCGAACGGAAAGAAGAGCGCGCCGTCACATAAATACACTAAAATAGTAACAGACGCTGGCTAGGTGGTTTTTATCGGCCCATCGAACTCCGACCAAGTCTCAACGGGACAAGAAATAAAAAAAAAAAACCCAAAGAAAAACCACGGCGAACAAACGGTGTTCGTGCGGTCCAAAATTTAAATTCATGACTATCAAATTTTTCATTTTGAAGTTGGCATGAGTGGTGGGTAGAAGGAGCTGACGGTGACAGGCCGTTGAGATAAGTCTATGGAAATTTATTTATTCACTGCGAATATTTTGAATAACATCACACGTGAAAAATAGTACGTGTACCTTGTACCTCCTAAAGTTGGCTGTCAAAAACGTCACACGTGATAAGTATAATCTTTAGGGAGCAAAAAAAAATAATCATATTTAAGACGATATTGAGACAATATTGATTATTACAAAATATATAATACCTATATGTAACCTATATATATAACCTAACCTATATTGTGGCTGAAAAAACGTACATACCCCCACCTCTCCAAAAGTTAAAATTCTTAAAACATCACGTCTTGTTAATTTTCGATAATTTAATACAATATCTTATAATTACGTGAAAAAAAAATATTGGCTTGGTAAATATTTTGGAAACAACTGTGTTGGATACGCAGATCGGTGTTGAGTTGTTCCCCATGGTCTTGAATGTCATATCTTAACTAGAAGCATAATATATAAATATAAAAGTTAGCAAGCAAATATAATATTTTGGTAATTACACATGCTAAATATTTACCAATATTTTTTTTTATTCTTTTTTTGGGGGTGGGTGTAACACGCAAATATGCCTTTGACAACGACACTAGCATATATAATCAATAATATTATGATGTACTTACCTAAAACGACATGAATATAATAAATTATTCTAAATATTAAATTTTAATTACCTATAGGTTATATTATACATATTATTACATAAAGTATTTTTTTTAGATTTAAGCTATATTTATTTGTTATTCATTTTATTTTGTTTTAAAAAGAAAAGTTCGATATAATATTATTCATCATTCTATTTAATATTATAATATCGAGCAAACCACATCAATTATCTTTTGCAATAATTTCATAACACGTGAATAAATGTGATGTCTTCCGTGTACCATTATTTTCTATTATTTTTTATAATATGCTTCAAAGAGTATTTAATTAAGATTTCTATTAGTAAAATTATCAAACCTGATACGCACATCAGTTAGAACGAATAACTATTCCGTTTTATGTAACTGTCGCGTCGGCGAGACAAAAACTAGTAGACCACGCGAGGTCGACGTATCTCTATTGTTTATGTATATTTTTTGTTATTGTTGTTGTTGTAAATAAGTACCGTTTCTATTTGCAGAGGTTTTTTCTTCTCTGCTTGACCTTACAACATTACATTATACAAAATATTTTGTTAACGTTAAAATCGCTTTGGGTCTTTTCCTAAAAAAAAAAAGACTCCGAAAAAACCATCTGAAAATCAATAACTTATAACGTTGACTTCTGTTAATGTCTCGCAGAAGCTCTAGTCGAATAATAATAATAACAATAGTAGTAATAATAATGAAAAAGAAAACGAACAAAAGGAACTAAAATTGATTTAACAATATTACTTTTTTCTGTCGTCCTTATGATATTTGAAGATTTACGAGTACGGCAAACCTGTCGAAAATGTTAAAATGAAAATAAAATTAATATTCAGTGAATCACGTATAAAACATATTACACACCTATATAATCATTGTAAATACAGCCTAAAATGCGAGAACTTATCCGTGGACGAGATCGTATTTATGTTTTATTAGGTAATGTAGAAAAAATAAAATTTAGTACCTACCTCCTATATATTATTATCAGGGCTCAGGACTTATTGCACTTAAAATCATTAAAATAAGCGCTTAAAAACATAATTATAAGCATTTAAATATGCATTTTAAAAACTTAAATTTCAGGAAAAATATTTAATCAAAAAAATAAATAAATCTTTATATTATAAAAAATATCAAACTTCGCTTTCCAGACATTTTGCATTATTGTTTATGGATTTTTCGAGGAATTATCTAAAAAATAAAATGTAAACAATATTTAAAAATAGTTGAATAATTAAACAATTAAATCTTACCGTCATTATTGCATTGAATGATTTAATTTTAATTCTATCAAAAACAACTTTATAGGAGAGAACCGTAAAAAAATAGAAAAACTGGTCAAAAACAAAAATAACCAAACAATAGGAACTAAGCATTTTTTTTTGAAAAATCGTTGAAAAAAAAAACACTTTCAAATTTCATAATATTGAGCGTGTTGTAACACGACATACACTTCCATAGCACTTTGCTACATTTTAAGTCAATCCATAAAAATAAGCAAATGCTTTAAGTCCCCAGCCCTGATTACTATATATATTATAAAAAACATAATATTTTCATAACCAGCTGGAAGATTAACTATAACTTATTTTACGGAAACCACATATACATAATCATATAAATATTGGGCTATAAATTGCGTTCGTAATTAACTGAATATCGTACCTCAGTCAGAAACAGATGGCTTTCTCATCCTCCCCAAAAAGTTTAGGGTCGTTTTTCCTGCGCCTGCACATGCAATGAAAAATAATCGGTTTGCATTTTTCTCCTGTACTCTCTCACTCTCTTTTTAGCTCATACTCGCAGGTACACACACTACGCACAATGAAATGAACCGTTGAAAATCAAAATTTATAATTAATGGATAGAACATTACATTTGTTCTTGTTAATTTACGATATTTATATATTATGACAATTGTGATCGGACAAGAGTTTAAGATAACAAAATGCCGCAGCTGAGTGTCATATTTCCAAGAGTATCAATATAATATTATTATACATTTGTACTTTTTACTTACATATAGGTACCTAATGTTACGGGCAGTGTACTAAATTTAGTAATTTATAGTTTGTTAATATTAATTTAACTATATTAATATTATTTATTAAGTAAGTATCACTTATTCGCTGTTAAAGACAATAATATGCAGAGAAGAAAAACTGTTATAATATATTACATTATTACGACATATTATACGGTGGTCTAAAAATTATCCGTACGTACACCTAAAAGTAAAATATCGATTCATCCTAAAACCCCGAACAGGGTGAAAACACTAAATTATACTGCTCACAGCTATTCGTCATACACTTACCTATACATACATCACGTTCACTTCTGTGAAGTAATCGATATTTTCACTAACCATACGCGCTGAGGCTACGTCTCGTAGACGGCGTTCTTTAATTTTTTTTCTCTCGTCATATTATGGCATTTTCTACCTATAAATAAGGAAATTTATATAATTATTTTAACATGGTTTATTACGCTTGCACCGCAAAAACCAACCATATTCATACAAATTTTTATGGTGAAATCGTTTAAATAAATTATTATTTGAAAAAAATGCATTCAAATATCATCTGTCTGTATGTGTATACCTACCATAAATATCAGTGGCTCGTCGGATGAGGCAAGTGAGGCATAACCTCACATGCAATTTTTCTTTATAATAATTTATTATAAGTATATTATCATCTTTCTAAAATATATTCAAATTTATTTTATTGATAATTTATTTAAACAAAATATTTGTCTATTTGTACTATTGTCTATAGTTGAAAGTCATGTGATTCCGTCACACGCTCTCTGTAGAGTTGAACTTTGATACCTACCCAACAAAATCTAATAGGTTTTCGTACTGAAGTCCAAAATAATAATAATATATAAACCAGTTTTTACTGTACCCTGGCTTAGAGATATCACATTTTAACATCCGCAAATATGCTCTAGGGTTGTATCGCATGCTTACAGCTGTTGTCGACGAATTCAATTTGGTCATTACTCATTTAGCACAAACGCTATGAGCAAATAATTAAATCTTGAAATATTAAGATGGAGCTTAATTTAGTGGGTATCTCATGAAATTTTAAAATTCTGCAGCCTATTTTATGACTGTAATTATTATATAGGTACGACGTATTAACCGTGTTTACGTTCGTCAATAATAATTATCCCGACGAATAAACATAGGTACCCACTACACGACTGCAAAAACATATAACAATATGTGGACGAGCAGAGTCTAAGTAATTTTTGAAAAACCCCGGGAAGATCTTCTCGAGTGAATTCTGACATTATCGTCCAAGTTTTGTGCTTTTTTTTATCTCCGCGTGTACGCGTCTAACTACGTAATGATATATATATATATACGACCCGGTGGCGCCTTAACGACGTTTCACGGGTTCGACACTCGGATTCTCCGGCCCCCTCTCCACACAATGTGCTCGTGTACAATATTATTCTAGAGATAACGTTATTATAATAATAATGTATAGGTACGAACCGCGTAGGACGTAACACTCGACGAGCCATTTGACTGAATATAGTCTGAACTTTTTGAACGCGACGATGTGCCGGAGAAAATGGCCAGCGTTAACTGTATTATGCGTCGTTATAGGATATTGTACGCATGTTTTTTATTATTATTATTATTGCTCGTCGTGTAGATAATAATAATAAGGTATATCAGTTCCGGCGGCGCGAGGGCGACGCTGAGCCGAGCAGAAAATAGTTAAGCACGGTTCACTCTCCGTATTTATTTGTAACAATATTATGGGTCACGTTATCTCGGCGATGCCACCCCATCCGAATGGATGGATTTTTTTCTCCAAGAATTATGTTATATTTGAAGATATCGCGTCGATACTTGGTGCAGTTTTATGACATCGCTCGTGTAATAATAATAGTATACGAGCATATAAAATTATTAATAACAATACAACTAGATATTTATATGAATCATTGTGCAGTCAAGATAAGACAATGGCTTCAATGTCGGTGACTTACGCGAAGTGCTCAACAGTTATTATTGAGGCTCGGATTTATATGTATTTATACATCAAAAATACGTCCGGTGGACCCCGCCGACCACACGACATTATACTACACAAGTCGCGAACTATTGAGTATTGGCTGATGGCTTACTCATGAGTCATGATAACCTTTCAATCATTGAAAAGACGTTAAAACAGTAAAATTGTCTAAATATGTGAGAAAAAATTGGATAATAATTGTGAAATATGTAAAAACATGTATTCATGACAAAATATGTAAAAATATGTAAAATCAAATATAGCTCATTTTATCAAAAATCTTGTGAAACGAATTTATCATTTGCCGAAATTAGTTTATCATGTCACAAAGAAAATAATATGTATTTACATTTAAATCCGAGCTTTAGTTATTACATTGTACCTACCTATAACCACATATAGGCAAATATTTTTGGGGGTGCACAAATTTTGAAGAGTCCAAAGATTCGTGATAGCTTTTTCCTCATCCCCGACCCTTTACACATTCCTTATAATAACAGAATATGCATTCAAATCTATATCTATGCGTAGGATCCACTGTATTTAAACAAAAATAATACAATAGTAAAACAGTTATAGCTTAGCAAAATAAAGTGTTAACTACATACTATTTTACTTGAATTTAAATGATATTTGATTTAACTTGTTGGTATTTTAAAATATTATTTGTAAGATTACTTTTAATATTAATGCATTGGTGAGTCGTTATTGTAGCACACTTGTTCGTAGCCAATTTTTTATTCGGCATACATACAGGTACTGGAAAAACTGAGAAAAACATTTTAATTAACATTAACATATTGATCTCGTCTTTAAATATTACAATATAAAATCTGACGGTTTTGATTAAAAAATTTGTAAAAAACCGTCGACCTATTATTTGAAAATTAATTATTTCCATTTGACCGTTCATCGTTTATGATTTAAAGCGTTCCACTGTAATAAATAATAATTATTATGAAGAAAATATCGGCCACTGATACAGCAATACACCATATCGTTGTCACTGCTTCACTAAGAATAATATTTATTTTTGTTATAAGTCTATATAGTTATTATAATATAATATTATATAAGATTTATACATATTGACATATTATTATTATATTCATTTTTTACTGGATATTGTTGATATAAGATAAAACGGAAACTGTATAATTATATTTTACATAATACATGATATTCATATTACATATTACATAATATCAACTTTAATATTAATTGTATTGCGTTACAAAATGTAAACGAGAGATTTTTTTCAAATAATTTTTTTTCAAATGGTTATTGTTACAGCATAAATGTATAAACTTTTTCCGTTCAAAATGCACTAAATTTTGAATGTTTTGTTTACAGAGAAAAAAGAAATTTAAATCGAACTATTAAAAATTAAAAGCTACAATGTCGTGAAATCCATTGGCATTTATCAAATTTGTCGTGAACAAAATAACAACTACCTGCGTTCCAACGGCCATCGAGTCCAGCGCATATTTTAGTAGGTACCCGGACGGTTACGATCTGAAGTGTTTGTTCGTGTTTTTTCAGTAGAGTTTCGGTATCGTCAACCCTATGTAACCTTCCTAAAAAATGTATGTTTGGTACATATATTATATACCTATACATGTTATATACCCACTAGATGTAACGTGTGTACGTGGATTTTGGACGATATTATGTGTTTTAGAAGTAGCGGATATAATAATATATACCTAGCCTTATAGACTGAAGCTGCGTCCTTTTTTCTACTCGACATTATATATCTTAATATGTATGTAAATATAATCGTGTCGAATGTAAAATCAACTGTACATAACATATACGTAATCAGAAAAAAACTCTATTACACCGCTATGTTGTGTACATAACCTCGCCAAGTATTTTTCATTTAGGTACCTACAGTCGGATTTTCGAGTATGCTCGAAAATAAAATTCAAGTGCACAAAAAATCTCGAATCGACTTAATAAAATATAATTATTATAATTCGACGGTTTTTATATTATTATTATGGGTACACCTATATATGAATTATAATATTATAATGTGTTGGGTGAGGTACATAATACGAGGTAAAATTATTTTGACGATAGTATTTTCGAAATAACAGTCGTCGTCGTATGCATTATTATTGTTCCCCGTTTTTTTTTCCAGTTTTTCGCAGTTTTTTTTAAAATCAAGTTTCAATAGCATATACTACACGGACATAATAAATTACTACGAAATTCGGTATGCATATTATATAGGTATGCACACAACGGTTCTACGCGTATATATAATATTATATTCTCGTACTTTTTTTCCCCGTTTAAGACTCGTCCCGTTTTTTATTTGCTGAACATTATTATTATATCAATACGAGCGTGCATTTTGTATAATAAATGTATATTCCTATGTATATATACGCACACAAAATGTACCTACCTACACATAAACGCGTACACCTAGGTATATAAAACAATATATTATTATGGTGTATAACGGTATTCGCCATATTTTATATCCTTTTTAGAAATATTTTCAAATGTGCATACAAATGAAATAATACATTAATGCGCAATTAAAATTAAACACACAACGAATACACTATAGGACATCATATACTCAGTTTTCTGTAAGAGGGTGTACAGTTCAATGTTATATTATTATTTTTCGTGAGGATAATGAATTTTACTTACTGACTTCGAACGTCTATTATAATATACATCATATACCACCTGTATACTATTGCGTATATTATATTAATGTTTGTAAAATTTAATATTAGCCGCGTGTAGATGCCTAAAGATATTGTTGTTTTAAGTCTTTAAGAAATATAATTTAGCGTAATATCATCGTTTCCGACAACTATATTATAATTTTTTTTCAATCGCTGCAATTTTGAAATTTTATTAATTTTATACCGCATTCCGAGAAACTTGACGTACATTGTTTTTCGTAATAACTCTTCGAATCGACTTTGTACGTGGATAAAAAAATTATAATAATGTGCATAAGCTCGAGCAAAATGTAGAGTGATGAAAGCGAAAGGCTTGCGAGAAAAAGGGGCAACTCAGCCAATCGAGCCACGTTAAGTCTAATTGGAACATTTCATAGAAAAGAGTCTTATTATAACGAATTCGAATCGAAAAAAGTCTTGGGACCATTCCAACGTTTCCGTAAAGCACGTCGTTTCATTAAAACCTTACGCAAGATTTTAAAGGTCATTTTTTTTTTTTTGGTTATTTGGATATCAGATGAAGTACTTAGACTTTTAACGCTTTTGCCATTACCGTTAGAAATAATAGAAAACCGTTTTGAATTAAAGGGTCTTACCTAAAAAAAAAACTTACCCTTAAAGTATATATAATAAAGCTATAGGACATTTATTGCCCTATTCCAAACACTGCACTCACCAATATCACTTAAGTCGATTATAAATAGATTTTAATTATATTATTTTATTTTTCAATTAAATAAAAATGTAATACGCATTTTGCAAAAAAAAAAACAACACTGTTTATTTTGAAGATATAGATATACTATTTCAGCGTTATTTGGTTATACAAATAATATTTATTCTCAAATAATTAAATGTCGAATTGTTCATGTAATATATTATAGTCTGTTGTATCTATTTAATATTATATAGATAACGCAAGATAGTGAGGTACTCTATTCACTTTGTTGATTTTCTTCTAATTCTACGAAAATGCAAACCTTTGAACTAGATAACATTATGATATTTTAAAGAAATACAGTAACGACCTAATTTTTTGTCACTGTTTTTGCTACTACAATAGTTGATCGTCAATCGTCAATCCTGATATTTAGTAAAACTGTGAAAATTGAAACACATTAATTTTGACTATAATATTTTACTACCCCAAAAATATGAGCTCTTCACAATTTGAGAATTGGTATTCACAGTACCTTCCACGCAGTAATATTTTTTAATAGATACATAAAAATTTGATTTTAGATTTTGAGCGTATAGTGATCAACGTATAATAATATTATATTATATTTACAATGATGTGTGTCTTTTTCTGTCACCAACATTTGTGGTACTTAAAATGCTCCGATTTTCGACATCACCATCTTTTCTGCTGGAAAAGTGAATTAGTTGGTGCATTTGGTAGGTCAAGATTTTAATTCTCAGTAGTTTTTGAAACAAAAAAAAATGAAGGAATAATGATAATTCTTATTATTTCGAAAAAATCGATTTTATTTTTTGGTATAACTCATGGTTGAAATATACAAGGTTATTGCATATATACCCCTTCTCAATCAAATATTTGATGATAAAAATAAAAATGGCAGCGTAAAGGGAGCCAATGATAATCAAGTATATATATGCGCGAAATTTTAAATTTGTTAGCTATTGTTAGCGTATTTTTGATGATAAGAAAAATGTACATCTGTGATATCCCTTTACGCAGCCATTTTGTATCTGATGATGACAATCCGAGTCGATATGCAATAACCTGTATATTTCAACCATGGTATAACTCAAAAGCTAATAACTGTAGACACTATTGAAATTTTCACCAAATATATATATTAGCATTTTTCAAATATGGTGACGAAATATTTTGACTCTTTTTAAGCTATTTATAGCCTTCAGACATTTTTCAAATTTTGTAATTTTTTTTAAACTAATGCCGATGAAAACTTTTTCACTTAGTAAAGAAGCTTGAAAATGTAATTTAAGGGTCATCGTGAGTTTCTTTAATAGCAGTTCAATAATATTAAAGATACATAAGAATGATTATTTTTTATATGCATTATTAAAATTAAAATTTTGAAAAAATTATTAAAATCCCGAAAATTTGCAAATTATTTTTCAATAGAAATTCATAACATTTTTTCTTTTCATAACTAATATTAGAAATTTTAATAGAAGATTCCCTAAAAGTTTTTCTACCTTCAACGAAAAAAAAAAGTTTACTGTACCGTAAAATTATTTTTTTATGAGGGTTTCATTTTTAATGATACTTAATATTTAGTGAATTTTAATTATTTATACGTGTATGCTATGGATGAAACACCGTTTCCGCTCAGAATCATTTTTTGTATGCAATGATTTGTCATTGAATTCAAATCTATAACACGTAAATTATAATTATGTAACATAATATTATACATATTCGACAACTAATGTACAGTGTACACTGTACAGCATAGCGGACAGCGATACCCACTTGTTCACATTTTTTATTTTGTTTTTACGAATATAGTACCACATGTTATTAATATTGCATCGTGTTGTTTAAGCACCTATTCAATGCAAAAAACGAAAATCGTGAATCTTTGAAAAACGTCCATCACTATAATGTTGCAAGGTCGAGTATAATCTTTAAATTCAGTAGGCTTTCACGTGTGAGAA
Source organism: Sitobion miscanthi (assembly GCA_008086715.1). Lineage (NCBI taxonomy): Eukaryota > Metazoa > Arthropoda > Insecta > Hemiptera > Aphididae > Sitobion > Sitobion miscanthi. The sequence goes on along the minus strand of CM017799.1, from coordinate 10,178,410 downwards.
TATTGCTGGAGCCTAGAAAAACTATGAGTATAGTATATCCTTTGCACGTAAACTCGTTTATAGAATTTGTCGCTGCTAGCCAAGGTATTATGTTATTTAGGGTGATCACAGTCGGTTTACTTCTTGTAATTGAAGGTTTTGAGTTACAACGATTTCTTATACTCATCCGTCAGATTGTGCATCGTTTTGTTGAATATACCCTCATCTGCTGCTTCTCTAGTATTTCTACTGTTGTTGCTATTTGATGAGAAAAATTATCATAAACGGTAAGTTAAACAAAAATGCTCTGTTTATCAATTATTATATTATTATGTCTCCGTATGGATTGTTAAATTTCAATAATTGAAGAGCTACAAGAAATGAGAGGCGTCTTATACAATAAAACCACGATACTCGGTAAAGACATCTGATAACAATAATAATTGTACTTAAGGTTGTGGGTTTATGGGTAGAGCGATTAACTATTTCACTATAATAATATCTTGACCGATATTAATGAGATTTACTTTGTATGCGTATCGTCTAGACTCTAGTGAACCTTTTGATTTCACTGTGTAGTCTGTATACACGCATAACCCGCAATACTTTTGCAATTAAAAGTTGTTCAAAATAAGTCAAATCTTGAAGTTCAATCGGTACAATCCCTGGATTCATTCTATTTGCTTCAGTAAATTTAGTTGGGTTTTTTATTTGCATTGTTTACACAAACCAAAACTATTGATCGCTGTGTAGATTTGGCAGTATAGATAAATCTAAAGTGTAGTAGCAACAAACAAGTAAATATTGTGCACAGCCACAGAACTCACAAAATGCTATTTTGTTATCATCATAACTAATTTTAATAAAAAACATTAGTCTTTATTTGAAGGATAATATTTTGTAATAACATATTTAAAAAACAATGTAGTATACATCAGGGTTGAAACGTATAATACGGTATAGTATAAAACACGTATTATACGTACGTAAATAGTATGGTATAATACACATAATTATAAACGTTTATACCGTATAAAAATAAAATCCCTAATAAACAAGTAATAAATAATTAATATTTAATAATACGTTTGTAATTTAAAGTTTAAAGTTTAAATTTAAACTAACAATAAAATAAGGAAATATAAATTATAAATAGTCAATTGTGGTGCTATTAAATATCAATCTATTTAATCTATTATTATTTATTTACGATTATCATTATCTTATCGAGAACGTATTTACGTAATATTTAATATTTATAATACAATTAATAAATGTTAAATTCCTTGTACCTGTGATATTTTTAACACTTAATATTTATTATTTGTGTACCATTAATTGTTTAAATTTATTACAAGACATTAAGTAATTGGTATAGTTCATTAGCGTGTGTCTTGTTCTCATCGCGTTCGTACGAAATACACAGACACAATATTTCAAAATTTAATTTGTTACGAACAATTTTAATTTTTAACTTAACAATCAAAAATGACTGGTCGTCCAACACACAGTGGTTGGGATATGAATTATATACGACACAAGGACCAAGCCAAAGGTAAAAAAGAAATTAGTGTACCTAGTAATTACTTAATTTGTATTAAAATAAATATTAAATACGTACGTAATTCTTAAGTAAACAATTAGCAAAATGCTTGCTTTGTTCAATAATATTGTCTAATACCAGAAAATCTTGCTTATTGATGCATCGCAATACTTGCAATACTTCGAAGTTATATAAAACAGAACAACAGAAATTAATAAATCTACTCCCACTGAAAATAACCATAATGCAGAACCACCAGTGTTAGAAGTAATGAGAAGATCATCTTCACCTATCTCACCAATAGCGTCAAGTTCAACATCTGAAACTCAAAATCAAGGTAAACGTAAACATGTAAATATATTTGAATCGGATTCAGATCCAGATGATCCATTTTATAATTCAAATTCATCTATAACTATGCCAAATTTAAGTTTAAATACATCCATTGTATGCTCACCACTTCCATTAGAAACTGACAATTCTATTCTACTTGCAAGTTCTTCAAGTGAAAAACAATTACAAATGTCTGATTTTAATGATAGTTTTACTTCAACAAATTCTGATACATTCGTCACGGTAAAAAATAAAAATAAGCAACAGGGTACTATTCAACGTTACCATGATAAAATTACAAATGCTGAAATTGATTTAATTAACTTTAAATTGGGAAAAATGTTTTAAATTTTAAAATTCCATTTTCTGTACATTTTAAAGAGTTTTGCCAATCATTAAGACCCGCATATAAGCCACCATCTAGAACTACTCTATCAACAAGCGTTTTAAATAAAGTACACGATAGTTTTTGTGCTGCTATAAAGTTTCATTCAAATTCAGCTTTATAAATAGATGGTTTGAAAAATGAGGCAGCTAATACAAAAAATGTTGCTTGTTTACTGCACAGTTCTAATGGTGAAGCACTTTTCTTAGAATCATTTGATTTAACAGGTACTAAAGAAACTGCATTAGAACTTTGTATTATAGTGGACAGATGTATATCTTTAGCCTTGGAGAAACACAACACCAATATTTATGCAGTAATTAGTGATAATGCGGCAAATATGATAAAATTGGGCAAACTTACTACAATTTGGTATTTGACCTGCAATAGTCATACTGCCAATTTGCTTGCGAAGGATCTTGTATCAAAACCATTAATAGATAAAGCAAAAGTTTTATTAAAAGCATTTCATGGACCAGATCTGAAAAAGAGTTATTAAATCAAGGAGGTCGACGTATTCAAATGCCCTGCGATACTAGATGGTGTACATATAGGGATTCATTTAAAAATGTATTAAATAATGTTACACCAATGAAGAAAGTATTAGCAACAAGCATTATTATTTTTAACGAAATAATTCATCAATATTTATTTGACACAATTTTTTTAAAACAAATAGCTGATTCAATTGACTTATTTAACCCTATATGTGAACTTATTAATCTCAGTCAAAAATCCACTTCATCAATCGCCGATGCAGCTGAAGCATGGTTGGATTTACCGAATATAATTCCACGCGACAATGAAGGATTTGAATCAAAAATAAAAACGACAAAATTATGCATTGAATAAATATTTATTAACTGCGAATTTTCTTCTTCCGCAATATCAAGAAAAAAATGACACCTGAACATAAAGGTATTATTGAAGATTTTATTTTAAATTTTGCTGAAATTGGTCCTGAAGGCTTAAACAGTTTTATTGAGTATAAAGAAAAAACTGGACTTTTTAAAATATTATTTGAAAATCAAACATTATCAACAACTGCATTTTGGTCTTTTGCAAAAAATAAGCATCCAGAATTACAAGGGTTGGCATATAAGTTACTGAATTTACCAGCGTCAACTGCCCAGTTAGAAAGAGTGTTTTCTAACTGGTCATACATCCACAGTTCTCTCCGGAACCGTTTAAATCCAGAACGTTCCAGAAAACTATTGAGTACTTACTACTCACTTAAATTAAACGAAAAAAATCAAAGTTCATCAAATGAATATTAATTATTATTTAATAGTTCATAATATTAATATTTCAGTTTAAGTTTTAAGTCATTGTACACAGTTAATTTTGTTTTTACTTAATATGTTTTATTTAATAAAGAATAGAAATATCAAAGTAAATAAAAAAAACTTTTATTTTATATGTATACAATATACAAAATACAAATATTCTATATTGGCAACATTTAAATTTCAAAGTTTACTTCGTATTTTACTATTTTGTAATATGAATGTAATAATATATTATAATATTTATTAATTGTTTTACAATTTTTATTTTTATATTACCATTTTTACCTACCTAATATATTTTATATTTTTATTTTTTACAAATTATAAAAATTAAAAACCTAACTTAATATCTAAAATAGGAAGAGTTACTTTTAATTGTTTAGGAGTTAATTTCAAAATCAAAACACATACGTTTTAGTCATTTCATACGTTTTATACGTAGAGTAACATACATGTAACGTATAAAACGTTTTATACGCATATATTACCAACCACGGTATATATAGCTATTTATTTTTCTATTTGTAAGTTGTATTGATTTTAGCCAAAAACATCCCACATTTTATTGTTATTAACTTTTAACTTAAAGGTTAGTACTACACCGTGTACAGGCACGTATAAAAAATAATTCTTTGGAAAAAGGTGAATGTGAATGGGTTCTCGATGATACAAAAATGTGTAGTTTAATACCCAATATTTTACAAACCATCAGGAACTATTATATTTACATGAGTAAATATAATGAATGACTGAAATCTTTTTATTTTTATATGTACTATCCAATTATTGTTTCTATCTCGTTTTTAAAAGATAGATTTCAGTATGTTTCGTGATTATGAATGTGGTCGATTAAAGTCGTGAATACAGTAAAATTACCTAAAATGTCTCACCTCACAATACCATCCACTTCAGGATCTCTAACAGTCCGAATAGACTTCGATTAGGCCGAATGTGATGCTTCCGACTCCGACTCATACATATTACATTCATCAATCATCAATGTGACATGAATTTATAACGTTTTAGGCATATCATATTCCTTATATTATAAAAAAAATATAATAATATGACCTAATACTTAACCTTTTTTAGACAAACATTAACGATATTTTTGTGGTAAGCAAGCAAACAATTGAATGGTATAAATTATTTTTGTTATTAATTATTTATAAAATGTGTTTCCTTTCTTTGCTATAATGGTTTTTTGTTTATATAATATTAAATACGACCACAATGTATACCACATCACTATTCAGTTAATAATATTACGTCTTCTTATTTAATAACCGATACATCATTGAATTCGTTTAACAATTCCTAGTAGAATATAAAAAAAAGCTGTATTGTGACGTCTTGTTATTAAATCGAGTTTGTGGCTTCAATAACAAAAATGATGTATATTTTTAAAAGTTGTTCTATATAATATTGTAAACATCAAAAAACAACATTTCTTTTGCAGCTAAAGCTGTATACATTTTTTTTTAAATAAAAAGAGCGATATTTCGGTACTTTTATCTTGTAAGCTAGCTGTTAGTGCTGTATGTTTTTATCTAGATAAGTCTTAACACTGAAACGATGATCCACAAGTATTTTATATTGCCAAATTCGAGGAATTGTGCTTGGTTAATAAAATATTACAATACAATTTGACTACAAAAAAATATATGAGTAGGTGTAGTATAGGTATCATAACTTTTATTATCTATAAAAAAGTAAGTTTGAATTCAATAACCATACAATAATTATAATAGGACGGCAGCACACAGTATACGCACGCAACACATTTCACGGTGGGTTAGGATCGACATTTGTATATGAGTGTCAGCTGGATTATTGTAAACGATTATTTACGAAGTGCACCGTAGGCAGATTTTGGAAACTTGAGCATAAATAAAATGATAAATATTTGTAAAAAAAATATTTCTCGTTTATATTTACCTAATGCACAGTTGGCCATAAAAAGCGATAGGCTACCGACACCCGGCCGGCTGCATGCCCGGCGGTGGTGATTAAAACCCATCGTCGTGGCGATTCGCCTTCGTCTCTAGGACCCCAGCATAACAGCCAGGCACGTATAAAGGAGGGGTTTTGGGAGTTCAACCTCCCCCCCCCCGTTTTTTTGTGTACGTGCCTGATAACAGCAGTATCAACAGTGCAGGCGTTATTTGAATAACATAATAATATAATACCTACTAGCTATTACCTATTACCTATGTTTGATCGCGTCATATTCGCGACAAGTAGAATTGGCATGGTGCAGAATAAATAAACCGGATGATCAATGTAACGTTAAGAGAAAATATTTGTTTACATATACTATTACTGTTTTGTCATTATTCATTACAAAACGCAATATTAATTACCAATTTTTATCGTTATCATTTTTACTTTTTTTAATGACAACATGCATTCCTTATTCCAAAGTCAAATATTTTTTGTAGTACTTCTATAGATAAAAATGTAATTTTTCACGAGTAGTTTATGGTGTTTTAAGTACTTGAATACACGCAAAATGTTTGTCCACTACTCCGTTCAGCTTAACATTAAATACTAATTCTAAGTTATAACTTACTAATATTTTCTGGAGAATAAATGATTAGTATTTTCTGAAATAGCGAGTGCCATACGTAAAATGAATCAACCCATATTAAATACAAATGTTGTTAGAAATAAAATGTAATGCGATGAATACTTACTTCCGTTTTCAGATATTATTATGGACTTAAAGTCGAAACGCGTTACTGTCGTAGTTGAACGATGTGAAGCAACTATCTATAATACAGTACAAATTGTACGCAAAGTCGCAAACAAATCGTGTATTTGGTGTACGTTGTGAATCAAATAAGTTATACGTCAGAGATGTGTTTTGATAGATTATATTATTATCTAAATAAAACGAAAATCGGTGTACGGTGTTCCCATATTATCATGATACCAATATAATATAATACCATACTAAGTGTTCGATCGCAAGAATAAGGAAGTATTGACAAAAACGGCAAAGGTGGCAATAGGTGTTTCAAAATCCACGTTCTTAAAATTATTATTATTATTATTTTTTTTTTTTTTGGTTGCATAATATTATACCTACGTTATTTTATTATTATTATTATAGTGGTTTCGAATTCACGGTGCAAAGGTGGCGAAAATGACGAATAAGAAACGTCGACGACGTGGTCGTAACAGCATTTTTCGTATACCCTACAGAGAAATCAATACTTCGTTTGCGTATATATAAATATATAAATATATGACGCGTATTAAGTATAATATATTTATTTTTTCCATCGCTTTAATGGCGAATAAATATTTACACTGTACAAAAGCCACCGGCAGTATAGTTTTTTTTAATTTAAATAATTCGGTTATAAACATTAAGGTACTTACTTAATAATTTGATTATAATATATTAATATTATACGAATATTCTATTAAAATATATTATTGTAGGTACAGTTCCTACTTGGAAAATATTAAATTAATGATTATTTTAAAAGATCCGTGTATGATGAAAACGAACTGTTAATCCCAAAATATCGATTTAGTATGAAGTCGTGCTTCGCCCATGATATATACTACCTTAGTCTCATAACAAAACAAAAAAAAAAATAGAAAGTACCGGTTAAGACTGCGTTCGAGACTTACAAAACAGTGTGCGTTTTTTCAAATTCCCATGAGAACTTGGCAATCAAAAAAAAACACAACGGCTGATTATAATAATAATAATCGAAATGCTCATCCGCACGACGATGGATATGTTTTTGGGTATTTTCTACAAGTTTAAAACGAGGCATACTCATAGTGGTCGAAGGGTGGTGGCTCGTTTACGACCCAAACGACACGCAATATTGTCGCTTTTATGCTCATGTTTCTGTATACCACGGTTGTTGCCACAGGAAGTCGTAATCTCGCAAAGTCGTATTTACGCACGCGTCGGGAAAAATGTTTCCGGTATAGCGTGGAAAATAAACCACGATCGCGTAAAAAATATATAATATCATAATATATTATGCGTATGTATTAACAGGCACTATATTATTATATGTATTGGCTCCTCGGCGGTCTGAGATCCGGAAGTCATATTCTACGGTGGTATTGATATCATGTTTCCGGTCGATCACGAAAACGGTCGACGAAACGCAAATCGCCAATTCACCGACAAACCATCTAAATCCACGCCATCTCTCTGGTGCCCTCAGAGTATTAAAATCCCGTGGTCTAACTTATCAGCCCTAACCTTACGATGTACATAAAGATTTTTATGGCTAAGCCATTGAGAAACGCTACCACCTCATTTCGGAACTTGGCATAGAACTATTTTCCACCTCAACACTGGTTTTACAACCTTAATCTTCTTAGGAAATGCATAGTATAATCTCGTTCTCCCGATTTGGCCGATTTGGCCACACCTCACATTCTTTTCGTCCCCTGCTTACACTTTCGACGAATACTTACCACCCTAGCTAGCTCTGAACACTCCATAACAACCCCTCGAACTTTGACATCCCCCCTCGCCTCTTCAGCTGCTCTGTAAAATTGACACCACAACTCCACTATTGTCCTTTTATAAATACCCCTTCAATATTGAAAATATTTTTTCCACTCAACAAAAGAACATATATATTATTACTTTTTTTCATCGTTCTTCAAATAAACAGCCTTAATCATATAATTTGTATATTAATTATTCGTGTTTAAATAGGGAAATAAAAAACATGAGTAGCTTAAAATAGGAAATATAAAAAAATATTTAGAAGATGTATTTATTTCATTCATTCGAACATTAGAATTGATTATATTATATTCCGTATCCGGGCTATTACCTGTCTGCGCATTAGTTATTATTAATACATTTAATATGTGTTAACTATTAACACTATTCTAATTAACGATAAACGCAAAACTTATGTAACGTTTTAATTCTAAATAACGATAAACGCAAAAATTGTGTAAAGTTTTGATCGTAAATAACATAAAACAGAATTTTGTTTTCAAATGCAAGCCCTGCTTAAAAGTGTTAACAAGATCAAGTTTTTTTTTACCGGAAACCACCCTTGAAATTAATGTTTGAAGCATTTTTTTACTTTAAAAATTATCTTCAGACACAAAAAGAACAAAACAAACAGATATCATTGTAAAACAAATACATTATAAATGCAACGCTCTGCTCAGAATCTAAAACTGTGGGTGTGCTTACTTAAAACAATTAAATTAATTATTTTCAGTGAATCAAAATTAAATTTCTTAAAACATCATTAATTTTGTATGAATTAATTAAAAATAATAATTCCACACTTTATTTTCTAAGGTTACTTTTAAAAAAATTTAAATACATCATAGGTATCTCCTAATTGCAAGTCAAAATAATCATTATTCTCTTATATAGACAATATTCAGATTTTAGCAGTTGGAGATGGACCAAATTTATACCAGTTAATATCTAGTGTAATTACATCAAAATTAACTATTTATTATTCAAGACATTAGATAGTTTCTTAACTTTAAAAGTAAGCGGACAGAAAAAAAGAGTAGGCCTAAATTATTTTTATTTTTTTTCTTAAATATTGTATTGTATTTTTATTTAATTTTATATACAAAGTGATTAATTGAGGATACCTACCCTTTATTTTGTCTTATACCTAATGCAGCTTGTCAAAATCTGATTTTTGGAATTTTTTTAATACAGATAGGTAGGTACTTATTTTAAGAAAACTATATTTTCAAATTCTTGAAATTGGTTGTACCTACTACCTACCACTTAAGAAGTGTCCTGTGGCGATGCAAACTTCTACATTTCTAAAAAAAACCGCCCCTTTTGAACTGTAAATAACTTAGCAAATATATTATTTTTTTAATGTTTGTATCAAAATCAAAATTTGAACAAGAAAATTAGCTTCCGAGTAATAAAACATTATATATTGTATACTAACGATAATACTTAGTCTATATAGATATGCTTATATTAGCTATATAAATATAACATAAAATATATTATTATGTAAAATTTAGTTTGTCGAGCACTTATTAGGTACTGGTGAAATGTATGTAAAATGCTAACTGTTAATATATTAATATAATATCCTTTTTGATATATTGACCAAGTGATTGAACAGTTAAGGATTTGTTTGGAATCAAAATGTATTCATAAATTGAATTTTAGTATCACATTTACACATTTTAGATTTTAAGATTGGGACAACTGTATAGTTTTAAACTAACATTAAGAAAACCATATAAAACCAAATTACTATTAATTATATTAGTTTATTTGAAAAAATAAGTGAAATCCCAGTGATTGAACACAGCGTGCTAGTCTATAAACACTCCAAACCCAGTGTATGAACACCTAAAAGAAAATTTGTACTTAAATAATTCATGAATAATATATATTACCTTAATTAAAAAATAACAAATAACTCAAATATATACATATATAGTATATACCTTATAACAAACTTTGTAACAGGATTAAAATAAAAATTTTAAGCAAACATAATTTTTGTTTTGAGTAAATAAATTAATAAAAACCAACTTGGTAACCATTAAAATATATATCTGTGTAGGAATGTAACAATGTTACAACTAGATATAACAGTAGTTGTATATTACGTATTTAAAAATTAACAATTGTAAGTAAAATAAAAAATTTAACGAAAGAAATCACAAATGTTAGCATCCGTGTTTTCAGAACCAGCAGAGTTTATGGGCCCACTCGCAACATTTGATCTATGAAGTGTGAGGTTCTTTACAGTATATTATACATCATCTTCAGACCCCACAGTTAGACTTAATCCTGGTTTAATTTTTTTTGTACATTTTGATTTTACTGTTTTTGAGGTTTCTTTAACAACTTTAAGACGTTTTTCTTTTTTTATTTCCTCTCTTTTTGTGTAAGTTCTTCTTCTTTTCTTAGTTTTTCCTGTTCTTTATTGACATGATATTCCCTCCACTCAATTGCTGTAACAGCCAATGGTAACTTTACTTGACTTCTACTTGGTTTCTGTTTAGTGTCAGGTTTTGGCCAAAACAAATGTTTGCTCCACGATTCATTAATTGTTGCAGGACTCAAATTAGATTTATTTACACTTGATGCTATTTTGCTGGTTTCACTTATACATTTATCAACTATATTAATTTCTATAACTCCCTCACTTATTATATTATCAGTCTCTTTAACATTACAATCTATTATATTTTTAGTTTCTATATCACATAAATCAGTTTCTTTCATATTATTTTCAGTTTCATTAACAGTTTCACATATATTATCAAATTCACTCATATTTTCAGTCTCATTTATAGTTTCACAAAGGTAATACATTTGTATCTATTGTTTAATCAGTTTTGTTTACAGTTTCAAATATAATACTGCCAGTCTCATTTTCTTTAAAAACTTTATCTAAGTTATTAATTTTCACATCTTCAGTTGTAAATTAATATTATTTTCAGTGTATGTACTCCCAGCACTAGGTTGTTCGAATTCTAAAACAAAAATTTAATAATGAATTATTAATCTTTAGAATATTAAAAAAACATTATTCTATTGAAAAATAGTTACCCAAGATAATGTTATAATGCTCCAAAACATCCAAATCACATTCATACAACTAATCATTACTATTATGATATGCAATTTCAACCAGCATATTTTCAATGTTAAGATGTTCAGTATTTGTTTTAGTATTAACACAAAAATCAAACAAAGAAGGCATAATTTCAACTTCAAGAAGAGGGTCTTGCATTTTTTTTTCAAGTACTTCAGTTTTGGCTTTCCCAAGACTTTTAATGCAGCTTTATATTCTTCTGATGTAGCTTGAAAAGTATTTTGTAAGTATTCTGAAAGCAAAAACAATAAAAATATATTTTACCATCTTTGGTAATATTTAAATAAACTGTACTTAATTCTGTATAATATTTTTTGTTAGTCCACACTTAAATATTGTCAGTATTTGTAGAATATATTAATTACTAATATACCTATATAACTATTAGGTAGGTATCCTAGGTACCTAACTAACACAATAAAAAAGTGTATTATATTAATTTTAATATTAATATACCTGTTCAATCACTGGATTAAAATATATATTTGAGCAATACTAATAATTGAACATGTATTCAATTACTAGGTTTTGTTTAGCAACTAGTAATTGAACACCTAAATAAGTAGATATGATAAGCATCTGTTTTAAATTTTTAAGCAAGAAAATGATAAAAAATTAGGTACTTAACTTAATAAAACAAATAACTGCACTTATAATGAATATTTTACAATTGATTAAGTTCCCACAAAAAGTAATTCATAGTACTTGTTTAAACAAATTTGGTCCACACACACCAAAATTCGTTGACTGTGATTTTGAATATTTATCACTTGGTTGTTATCACAATATGTTAACTATCGAACTGAGGTCATACATATCTAATATTGAAAACAAAAATTATTTATTAAATTAGAATAATTAAATACCTAGTACATTAATTGTTGACGCTGTTCAATTACTGGAGGGTTCAATAACATCTTAGGGCCGTTCTTGCAATGTCCTGTTAAAGTTAACCGATACTTAACCGGCCGAATTTTGACGGTAATAAAATCTGGTATCAGTCGGTTAGCGTTAACTGACAGTTTACCGGACATTGTAAAGAACGGCCCTCAAGTCATAACGGTGACCAACATTTATTGATGACAACTTCACATATCGTTAATTATAAATTATTACTGTTAACGATGTTTCGAAAAGTTAGTTTATATTAACTACAATATCATTACATTCTTATAATATTATTAAGTATTACTAAATATGAATTAGGTACAGACTCGTACAGTACATTATACGTCTATCGAGGCATCGAGCAGATAAGATCTTCACAATAGAATTGTAACCAAATTCAAAGCCAGTTTTTTTTTTTTTATAACTAGCAAATTTTACGAGGGACCTATATTACGAAATACAGAGTCATACAAGACGTGTGATACTTTAATAATAATAATTATGTTATTATCCTATATTATTCAGGTTAAGATTGAACCCCTTCGCGCACGTAGACTGACAGCGTCTGACCCCCAGGCGGACTATGTGCTTTCTGTCATTGGTCGACACAATCATCGTCATTGTTCATCGGGACTAACCGTCATTGTCGTCCGTGCTGCCGCCGTGTATACAGTGAATAATACAGAAAATATAATTGTGCTGCACCAGTGTTAATTAGCGGTTATTAATAGACACCTCGTCTTTCAACCTATGATCAGACTGGAATGATATCATTTATCGAATACGCCAACATAATATGGTCAGTATCTCATACCTATACCAACGGACCGTAAAAAGTACGTCTTTATACACATAACCAGACGTTGTTGTACCTAACAACATATTATTATGAAGAAACTAAATTTTGCCGAGACCTTGAAATATTAACGTCGTGTGGCCTAACCTCGTCGTTATAGATGGTATAAAGTATAAACATTATGTGAAGCGTACCTTTTTTTGGGTACCTACCTACTTGCTACTAGATAAAATTATAGAAGCGACACTCGATAAGCTGATCGGGTCTCTGTATCCCTACGGTATGAAAGTATTGGACTCTAAAGTTGTACCGTTTCTGTCACGAAATTATATAAACGGAAACAATCCATTGACCACGGACGACGACCGTTTTAATTTATTCAAAGATTTTAATGCAAGTATGGTCCGTTTCAGTATAATAATTCTATATATTTTGCTATGAAATATGAATTAAATTTTATAATAATTTTATTTGACATTTTTCAAATAATTTATAAAATTGATATGAAGTATTTAATTAATAACGTATATCACCCCCCCCCCCCAGACCGTCTTCAAGGACACAATCCCCCGATTTGGCCATAACACACAGTGTCTATGCCCTGCTACTATAATATACCTATCTACTCACAGTTGTAGGATGTTAGGTCGTAGGTATATTGTAATCTTCTGCCGTATTTAATAATATTGTGAATTGAAATCGATAAATAATTTAATGGTAGGTACTATAGGTAGACCCTTACATGCAACTGAATAATAAGACATATAAATTATAAATTATGGTTTTTTATTGCTTACATATCAATCTATTCATATTATACAATATACAAACAATAAAAACAATTTTAAAAAATATATACAATATAGGTATGTAGGTACAAAACTTTTTTAAAAATGAACCTACCTAAAATAATGAAATAAAACAATCAGTCAGATGCAATGCTGGAGTCGTCTGATGATGCATCTCCGTTAGTCGTCGTTACAGTTTCTACTTCTGCGGATAAAAGGTCATCTACAATGTAGTCAATTTTCCAAAGTTTGTCTTCTTCTGCCTTCGTCTGACTGATAAAATTCTTCCACATGGTTGGCTTTACACGTTCGACGCCCTCAATTAATAATTGTTTGACATCGGCTAATTTAAAAGTTGTATTATTCATACTTACATAATTTTTAACCAATGGCCAAGCCAATTCAATTGCGTTAAGCTCGCAATGATATGGCGGTAGTCTTAGAATAATACAATCATATTGTTTTGCTAGTTCGTCGATTACATATTTATCATGACGTGGCTTTACCCTTTTCACCATTTCAAGGAGTTGTGGAATAACCATAGGTCTGTCTATAGTTACATTCTTATCCTTCAACCAATTAATAATATCAGCCTTCTCGGTTTTGGACGTAGGTGCTTTGTCAATCTTTACTGAATGATATGGGGCATTGTCCATGATTATCACGCATTTCTTTTTTAATCTAGGCAATACACTCTCCATCCAATTGTTAAATATTTCGGCATTAATTTCATCGTGAAAATCCTTAGTTTTCTTTTGCGACTCCAAACATAATAATGCGCCGGGAACAAAGCCGTCTTCGGAACCTATGTTGAGAACTATAACACGTTTATCTTCTCCCGATGCATTTACGGCAGCGGTTGTTTGACCTTCTGCATGTGCGTCCCATGGTGATTGTATTGTGCATTCACCGACATTTATACTGGTTTCATCCAAGTAGTATAAATGCCGACCCTCTTTTTGGTATTTTCGTAAATCTTCAAGAAACTGCCTACGCCACAAAACTATTTCACTTTTTTCCGTTAGTGCGCCGTTTCTGCTTCGTTTACTGTACTTAAAACCCATATCTTTTAAAAGACGAAAAAGGCCGGTCCGTGAGATGGGTGGTAAAGAATCATCGTTAGAAACCGCTTGATATATTTTATCAACTGTCGGAATTTCATGTTTAAACCAAAAACTGTGCACGTGCCTACGAACCAAATTTCTGGCGAACTCTTCAAATATAATGCGGGCGGATATCTTAACCCGCGTTCTATTTGGAGATATCACAATTTTCGAACGGTTGTATACCATGATTGTTTTGGAAATAGTAGTTGATCCTATGCCTAGTTCTTTAGATATCTCTTGCCGGAGTGTTCTTATAGACTTTTCTGGATCTGCCTCCAATTTTGATTTGTACGCATTAATTATCATCAGTCTTTTACTGGAATCTACTCGCTGAAATTTAAATAATGTTTTATTATAAATAAAGCATATTATATATTATTATATTATAGCATATTATCCAGGACAATAAATAAAAAAAATAAAACCAAAATATTTTTGTCTAGTGGGGGAGTGTGTTTTGCCGTATTTTTTTTTTCAATTACCTACTATTATAAACTTTGTTTACTGTCCAATAAATAACGCCTTAAATATTATTAAATAAATAACAAACATAATTTTTTTACTGACCTTTCCCTTTGCGTTTTTTTTTACGGGAGACCTGGAGCGGCTGGAGTCTACAGCTTGCATTTGTTTCATGATCGCCGAACAGTTACAAGACGTCATGGTCACAAAAATAATAGTATCAACAGTTGGAATATCACACAAATTTAAACAAAATATAATATTATATAATGTGGAATGTAAATGACAGAAATCACAAAAGTGAACGTACACGTGGGAGCACGGTTGCACGGACGAACACGGCGACGGTAAGAATGCGCTACACAAGTACACAACAGAGCTCACTACGTAGGTATACGACTAACCGCAGCTGCAGTTGTCCAATGGTGGTTACCTACACAGGCACACAATATCACTGTAACAATACAATGCACAGCTGCAGTTTCGTGGCAGCCGATACTAACCACGCTCGAAGTGGCGGGGGGGGGGGGGGGCGTCTAGTGGTGGGGATGCGCCGATACGATGAGTTTTGGTCGACCGAGTGGTTCGATCTTTACGGAGCACACGTCTTGGAATAAAATAATATAATGTAGTATAATATTAATCTTATGTTGTATGTAATATTTTTATCCACTTTATGTCCACGGCATTATTTACACAAACGCGATAATGTACGACTAGTACAATATTTAACACGTTCACACGTCCGCGTGTATTTAGAGGTCACGGCCATAGATTATATTATAATCATGTTATATAAGGTCTGTGGGTCGCGTAAACGTTTATAACATACAACACGACGTCCGGTCTCACTCGTATTGATAACACGTTCATAATAAACATAAAAATGCCGGGAAACCGAAACTAGGTCTTTGCTGTTTTTCTCACACAGGCCAACCATAATATAATATAAATTTATTTTTTCTAAATTTCTTATACACATACACATACTGATTACTGAATGGCCGTGCTAATTTATTGCTAAATGATCGTCAGCATTGCTTAATGATCGTTCACCGCCGTCCAGCCAACCATTTTAGAGATAACATACACAAATAATAATATTGTGTTACGTTGATTACCTATGGGTCGTCATCCGCTGGTCCGCGCCCGATATCGACTGACGACTGCGCGTCGTCATCGGCTTTGGACGTTAAAACTTGTATTATACGGTGATCGGAATAAAAATCTCCAGGAAAAAAAAAACCCTAGACTACAATATTACACACAAGTACACAACCAAATGCAAATGGTTGAACAAATATTTTTTTAAACGTTAATTATTAGTATCCATAATTAACATATTATTAATATTTAATTACAAATAAGTATATTATATCATTCAAAAAAATTATATATAGTGATAATAGAATATTAATTATAATATAAATAATATTTTGTTTTAAATTACGATAATATTATATTATGTGTAATTTAACTTCACGACAAAAATTTGCAAATTATAATATTGTATAAAATTGAAATTTTAGAAAATTATTTTTAATATTATATAATATGTATATTAATTGGTAGTCAATTAGGTATTCTTGTATAGTTGTATTCATGTAGACTTTAGTTTTTAGTTTTTAAAATGTTTTCTCGAATTATTAAGTCATTTTAAAATTATTCATAACATATAATGTATGCCCAATGTTCAATATCCGATAATTTAATAGGTACTGCAAAGTTATACACCCTTTATACGGTATATTACTAGTATGATACCGGTTAAAATACGGTATTATATAAACAAAATAACATTTCTACATAGTATTATTAATAAGTCAATTTAAATTAAAATAGTGTAATATATCATATTATTCATATTATATTATGATTTGATATGATCGTCATTTAAAATTTAATAATACACAATTCATAAAAAATAATAATAGTACCTACATTATTTTCAACAATAATATTAAGAAATTAATTTTTTTTTTAACACTGAGAATGATCGTCAGCTATGAAATTTAAAACATCACTTGCAGGTACTAGTAGGTAGGTACTATTTGTCTGTTAAATAAGGATTTTCTTATCATATTACCAACTATCGTTTTAAATAACGATCATAATATTATATTATTATATTATGTGGGCATTAAACTATTTTACTTTAGTCTTTAAATAATATTAATTTTGAAAAATCATGTACTATTATTTTAAGATTCTGAGTGGAACGATGAATGTATTGATTTTACAATGATGTGGTTTTTATATTTTTTTTTTTAGTTTTTTTTGTGTCTGTGTACACGATAAATTGTCGAAATAATGCTTCGATTTTTAACTTCAGTATCTTTTTCGATTGGAGAGTGAATATCGTTGGTGCATTGGGAGGACAAAATTTAAAATTCCCAGTAATTTTCAAAAGCGCCAAAAAAAACAAAAGAAAAATTAAGGAAAAACGGGACTTTTTATAAAATAGTCAATATAGTATATATAATAAGTCAAATTAAAATGTTTACGAATGTTTGAAGTTCACATTTTTGCAACATATTTACTCGATTACTCCATGAGCGATTTTTTTATTTTATTGTAATTCAAAAATGAATAACTGTAGACACTTGACTACTTTACACTATATGTTTATTTTACCATTTTCTATACTTGTTGGAATTTTCAAAATAATTTGACGCGTTTAGAAGTGTAAACGATCATTTTGAATTTTTTTAGTTTTTTTTTCTACAAATCTCTATGAAATGCAATTCGTTGTTTCTAAAAGCTTGAAAATAAAATAGAAGGTTCCTCAAACAATGTTTCAAAATTAGTTGAAAAATATTAAAAATACATAGTTCAGATTTTTTTAATAAGCATTTAAATTTCAAATGTTGACAAAATTTATCAAATTGAAAATGTATACAAATTATTTTGTAATTGAAAAAGTATCACATTTGTATCTTCATGGGCGAGTCATGACACCCGTCACCCGATAATCAATTATATTCAGCACCCAGGCGCGGATCCAGGGGTAGGCATGGTCATGGGGGTCATGACCCCCCCCCCCAAACATCAAGATTATGTATTATGTGTTAGTTGAAAAAATAATATAATATGCATTCATTTCAGTTTTGATTTATTTTTTTTTACAATAAAAATGTATAATATAAAATTATTGTAATATAATATATCCATTAAAACTACATTACCACTTGTTCATAAAATAATAATTTCCGGCAAATAGGCAAACTTCTTTTTTAAGTAATCTTAGAGTAAAATCACCTATTACAAAAAAGATAGAGAATAATATTTTTGAGGGAATGACGTATTGATTTTATATTTTATTGTTATTTGACTTTGTATTCAACTTTCAAAATAAACAAAGAATGTTGTAAATTTAAATTGTGTTTAAATTGTTTTGGTACAATATTTCGACAAATCGATATGTCATTCCTTAAAAAATAATATTCTCCATCTTTTTTGTAATCGGTAATTTTAGTCGTAAGATTACTTAAAAACATAGAAAAAATGATTCTTCGTAAATGCGTTTTGTCTATGTTGCGCTTGGGCCAGAGAGAGAAAACAAATACTGTGCTGACATCCTCTTAAGTAACGATGGTGAGTATCTATATTATTTTAATTTTTTAATTTTACCTTTTTGTGCAGCGGGCAACCTATTATTTTCTAAAAATCTCAAAGCATTTATAGTTTAAACATATATTTTATATAAAAATTAAGTTTTTATTTTTTTACCTTTTTACAACCGATTACTTACGAGTATTTATTATTATTAAAACATATACAAATTAACTTCTTACAATTTTTGATATCGATGTCTTATACTCTTATAGCCATTTATACAGTATGATTGAAATATTAAAAATAAATCTCTCTCTTTTATTTAGGGTGATTCATTTAAAAGTGGGTCGGCAAGAAAAATTGACACATTCTTTAATAACATAATTATAAGTATAATTTTAGCTAACAATTTTTTAATTGTTTACCTATCATATTATCTTTTTGTTCTTTCGAAAAAATGACCCCCCCCCCAAATTTTAGTTCTAGATCCACGTCTGTAATAGCACCCGAATAATTGTTTTGGGTTTCGGGTGCTGGATGTATTCGGGTGTTCAAACACCAGAATTAAAAATTTAAACAAACGTTCGAGTTTTAATAACCATTATTATTCGGGTTAATATTGGTTAATACGGGTGTTAGTAGTCTAGAAACAACATAACTTTTGAAGGCTGAGACCCTCCAAAACTAATTGTTAAGCTGAAAAAAATTTAATAAAAAATGATTTACTTTAGGTATTTAATATAGGAACAATAGTTACATTTTTCTAAGAAACTAAAAGAACTAAGACAATAGGAAATTAATTAGGTACCTATCTATTTACCATATATCAACGGATATAAGTCAACTAAAATGTTTAAAATAAAGTGTATGCCATAGTAATTATAATGAAAATATAAATTATGATTTTGCGATATCTGGAAAACAGGTAAATATAGCCACGAATTACGATATTCGTTACTAAATTAAAATTAGTTAAAAGTTTAACATAAAAGTTTTTTTTTTATAGTTATTTTAAGTTCAAATTTGGACGAAATTACATAAAAAACCTAGAATAACGATTTTAGTTTTGTGTTGTAATTTAAAAATATCATTTTTGGGTACTTGAAACTTCTAAAAAATATCTAATATATACAAATGTCAAATATGGTAATATGCAAATAATATTAAATCTTCTAAACGGCTTCCGTAGATTAATAATAACAATATATAATTAATATAATATAAAATATCCTAGGCTGACAAACCGCCTCCACTCAGAATTGTTTATCGTACCTATATTATATCGTTGAATTAAAAATTTGACACCATCCGTTACGGTGACCCACTTGTAACCTACTGTCGTACAGCAGAGCATAACCCAATTTTTTTGTTGTGCTTTTGATAGTTAAAACAACAAATATGAAGGCCAAACTGCGACATGTGAATGACTATATTTTGTTCTGTTAAATCCCGTGGCAACTGCAAGCTGACTGTCGCCGTTCGAAGTTACAGAACTCGACAAAATAAAATATAATAATATACTATTGGTAATATGATAATTTTTTTAGTATAATCCCTGAAAGTCTGTCATTTTTTTAGTATTTCTATATACGGTTTTAGATTCGTCAAAAGCGTTACTGTCGAATTTTCACGACGTTTCGATTCGGCAAATTGACAACCCAATTCTGAAGAGCAAAGACTCGTATCCACAGCGTCCAGAATAAATATCTCCGCTTTACACTCAATACGCCATTATAAGTAAATGAGTTGGCAGTGAACACATATCATATAATATAATATTAATGTGACAATATAATATAGTAAATCCCATCTCTGATCAACGATCGCGTAGTGGTTTGTCGGTAACATAATAATAATATATTATGTGATATTATAGTACATATTATTAATATTGTTATTCTATATTATTATATGAATATGACGCATTATTGGCTTGCCTATGTTACAGTGCTTAGCAAAAACAACCGCAGACAACTATAACGCCGCCGCAGAATCGATAAGCCTGCGACACACTCCGACGGAAATTTCGATTTTTTTTTTCCCCATACCCATAAAAACGGTTTCAGGAAGTGTCGTGTGAGTGTATATGTATCTAGTGCACAAATATTTGCGAGTTTGCGTTTATCGTCGGTTTTTATTTATTTGTTTTTTTTTCGCCGAGACCGTCGTATACGACGTGGAATTAAAACAAATAATAATAAATTATAACGAGGTCCGTTTGGCAATACCCTATTACAGAAATCGCATTATTTCACCCGGTGCGCTGTGCTCGGTGGTTTTATTTTTCTCATTTTTACTCCGATCATATTATTTATCAGCGAACGCACGACAGTCGTCGGCAATATTAATAATACAACACACGTGTTTTGGAACGAGTACAAGTATTACTGCAGCAGTGATACCGTCCCGACGAACGAATCGTTTAATTTAAGACATCGTGCTGGCGGCCATCTCGTATATATAGCTGGTACCTAGGTCGTAAACTTTGCGGGGGAAAAAAAAGAAAAACAATCGACGAAATCGGTATAAAAACAACAACGACGACGAGACGTATAACTTTCAGAACACAAAAATTTAGAACTATCGGAATATTACAGTCACCACTCACCACGAGTATAGGGTAGGTAGCGGTGATGAGTCGTATGGGGAGGGCGAATTGAATCCTGCGTCCTGTGTGTTGCGTGAGTGGTTTTATTTGTCCCAAAGTGTTATTAAGTTTTCAGTTTTAGTGAGAACCCTACTAAGGCGAAGTAAAACAGATTTCAAATCATTGTCGTCTGACAAAAAAGAATTACATATAATAATATTATCTCGACATCAATATATTTCTAGTTTCTACTTTGATATAAAAAAAAATCTATGTATATTTCGTTCTCATTTTATTCGATTGCGCATTATTTTTCACTTTCAAAATCCTATTCCGGCAAAATATGTAGATACCTGCGCGTGAAATATTGTATAGTTTTACATAATATTTGTCGTCGTGATCCACACCATTTTCGAGTTTAAATTGAAAATTACATTTAATCGTTTACGTCGATAATAATATTGTCGTAACGTAAATATTCGTTTAGACGCACGATACCGGATGAAACAATAGAAATATATTTTTTAAGACAAACCCTGAAAGCGTTGCCTCCGGGCTCCGACTTATATTTATTTAATGATAGCAGATAGGACAAGAACAAACCATTAGATGTTTTTCCCGAGCGTTCTATTTCTACTAATATTAGAATTTCTTATGGTAATGAAAATTGAAGCTCACGTTTATTTTATCTTGGAAATTGTTATGATTCCTCTCATCGTGACAGTGAGGCTTTTGAATACGAAACGTGTCGTAACATTGTATGAAACCACACGCGGAAAACAAGACCAATTCATATAGGTACCGAAATGTACGTATCTAATATTAAAATATTATGCAACGAAATATATAACTCACAAATAAAATAACATACTGAGCTATGAATAATATTACACTGGGTAATTAATAATATAACGATAACATTTTTCCAAAAAAATATATTTTAACTATTTTAATTTTTTTAACTTTTATTTAGTGACAATACATAACGTTTTTAATTCCTTATTCCAAAGCTGAGTAACTACTTCAATATATTATAAAAACTAAATTTCAGACGAGTAGTAAATTTATATGAGCTGTATAGATTTAAAGTTTGGTCCGTAAGATGAAGCGGTGTAACAATAGGTACCCTACAAAATGTTTGTTTATTACCTCTTCCAACCTCACTCATTTAAATTTTAAGCTTCAAATAATTATGAACTATTAGTGTCTGGAATTTGATTTTTCTAGGTATAAATATAGTCTAAATACTCTAAATAATATTCTGCTTAGGAAAATGAAACGAAAAATGTATATTTTTTCATACAAAAGTGTTTACAAGTGTATTAAAGTGTTTATAAACGATAAAAAATATTTTTTTTCCAAAAATGTTGTTTTATATCAACTTAAAATTATGTAAAGAAATATTTTCAAAATCGTTACTGTTTCCTGAATTTATAACGAGTGTATCACCCCGTATATAGATAGGTACTATAATACGGTATACGTAGGTATATGGTATTATCGTGGAACGATGATAGCGTAATTAATTAATAATTATGATTATTGGCGGACGGAGAAAGACGATTGCGTAATTACTATTATAACACTGCTAACAATCGATTACAATATAATATTATTACGCTACAGTTATATTATATACCTTAGGCCGAAGCGTTGAAAGTTTATATTGTTCTGCACAGAGGTAGACACATCTTAACTTTTGAAAACAATTGGGTGCGATTTGATTGAAACAGACGGATTTACATTGTGTGTCACGCGGCGTCCACGACGTGCTCCGAGTCGAAATAATTATGATCGCTTAGGTAGGTCGTAGTTACCTATATTATTATCATAACAATACACTGCGTCATAATATACGGTTTCGTCCGCCTTATTTTGCGCACATTAAGCATGGCATTTTAATTCGATTTTCTCTATTGTCGTAGATAACCGTTTACAGTTGGTTTTCCAGGAAAATAGGCCGGGATCGCTGCGATTAAGACTGGCTGGGATCTATTTATTAAGGGACGAAAATTTGGTAAATTTCTAGTCTGCATATGTAGGATGGAGGCCGCATATCAAGCCGTACGGGAAAAATAAAATCAAACCATTTCGACGATCAAAAATTACTCGAGGAAAAAAAGACCATTGTTCGTATCTTTATAATCGATAGTTTGTGTTTTTTTTTTTTTATTTAAAAGAGGAAAACTTTCTTCAGGCCGTGCATCAATTAACTTAATTAACGGCAGAAAAATATAGGTACCTATTTAAAAATACTTGGAAATGTATGGTATGCGATTATTATACAGCACATTGCGATGAAAATACACTTTTTTTAAATCTGATCTGCACAAAACCTTCGCATCTTTCAAATAAAAACAAAAACGATCAAAATCTGATTATTTCACGAGATGCGATAGTTTTTCCTGTAAGGTGAGAATATATAGTTTTTGTACTAAAAAAGGGTCGACTCCGACACCCTTGATTGTGTAAGACCATCGAATCGTCTTTTTCGATGATTCGAAACGAATTGCTGTCGGGATTTAATTCTCGAATATTTTAATATTGTCGTCAACGACGGCCGGTATTGTAGTGCGCAGCTGGTGTTACCGCCAAATGGAGACGTCTTTTCGAACGGCCGGACGCGACGAAAACGTGATAGCGGATGTGTACGATGGACATTATAAAGGTTGGGTTCAAAAGGAAGATAAAAAAAAAAAAACCGTATAATATCGTACCATCCCACGTATTGGCTATAAACGTATATATAGTATAGCCCATGTATACCTCACATACGCGTGTGCCGTCCATATGCACCGCGTGCGAGTTTGATGCTCAAATAATATCTTTTATTTCGCCGGACAAAAATGTATACATAAACAAGTGAGAAAATCCCACTCGGACGGAATGATAATATATAAATATTTAGGAAAGTTGCCAGATGGATTTTGATTCGGGACAATTTATTATCGTCTCGCGACTGATAAGAGCGAGTTACTGCAGGTGGGTATCGAGAGATGATGATGAGATAATGATAATAATATTATTATCAGACATTATTATGTAATAAAAATAATAATGATAAAATTTAATGTTTAATGTTTATTGTTTATGTTACGCGTGCGAGTTAGCCAAAACTCACAAATCATTTTGTAAACACCGAATAGTATTTAAAAATATTGTTTATCGCATTATTGAATGAATAATTTGTATGTTATTATTATTATCAATACGTCGGTACCTACTTGAATTTATATTCACCAACTTCGAAGAACAATGTCGAAACGTAAAAGTCTTCGTTTGGAATTTTAGGAAATGACATTGAAAACGGATGTCCAATATCACCTCCTTATGTAACATACAAATCATATAAGGTTGATCTTGAAATATAAATCTTATAGTTATTAGAGAACGGAAAGTTTTATACAGCTTAAAAACAACTGTCTTTCTATTTTAGAATATTGAAAGCATGTTCCTGTTTTAATGTACAAAAATATTAAAAACTTTGAAGGAAAATTATTATAAATTATTAAATCGAATTGTTATTCATGTGAATCGCTGTATTTAATAACGAAAATAACTAAAGACGTTGGAGCTTATGCGTTTTTAGTACAAAAACATGTCTTACAGGAAAACAGTGAGATTTCGATGATTTTGTTTTTATTTAAATGAAGCAAATATTTTGTAAATCGGATCAAAGTCCGAAATTTTAGAACCTAAAATATGCATTCGAATTATGCACAATATTAGTTTTTTCTTAAGCGTATTTTGCTAGCACTATTTAAAGTAAAATGAAAATTCGGGCTTTGATACGACCTGAAAAGCTCTCATCTTTTAGATTAAAAAAATAATGAAAATTTGACATATCAATGACTAATGACTAATGAGACATGAGACTTTTTCTGTAAAGTAATTTTTGTTGATATAACACCTATGAATAGGTATCGGTAGGTAGATTAGTGGAAAAGTATTTTAATTAAGGTACCCAAAATATAAAATATAATCATCGTCAAGTTGAAATTTCGTTTAAATTTAAATGACGGCATCTCATAGAAATATATAATTACTCAGAACTCCTCTTATCTCAATGCAACCAGATCTTAATAAGCTCACGAAAAAATATACCTCAATGCAAAAATATTTAATGTATCTAAAAACATTCATGCGTACAATTTAATATTTATATATATTATAATATAATAGTACTTACTCATATTTGTTCCATTTATCTATAAAAACATTTTTGGAGTCTGGTGTGGCAGTGTCGGCAGTCACTCATATATTGTGTGCTGCGGTCAAGCATGGTCCGGAAGCGCTGGCTCCAGAATGGGCGATGTGTGACCATAACCTGGGTTAGATTGGCGACAAATCCTTGCCCTATAGAAAAAAAAAACGTTTTCCGACTGTACCAACCATACCCCCTCACCCCTCACACACACACACCAAAGGTGCATGTTAACGAGAGTCACGAGAAAAAAAAATTGTATTTTATAAAATGTATACCAAAAACTAAATTAATTCATAATAATAATAATGCCTCTCTGAGCCTCCGTGGTGTGGACCTAAATAAATAAGTGTCAAGTATATGTATATGAAATGCGTCCTTATAAAGTGGTGGGTCGGAAATGAACAAGTTACCAGCGCAACAGCATTATACAATATTATTATACTAAATGTCTATAAGCCATACAGGTATTTACTCGGGGGGGGGGGGGGAGGGTACGGATGAAAAACTCAGAGGGACGTACCAACGTATTTACACGTATGACCGTGTGTGATTGTGACCAATACTCGATTAGTATCTTCACACGACTTTTTGCATTAAAAATTTATTTAGAACCATATACGCATTCGAATCACAGCTTTTTATTGTGCCCGTCAATATTTTCGTATGACTCTCACTCGCTCTTCCCCTCTCTCACCAGTCGCCACTCTCTCACTCTCTCCGTGGTCGTTGTCGATCTCTTTCCGAATATTTTTACCTCGCTTCGCATCGAGAGAAAAACGTTCCATCATGTACACACACGTTTGCCGTGCCGCCGCCGGCGGGTTTCAAAAGGAAAAAAATCATATTATGAAAAATGCATAGAAAACGACTGGTTGGGAACTTTTTTCCGTTTTTTTTTTTATTTCGTCAACTATCTTTCCTTAATATTGCGGGTAATAGGCAACGCACAGCCCTCGAAGTATATTATAATATTATACAAACAAAATAACACTACAAAAAACGTAACAAAACACACCAAACGACGACTGCAGATCTATAGTCTCTGTGTATATAATATAATATTATTGTTATGCTGAATAAATGAGGGGATTTTTATTCTTTCAATTCAAGACACTCGCTTCTCCTCTCGGTTTAGTGTAGTTCAAGATGTTATTGGTTTTCAAATGATTTAAGAAACGACCAACCGATATATATTTTATTTAACTAGTCGTATTGTGCAGATGTTTTACTATTTTGTTTTAACTGTAAGTCTCATTTTTGATTTAACACACTAAAGCCACAGGTTTTTTTTCAACAAGATGAGAATGTGTCTACGTAAATATCAAACTTAAAAAACTAGTAGTTTGTTATTTATAAGTATTAGATCAAGACGAACTGAGTATAGTGAAACATCAACAACTCTTATTTAAAATCGCTTAGGTACTTATCTAATTTTGTTGAAGCTTTATATTTAAGTGTTTATAAAATAATATAGAGTCTATAAGAAAATCACAATATATTAATTATTAATATTATAAACAAGTGTGATTTTAATACGATTCTGCTATTTACATAAAAGCAATATGCTTAAGGACTCAATGTAAAATAAAAGTCGTACACGAAAACAAAAAAAAAAATCTTAAGAGCCACCGCGGTGGTAAAAAATATCAAAACATTTAGAGTGCTTAAACTATTATTCATATAAGAAAAACACATCATTTCATTGATAAAATGAGTGTCTCGTGTTAAAAAAAAGTCTTCGGTACAGTTTATCGCTCTCTTTCGCTTCCACTCTCTCTTTTTCACTCACTTTCTGTCGCTCTATCTCTTTCTATCTCGGTTCGGCTGAAGTTTGCTTCCGGCGGTCGTTTTCATGGATAATTTAATAATATTTTCACGCGACCTATCGCGCCATCCTCTCTGCAGTCTCTCTGTCCGTCTGTCTATCTCTGTCGTGTGCGCGGCGGTTATCGTACACGACCACACTGCTGCAAAACGACAAAACTGTTTTCGCCGGCGATCGATAGTCTTCCGAGAGCTGCTGCTGTCCTCGCAAACCATGTCCCCTTCCTCCCCACCCACCGAACGGACCGAAACGATGTGGGTGCGCGCGGGCCCTCGGCGATGGTCCCCGCTGATTTTCACACGCGTTATATCACGCTGGTTCCACGCGCGGTTACTCGCCTTCGTTTATAATAATATGTAATACTTCGAATATGGTCGTGGTAATCGGGTGCCACGGTGACGACGGTTTGGACGAGATAACCGACCTGCATGCGATTCCCTCGTTCGGAAATCATCGATCCGCACGGGGACCCAAAACACCGCTACTCTGCCGGAAAACTCACATAAATTACGTGCTATTATCATCGTCATCATAGTCATCGACGGACATGGACGCGGCGATGAAATATACCTATAATACGCGTATAGCACACTTACTCGATCGGACGTTGACCGTCGATGTCAGTTACATCATATAATAATATTGTACATTATATTGCGTACACGGAGTGCCCCGAGTATACGTCCGGACGACATAGTTGTTCGCAAAATATATTATTATTATACTGCTGCTGTAGATGTTGGACATGTATTTTCCGAAGCCCCGTCGCCCGCCCTGATGGAATTCCGTCTACTGCGTCTACAGCGTATAATAATAATATAATATTGTGTATTATTATATAGTATACAATATAATACTACGGTATCGAGACATTATGTGCAGGGACAGACGACGAGGAACGTTAAATATAATAATATTAATGTCGTTCGCACCATTCAGATTTATCGCGACGGCTCTGCTGCGATTTATGGTCGTCGTTTTCGTCGAAATATTTGAGTTCTAACCGTCGACGCGTGCTATATATATACGGCGGCAGCAGTCGTAAATCTTTCCCAAATCCACTGACCGAGTTTCAATAGTAAAAACGTGCCATCGTAGTTTAGGGTCCGTGTTTTCGGTGTGTCCACGTGATTTTATGGAAGCGCGAAAATTGCATGTCTCGCCGCGCCACAACATAGCTAGCCGATCGGCACTGGATACTTCCATGGACTTGTTATTAATATTAATAATATAATATATATTGTAATTTCAACCGCTTGTCATTTGGACGCATCGTCGTCGTCACAATATAATTATTATAATAATAATGAGTCTCCGACGACGACGGTTTTGCCGAAGACGTGGTTATCCGTCATCCGAGCCCCCGAAAACTCGAATTTCACCATCATCGTTATGAATAATTATTATATTACTATTGTGTGTCGCCGCCAAGGCCTGTTTTCTGCAGGTAGCACTCTAGACGAAGGGGGTGCAAGAACTACCCACGATATTGCTCCTCGACGACGGCGGCGAACACAAAAACCGGAAACGTTTATTATTGTAAACGTCAGTGTACAATTCGCATTATTATTATTATAGTGTATGATTGTTATTCGCTATATGGTTTTATTCAAATTATTATATTATATTGTAACATATTATTATCATTATTATATTTCACGCGACGACTGTGTAGGCGCAAGATAATCCCGGTGAATTTTCGTATTATTTTTTTACTATTTTATTTTTTTACGGCATTCGACTACCGTTCAAACAAATTGCACAAACATACACACACACAAAACATCCACTGGATGCGGGGCGCCGACTGCGACAATTTTAATGAACCGTTCGATTGACGTTTGATTAGAAACAAAAAAAAACTAATACGTCCTTTATTTTGCACCGCAAACTGCTGTTGCTGGATTCACGAGGGAATAGAGTCGTAACGATAAACATCACTATACCTGTAAGTTTTTATACACATAGTAATATACTCTGCAGTAATAGGTCGGTACACACTTACGTGTTTGCACGTTCTCGTCGGTTTGACGGGAAACGAGAATTCAAAAAGGAAACGCGTCTCATGGACCTGACAGTGATCTTATTACATGAATTACTCAAGAGGAAATAAGATCGGACCACGATCAGACATCATCTAGTATATACCATATAGGTACAAGTATTTAAATGAAACGAAACTGCACAGGGCTATTCGCCGAGCACGCTTACTGCGATGGGATCCTTTAATTATTAATTGTTTATTCAAATTCAAAATGTTGGGATTTTTAAGCATCTGTTTATATTTTTTAATCAAAATACAAAATAATATAATATGCATTATGCACTGAAATTATTTAATACATAATGTGGAATGTGTGGATTAGGACGTATGATATTTAGGTTGAAAAGTATGATTGAAGAAGTCATTAATTTGTAACCCCGCCGAACGTCGCCTACATCACGGTGAATCACGTTTATATAGCTATTTTTAAGCCCGCGAAGAGGCTTGTCAGGTGTATTGTAATTTTAAGTCATGTTCAAATAAGGCATTATCTATTTGAATATTGAGTTTTGTATGAAATAATTACTAATAGGTATAGTGGATTTTATCTAGTTCTGCTACATTTTTAACAAAAATCCGTCATGTTTCAATGAGTAATTAGTCAAATACCATGGAACACTTTAGCAATAGTGCGGAGAGCTATGTTTTGGAAAAATATAGAATGGGTCATTTAGATGTCTAAGGATTTGGCAGGCCGATATGAAAACGTCAGTATATAAAATATTATATAGGTCAGGTGATCAACATGGCAGTCCTGGGGTAATACACACTGTATTTTACTAGTTTGTTTCTTTTCCCACTCATTGTATATCATCGCCTGACTTCTCTCTCTAAGCGTTGTCCGTAGTTTATAAATTATAGGTCCATGGAGCAAACCGTATATAGCAGACCCGTGTGCTTTACTTTATAAAACGCTTGTGCAATTTTAAGAACAATCCGGTGCAGTATTGTTTTCTTTAAATTCAAAAGAAATCGTATCGATTAATCACTAGAACTTGAGGTATTCCTAATGATTATAGATCTAAATTCAAACTGTAAATTATGAGGACGTGCTACCACCATAGACCTATAAAAAAAATATTATAGTTATATTATTTTATAGGTCTATGGATACCACGTGCTACCCACACGTGTTGTCTCCGTCTTACTAATGTACAACAAAGCAAAAACTGTTTTTTCGCGTAACAACTTTACATCCTTTATATTTATAGTAGATTTACCAAAATTCCACAACGCATAGGGAAAAACTTTGTCTACGACGTAGCGTTATTATTTTTTTCAATAACATAAATACAATTAAAGTTATCAGTTTGAGAACATTTGGTTTTTTTATTTAATTATTAAAATTTATTGGTTAGTGCTATCAAAAATAAATAAATTACTACGCCACAGATAAAGTTATCCTCTATGCGTTGTGGAATTTTGGTAATTCTATTAAAATAAAGAGGGAGTAAAGTTGTTACGCGCAAAACAGTTTACGGCTATGTTGTAAATTTGTAAGACGGAGACAACACATGCGGGTAACACGTGGTAGCACGTCCTCTTAAGTAAAGTAGGTTGTGTGGTGACATAAATTCTTTTTTCCAAACGAGTACCATTTTTTATATTGTTCATAAGTAGATGTCTTTTTTTAAAGTTGCATTGTATATAAATCGAAAGTTTTGAGGAACTTTATGTATACAAAGGATAATTGTTATTTACAGTGAAAAAGGTGGTTCTCATTTGAAAAAAAGAAGTTCGTATATGGTCTCAGGAAACTTTAAATAATTTACAAAATACATATAGAATTCAAAATTATGAATTTGCAGTTATTATTTTACCACGTGTTGATTCTAAAGATATTGTATACGGACGCACGCCTTAAATTTTAAAGCACAGATTAAAATGTTAAATGTATTAATTGTAAATCGATGAAAAAAAACCAAACAATTAGGGTTTATATAATATTATGCAGATTCTGGGATTCCCCGCATGACATGCAATTTTGGGTTTCAATCGTTTCAAAAACGTAACCACCGTTCAAATTCCAACGGGTTAAAAACAAATGTTGGTAAGATACGCCTTCTGCGTTTTTTTACATACACACAAAGAGGTATTCCAATAAAAAACTCACTGAATCAGAGACAAAACAAATCGAAACGAACAATCCGAACGTTCAAACAAATATTTATGCAAAACCACGTTTTTGTGTAGGGACGAGTGATTTTTTCGTTGGTTCTGAGTGGGTGTTCAAATCGTAAACACTCGAGTGGCAAACGCGATATCGCTTTAAGTCCATATGATAGGCGAGCGCATATAATATATTAAATAATTAGGTCACCGACTGTGTGGCTATGCGGTTATAACTTGCTCCACCCCGAGCCCACTGACAATCACTTGCCCCAAAAAATGTTGCACATGCACCACATAAAGGTTCTGCTGCACCAGCACTGCACGTCTGTACGAAAATTCTATATAGTCAATACGATAGTTTTCTAGCAAAACTCGCTTTGCTACTCTATGTATTGTATATTATTATTTTAATTGTATTTTCTAAATTGACTATTTAACAAAGCGTTTAAAAATGTCAGTGTTCATTTGAAATGTGTTAGGGCCACACTGTGGTAGTCCGAACAGTTTTATACCACCATGCTTTATAAACCATGGTTTTTAGGTTACCGTACATTGTACAAACAGCTTTTTTTTAGTCAACTGAGCTGCACTACGCGGTGGTATCACTATTCACTACGTCCACCGCGTAAAACCGTTCGGACTCTGCGGCAAAATACCGCAGCGTGGCCGTACACTTAACTAGTTTAAAATAGTTAAGAACGATTTTTCTAAATTTCCAAATTTGGTTATGCTTTTGTGTGGAGATTTATAGTCCGTACATATTTTATTTTATTCTTAGATAGTTTGACTGATTACCGCTATCGGTATAATATGCGTTACTGTCAGTGAATATTATCTCATTTCTGTCGGTTTTCGATACGCTCGTGCGCGCCCCGACATATGCTTCTCAGGCCTCAGCCGCTGTGCACCCCATTTCCGTATTACCATATTGTTGTGTGTACAATAACAATATTATATTATACGTTCTTATATTCGATTTCACGGACGATCACACACGCGCTCCGTTAAATCGGTTGCGGCGTTTTCACTTTTCCGCCACTTACAATATCTATAGTTTTCCCGGCCGTCGAATATCGCGGGGTAGGAAAATAATGATATCCGATAGTCTATCGCTTTGTACGTAAATGTGGTTTTGTGAAGTGAAAAAACACGAACCGGATCGACCACGGGGCTTATGAAATATTATGCGACATAATATTATACATTAATTTTCAGTTTAATTCGCTAATTGAAATCAAATCTAATAACCAACATTGGTATACCATGTACAACCATGATGCAATAATCGTAAACATGAGTCACGATGCGTGACTTCGATAATATACCTGACAGCAGACGAACTTGGGGAAATCTGATCGCTCTGCGGTCCACTATAAGTCCTCTGAGGGTCCCTAAAGTCTAGGGCCTAAACAAGGCGTCACGGGAGCAACGGAGAGCTGCGCCGCTTCGACTTTCTAATGTCGATGTATCGGTTAGGTACCTAATGTTCATTTATGTGCATTTGGTTTTGTTGCCAGCTCAGCACCGCATCTCGTGGACTTACGTTGTTTTATACAAGGGGTTCCCAAACTTTTAAAACCACGGTAACCCTTAGGAAAAAGTTTCTTGGAACCCCATCCCAATGTCTGTAAAACGAAAATTTCATATTAATATTATACTAGTAACTATTATTTATGTGAACTTTTTTTCCAAGTAAAATATAAAATAATGTTCTCGATATTTACATACATCTGGCGGAACCCTTGAGATCGACCCACGGAGCCCTTTAGGTTCCGCAGAACATACTTTGATAATCGCTGCTTTAAATGATCATAGCCAGAGTCGTCGACCAAAGGATTTAATCGTACGCCGTTTGTATTGTAGCGGGAAAACTCGAAAAGGAATAGAAACAGCGAGAGCATATCACGCATGATGGCTGGTAAAAAAAATATATAAAAACAACTCGTCAAATACGTTTTGGATTCAAATGTTATATTATTATTATTATTCCCAATAACACTAATGTATCAATAAACAGTTTGTAACATTAAAAAAAAAAAAAAAACGGAAATCCGAACAAATGAATTTCCAAACGGTGCCGACTAAAATCGGCGTACGTATAGTTTTTATGTATATTATAATATTATTCGCGTTTAACAATTTATAGTATACAATATAAAATATTATATTTATAATTTATTTCATATTATGGTTCATGCAGTCCCGCGACCGCCGCCTCAAAATATCACACACGTCATGATCTACACGTAATATCATATATATAGTATCATATAATTAAACTAACAGTCGGCCCAACCGTGCTGATAAGTAGGTATATTATTTTATCATAGGCTGAGAACCCGAAGAAAATATGATTCAGTATAATCTTCAAAAAAATACGGTTACTGCCGTATAATTTTGAGTTGGTGGGTTTGTCTTCTGTATACAGTATATACCTAGGTAATGTCGATTTCAAAGACGCTATAATTATGACAGTTTCGGGGGTAGGTAATTATCCGTCGGCCAAACTGTGCTGATAGTTATATTTTGTCATAGGTAACTAGGACTTGCCAACGAACTCGAAATTGTGCAGAAACGGTTTCAGAAACGCGGTATAGGTTATAACGATTGTTGGGGGTCTGACACGACCTACCATCACGCAGAGGCGGACGGAACATTATTTGTATATAATAATAATATTAATGTACATTAATAATAATATATCAATAATAATAATAATATAATGAGCGACGCGTCACGGCGAGTTTTACAAAACTTACTTTACGACAGTTAATTATAATAATAATAATAATAATAGGTAGATAATAATATATTGTTATAATATTATAATAATATAGTTACATTAACGTTCATATATATATAAATAATTATGTATAAAACGATAACTGTACACGCCGCTTCGGGAAGAAGAGACCACCACTTACACGATCAAATCTCCACTGGACCTGTGATGCTGCTGCTGCTGCTGATCCTGCTGGTTGTGCGGGTTGTGATGGTTCTGGCGGCGGTGCTGCAGCTGCGATTGGTGGTGGTCGAACGCCGCCCGTTTCTCGTCCTCGAACGTGACCATCTTGTCGCGGCACGTGGCCGGCTGGCGGGGTGGCCGGGCGAGCGTGGCCGCGGCCGTCCGTAACGCGGACGGCGGCAGCGGCGGCGGGATCTTCTGCATCTCGATGGCCGAGCACAGGTCATGCGCGCTGGCGCTGCGCGGTATGAAGTACTCGGACACGACGCCGCCCGAATAGTGGGTCGTGGTCCGGTGGTGGCCCATCATGGGCTGCTGCACGGAACACCGGCCGGCCGACTGCCGTTGGAATGGTGGTGGGGGCGCGGGGAGCGGCAGGCCACCTTCGTCGCCTCCACTGCCACCACCGCCACCGCAACCTCCGTCACAGCTACCGCCGTCGCAGTCGTCGAACGCGGGCGGCGGCAATAAGGGCAGTTTAGGGGGCGGAGGCAGTGGCGGCGACGGTGGCGGGGCAAACGGTTTCAGGTCGATCGCCGCGGCTGTCGCGTCCTGCGGCGGTGGCCCAAAGTCCCCGTGTCAGGAACCGGCGGCCACGCCGTTGTTTCGGTTGTGCGGGTGGGGCGGCTGCCGTCCACGGTTCTGCGAGTGAGGCGCTGCGGACGAAATTGCGCCGCCACAGTCGTCGTCGTCGCAGCCACCGCCGCCGTCTACGGCACCGGCCACCGTGCACACGACCATGTTAATGTCCTTGTGCTGCAGTTGCTGCTGGTGCTGCTGCTGCGTCCACATCCACCACCAACAGCAGCACCACCGGCAGTTACGCGACATGGCAGCCAGTTCGTCCTGCAATAGCTGGAAACACATGGCCACCACGGCCATGCCGACCAGTATGTAACCGGACGACACGAACACGGATACATCCTTGGTGGACTCGACGCCGCCCGGCACCAGCTCGCCGAACCCGATGGTGCCCAGGCTGGTAAAACAGAAGTACGAGCCCTCCAGCAGCGTCCACCGTTCGAGCTTCTGGTAGATGAACGCACCCAGCGCCACATACGCGGCGACCACGGACAGCGACAGCAGCACGGGGACACGTTTCTGTCCACCGCCACCCGACAGGCCTACGTTTGCGACGTCCGAATATGCGGCCGCCCCCGAGACGGTTTCGAACTCGTACGGGTGACGGTAATAGTCGCCGCCGCCGACGTGGTTGCTGGACACCGTGTTGGGCGGCGCTCGCTTGCCACCACCCGGCCTGCCTCGTCCACCACCGCCGCCTCCGTCGTCCCTGTCTTCCCGGTTTCCGGGCGAGCACAGTCTCGAGTAGACGCGCCGAAAGTTCTTGGCCAGCGTCTCACCCATCGTGGACAAGTACAGCAACATAAGTGGTATGCCGATCAGCGCGTACACGATGGTGATCACTCGGCCCCAAGGTGTCTGCGGTGTCACGCTGCCGTAACCTGAAAAACAAGCAGACGGTTGGTGATCAGAAACGTATGTTTAGGGGAGTGAGTTTGGTCGTTATATAACTCCACATCGTCACTCGATGACAATGACTCGGTGGCATAAACATCATTGCGTATACATTTTTGTCGTCATAATAATAATATAGGTATGCCGATGTATTATTTAGAATATTATATATTACAATATTACGATAAAAATGTATGACTGATTATTATGTTACTATATTGTCTATATTATCATAATAATTCCACCACCAAATTTATTGTTATATTACAGCCTATGTAGAGTACATCTAAAATGTTAGTATATTATAATATTGTAGTTATAATGACGTGGATAAATTTAATATTATGCTAACTATAATGTATAGTATTGTGACAACAGTGACTTTAGAGTAGGGAATACTAAACGTTTTAACTCATCAATCAGACAATCTAACTTTTATATTAGCTTCTACCAGTGGCACCGAATTATGTTTTTTTTTTTATTCTGGATAGTGAAAAAATATAGAACCTACCTATACACCTTTTACTAACGTAAATCGAAAATAGTGGGGGCTTAGCATCTTACGACCTCTTTTAAAATAACTATTTTAATTTTACAATATTAATACTTATAGTGTATACATATTTTATAGCATAGAAATCTTTTTCGATTCAGTTAGAACACTTAATATTTAAAGGCCTTAGTAGAAACTACTACCTATACTTGTTTTGGTTGATCAATCTATATTTTATAGTAAATTCTATTATATTTGTAATCATGTCGTACGTACATTACCACAGCATCTGCACATAATACACTAAATACTAATTTCATGATTATTTTGTTTTCGAAATGTTTTCCCAGTATCCCCCCCCTCGCTCTCCGACTAAAACCGATGTTGTCTGGGCGGGCTTATCAATCCCATAAAAATATAAAATGTAGTACGCAGTTTGTATGGATTTGCATGTAAATTCGACAAATTAATACGACCTCATCCTTCAAAGTCCAAATGTTGATTTATTCATTCAAGCAGCATTTCCACAGCATCCCACAAATGAGGTTTATTGAGCTTGAGTGTTTTTTTTAGTCCAACCATTTAGCATTCAATTGTTATGCATTTTAAACCTTGTTTTCAAAAATTATGGTTTGGAAAAAAATTTGTTTTCAAGTTCATGTGATTTTATAAAATTAAAAATCGTGCACAACTATTGACGTAAATCATTTAATCGTATTGCAAATAAAAACATAAAAACGGAATTGAATATAATACAATTTGTCAAATGCAATTTTTTCCGTAAGTATACAATTATGGATTGGCGAAAGGCCTTAATGATCAAAACCAATTACGGTCTCCACCAGGGTTTGGTCGTATTAAAATGTCTGTTAACCATTAAATTCGTTATACGGTTTTGTGACATAAATATAGTTTGTTATAATTAAATTAAATCCCTTATTTAAAATTGTTGATTCGTTATACGTACACTGTCATTAAGTATATACCTATTAATATATTATTATAGATTCTGCGTAATCCGCACTACCAATGTGTAGTTATGCACCGAAGTTTCTTGGCACCCACCTTACTATAATTATTACCTTAAGTCTTAACGACTTACGTAACATAATAATAACACACTTTGGATGCATAACATTATATTCATCATACGCTGCTGTAAAAGTCAGAACTGATTTTGTACACTGTAATGCAGTCCATAACCACTTCAGTTAAGTATATTATGTACAGTGTAATATTATAGGAATCTGCAACATTCAGATTATATAAACAGTCATCAGAATTTTTTTTTCTTTTCAAGTATCTAAATCTAAAAAATATGATCTTGTGGTGATGCTCTTGCGGGACAACGGCCGTCGTCCGTCAGCTATAAATATAATATATAATATAAAGTACTTAAATTACCGATCTACCCAACTACACTGTAAGTTTTAGTCGTGTTGGGCATTTACAAGAATAAATCGAGTGGCAAAATATTGTTAAGTGTACATGTGAGTGAATATTTTGTATTATATATAATCATATCCACATACTTTCACGAAGCACTCATCGTCAGCCGGTCGCCCTGATCGGAAATAACATTAAGTGTCTTTTGTGGAATTACCAACTTTCTTTACATTTTATAAAATAAAATCGTATATTATAGTGTTGTAAGTGGTAATCGTTTGATGAAAAAATTATATCATAACGTTAAACTTTTTAAAGATATTATCAACGATTTAATTGGCCGCTATCTTAAAAACGTACAAGAACTAAAAAAAAAATGGATATTTTTACTGAAGTTGAGTATACTTTGAACTTTTTTCCTTGAAAACCATACCAACTGACAGTTGAAATATTTTATCAAATTATAGAATCTCAACTCTCCAGAGTTACAGAAATTAGTCAATCCACGTGGCTCATAAAACCGAGAGTGTATGAAAAATGTTGATTATAATTCATAATTTATGATAAATAACACCACGGCAAATGTCAATAATCGAAAATTGGGTAAAGTATTTAATTTTTTTTTAGTAAACGTGGGTTGTCTCGGCCATGGTGCGTTTTTAATCAATATTTACGGTATTTTTTTTTTTTAAATTCATTACATATTTAGTTCATCGCCGAAGTAATTTAAGTACCCGAACCATAGTGTCTATAATTACGTTAAGGGCACACACACACAATCATATTTATAATATATATGTACTATAATATACTACGCAATACTGGAAATTGTACCCTGACCGCCATTTTAATTTCGTTATCGGTATAGTTTCATTCACGGTTTTTGTCACGATCGAAAAAATAATATGTTATAATGCTAATATAATATACGACGGGTATTTATATATTATGTATCTACGTGTGTTATTAATATTATTATTTACATTGGACGACATCAATATCGTACTGTTATATTATAACATATTACCTATTCTGTATATTATATTTCTGAATATTATTCTGGTCCCGTGTAGCGCGTGTTCGAGGTGTTGTTATATATAATATTATGTATACTAAACACACGATCGTATCATAATTATTACTACATTTCAATACAACAATAATATAATTACCTATATGATATATAACGACAATAATTATACACTCTGACCCAATTTAAAGGTTGTAAAGCCGTGAGTGCTGTTTGCGGACATAGGGATATGATATGTTACAACTATATAATATATTATATATATATGTACGAATGTTTAGTGATTATTCGGTGGACGTATTAATTATTATTTACTATATGTATAGAGTTGCGTGCGTAGGTGACTGTGGGTTGTATAAATTATTATAATTTCCTAAAAAAATTATATATCGATGTTTTATGTCCAAATTGTGGAATATTTCAATGTATTATTATTATTATCTATACGTCATATATTATATAATATAGTTTTACCGTTTTAATGTTTAGAATGTTTAGAGTTTAGAATTTTAGATCATACAAGTTCATTCACTAGCCTCAAAAACACATTCAACCATTCAAATCCCCTAATTTCAAACCCCTCATCCATTACACTTCCTGATAATCCATCATGCCATCTTAAGTAAAATTGGCCCAGAGACCTCCTCAACATTAAAAAAAAAAACAAAACAAAACAAAACATGTTCCAACAACATTAAGAATGAAAATCGCAACTCTAAATAATATTTTTTTTCGAAAACTAATCAGGTCAATATATAGAAAGCTAATCCTCTGCAGCTGCTACAGACGCAACAGCATTTGCCTTACGATATTAAGCTGGATTCATGCCCAGTTATAAACAGATCGCGGTATCATGTGAAGAAGGTAAATGTAGCCTTAACTTAAACGTGTCACTTAACAGCCGTGGATGTTTTCAACCCACACCTGTGCTTTTAGGCAAAGTCCTAGCTTGTATAGCACCCTCAGACACCTGCAGGATAAGAGTGGCTACAGTGATACACAAAAACAGTAGGTAATGGTAAATGTCAAAAAACCATCTCCGTGAACCGACAGCTGACCCTAAGCAGACCGAAATCAATGAAAAAATTTTTTGAATTCAACAACATATGTCTAAAAACTTCCCTATTGAGTATATTATTTGAACGACATCAAAATGGATATCGTTAAACCAAACCAAAAACTTCGCAATAAGACTAATGGAAAACGACTATATTATAATCATACCACCACCAGGACATCGTAACATGCTGAAAATCACTCAAAAGATTGAAAGTAGATATGTGTTTCCCAAACGCAGGATCCACTAACTGCGACTGAATAGAAGCGCACAGATCTAACTACACATAATACTATTATATAAATAATATTATGTCATCTAAACTAATACACACCCGATGACTTTTTAAATGCAAACGGACTTGACTATACTATATTATCCTAACGGACGTATATAACCAAAGCTATGCAAACAAAAAAGGAATATAATATTATGCTTAAAATCTTTACTGAATAGACAAGAATGAGCATCCTAATTAATTAAAATTTGATCTTTTTCTTTTTAAACCTTATAAACAATATACCATAGTCAAAAATTTGGTATCACCATAATAATATTATATAATACACTAGTGTATTGTATTGTACAACTGCATAGTTATAGTACATTTGGGGACGGAGCGGCCGAGCGGACTAACCTATCCTGACGCGCACCGACGCCGGTTCGTACCCGGCCACGGGTGACATTTTTCTTCGGACAAGTCACAACCTAACCTAACCTAACCCGCTCGGGCATGGCAGAAACCTACGGGTGCCCAACTTGAAATTCTGCCAACGTGTTTCAATCAACCACCCTCCCCCCACTACAAAAACGACAATACAGCTAATGGCATAGTTGCCGGGCTTAAAGTTCAATGAAAAAAAAAAATATAGTACATTTTAGGTATATAATATTATTATATCTATACTAGTATATACTATTATTATACGTAATATACTCGAGTTGACTACGTCGACCACGTCGTCGGGTACCACGGTTTATAATAGAATAATATTATTAAATATTATATTTTGTACAAAGGGATGTAGTCGGGGTCGTGGAGAAAACGTGTATTGCAATATATGGTGGTGGGGGGGGGGAAGGGGAATAAAATGGCAAAAAAATATTAACGAAACGAAGCCCTAAATTTTTTTTTGTATTTACTCCCCACTCACGTATAAAACTGTAAACACAACGTTAATAATGGCATTACACATATATAATAATAATAAATACGGTGGGCGCCATCGAAATCATAATATAATATATATAACGGAATTGTTTCACTTGTGCAGTGAAAAACATCGAACGATTCAACGACAAATACACTGCGAAAATGCGTATAAAATTATCGAAACTCTTTTTCGTTTCGTGGACGGACGATAACATAATAATATGCATAGGTATGTTATATAATATGGAACAACGTAATGAAAAAAATAACGATGACGGAAAAAAAAAATATTGATCATCGAAGAGAGTAATGAATAAATATAGGTACCTATATAATATATAGTTTAACATTTTTCACCAGAAAATTGGTAAATTTTATAATATCGATTTACCATCGTCGTCTCATTTATAAATTGTATTATTATTATCAGTCATCAGTTATTACCGCCCGTCACCACTTCTTTGCAGCAGTCTTCGCTTGTGCCAATTTTCCAAAGAAAGTAGTCGAATTACAACGCTGATGTCCACTTCTTAAACCTAAACCCATACCAATATATAGATAGTATCAAAGTTAGACAGTATCTATAGTTAGAAAGTTAATGTTGAGTTGAAAAGTTACTTTTAATGTAACGTTCTAACTTAATACCTAGTTGGTATTAATTTATAATATACTTCTACTAACGAGTTGAATTGAATGCATGAAATTATATAATCTAACTGGTTAAAAACAATAATTATTCATTTTTGTAATCACTGAAAAAATCGTAATCTCCCGTAACACAGGTGATTGTCGACTGGATAATATTTAATTTACATTTAGTATGTGTTCCAGTAGTAAAGGCATAACGAATATTAAAAATTTGATGAATTTTTTACTACAAAATACATT
Source organism: Sitobion miscanthi (assembly GCA_008086715.1). Classification (NCBI taxonomy): domain Eukaryota; kingdom Metazoa; phylum Arthropoda; class Insecta; order Hemiptera; family Aphididae; genus Sitobion; species Sitobion miscanthi. Next base: position 10,136,459 of record CM017799.1, on the reverse strand, counting down.
GCACATTTCCATAATTTTTACAAATGTTGACAAAATCTAAATTTCAACTCATATAAAATAAAATTGTTTTTTTATAAGTTATATTAACTTATTTTTAAATTAATATATAAGTAACTTATGAGGAACTTTGTATTTAATTTGTAAGGTTTTGAACTCAGCGTAACATTTTTTATGACTTTTTATGCAAAAAAAATCTAAAATGTCAAATGTAGTTCAAAATATTTTTAAAATGTTATCATGTATAGAAAATGCTTATACCTATAAACTATGATAAAAATCTCCTATAGTATCTACAATTATTTGTTTTTATACGTTACACCATAAAAACAAAATCATCGATATTGTCAAAAACTGGTAATGCATAAAAATTCCTTATTTTCCATAATTGGTTGGGAATTTAAAATTTTCACCCCCACCTTTTATGTACCAGCTAAATCTAATTTTCTACCAGAAAACATTATCAAAGTTGAATAAAAGCTAAGCATTTTTACTTCTGTAAAATATGATGAAAGAGACAAAAAAAACCATTATATCACCGTATTTAATATTTTTCCTCTACAAGAAAAATCTTTGAATCATAAATATGTTTTTGTTAATAAATAATCTATTATTAACAACGAAAACCTTACGAAAAATCGGCCTGCAGAAAAATTTAATCGTGTATCCGGCTCAAAAATATTTTATGTTAAGCAATTTAAAAAAACACATTGTAAAATAAATGCATTCATCATCGTTCCGCTTAGAATCTAAAATGTGTAACATTTTGTTATGATAAACATTAAGAACAGAGTATTCATAGATGGACACGACTTGCCATATATATCGGCCATCAACTCCAGCGAGAAAACGGTAGCTTCATTTTTTGAGTTACTTAAGTGCACCGAATTCAATCATCCCTAAACCTATAGGTATGTGGAAAATAGTTGATCACAACAGAAGCCCAATGACCCACGTCGCTAAGTACATCAATAATATTATGTATCTATCTTATAATATTATCCTAATGGTAAAATGCACGTCTATTATAATTGTAATGTTATGTTAGATTGCTGCACAATATAATCTCGAGACAGACATATTTTTAAATAGGCCAATTTTCGGTCACGAATTTTTTATATGCCGCTATACAAATCGACTTGGGCATATTTTTATTATTATTATTAATTATAATACTATTATCGTACGTTCATACCATATAACACGCGTACGACAGTGTATCAACAGTACTCAACTCTGCAGGTATTCGTTAAATATTATGTTCCTTTACATCGCATATTTGCATATATGTATCTATAGACTATAATATAATATGATCTAATAATAGAGTATAAATATCCATACATTTTATACCCATAATTGTAGTATGTATGTTGCCGAATCGTTGAAAAGCTATTCATTCCGCATTCGTATATATTATGTATTCAATTTTCCTCTCAGTTTTCTCAGTAAACGACGCATTATTTTTGAAATTCGAGATGAATATTATTATATTTATACAATACACGGAAGTTTTTCGCACACGCCCTTATCACGTAGCACCTAGCTGTTTACTGCTGCAGCACATATTATTATATGGTAGGTACTTATTGGTACCTGTATCGAATATGTAGGTTCGATGATAATAATATATAAGCCGAATATTATACGCATCTATTATAATATTGATAAATCCGACGAGTCCGTTGTTGGCTACCTTTTTAATAGGCCGTTAGCGCATAACTATTACAGTTGTTATATTAAGAATTGAAAAATAATTAAAATAATACATAACGTGATTATATTTTAAGTTTTACCAGATCTTTTGAGTGTCCTTATTTAAAAAAAAGTAAAATATTCAGACAACTTATCTATATAGTATTATGTTAAGTTACTCGTATATTCATGTGCTTTCATGACGCCAAAACTAATATACCTACTCATTACAGGTACCGTAAATTGTCATTATTATATATTGTTAAAACATGCGGAGCACTAACGTCCAACTGCATTTTTTACCTGGAGGATGCGCAAACAACTGGCTTCGGTTTTCAACGCAGATTGATCCCGTCATTGATTGTGTATGTGTGAATACGAGACCATCTGTTCGTTTGTGCTATGAACCGTTCTCCGCGGTATATTGTTATAGTATTTTTTTAACTTTGATTTTTTTTATAACTGTTTTAAGTAATAATATATTCACCCATGTGACTTCTGCAACTTTGTTAGTTTGGGACTTCTTCTATATTTCGGAGAAGAAACGTAGTATTTATAAAAAAGTTCACCGCATTAATTAAACACTCGTGTCTCGTATAGTTTTTCTCGAAACCAGAACTCTATTTTCCACGAATCTCTTGACAAAAAAATCATAGCGCATAAATAAATATATATTTATGTTGCACGATCTGTAGTTTATTTTCCGATAGTAAACTTCTGCACGCCGTAGGTACTCGGTTATGGCTGACTTGAGATGAGATTCCTAATTTTAATGTGAATTTGATTTTTTTCATTCGAAATTATTATTATTGTAATTTTAGTTGCGAATATTTGCGTCCACCAATGGGGGGACAATGTTCTGAAATATTACAAAAACATAACTCTCGCACGTCATATTTTTGTGACTAAAAAATATTATTATTACACCGGGTGGTTTTATTAACTAAATCCGGCGATAAAAAAATCAAACCCAGACGATTACAATAATAGGACTTGTTTAAAAATCCATTTTGTTTTGTAATTTTGAGAATTGATTTCTGTTGAAAAATTAAAAGCGGCTGATAAAATGCATTATATAACACACATAATATTTTTACAACACGTGTGTAGCATTATCGGCTTATCGCAACTAGCATTTTTATCTTCCGATAGAAGTGACCCAGCTCAACAATAAAACGGTAATATGCTTTCATTTATTATTAAGACAGAGAACTTTCGTATCTAATTCAAATAAAATACGAATAATAACGGTGGTTATTCGCAATGAATAACTCTCAGCCAAACACATCGCGTTTAAATTCGCAAATAACCACTAAGCTAACTCTTAATGAAAAATTACTAGCCTCCAATAAACAACCAACACAACCCAACAAATCTAATTCCACCACCTCAACTCAAGACAACTCTTAAACCACCTCAAATTCTTCAATAAACCACCTCATCTAAGGCAAAAGCTTCGCAGAAACAACAGCAAACTCCGTTACCCCAAAAATGAATCAAGCCATAGTAATGAATTCAGGAGACGGAGTTAAACAAATTCAGTATATAATTGTTCTCAATAAAATTACTGATGCCACTAACATCATATCTGCGTTACGCATATCCAATAACAGGTTCTGTATATTTCTCAAAAATCAACAAATAACTAATGACATAATAAATAAACATTCGGCCATATATATCGATAATATTGAGGTACCATGTATCTGTATGGAAAAAACAAGTACTAACAATACTCCACTCATGGAAAATAAATAGCAACCTCCTCAACTTTATAAAAAACTTCTTAACAGACCGAACATTTAGCGTCGAAATCTACGACAAGATATCATCACCACACACCATTGAAAACGGACTCCCCCAAGGCCTGTACTTAGTGACACTCTCTTCCTGGTAGCAATAAACTACATATGCATAAACCTACTCAAACCAGTTAGATTTATTCTCTTTGCTGATGTCTGCAATATAATATATTGCAGTGGATCACAAATTACATCTACTACTCTTTTTCTCCAACAAGCACTTGATTCTCTTTCCAGAAGGTCTTCTGAAACTGGTTTCAGTTTCTCTCCCATCATAACACAGTGTATCATTTTCAATAAAAAGAAGAAGGACCCCGTATCAATATTAAACTTCATGAATACACAACTTTCTTTTGCAAATAGTATCCGAATTTTAGGCCTCACCTTCGACCACAAACTTACCTGGAGACCTCACCTGAAAAAATTAAAAACGGAATGCCAATCAAGAATTAAGACGATAAAAATACTTGGAAATAACAACTGGGGTGCCGATGCTTCCAAAAATACAAACGGTGTGGGTTTCTCTGTCATCACAAACCAGGAAAATCATCTTTTCCAACTACCGCCTTCCACTAGTATATATGCAGCTGAAACTTACGCTATTTATGAAGCACTAAAAATTGTCTTACTTTCAAACCCGAAAAACTACAGCATTATCATCAGTGAATCTTTGAGCGCCCTCTCATCAATAACAAACCTCTATCCAAAAAACGAGCTCGTTCAACACATACAGATATTAATATCTGAAATAAATAGCCCTACATGCTTCATGTGGGTCCCTTCACATGTCGGGATACCCGGAAATGAGAAAGCTGACATTACAGCCTATGAAGCTACCACATCTCCTCTTTAGATAAACACACTGACCTCATCCGAAACCTTCAACATCATACACCTTAAAATAATGGAAGAATGGCAAACATTTTGGTTAACCCTACCTCTCTCTAACAAACTGAGAAATGTAAAATTATTTTATAAAAAATTAAAATACCATCCTAACACCAAATGAAGAGAGGAAGTAAATATTACTCGAGCTTAATAGGCCACTCACATTTAACACATGCTTATCTCATCAGCAAAGAACCAGCCCCAGTATGCGATACTTGCAATGAAACATTAACAATAGAACATATAATCATAAATTACGACAAATACACGGAGGCCCGCAAGACCCTAAAAAACCCCCTCACACTCCACCAAGCACTCAACGAGGACAATATGGACGCAATCAATTCATTTTTCCAAAATATAAACATAATCCATAAACGATTGTAATCTATCTTAATCATATCAATAACTGTATAAAGATTTAATGTACATTTGTTTATATTAATTTAATATAGGCTAAAAACCTTTATTTTTGAAGCCCTAATAAATGTATATAAAAAAAAAACATCTATTATTATATAGGTATGAGATTCATGCGACCAAATGTAAACATTTAAGATTTGACGTCAAACTTTATTTATTAATTCAGGAAACAATTATTTATTAAAGTCGGAACGCCATTTAACTCAAAAATGATTATACAATTTATAATATGTATAATATTATACACTATTCCCACAATAATTTACCATTTTACATTACTTCTACGACAGTCGAAAATCACGTGTGACATTGTGTATTATAGGTACCTAACCAAAATATATTATGTAGGTATTTATTTATTTATTCAACTGCACTTATTTACGTGATATGATAAATATTATATTTTAATATATGTACCTATATTTATTGTATACATTATTTATTATTGTTTCTTTGTTTAGAAAATAGAAAATAAAATCCCATTGTATAATGTATATATTAATGTTTTTTTTCCTATTATTATTTTTTATTATTATTATTATTCAACTTAACTTTACCTCAGTGCAAATCTTGTGAAAAAGTTTCTGACATAACAACCTTCTTAAATTAAGTATATTTTCATAAGTTAAAAATATCAGTCTAATATTTTTATGTTGTATACGCATAATTTTTTTAAGTCTTATAGGTTAGTTTTATAGAAACTCGTTATCTTTAAAAAAACATGTCTGTTATATTCGTGAAAATAATTAGGTATACCTACGCATGGTTTTACGGTATAAAAATAACTATCAGTAAATATTAAAAATTATTAGTTTTAAATATGGTTTTCGATGTCATACCTAGTTTAACAATAATGAATGTACTTTTTTAAATTAAAATGATGATATTATAATACTTTTTTTGTATTACACACATATAAATTATTATAAACGGGGCTATATTAAAATATTATGACGGTTCTATAAAATAAACATACATAATATATGTAGGTACTATATAAATAAAGAGGGTAAAAAACAATAGCGTGTATTAAATTGTACAGCTCAGTTAGTGTATGTATAATATATATATATATCACTCATCTACAAATCCAATCTGACCATTAAATTGAAAAAAAAAAGGTTAGTACTGGCAAATTACAAAGAGGGGATACGATAAATGCCAATCATGTGAGAACAAGGCGTGGCCTAAGGACAAATAAATAACATGCTATACAACAATAGCGATTTTTATTATTATTATACGTAAACTTTAATCCAACCACATAAATTATCGTTTTATGTTACTGTTATGAATTGTGGTGATCGATATTATATTATATTGCAGTCAACAATGAAACAATTTTTTTAGTTTTTGTACGATCTATCATATAATATTTATATTGTTGTTTATAACCATTTTTATTTCCAGATCATGATTCGCCTAGATTCGTAATATTATATTCAATAAAATATTTTTTAGTTCTAATAATAATAATAACAATAAAAAGACGCAATGAACTCTACGAAAATATCAAAATTGCAGAATGCGTATATGGGGGAAAACGATGTTTTATTTTTGTTCAGTTTTGAATATAATCGTTTTAATCCAAACGGCGGAACCGTGATAGAATAATAGCAGTTTATGAAAAATAAAACTGGTAATATAATAATATACAGAACATAATATTATGTCAAATGGCTATAGATTATTTATGAGGTGCTGGCGTGTTGCTTTATTATAGTTTCCAAGCATATAATATAGACACCTATAGTGCAGCGTAGACGCCCAAAAGGCGTATATAAATTATACTAGCGCGTATTTTTCGGAAATATAAAAACAACAACCTTACACGGAAAAAGTCGCAACAAATTAAGATGAATTATTAAGGGTCGCGCCGTCAGGGGGTTGCTTATCCTACATTATATTATAGTATAATATTTATTTATTTTTTCCGACAAAAATATATATTTATTTAAAGAGAGAGAGAGAGAGAGAGAGAGAAATCCATTCGGCAACTATTATGCGCGCGTTTAACATTCAGAACCGTTTTCACTGAATATAATATTACAACGATGAATTATTTACCTACCTATACATAATACACATGTGAAGTCTGCAGGTTAACAGTGTACACCTACACTCGTTTTAAAAAGACAAACAGTTTGTCTTTTTAAAACGAGTGTAGGTGTATAGGTACTTATATAAGCATTATACGCGTGCTTTTACAGTGTTCTGCTACAACTATTATTATAGATAATAGTGTCTATACATTTACACGGCGATAGTAAATCATATTAAATATTGCCTTTGAAACAAGTTAGGACGCGTTATACGTATACACAAAACGTATACCATTTTATTAGAATAAATAAATTTCCACCGTCGTGTGCCGTTGTGCCAAGAAGTACGCGCGTATATTATATTGGCCAAACACGATCCATATAATATATTATTATTTTACGCGTTTGAATTTCGTAGTTAATTAAAAGTTACCGTTACAGCGTCGGGAACGGAATGCACGCGCGGACAAAGGTGGCGGCGTGGTATTTATAATATTTTATACAGTCGAGTACATTATATTATCGCCATATATATTATATATTAAATTATATAGTTGAGAAAAACAGAAAAAAAAAATTAGTATATTGAAGCGAATTCCGATGGTCACGCTCCGGTGACGGCGTAATGGATACAGAATATTATGTTATGTATTTTCGACGATCGTAATAATAATATATAATATTTAACGATTATAATTATACCGTCTTGTAAAATAAACCAATTTCATAAATTTTTTTTAATTGCTAGAGGGAAATATTCTACAGTCCGCATCGATCTTTGTTTTTCAATAATTTATTCTCAAACGTTATAATATGTCTAAAACAATACAAGATAAAAAGCATATTTTACAATTTTTTAAATACAATTATTTGAAATAAAATACAAAATCAGAGATCGATGCGGACTGTAGTAGGAAGTTTACTTCTTTCAGATGAAAAAATAGTCATCAAAATCCGACAATTCTACAAAGCCTGAAAGTTATTCCCGTGAAGTACCTTATGAAACCTCCCTAATTAGATATCGGGTAGTGGATTAGTGGAAACGTATTATAATTGAGGTGGCAACCAAAATATAAAATTTTATTGAATTTCGGAAAATTTAAAAACTGGCACCGGGCCCCTTACAACGAAAGCTTTGTATAATATAATATAGTAACTATATATATATACCTACGTTTACGTATATTATACGATTAGCATACCAACGACGTAGATCAGTCGTACGCAAATGTATATACACTACACATATACGTTGGTACCTACAACACTGGAGCACGCAGTCGCTCGTCGGGTAATTTATTATTTCCAAATCGATGCTCCTGCGAATGAAAAACGCTCAGCAATGCGACGACCAGATTCATGGAAATTCTTCGACTTGGTGCAGTTTCAAGAGATTCGTTCGGGATGTACACAATATAATAATATATTATCAGCGAGCCAATGATAACATATTAATATTATTATGGTAAACACGAGGCGATATTCGGAGGACTGCGGCTATCCAAAAACCCAACACAGTAACTACTTACCACTTTTAATATTTTGCGGGAGAACCAGTTTACTAAACTGATAATTTTTGATAACATAGTCTACGCGTATATTATACGATTAGCATACCAATGACGTAGATCAGTCGTACGCAAATGTATACACTACATATTATATATGTTGGTACCTACAGCTTACACTGCAGCACGGTAGCTGACCGGGTAATTGATTATTTCCAAATCGATGCGAATGAAAAATGCACAGACATAATACGACGACGAGAATCGTTGAAATTCTACGACTTGATGCGTTTCGAGGGATTCGTTTGTGGTGTACACAATATAATATATTATCAGCGCTACAGTGATAACATAATATTATTATGGTAAACATGAGGCGATATTCAAGGACTGCTGCAGTCGTGTATAACAGTGGTGGGCGACTCACCTGAAAGTCGATTATATGGCGAAATACAACAAACGGCGTTAGCGCGGGGTGTCCCGTATCATAGGGTAGGTATATTATATTATTATTATTATTATCGTTTTAAAGTTATTAGCAAATTATTCGTTTCGCGACGAATGCGACGTCTCACGTTTCACGCAAACGCGGCCAGAATTTTAATTTTTATCTAATTTAATTTTGACTTTAATATATTGAACGGTATATTAAAATATATTGTCGCCGCTCGAACTGCGAGCAAAAAAAAAAAATACCTGCCCTATATATTATATTATTATTATGAGCTTGGTTATCGCCATAGTAATTTATCTGTCGATATACACATATAGGTACCTACTTATATAATGTATACTGCACTTTGAATACACACGAGTTTGAGAGAGGGAGAAAAATGTAGAAAATATAGAAAAGCATCGTCTCACAGTGGAGATACCCGAATGATGTATACACGTGCGTACATTTCCATAAGGTCGAATAACGTTTTTCTTTTCACCGTCGCCGCCGCCAAACAAATAAACGAGAAAAAAATGTGTTTTTTCAGCATCACAATACTATTTAAACATACATCGCTGAGTTGGACGGTACGCTGAGTTTCATATATACGAATCGAAATTACTGGTTAAACGATCTGAACAATTTTGGGCGGGTAATAATAATATATATTATTATATTCGAGAGAAAATCATTATTACAGCGTTTGCAAGGGCTGCATAAATATTATGTTTGACAATTGTTTATTTCTTAAGCTGAAATCATTTTAAAGTGCATCATGTTCCGAGGTTGTTTTGATTTAGTGATCTATATCTAACTTCGAGTTCTAAACCGAAAAATGTATAGCCATATATAGGTGATAGTATCATAATATCAGTGATGCACTGCACTAGAAATTATAGTTATCACATTGTCTGGAAAAGAGTGTTTTGAAGTTTCAAAATAGTGTATTACACAATATAATATTAAAATCCTGCATCTAAAATCTAAATATCATAAATTGGAAACGAATGGTTCTTATTATGATGTAGAGTTTTCGGATATTTCCTTTAGTTATTATGGTATTATAGCTATAGCGATAAAACAGGGTAAAAACTTAAACCTTTTCTAATTGGTCCTTTATAATAAAAACAATTTGGTAACTTAGTTATTTATGTGAGTAAAACCATAATAATATTTGAAACTTAATATTTTTCTGACTGTGATTAGTGGATCATTTTTCTCTTTACCCCTTATACCAGTCTGTTTAAGCATTAAAGAGTAATAAAAAAAATTCATACGGTTATAATATATTATCTATTAATAGTATAGAAAATTCGTACACAATATTATAGTATAATATTGAAGTCTCTGTTTCTTTAAAAGTATTAACTGAAACCTTATTGATACAATGGTTTAAGTCAGTAATAATTCCTCTAACTTAGGAAAAGAAATATTGGTAGGTTACGGTATACTTTGAAGCCATTTTAATTTAATTATACTAAAGGCAGTAACAATTTATTACAAACCTATAAAGTTAATATTTTTATTAAATATAACAGACCAAATTTGCTTTGTTGAAAGACAACAGTATAATATATTATAATATAGTATAATAATTATAGCACAAAGCCGCGATAAATTAAATTTCATTCGAAATTTTATTTTAAAAGTAGTGTTTCTTACGTTTGCATGAACTTCTTGGAAAATGTTTGACGGTTGTGGATATCGCATATTTAAGAAAACCATGATAAAAACATCAGTTAAATATCTAAAAATAACCTAACTAGACTGAATTTTCAATAAATTGATGGTTTTGTCTAGTTTAGACTGAAGTAAATACATTCCTAATTCACTATTATGACCGAATGAGTCTACTTACGTACAGAAAAGTAATTTAATTTAAAAAACGAGGTGCAGTAATTGCCGGAAATACCGTACATCAGAATACATACCGGATCTCGGTAAATTTATAAGTGTTTCCAAGTTTCCAACCTAGAAAATTTATCATTAACATCTATTTTTAAAAATCATGTTTGTAAATCGTAATTAATTGTTATTGTATAAGACTTAAGTTTCAAAATACTTTGTGATACGGTTAAAAACGGAGGGTTATTTTCTATGAAAATAATAAATTACTTCTACAAACAAAGCGGGAGGGGGTCATGAGGTAACTGATTTTATTTTAACCTATTTTTTTTTTTGGTATTCCCGAAGCTAAAAAGGTTGAGAAACGCTGATCTAGATACAGGCAACGATACGCAAACTGGCAGTTTAGAATCAATTATCTTGTATTTAGAATATGTTGGCTTCATATGTATAATGTAGATATCTTATGTCATATTATATGAGTATATGACTGATATCAGATATGTATAGAATAAATTATATGAACAAATAAGTAAAATGATTAAAATTAATTCATTTGCACATAATATAAATAAAGATTTAAAAAAGCGGGTAAGTGGATGTCACTCTGATGAACAGTTACAAGTGGGTCAAAGCATAATGGATTGTATTAAATTTTAATTCAATGATATAATATTATTGTATAAGAAAAACGATTCCGAGCGGAGACGGTTTCTGCATATAATTACAACATATATAGTAAGATACGACAAGAAGATAGTACTAAATATTTTTGTTTCTTAAATAACTATAATATTAAATACCTACTCAAGTATAATAACTAGGTAATTAGATTTAATGTTTAGGTAGCTATAAATTGTATCAATATACCTATTTTATAAATTATAATTTTTCATTAATCCAGATCTATGAATAAAAAACCAAAATTAGACCAGAAAGTGTGAACAAATTTAAGTATTTGAAAATATTTTAAATGTTTTTCGAGTATATATGTATTTAACTACCTATCTATTTTAAATACTTTTGAAAAGTGTTTTCAACAAGACGTAGGTATACTGTATTATACTATGCTCATTATATTAATTCTAAATTACTTTTCATATTACTTATTTACATAGTTTTTGTTATTCATTTTAATGCAATGTGAGTAATGTGACCCTATTCAGAAAATATTTAACTTTATTAAATATTAAAAAAATAAAATATTATTACTTTTCAGCTTTAAATCAGTTTCACTAGAGGTTAGTTTTTATAATTTGATAGCTTAAGCTCTGACTTACAGAGCTATATATACACATGGGACATTTTAATAAATAAAAAATATAATTTACAAGTGTCATTTCAGGGAAAATTATGCATACCTCGAGATTATGATTTGAAATGAAGCATTTTAAGCACAACTGTAAAACCGTGTCAATACGAATAGCCATTTTTTACATATATTTCTGTATTTTGCACGCCAATGTGGTCTACTTAGTAACAGTTATGATATGACCATTTTTTAATAAATATAATCAATATCAAAACATTAATTGGCGCTGATAAGTATATAATATTAAAATGTCTGTGGCATTCCTTTGATTAAAATTTTACTTTGTTTGATAAAATATTATTACTTCGTCGCGGTACTTCCATTCGGATCGCGATACAATGCACTTGTTTAAAAACCTTGCGAGTTGTGACCAATCTAAACAGTATAATTGATAATTAAAATAATGTATTCTAAGAGACGACAGTTTGTCTGACAAACACACGCTTATTCCATTTCATAATTGCCAATAACCGTGCATGCAAGATGGTATGCAATTCCATCACGTAATTAAATCTTTAATATACATATATTATATTTTATAATACGTGTATGTGTATTTTATATTGTCCTACTCGTCTTATATTACCAAGACTGTTTATATGAGACATTGTTTTCGACATTTTATAACAAAGATGCTCGTAATATTATGATTTACATTAGTGGTGATGGAGGTGATAGGCCCTCATGGCCCCTTGGTACAAGCTATATAATATTTTATTTAAATATAGAAATTATGTTTTAGCCATAGATGTTATAAACTCTATTATGTAAAATTATGGTGCCAGTTCTTAATTCATATCATCCAATTTAATTTAATTTTTTAATGACGATCTGGCGCCATAATTTTACATAATATAGTTCATAACATCTATGGCTAAAACATAATTTCTATATTTAAATAAAATGCTATCTATACTATAGATGATTGAAACTATTAAATAATGAATTTATTTCTACCACAATAACAAGTGCTTACTTATTAGGGTCTATTAGGTCATTATTTCTCTATGTAAAAAATAAGTCTTAAGTAATATGATTTTTACAAATACATAGATTAGCTACTTAAATATAATTTAATATTTATGAGTGATTCCTAAAACATTTTTTATTTTTATTATTTCTTAAAATTCAAAATGAAAAAACATATTTAATGAATAACAATTATTGTGGACGTTGGATATAAAATTTTAACTAGCCCAGTTTTTGAATCTGAGTTTATCTCCCTTTTATCACTTGTGAAGGTAAAACCCACCCCTTATTTACGTACACAAAAGTATACTCGAAATGATTAATAAACATATGCGATATAGTTTGTCTAATTGTTTCTTCTCCATTAAAATATTTTAATTTGTAGCACACTACAGTGAAAGGGGACATCTTTCAGTTTAATTAATAATTTATCAACGGCGAGCTGACACCGAAAAAGCTTCCAAAGATTTGACACGTGTCGGCGAAAGTAAAACGCGCGCGTATAGATACCTTCATAATAATATTTCAAAACAATCGCAAAATATGATAAAAACGTATAAAATAATTTACACATTTACGTACAATATCACTTCTGTATAATTATTATAAATGTACATAATATGCAAACCACGTTTTATGTAGGTACCCACTCTTTTACAAACGAGTCACTTGACATTGTTTTGAATAAACGTTTAAATGTTACTTTACCTCCGCAACATGTTCGGCATAATTATGACGAAAAACACGTTGTCGCTGACATAACTCGTTACCGAAAGATTAAGTTTTAATAGCAAATTTAACGCACGGAATATTTAATTTTAATTGGTTTTCGTCTGCCTTATAAACACTAAGATATGCTTTGAAATGGTTGACGGAAAATTTCAAGAGTTAACGTCAAAACAAATAATACCTAATCGTTTGGCGTTTGTAGGTTTCAGAGTGTAAAAAAAATTACGAAAACCGTATTAAAACGACTCACGTAAAAGGTATATTGTAGCATTCATCCAAAAAAACTAATTTCATTTTCCTTCGTGAAATAACATGATATTTTTCAATTATTTTGTTCTATGTCAGTACTAGCGAATATAGTGATATGATTATTAATATTCGGTCGATCGATGTATGAATACAATTATATTTGAATAACATCATAATTACTACGTCATTGTGACTATGTGCAACTCAATTTTCAGATGTATGTATATTTATTTTCAATAACTATAATATTTTGTTCACTGTGTACTACCCGACCAACCTTTTATAATAATATGTTTATACTTCAGACCTTTATTGTATTATATATACATGAAACGTACAAATATGTTTCTATGTATTTATATGTTATCTAATTTGATTAAATAATAATCATGCCAAGTTGTATTAAAAAAATTGATTAGTTTAATGGTGCACTATACGATATTTAATCATGGGCCACTATTCAGGGTATATCAAAAGTTTTCATCCGATTGAAAAATGTTTAGATTTTTAAAATATTCAAATTTATTAATCAGTCAACCATTAACACAAGTGTCGCTAAACTGCGATTAACCGTTGCCAAACTATATCAGCTCGTAATTAGATGAAGACTTTTGAAAGACCCTGTATATATTATTTTTGAAGGACCATTTAAGTGGATATTTATTCGTTGGACTTTAATTTTTTGTATGTAAATGAAGTAGAATTGTTTCTGTTCGAAGGTAGTACATTTTTTTTTGTGGATACACTGCGGTGGTTAGCAGAGGCGGTTTACTTAGATTACATAACTATTTTTTTCATGGTTTTTATGTCACACGATATTGGACTTACCGATAGTGGTGATCAACGTCAACGAGTACAGGAACGACGACGCGAAGTTCCACCGGTGTCTCCGGTCGGTCTGGTTGGGACCCCCGTATTTCCTGATCAACGAGTCCTGAAACTTGAGGATCTCCTCTTCGGCCAGCCTGGTCCAGTTGTCCCGGTATAGGATGTTCAGGTCTTCGGTGATCTTCCACAGCTTCTCGACCGTCTGCGCCCTGAGCTTGTCGTTCCGGGCCAGCTGGTACTGTGACTGCGACTGTTGCTGTTGCTGGTGCTGCTGTTGCTGTTGCTGATGCTGCTGTGGTTGGTTGTGCTGCTGTTGCTGTTGCTGCTGTTGTTGGGTCTGTGGCTGGGGCTGTGGGTGCTGCTGCTGACCGCCCCGGATCGATTGCACGCTGTCCCGGCCGCCGTTTTCCAACGTCATGAATGTGAAAGCGCCGAACATCGTATAGCCCAATACTATCAGACATATGCCGGCGCCCGAGAGCACGGTCGGAGCGGGGTCACAACAACTGTGCCTGAAAACAAAACGAAAAAAAATTATTTTTAATCACTGAACATATTATGTTGCATGACATTTTTGGTAGGCATACTTGAAATACCATGTGGATATTAAACATTCGGTAGGTATTAAGTCTAAATATTATATAATATAAGAAAGCGTTACCGTCATTGTAATCGTTTGTTTTTATAATATGTTGAAATAAACTTACGTACCTATTTTACCAGTGCCGTGATAACTTTTATTGGTACTCCAGGGCAATAATATTTGGCACCCCTATTAAACATATAATACCATTTAAACATTTGCCACCTTAAGGCACTTTACCGATTTGCCACCCCTTTGGCATGGCTCTGTATTTGAACGTTTTTAAATTGTAAGCTTTATAGAGCGGGTCACAGAAAAAATAAAATTATAAGATAACAACTTTCATATAAAAGTCTTAAAATAAAAAACAATATTTTTCAAACGTTTTGCATATGCCCACGGTTCTCGGTGTCCGCACCTTTGTGTTATTATATGTTGGCACTTTTGCGAGTGGTCAAAACCATAGACATTTTATATACGATGAATAAACATTTCGAAAGAAAAGTATTGCATACCGCCGAGGGACATACGTACAAACTCGGAAATACGAGTATGTATAGTAGTACATGCATGTATTTGTTGGACTTTTTTAGATTTATTAATGGAAAATGTGAAATAATAATATTTATGTGCGTAAACTTTTTTACGGAAAACAAAAAAGGAACTTTCATCGAGTCATGTTTTGTTAGAGAGCGGAGATTACATACCTACTGTAAATCCTGGAACATTCAAACAATATATTTCAATTGTGTTTCAGTGTTTGGTGTCAAAAGAAACATAGGCCACAGCCTATGGTGGTTAAAGCTTTGTCCCTTAACCTCGCGAATACTGTATACTATACTCTAAATAACTAATAATATTAAGAGTATCACAATAGCATCTGTGATGAGATACGAACGGTTTTAAAAAGTATTGTTGTTCTATGTTTATTCAAAATATAAATATTTTTCTCGTAATGATTTTGATACGCCCGCGCCACCGCGGTTTATTATGTAATACCTAATATATAGGTATTATTGTACTTAGCCATCTATATACCAGCTGTACATTATGATAAAAATGCAATTAGATTTCATAAAATTATAACGTTTCAGATCTATACATATTTACATGCAGGCGTTCAATCGTAGAGCTGTGCGATTATTTTAACTAAGGGTCCCGGTATCAGTTTTACAAATTGTCCACAATTCTATAAAATTTGGAAATAAAATTTTATATTTTAGTTGCCACTTCAGTTATAAGACTTTTTCACTAATCTACTACCCGATACCTATTTAGGGGGGGGGGTTATAGGGAGTATTATATCAAAAAAATTACTTTACGGGAATATCTCTCAAGCTTTGAAGAATTGTCGGATTTTGATGACAATTTTTTTATCTGAAAGAAGAAGACTTCCTACAGCCCGCATCGATCTCTGATTTTGTATTTCAAATAATCGTATTAAAAAATTTGTAAAAAAATGCTTTTATCTTGTATTTTTTTAGACATATTATATAGTTTGAGAATAAAATGTTAAAAAACAAAGATTGATGCGGGCTGTAGAATATTTCCCTTTAGAAATTAAAAAAAAAATTATGAGATTTAGCTGATTTTACTAGGCAGTATCGTTATTCCCGCAGAGTGTATTTTTGAGGACGAAATGGCATCGGCACCGGGCGCCTTAATCGAATATTTTAATCGATTACTCGATTATTTTAAAGAATAATTAATCAATAGCATAGTCCTATTCAAGCATTCAATCGAATATCTAATTGCCTTAACACGACGTTAAATCGTACAACTATTAATACGTATTAAACACGATAAATAATAATGGTCATTATTTAAAATAAAAATCACTTTCTGAACCGAACAGTTCACAAAACTCACAAATCATATAAGCAAGTGTAAAAAATAATTTAACTTTTATGACACTGTTATTCGATTGAATAACTCATTGAACTTTTAGGAATCGTTTTACCGCCCATTAATTTGGTTTGCCAATTAAACAAATAAAATCTATTTAATAACCGTGACAAATTCCAAAAATATTATCAATATGATTACGCACTAAATACATTTGTTCGATACAGAAATTATATTATGAAAAATTGCATTGATATCCTCCAAACGGCTGGTGGTGGTGGTGATATGTATTACAACTGTTGTACACAAGCACGGAAAATTGTTATCAATACGCAAATACGCTTCAAACTGTCATTTCGCACCATTAAAATTGTAAATGGACTTTTCGGGAATGTTCAAATGGAACGACGTGACACTATTCCAATCTCCGATCGCAGTACGAAACGGTTATATTTTAAATCACTTCTGCGCAGAAATGCGTCACAGTGGTGAATGCAGGCGAACATTATACGAAGTTAGACAATATGAGATTTGTTTAACATTTTAAATGAAAAACAAACTTCACATGCAAATGGTACGAAGGGACTAAAAGTGCTAGAACTGTAGGAAAATTAAAAAGACAAATAACAAGGACGAGAAAAATATATATAATAAGAAGCGGAATGCTGAAAGGTGAGTTACGAAATGTAGAATCGTGGAAGGCACGCAAAAACGAAAAATGACATTTCTCGCCCATTGCAGGGTTGGCGTTCCTATGCGTTCTTGCTTTTAGTCAAGAACTTTGACAAAACGTAGAGTGATACAAAATTCTACTGGTTCACAAACGGAATCCAATTATAATGGCCTCACTCCAGTTGGAGTCATTACCAAAAACATATAGAAATGTATTTTTGATCAAATCTTAATGTATAGCTGGTTCATAGAACGCATTAGGTATAGTTGTAATCGGTTGTTTTATTATTTTATATACTGACGAAAGTGATGTACCTACCATCATATTTGGAAAATGAACATATTGACGTCAAATATATTACGACGTTGTAGCTAGACTCTGGAGCATAAGGCGGTGCAAAATGTTTTGGGTTTTGATAAAAAAATATTAAAATATTAATTATTGTGTGTAAAAGATAATTAAATGTTTAAATTCGTTTTGAAATTAATAATATGTTAACGCAATATTAAGGTTGTTACTTAGCGTATGTATGCGATCGTCGCTAAAATGTAATTGTTAAACACAAACCGTTATTCGAAAAACAATGTGGAGTTAAGTATGTCTATATAACTTTCTAAAACACAATGTTACAACAACAGTATTAGTATAATTGCTTTTACTCCCCTCGTAGGAGGTATCGGAATCTTATTAGTGCATACTTCGATAGTCGTATCACAACGAACGTCCAAAGTTTAACAATACGGTCGTGCAAGAAGAAGAAACGTACAAACTTTAAATGGTATACGATGAAGACGATACGACGAAATCCAAATGAAAATATGTTGGTCAGGCAAATATTTGCGTGACATTAATCATACACGTCTTAATTTAAACGAAATAAAAATCATTGGCTCTAACTGAAATATTGCTAAAATGTTGAAATAAAATTCTCGACGGGTAATGCAATCACATTTTCCGACGAATGAAAATATATATGTAGATTAATCAGACTATTAAATTTTAGAGTTAATAACATAAAATACCCAACGAATGTAATTATATTGATACCTACGCGTTACCTACAATACGTCATAGTACCTTTATATTATGCGCTGCAGTATAATAATATCTAATAAACAGTCTGGGTCTTAAGCTTTTCAATATAATACTGTAAACATCAATACGGAAAACATTCGCTGTGTTATTTGCTGTGTACATATATAATTCGCCGTGTTATTCAAATTCAGTGTTCCGAGATTAATTGAAAAAGAAACAAATAATTAATCAACCGACCCGTCGTAAAACGTAGGTAGATATCAAATGATTTATACAGTTGTAGTACAACAGACTGCAGACCGTATCTCGTGGAAGCCTTACTTAATATAATCTGTTAATCTATTTGTATGTGTGTGTGTTTTTTATATAGCTTGCCGTGTGTAAGGAATACGGGCAGACTATAAAATCTCATTTTGGTTTTCTTAAAACAAACGAGTAATAAAATTATTTTGGTCACGTCTTGCGTACGACTACAACCACACGGAACCGTCGAAACTGCGTGTATATACTACCCCAAACCTTAACCGCCGATCCCGTACTGCGGGCTACTTCAACGTTCTGTTGTAGTAGTAGTTGTAGTATATAAGGTAATTGAAAAACATCAAATTATAGAAGTACGGCCATTAGCTAATTTGTGGTGTCGTGTATGTTCCGAGGGCGTCGCTAAATTTATAGCGGCGCAAACCAAAGCTCGCGGTGACCATCATATTATTATTTTTTGATTTAATATAGGTATAATGTACATATAAAAATATAATATTTTTACGAGCGCTGTGCCCGAGTGTTCTCGCGGTGCCCATTTTCGCGTGTTTGGCCAAGAGAAGGCGTAGGAGGGTGCACATTGTATATTTTAGTTTTCCAACCTTTCTAGCGAAACTTTTGAATAACTTCACGATTTTTTCCATGCTGTTGTCACCACCCTCCCTCAATTGTCACATCGTCAACTTTTTTTTTTTCATTTTTGTAAGGGGAGGGGAGAGCACGTTGTATTACAATGTTCAGTTTTTCGGAGAGGCATTTGAATAATTCGACGAATTTTTTAACACAGATCACGAGTTGTTGCAAACACTCCCCCTTCCTTCTCCAGATGTCACATCAACACTGCGTTTCCCATATTTGGCCAGGTGTGAGGATGGGAGTAGATAACACGCATTGTATTTCAATGTTCATGTTTTTCGCCGAGGTATATGTATAATTCCACTTTTTTTTTACAGATAGTTGCTGCAAACATCCCTTCACCCACAATCCTTCCACGAGTTCCATGAATGTCATATCATTGCTTTATTTGGCTATTAGGAGAGATGGAACACATGTTTTTTAATGTAGGTATCTACCAACTTTTAGGCGGGACATTTTAATAATTTTCCTTTTTTTTTTGTTTTATTACCTACGTTGGCAGGTTATTCAGCTAGTGTACACGCGTGAAAACTGAATATTAGTTTTTCAGCATGCAAATCAGCATAATATTTTCAAATGTCAAACGTTATACCTTCTCCATTGTATACAGTTATCTAGAACATCCCATTGTACATAATACGAAATATTTTATTTGTACTCGAAAATAATGGTTATTGGTTATAGGCTTAGTATATAATATAAGTATTCGACATTTTTAGATCAATGCTTTATTTTATATTTTATAACTTAAATGATTGAAT
The DNA here is from genome assembly GCA_008086715.1 of Sitobion miscanthi. Lineage (NCBI taxonomy): Eukaryota > Metazoa > Arthropoda > Insecta > Hemiptera > Aphididae > Sitobion > Sitobion miscanthi. The sequence continues at coordinate 10,115,942 of CM017799.1, read as the reverse complement.
AAATGAAATTACTTATAATAATAACTGTAATAGTTTTTGACAGGATATCTTGCAATTTGCTATTTAGTAGGTATTCATCGCTTGATAATATTAGAAATAAGAAAAAATGCGAAATCACACAGGATGTATAAGATGTATAGGATGTATGAAAAATTTGACATGATAAAGCACATAAACTGTTTAATAAGTGACAAATAACTAAACGACCACGACGATATTATATTTGTATAATTCTTTAAGTTGTGTAGGTACTTTATTGAATGACAACATACATTTTTTATTTCATATTCCGAAGAAGAAATATTTTATAGAGTACTTCGATACATAGATAAACATCAAATTTCTAACGAGTACCTATAGTTAATTTCCTAGTTAGTAATCTTAACTAATACAATAAGAAAGAATATAGAACATTTAATCTAAATAGTTGAATATTTTAAAGGTTAGTGGACTTTCTACCTCGTTGTGGTACCTACTCCACTCATCTTAACTTTAAATGCTTATAAGTGTATAAGTGTATAACTAATTTTAAACTCGAAATTTAATTTTTATGTATGTATTGAAATAGCAAGGTACTATGAAAAATATTCTGTTTTCCAATATTAAATTACGAATTCGCGTTATAGTTGAAAAAAAGGAAAATACTGTAAAATAAAAAACTATAACGATAATAAATATTAAATATTTTATAAAAAAAATGTTTTCAAATGATTTCAACATAGGTGTAAACATGTAAAAAAAAAATATTTTTGAAATGGCAAATGTGTAGACACTTAAATGGATCACCTTGTAGATACGAGTACGTGTGTGTACGTGAGAGTATGTGTGTGTGTGGTGTGTGTGTGTGTGTGTGTGTGTGTGTGTATGTTTACGCACGCACAGGCTCTTAAGTAAGTTATAATATACCATTGCTGTGTATATAATATACTTCTGCCGTTCCGTATTGCGTTTTGAAAACTAATTAATAGAGCTGAACCACTTAAATGGCTCGGCTGAAACACCTGAACCGGAATGAATTCCAAAATACCTCTATATATATTATATTATTATGATGGTATTTCATATTTACTCAGCGAGCTCCATTATTACCATAATAAATATCAATTATAAGCAATTATCACTACAATGACGTGTTGACAGATTCGATATTGTGTTTAATAATAATTATGGATGTTAAAAAAAAAATAATATAAAGTTAGATGTTAATACATTTTTAATATCATTCAGTGTGTGGACATAAATTATTATTGCAAAAGGTAGATATTATTTTATTTAAGACATGGCGTAAAATATTTTTCAAAAAAAATGAAAAAGACTATTTGAGCGAAAATACTGAATAAGTATAATTGTAGGATTGCAAACATTTTCTCGTCGAATGAAGTGCTACGATTATCGGGTTTAGCCCCGTAATTGGAAAGTTTTTCGTAAAACGATGAGTTCGATCTCATAATAATATAGCATTATCTCTGACTACCTACCTAGCTATAGCCATAATCACCGTGTAAAGATCAAAGTAAATTTAATGTACACTACTCAAAATCGTCTGTCACAAATTTGTATCAGTAATCGTTTGCGTAACCGTCACTATCCGTACATTAATCTCGTCATAAACTTAGCATTAATTTACTATAATTATTATGCTATATGTTTATTGTATGCTATTATAAATAAGCACTATGTGAATAAAAAAGTATTGTCAATAAACTATATTGTACGCGTATTCCTCGTTTATATTGTTACATTCTGTATAATATAAATTACGCACCAAATAAGTACTGTTTAGATAAGTATGGATAAGGTATGTATGGTACATGTACACATTGTACACGTATTTATTATTTGCATTTTAAATAATTTTCTTTTAATTATTGTTCAATAAATGATGCAATTGAGGTAACTCCGTTGCGATAACGCAAGCAAAAAAAAAGTATACTAGGTATATTTGTTATTAAATTTCAAATATTTCGATAACAGTTTTTTGCTTTATTCCTACTCACATATCATTCATATTAAGTAACATCTACAATCAACCTTTTTTGTATTTTGCAATTTCGACCAATTTACTAGTAATTTTTTCACAATTTATTATCACGTAAATTCTCCATCTCTACTAAATACGCTATAAAGAACTGACCAACATTAAAATATGTGCATACTCGAAACGTTTCGCCTCCGCCCAAATATCATCATATTACCCAATATAATAATAAAACGGCAGTTTATTTCGGTATTCACCATCAATATTTAAGTACCTATTGTTTTTGACATTTAGGTATAGGGTACCTATATATTATTATCGGCTATTGTTCTTTTAAAATATAATATCATGTTTATAAAATAATAATTTTTTTATTATTATTAGTAAAATACCCATTAGGCAATTGAGAAACAAGTTATCTTACATAGTAGACTTAGTCCTAAAAAATAACTATACATTTTATAACAAGTGCCTAAATTAAGTCTGTAATATGCAAATATATGTAGGTACTGAGTCTAGATCCTTAGGTTTTGTGCCCCCCCCCCGGTTTTCTGTACAAATGTGTATGGGGACGGCACCCTTGTAATATTATTATTCGTATGGTAACAATATAATACTATGCACATGTTGGCGGGTAAGACAAAGACCGGTCGTGGTATATAGGACATATTATCTTTGGTCAAACGACGCCATGGGGTGGCACTGCTTCGGTGCAGATCTGTGCACGATCAGCATGCACACCGCACATAATATAATATGATACTAAACGCGGTGCTTACATATTAATATTATTATTCAAATGTATCGATGTTTGTTGCATATAAAACAGTTATCTATAATACGTGTCCTTTGCGCGCAGTATAGGTACCTATAAAAGTACAGGTGAAACGCGTATAACCACTGCACAGACTATAAATTACTTATGACTACCTATACATTTTCATATTATAGTCTGCAGTGGTATACAACTGCACACGAATTTGAACTTCACCCCCGCCGCGGCACCGGATATATGGTTAGGGTCGTTTTTGCTCGACGCGGGTCGCCTTTCACGGTGTTTTTGTTATTATTATATACTCGCGGCTTGCGCCGTTTCCGCGCGTTGCAAAGGTCCGGGGACTTCAGGTCGCATGTAAATCTGCTCATTGTGTGCGCCAAAACGGGTACGGTGCAGAGTGTGTCGGATAACCTGGGCCCGGAGGTGCAGGGCGTGTGTATATTATTATATTATGCACAATATAGAGTGCTGTACATAATATTATATTATACATAATATATAATTTATTACATCGTTATTGTTATTACAGCGTGCCCATTACGTCGCGCGCTCGAAATGACAAATTTTTCGGCACGTCTCGACATCTGCCGCCACCGCCACAGCGCCAACGACGACGAACCTCCATTAATTCCGCCTCGAGCGACTGGCGCGGACGTGTATCGCCGTCGTGGGGATCACGGAGTCGTCAGGGGGGGGGGGCAAAGACTGTTTGTTGACTACCGGATTTCCGCTCACGCGCGCCCGCACGTATTTTTCACGTGCAAAACGATAGCTGCTAGTCTGTTGTAGTTGTACGCGACAACGACGACGGCTTTAAAGTACGAAACTAGGACGGTCCAAAGAAAATAAATAAATAAATAAGAGACGAAAACGCGTAGAAACAGCCGAACCGGCCGTAACCCCCTGGCACGAGTCGTCGCGGCCGGTCAGTCGCAGCAGCTGCAGGGCCGGTTGCCAAACGATTTTTCTCGTATTGTGTGTCCGTTATATTTTATGTATTATTATTTTTTTTTCGTTTCGTTTCGTTTTTGTTTCGACCGAAACCGTTTTCATTACGTAAATAGCCTAGATGTGCGTCTCGACATTATTTGGCATACGCGTACATATCCCAACAAAACGACGGAGATACAGGTCATATTGTTACCTCGCGGCCCCAGCCTATATAAAAAAATATTATTATAGTATATTCAGTTCAGGTACTGTCTGTAGTATGCCATACGTTGTAGAATGGTGAATAACATATTTAATTTATAGGTAACTTTTTCTCCTTTACAAGGTGTACGGTAGAGACGAATCGATGCGTTAGTCATAATATCATATACAGATATAATACAATTTTTCCTGATTAATAATAATTTTTAAACGTGATGTTGAAAAGTTATAAAGGTATTATATTATGTGAGAAGGTATTTTGTATCTTGAGAGCTTTTACTAAACGTAATAATTCAATAACACTACCCAAAGTTCTTTGATCATGCTTAGTATGATATTATATGTGTAATATACAATATTTAATAGGTAGGTAACCAAAGTCATAACTATATTACTCGAACATTTTTAACTCAGATCACATTTTATTTAATATAATTATCATAATATAGTCCTTGAATACGTTTTATAGATTGTTGATTGAAATGTATACATATTTTTTGTTAGTCTCATTTTAGTGCATACAAATTCTCACCTACTAGCTATTACTTTTTGTAATAATTAGAAAAAACTTACCAAAAACAGCGTGTAAACAGGAATATTTATGCTACACCATAGTTGCCACCACTCTGCAGTTTTAAAAAAATTCGAAAATTTAATTCCCCATTTATTTTTCTGTTTGAGGTTGACATTTTGATGAAATTGTGTATTCAAACGTAAATTAATAACAATTTAAGTTAGTTTATTGTAATTCAATAAATATTATTTGTAGACTGAATAAATATTCCGCTCAAACTTATGCTACAATTTTCTATACACACAAAAAATGTATTAAAATGATTAAACTAATTTAAGCTATTAATACGACCAAAAACGTTCGAGTAGACCTAATATATACCTAATATATTGACAGTACATTTATTGCGATATTTTAATTTTTATACAAATATTAGTTCTAAATGCCAATTTAATAGTATAAAATATATAATTTAACGTTAAGTCATCAACTCCCATTAAGATATACAATGAAACCTCAAAATAACGGACACTCTCGGTCACAAACCTACTGTAAAGCAGGATCGAGATCTCCAGTTTTTTTTAATAAATGTATTTAGTATTTAAACTTTAGATTTAATATTTTGTAAATTAAGTTTCACACAATACCAAAAAAAGTTAAATCATTTTAAGTTCGAATATTATCCCGACGATTGAAAATAAAATACCTCGACTATTTTGAAAAATGAACAAACTCAATCCAAAATGCTGAAACTTTACTTTATTTAACTATATTTAAATCATTTAATCCAAACTGAACAACTTGTTAACCCGGAATTTAATTTTGAACGTTACATCCTATATATGCATTATAATCTTACGGAAACGGGATTACAACTTTTTAAGTATTTGTATTTCTCTCGGTGTTAGTTTGTATTCAGTACGGTTCTCCTTGAGAACGTGCCATAAAAAAACTACCTACACAGTATATAATCGCTTTTATTTTTTTAAACTAATATTTCGCTGCGCTATTATCCTTTTCATTGTAACCGTATCAACCGCCCTCCGGCCACCCCCAAAACATATTGATACAACCGTGGATTTCTATTTTTTTACGAGTCCTCATTAAATTTTATGTCCGTGTAACTCTGACACAACGTACCTACACCGTATATAATAATATAGTTGTATACCCACCATACGCTTGTTGTTGTTCTCGTGTCGGTCATTAAATTTTATTATTTTTCATAGTTTAATACAAAACATATAGACGTACACATACATAATATATATAAAAAAAAACCAAACCGAACGATTTGGTTGAGGGTTTCGTGATATCATATTGTGCGTTATTACGATTTTGGTTTTGATACCTTTTGTCCTGTATAAATGGTGCGGATGTCGGGCACGATGCGGCAATATGATATTATTATTATTATATTTTCGCCCGGTGTTTAAGTCACATAAATAAAACATAATCGTCGTTTAAGCTCCACTCGCGTTTTAGTGCAGCAACGCAGCGCAGATATATTTAGTATTGTGCGTGTAAAAGTCTACTGCGTTTATCAGCTTATGGTGTAGCGGATACGGTGTTTAAACACTGAGGGAAAAAGATTCGAAAACGTATTCGTTACGATACTTTATACATTATGACTACGCGTTCACCACTGACGGCTATAATATAATAGCTGGTATTGTAATATAAACGGTCCGGTATAAAGCTCGAGATTTATTCGCCCAACCGGCCAACTACAAATGTCGTGTCACGTATAATCGGGAATTTACGGCGCGTATATATTATTATAATGATGAACTGAAGAAAAATAAAATAACAAACGAGGTAACCACGCAAGAATTCGAGCGGGAATTAAAATATGTTACTATATTATTATATGGACTCACGAAGTTGCCAGAGTCACGAGCATTGTCAGATGAAGAATGAAAAACAGCTGTCCCTGCAGATATGGCCAGTTATAATAATGCGTGTAATGGGCTAAGACTGGGTCGCTAAGAAAAATTTACGCAAATAAGTTCAATATATTTTAAAGAAAAGTTGTGCAGAGATTGTATGGCCCGGTCAAGGTTAATACTATAACGGGAGATGAAAAAACAATATATAGAGCTTAGATCAAAAGTGAAATATTGAAAGTTATCTGCAGGGGAACATTGTGATGGGCTGGCCATTTTCGGAGAAACCACAATTCGCCAAGTGTTTAAACCGAATCTTGCGGGGAAAAAACCTTTGGGAAGACCAAAAATGCGATGAAAGATGTCTTAAAAAGGATGCCAAACGTTTGGGCATAGCTATAATTGGAGGAACCGATCTTAGGAAAACTGATATGGATGGAGAATTGGTTGTGAGAAGGTATGGTCCTAAGGGTTCTTTACCCTCGATAAGAAGAAGAAGAAGAAGAAGAAGAAGAAGAAGAAGAAGAAGAAGAAGAAGATATGAGAAAGTATAAGAACGTCGGCAATCATTGTATTTAAAGCGGAACTATAGCATACACGTCGTACCAATGAAATCGCAGTGATGCGTTTAATCGCTTCCAGTTTAGCTCCAACAAATAATCATAACATTATACTTTCGCTTCGAGTTAAACACCTAACCTGTATAGTACACATCAAATACACAGCTCAAACCAAACCACCGCTACATCTCCGTTGTTTTCCGATATTATATTATGCGTGACTTGAACAACCCGAGACGTCTCAAAATGATTTTTTTTTCGCTGTTGTTATTAAATAAACTAGTAAAACAGGGTCGTTCGGCGTAAAAAACACACCTCAGACATGACAGAGGAATCCACGTCTCCAACCCGCAGCTCCTCAAGCGCCTGTAGTGTGGCTTTCATACCGGTCTCGAAGACCCAGCTCTGCTGTTCCACCAGCAATATATACGCATATACACGTGTTCGGCCGTAACGAGAATATAGTCTTTGAAGAGGGTCGACGTGGAAAACAAAAATAAAGTTTATCCAAAACCACAGACGTTAATGTATATAAATAAAAGGGATGGGAAACAACAACAAAAACAATTTCGCGACTTAATAATAATTTTAAATTGTTGTACGTAGACGGTACGCTATTATTAATATAAACGTATGTGTATGTAAGGTACGTGTAGGCGTGTGGGAGCCGACGGGTAGGGGTCGAACCGAGTGAGTGCAAAAGATCTCGATTGTCATCGCAGATTTATGTAGGATGGTCATAAGCGTATATTATATTATTATGATAATAATATATAATCATTAAATGCCACCGACGGTAAATTATAATAATAGTTTCGATTTATATTTAATGTATCGAGACAGTGTCTCGTGCAAGCAGAGTAAGTTCACGTTGTCCATTTGAGTTCACCTCTTCCGCGTTATTCTCGTCACCGTTAGTCTTCTGGACTTGATAAAGGAATTTTTTCTATTGTGCCTTTATATCCGCTTTTCGATTCGATGTCGATTCCTGAGGATATATGTTTATGTATATTGAAAATACACACGATAATGTCTATTACGATTTACGACGAGCACCACATTCCGAATACATTATTATTTTTTTTTTTTTGGAGTGGGAGGGACGCTTGCGCAGTAGTACTATAGGAAACATCACTCTGTTCTTCCGCTCGATCGAGTAATATTATGATCAAATCGCTGCGTTCGTCCACGCGTAAACGGCGTTCGCTTCAAACGTTAACTATATAAACGCGGTTCACAATTTCCGCATTTCATGTATGTTAACCTATCTACCTCCCATTTGAACCCCACGGCTAGCATTTACCTACTACATGGCCCGGGCACGTTTTTGGTCTATTTATTGGCGTAGTTTTACGGAACTTTTACCGCCTTGCAGGTTGGACGAAAACCAAGTAAAAATGTTTTACTATTAATTACGGTATGAAGAAAGTAGATTACAGGTAGGGTGAACAAAAATCATCCTTCAGCAAAATAATCATACACGGCAACTTCATGAAACTTGCTCGGGATTCCATGAACACACACAAACTATAATATACCTATTATAGACACTGATCCGCTACATGTATGTGTCGTATACGTATATTTATTATAATATGAAGGTACTCTAAATATAGGGAGGGCCGGAGTCGTAAATAATATTCGATGTCGATTAAACCCAGTGGTGGATCCAGTGGGGGAGGGGGCAAATAGGGCATTCCCCTCCAATCACCGTATTTTCCTTTGTTTTACATTGTATTTAGCCAATTTTGTACTTTTGCCCCCTCCCCCCAAAATTAAGCCCTGATTAAACCGTCAGACCTTCTATAATTGATTTATTTTACAATTCATTATTTTTTATTTACTTCAATTCATAGAGTTTTGGTTTTATCGTTATAATTATTTTTTAGGCGGGTTGAACAAAAATTGATTTTGAATAATGAAAATAATAACCCCACTGTGATCTACTACAGTGGTTCCTAATTGTTGGTCCACGTCCCCCAAGAGACCAGGCGTTGATATTAGGGAGTCCATGGTTGTGTAACACTATAGTGATTTTTAATTTTAATTTAGTTTTAGTAAAATTATTAAATTCGAAGTCGTTTGAAATTCCCGGTATTTTTGGACTATTAAAACTCGAATATCACGAAAAAGGTAGATAGGTAATACATTTATTCAAATTGAAAAGTAAGTATTTATAAAAAAGACGTCCCTGCACCAATTTAAGATTTAGCTAAGGCCTAGGGGTCTGACTGGCTGCATACTAATTGGGAACCACTGATCTACTGAATGGTTGACCATTACTACCCAACTCCCATCACCTATCTTAACCTACAATATAAAGCTCTCCAGTTCTAGCAGAAACAGATACGACGCGTTTCAGGTTGATGATAATGACGAGAACAGTAATGTATGCCTAATATAATAGTAGACTAGACATTATTTGTAATGAAATAATTACTTGATTAAATTATGGTAAAAATTTAAAATATGTATAGTTGTTTTATAACACAATGTTATTAGATATATTTTGTGAAGACAACATAAATATTCCTCTGTACCTTCTCGTTTAGTATTAACGTATTCTGAATCACATGATATAATATTATGTAGGTTATCAGGTAGATAATGTTATATCAATTTAACGATGACCTCACCAGACTTTTGTTTCTGATTGCCATAAATATATTTTTTTCTTACGTTTTAAATTTATAATAATAATATTATATTATTTACGTTATTGTCCCCACGGAAATGAAAAAAAACAACAGACGACTACGTGACGCTTGAGAGTGTGGTAAAAAAAAAAATAAATAAATAAAAATAACGATGTAACAAAAAAGGTCTTACGGGTCCGCTGGCATGATGTAGTGAGAAGCGTCGGCCTGACTGCGGCGTCCCTGCGCTGTCGTCGACGTAGACGTCGCAGCTGCGTGACCGATGTTACGGTTGTTTTCGGCGGCGGCGGCGGCATGGTAGGCCCCAGGGCTGTTTGTCATTCCGGCACCGCACCGCCGCTACGGCATCGCTCGCAACGACCTCGTGACCTACAAAACACCAACCGACAAACGGACGTTGAATATCATTAATGTCATTATTATTAATATCGTATATATTATACAGGGCGATCGTGTACGTATCTGCACACAGGCCAACTACGGTTATCCGTCGAGATTTCGAATAAATTCGATTTTTCATTTTGTTTTTCTCCCATCGGACTATCTGCAATTATGCAGGCGTATGTGCACACAGTCATTTCGTGGAGTATCTCTAGCGCTTTAGTTTGTTCCACCCACCCGTAATACCTATTTTATCTAAACTCGATTGACTTGAGAACGTTATTGAAAACACGGATCACCGGGATAAAATTAAATTGTTGTTTTAAAAATATAATAATAAATAAAATAGTGAAATAATAATACGTCTGAACGGTGTAAAGTATGACAGCTATATACTTTCTCGGATGTTTCCACATCGAATATTTTCAAAACCTTCGCTGCGGACAATCGTTGTTTAGAGACGAAACTGGCACGCGTTGTAGGTGTATAATTTTTTTATGAGATAAAATACCACGTCGATATCTATCGCATCGCGATACTAGACTGCATGGCGCGGTAACAACTGCATCATTCGTCACTCGTGTAAGTATACCGCAGTTAGCTATACGTCATAGAAGTAAAGGACTATATATACAGGATGCGGCAGAGCCGACTGACTAGTTTTTAAGGGCTGTAATATGCACGCACTACGAATGCTCGATGTACAACTGTCCAGACCTTGATTACAACTAAAAACGACATAATCGTGGAATTCAAAATATACCACTAATAAAAGCATGCATTTATCTTATCTTAGACTAATGCCCCCCCCCCCCCCATAAACTTGTCTGTTGGGTCTGTCACACACTGTAATCGCACCTGTGAGATCGTCTACAACAATATGTCGATGCTGACGGCCGCCATATTGAAGATATAATTTTAAAAAAGTAATTTCAAAAATGGGATTTTCTACTTATTTTAATAAAACAAACTGTTTTTCTCTAAGTTTAACTGTTCGTAATTTATAGCCCTTCAAAACTCGGCAGTCGGCTCTGTCGTATTCTGTATAACATAATAATCCTGACCGGTATGCTCTTTATAGTATTATGCTTCATGAATTACGACTGCTTCTCGCACACTTGAATTTATTATTGATCGTGTTCCATTGAATACATTTAAATTATAATATAGGTACGATGATTAATGATTTGATAACGATATACCTAGTACCATTATAAAATGCTGGTCTTATTTTTACGAGAATACTCTAATATTATAATGTATATAGTATATGTAATATGACGTAGGTGCGAGGGCGCTAACCATTTTATTTTTTCATTATTTATAGTTGTACGAAATACAGTTGAATACTACATTTTAAAATATTTTTCTTTGATCTCACTCGCTCACCGGAATACATTCCTACATTCCTTGGAGGTAGGTAAAATAATTATTATAATTTATATGAATATTATGACCAAACAGCACTAGCCTCACCCTGTAATGTGCCTCGAAAATTTTAAATGTTTGAAATCAATTTTATTAGGTAACAATATGTCACGTTGTCGAAAACGAAAACAAAAAAGATTCAATTAGTTTTATTCATACGTATACGCATAATATATAGTTCATATACCTACAACTTATCCTAACGCGCGTTGCATAAAACAAAAACAAAAATTTGCTTTGAAATCGATTGCCGATCGCATGCATCGATTGGAACAGTAATTACCATTAAACCATGTGCTATATTATGTAACAGTCTATTGTTCGGATTACATTATGTTATACATTTTCCCGTCCCGTAGACATTAAAAGTAATGATCGTTTAATTAAATTAAAATATACAACATTACAATTGCAGCTATATGTTCATTTTAAAATATTATGTTGTTCTAATTAAAAATAATTATTTTGAGTTTTCACTGTTGGTTTTCAAATTACCTCATTAAATAATAACGACATGTGAAATTCGTTTGTTTGTAGTTTTGATACGTGCTGTATTGTTATGATATAACATATTATTATGCCTATTATGATATAGGTGGGTTGCTATTATTCAGCCAGAGAAACAAATAACAAGTGATTAAGGTTAGTTAATAATATCTATTAATATGTGAGAGAGAGTAACCAATCGTGGTATACTTACAATATTCTATACGATAATATGAAATCTGTTTTACATAACTCTTGACTTTTTTACAAAGATATAAGATCGTCTTGCATAATAATAATATAATATCGAGTATTAACTCGCGGTATATGATCATTAGTAAATTTAGAATATCGACTTATTCGCATTACAACATTACAATATATACCTATAGTATAGGTACCAAAAGAAAATTGACCTTTTTACACGTCCTATTATAGTAACGATAATATTGTACATATTTTTTTTTTTTTTATTATTGATCTTTAAACTCGGCAAATATGGCCATTAGCTAATTGTGGGGTTTTTATGATTGTAGGTAGTAGGGTTTGTAACGGTAGAGTTTTTAGCGTGTGTGTTGTGTTTGGTAGAATTTCTAATGTGGCACCCGTAGGTTTCTGCTATGGGGATGGCGGCACTTGTTCTCCGGACACTGAATTGCCCAAAGAAAAATGCCGCCCGCGGCCGAGGTATCGAACCAGCGTCGGCTGCGTCGCAGCCGACGCCTTAGTCCGCTCGGCCACTCCGTCCCTCTAGTGTACAATATTTTATGCGCGTTTAACACCATTAAGAACCCATTCATAGACACTGAATGCGTTCGTATAGCAAACTAATAACAATGATTACTGCTACTATATAAGCACACTATGCGTCGAAAACGATTTAGACTAACGCGTTGCAGACGTGTGAATTTGAAATTTTCTGGTGTTCGTATGGACATGCAGTCACACTCGTATATAAGTACATAATAAATTAATAAATGCATATTATAATACAGTTACAAGTCGTTTTGAAGTCAATCGGAAGTAAATTTTGACGTCAACGCCGTCAATTTTCGTGTCCCACGGAACGCATCTGACGTCACATATCTCAACGCTACCACATTTCCGCGAAATTACACGAAATTTCTACAATTTCTCGGTTTATAGTTAAATAATAATAATATACCACAAGCAGTGCGAATAATCATGGTAACTTCGGTATACTAACCGAAAGATCGCAATCCCAGAACAAATGTATATTTTATGTGCGTTTCACAGTATTGTTTGAAAATTATTAAAAAGACAGTTCGAAGAATTTTTTTTTTTTCTCTGCCATAATATTATTATGGCACACTTTGCGGTATCTCGTTTATAGGTTTACCTATTATACCGGGTATTATAGGTTCAGTATAATTGTACTCAAATGTTTCAGGAAAAGTTATAACTACTTTTTTTTAGTAACGCCTACAATTAAATTTGTCGTTGCTTTCGGATCAATTACCAGCGATATATTTAGACCCGAGTAGATTGTTTTTACAGGAAAAACAGAAGTGTTTCACATTGAATAGGGAAAAATTAAAAACAGAAAACCCGTAGACTGTATGTCTATATTTTATAAAACATATAATACATGCATAACGCCATGCCTACATCGAACATTAAAATATGCCAATAATTGCCATTTTTTTATTAGGTAGTTTAAAACACTACCAATCAAATCCAATAGTCTAGCTGTAAATATAGCGTGTACAAAAAATGCTTTTTAATTATTTTACTCGATAACCACAGCTAATATACGTAGGTATATACCTAATAATATGTAAACTGCAGTGTGAAAATAGAAATATTTTGTATGAAATAAAAAATAAAAATCCAAAACAAGGAATAAATTCATTTTTGGAATATAATATTATTATGTTAAAATGTCATACTGAACTAAAAAGTTTTTGATTTACGAACAAAAGTACTCGCAAAGTGGGTATATCATTTAAATAAAAACTATTATTTTTGTATTTACAGGAATTCATTGTTACCGAGATTCCAAAAACTTTCATAATTGCAGTATAATAAAATATCGGTCAATGGTAATGGATTATGCGACACGGTGTCATTATAAAAATTTATTTTTCCGGTTAATTGAAATACGATTTATTATCGTACTATTGACAGCAGTTGTTACGAATGTATAGTAATCGTATACACTGTTTTCCGCAGTTTAATTTTTGAATATATTTTACGAGTATGAAATAAATATTTTTTAACGACACTTCATAAGATATATACAAAACGATTTGTGACTTTCATTACTATATTTTATTCGTAATAAATTATGGCAAAACAATATCTAAATATGTTTTATACACACAAATGCACAATATTACTATATTAAGTCACAATGCTGAATAAAACTTGAGCATAATATTATTATATCGAAATAGGACACAAATGTGTAAAACTATGTTGGTACAAAATCGAATCTTAACGTGACTTAAATTAATTTTTCCATCTTTATGGCGTACTGTGCAAATACGTTTTCATATTATAATTGGTAATGCAGTATCTACTGTACGCCAAGTGATGTTAGTTGTTGTGAGTAATGAATTCATTGTCAAAAGCGGGTATTCCGAACAAACTTTAAACAACTATTTTCTTTTATTACTCCTAAACTTTTGGTTTATCGGTTCTAAACATATTTAACGACCATATCTCGACCAAAAGATTTTCATCGTAACTTATAAATTAGCGGCAAAGTTCGGTGCTCGATGAATTTTTCGCATCATACTAGGTACCTATAATGATGATTTAAAACTAATTGATGGGAATATCGCATATGTTTATTATGGTATGAAACTTTTATCGTATATATTATGGCTAATATTGATGAAAATCGAAACAAAAACCAGTAATATTTTCCATTAGAATCATAAAAAATAACTGTGCGTGCATTCAAAAATGTAATTTGGTGTTTATTATTATAATTATTATTATTATTATTATTATTACCATATATCTATCCGTTATGGTCAGTTGGACTCAAACCCTTTAGGTACTTTCAAACAGATATAGCCATCTGCAGTGTTTTTTGTTTTTGTTTTTGTTTTTTATGTTCATAGTAATTCACGAAGTATGATCACGTTCCAGTTACCCATTAATAATCTAAACATTAAAACTCTGATTTTTAGAATTTTTAAATACCCATTAAAATCATATTTTCAAACACTTATACTTTAAAGCCGTTTAAAGAGTGTATTATGAAGATACAAATTACTTTTTTTTCAATAAAAACTAATTTTAGTATGAATTGTTAATCAAAATATAAGTATTTGAAATTGAAAAATGCATTATTAATGGACAAAAGGCAGTAAGCCCACTTGGAGAATTACTTTTTATAAAATACGTGTAAATGTGTAATCACAATATTATGTTTAAAAATGGATTGATGCATTAAAAATAACACTAAGAAAAATCTTGCTGGTGTACCTAATTTGCCTACTCATAACGCCGTGTTAAAAAATAAATGTTTCTTTCGAAATTTGTTAGCATCAAGTTCTAAAGAGATACCTTATAGCTACTTAAATAAATAACATAAGAGATCTTGAGATTATTGAAGAATGGGGAGCTTAGACTACAAAATATAATTTAATACGTATAACAAATAAAATACGCTGTCGATAAGAATAAGTACCTCAAAACCGATTATTATTTACTATGCGTTAAATAAAGTACGTTTAGGGATACTTACAATATGACGTGTAAAGTGTAAATATTTTAATATTTATTTTTTCGTATAATTTGGTTTTACGAATCACCGTATACCGTCATAATATAAATTATAAATATTGTAAATATCTTAACAAAAAACCTCAAAAGTAGCAGTTGGAAATCTTAATAATTTAGTTATTAATTTTATGTAAGTAATGGTCATATAGTAAATTGTCAAAATTTTTTTTTTTATTGTTGTCAAAATATGATAATATTTTGTCATAAAACAGGCGTGGGTGTGACGTACTTTTTTCAAACTAGAGACAACATTTTTCATGCAATTACTCACATAACAATGTTGATAACATCTTAATCGTTTCGTTTTTATTGTAGTTTTTATCTAAATGATAAGGAGATAGCATGACCCGCGTCGAGTGCGAAATACGGAAAATAATAATAACTTATCAGATGTTTAAAAATAGAATGGGGTTAAGTAATTACCCTGGGCACGTCACTACGAAGGTCGAGTACAAGGATATTATCATACAATTTATAAGACTATATATTATATTTTATTATCGCTTAAGATTATTTATGAGGAAATTGTATGTAAAAAAATAAATAAATAAAAACCATTGGTTAGTATTATATACACGTATATAGTAGTTTATCAACATGGAGCGAGAAAAAAAAACTGATAGTAATAATCGCTATTCGGTCTTTTGATTCTCTCTTACAGGACGAGGCTGCAGTGGAAATTGCCATGCACAATCGGCTCAGTCATGTAGAAAATGTTTCAATATCAAACGCGCTCGGCTTATATTCGATTTGTCCGTAATAAATTCTAATGCAGCGGAAATAATTTTACCGGCTTAAAGGTTATTCTGATCGCTACACGTCGTTAAATTTCCATGTATTCATCGGCAATCCGTATGGGAAAAAAGTCGACGGAAAACGCGGCGTTCTGCGTTTTTTTTGTACTAGGCCGTCGATCAATTCCCGTTGAAAAATGTCAGTATTTATGTAATATACCAACCAAGATACTGACAGCGATTGAAAAATGAAAAATGCTAATGAGAGACATATAATAAGACGTGTGATTCAATGCCTATAAAAATGTGTATAATTATTGATATACAAAATGTGGTTCTCTAATTACTACAGCATTACAAACATTATTGTGCGTTAATAAATCAATTTCACAGGTTTGAAGTACACAATACTTATATTGTATTACAAAATATAAAAAGAACTCATATTATACAACGGCAACAACAAATCAGTAAATGTTTTGGAATGGATAATAGTCTTGGGAACCATGGGAACCATTTTAATATTAAATTCATTCTGGTGATTTCTTGGGTTTATGAGGATGAAATAAAAAACAATATAACAGGTACCTAGGTAGCAAAGATAAATTTGAAAAGTGCCTAATTTATTTATACAATTCCAAAATAATGTAATGGCCTTATAGCTGTACTAAACTACAATGGATATTTTGATAAATAATAAATATTCACGAGTAAAATCCTATTCTAAAAATATTTCAATAATTATTTTGTTTTTGTTTTACATACGGTAACTATATTTTAATCTCATGACTTAAAAAATAAATATATTATATAACAATTAATTGTATACCAAGGAGTTACTGACTTTAAAAACAAAACACAATGCATTAGAATATTGTTTGAATAGTTAACATTAAGTCGAAAATAATGGTCGTTTAGTGGACGTCACTAGCCGCGGAAAGGGTAAAATACTGTAGGTATAGTAAAACACAAAATTAATACAATCTAACGGGATTACGCAGAATGGAAAGGTGTCACGGAGATTATAATTAGGGCTTTCTGCGCTGCGAAAAACGATTACTAAGTACGGTCGGTACTGCGATTTATAGATGCCCAGTGGGATAAACGGTATAGAAGAAAAAGATGAAGAATAGATCTGTTCCTGGCGTCATCTTAGTTAATGTTCAAAGGGAGAGAGAGAGCGGAGATAAGATAACAAAATAGTGAAGTAGTGGGAAATTTCATAAAAGGATTTAGAGGGTAAAGGTATCATATGGATAAGCAAAGAATTAAGTATACTGTAAAGCGATCTTTATGATCCGTAGCGAAATCTTAACTCGTCGAATAGAGTGTAAGAAAACATTTTTGAAACATAAACTAAAGCAGATTTCTAACCAGAAAATAATCATGAGCCTAAGTTACAAAAACGAACTAAAAATACAATTTACACTCGGCAAGCGTGCTAAATTTTTAATCGTGTAGGTATTTTAAACATTTTAATATAAAGCAATAAACTAAAATTTCATTTACGATTTATGTACAGTAAGTACGGACAATAAATAAATATCTTAATATCGACAGTTGTTACTATATTTATCTACTGATATAACTAATAGACAGACTCAACGGGTATATAAGGTGTTCTAAACTTGTGTTGAGTAACATAAAACGAAACAGCGTAATGAATATTTAGAGACTATAATAGAAAGTAGGAACTAATATAATATATATTGTATGAAAAAATGTGATTTAGGATAATATCCAATTTAGATACTAAATAATATAATATAATATAATATAATACATTATTTAGTATATAGTATTAAAGACAGGTTATCAATAAATGATTTATAAAAGAAATAAAATTGTATAAATTATAAAAATCAATTAAGTTAATAAGGACAATAGTTTTAATACTAATACTAGTTGAACAATTGCATTATAATATAAAACACGCTCTAAAATAAAGTTTTTATATTAACTTATCTCTAGCATGTAACCATGATAAATAACATCAAGATTTGGTTCGTTTATATTAGTAAATTTATTATCAAATTGATTTTTTTCAATTTTAAATACCAATATTTAAAGAAAAAATAATTATCCACCAATATTTTATTAATTGGCATAATTTACATGTTATTACGATATTTTTGATATTTAGGTACATGGTGATTCTAATTATTATCAAAAATCAATTTCAAATGGACACTTGACAACAATCAAATCCTAATGGTATATTTTGTAAAAACCATATTACTTAATTATACAATTGGTATAAAAACATTACTTAAAGAGTTTCTAAATACTCTTTATAGGTTTAAAATTGTGTGTGGACGATAATTTTAAAGGTAATTCTCGATATTATCAAAGTAGTTTTTAAAAGTGTAAAGAAAAACGACTGAGGATTCAACGTTGTTCATTTTTTAACCAACGACATTGACACCCCCACTACCACACGGTTGTTAACCGAAAGTCTTATCTTCCGAACATTTGTTGTAATAAAACAATTTATTATTGCTTATAGATTTATTATCACAACACTTTCCACTTTCATTCGCCGAGGTGAGTGAAGCGAAACAATTACACAACACCCGCTCTAGTTGAATCCTGCCCGGCAATTGAACAATGAAATCGTTAATTTGAACAATAGAAAAATATTACGTCGGTTTTTCTCCTTATAACAATTTTACCGTAGTACAATGACCCATGAAAGTGTAAATAATACTGAGAAAAATCGTAACGGATCGTTATTTCTGTACTAGTATATTATTGTCTCGACATAAATAATAAATAAACTAACCTTTGATAGGTATCTTTTATCTTTTATTCAATGATTATCAGATTATTATATCGTGGACACCGTTCCATTCAGGCATTCAGACGATTAACGTTTATCACAAATTCATAATATTATATCCAAAAATATTCAAACAAAATATATCAGCGAGGAATGCGACCGAGGCTCTCATTTGAACTAAAAGACGTATATAATACAAAAAATGAATCAAAAATAATTGTCAACGACATCGGTTAGTATTGGACGACAATGGACAAACAAAAATTTGTTCTGTGCGTCAATATGAAACCAATTTGGACGTGCAAAACTATGCGAGTCTTTCAACGATGTCGAAACGTCTCCCTCCGGACCAACTTGGTTTAAAAAAAACGATAATAATATGCTATTTACCGTGGTACCTATAGATATACCGCGGTATGAGATAGAAAAGCTGCAGTCGTACTCGAGACCATTCAACCATTCCAAGGGCATCAGGCGACCAGAACGACTGAAACCGTTTTATACAATCACCGGAGAGCTTTTTTTTACGAATGAAGTTCCGTGAAACACTTCGATGGGAGCGGGCAACTCCATAAAAATATTATATTATCATGTTCTTTTGTATGTGGGCATGTCTATTGATACGTTTCAATATAGTTCCTACGGAAAACCATGCTTTATATAGCTGTGCTGATATGATAAAGACCCCTCTCGTTTGGTCATCTATTAATAAAATTATTTTACGGCAATTCGGAAAAATAAAATAAAATAATTCCCGACTACTCTATGCGCGCATACATCCGAATGTTTTTTAATATTATGTACACTGCAGCATAATATTATATAGGTATACCGTATACATAATAATATAGTGTATTATATGCGTTATAAAATATAATATTATGTGATATTGTTATTATTATTTTTTCTTTGAAATATCAAGAGTAATAATGTCGATGTATAAAAGCAGCGCTGGCGCAACGTTGGCGAAGAAATAGGCATGGTAGGTAGTTTACGCGAAGGACGTAGGGCTGAGGGTAAGTATGTGTGTGCGTGCACAAGCAATAACCGATGTTTTGCATATTTACACCGTCGGGAACTCGATAATATAAAACTTGATGCCTTCTCTTCCCGGTCCTCTGAAATCTAACTCCGGCCCTCCTGCTGCAAACGGGTCGGCGAGAGTGAGGTGCAGATGGTCCGCGAACTCGACAATTGGATAGTTTACAGTTTTTCCGACGCCATATGTGCCCACCGTTAAGCAAACATATTATTGTTACATTCGAGGCGCGATCGGCCGATCGGGCGATTTCGACCGACAGGTCTGTCACGGTCGAGATGATAGTAAAGAAGAGTGGAAAAATCGAAGAGAAGTAAAAAAAAGGGCTGAGTACTCAAAATCAATCGTAACATTCGTTGTTTAGTTATTTTTTCAAAAGTTTTTTTTTATACATTTACACTCTAAATGGGTAAGTTATACACTGTTTTCGCGATGTGGTTCTCCACCTTTATATTTTTCCGTGCGAAGATTTCCAATGCGACGCTAATAACAGATATTTATTATTAAACTGGGTAGGTATATAATATGTATACTTATTATGCGTCAAGTCTGCGAAAGGGATATCAGCTGGTCCATCAGTCATAATAAGAGAAATCAGATATTCACCGAAGGGTTAGAGTAGTTACTTTATATTACGCCTGTCAACTCTCTTTTATTATTTTTCAAATAAGTTCGTTCAATCTCGTGCTACTCCCAGGCGGCAGAGTAACACACGAAAACGTAAAAAAAAAAATAAAATAAAATTATACGTAATTTTTGCGTCATACTATATTATATAATAGAACGACTAAAGAAGTTAAGTAATATTTAAAAAACTCGATGGCATTCAGAGAAGAAATATGTTTGTTAAAAAATAAAAATGTGTCTCTTATATAATAGGTAGTTGATTAAATTGTTTTAATATTGTATTATAATATCTCGCAAAATAGATACCAACTTGAAATTAATTTACCGCTTTTATTGCCGGAAAATGAACAGATAAAAGTTCAAAGTCGATGTAGTATTATCGTTTTATTTACCGACGTGACGTATGTTTACAAACAAGAAGCCGAAGTGAGGTCCCCTAATGATATAATAAATTAAATTAAATACTTTGCGACGCACCGCTTGTTAAGTACGAACTGCCTAAAACTGCAATTTTATCGAATCGATATAAATACGTATTATTACTATTATGTAGAATACCCTTATCAATTTTATCGTTATAATATTTTTGTATTCCACCGATTCATGATTATAATGTTACTCGCTCGTCCATAAATTATATATTATATAAAACACGAAATACCGATATGGCCGTAAACAAATCGAAACACAAACAAATAATATAGGTACAATATAAGCAATCATATACATAACTGCAATTCGAGGCGACCGCTTAAGATTTTGGTGGTCCACGGCATGCTGTAAATAATAATAGGAGGGTACCATCGCTGGATGATTTCTCTCATCTTGTGCTTCATGTGTTGTTTTTATTATGTATATAGTATTATGTCACTCATCATTTTTACTTGTTGTCTTATGAAATACAGATTGTAAATTTTCAGAAATTAAAAAAATAATAATAATAAACTGTGTGGGTGTGAAAATATATAAACGAGTGCGGATAACGAACGTGGACGGTAACATAGTCTGCGAAATGTCTCGAGCGATAATAATACATAATTATAATAATATTAATTCAAATCGGTTCGTCACACACAAATCTCACGATTTACCGAGACGTTTAGCAGGTAGTTCGTAACGAAAAATTCACCTCCGATGGTTTTGGATCTCGCCACGGTCTATCTCGCCATATTATAACGATGTGTCGGTACTTTCGTAAAAATTAATTTTAAGTAACGTGCTCGGGTGTTGTCGGGTGTTATTAACAATTCACGCGCAATAATGGGATGAGGTACCTCCCCACTGTAGCCTCTAATTATTACGAGATGGTATTACCGCCAACGACCGCCGTAAACTCAATTTATTATTCGTGTAATTCTATAATATAATAATAATAATACGTGTGCGATATTATGACGTGCACAGAGTGATGGGTACGTTGGCGGTAATAATATAATGACACGATTTGTTATAAATATTAATATATTGTTCTGCGTGGGTACTACTTTAATATTGCAGAGTAGGTTGCACACCCAAAATCCTTGGATTGTTACACTATACGATATATTATTAGCACACGATAAAACCAATTGTTCGGAAATGATTTTTTTCTCTCTTGCGCTATTCACTTTTCGTCTCGCGAAAAGGCGTCGAAATGTGTACGACATTTCCGTAAAAAAAACTGATAACAAACTGAAACGTGGCTTTTTTAATAATTAATTTTTTTTTGATCCTTTAGACGATGTTCTGGACGGTGCCTATATAGTATTATTATATGGGTACACCCCTCGAGTGCGCTTTGTGCTGGTTACGTTAGTTCCGCCGACGTTCACACGTCTGTATCACGCGTCAAGTGTATTAATTATTATTCTTTGTACGCTATGATATTTTCTGGAATTCTCCTATACCGTACCTATATATTATAGTAGTAGTAGTGTCACGGTATGAATCCACTTAAAAAGTCTTTCGAAGCGATTTAATTAAGATCAACCATATGTCGTCCAGAGCGTTCCACAAACCGATTATATTAATATTATGCATCACAAAATTATAAGTTTTAAATCTTAAGCGTATTAAATTTGATTTTATGATACAATATAAAGCGGCTATTTAGTTGAACTCTACACACCGTTTTTGTATTACAAATTTAACATAAACGAAAAAATCAATGAATTAAATAGACCAGGACGAAAATGAAAATGCACATAAATTATTTATTTTATTTTCAACCCTTCGCCTTTATGTAGTAACAAAACAAAAAAATAAAGTATAACGCAGCAAATTTTTTATAGGTACCGTAATATTTTATTACGTTTACATATTTTTGTTCCATGCCTTGAATTGTTCGTATTAAAGTTTCAAGAGCTGATATGAACGCACCAAAATGTAGAAAGTGTTTGATAATTATTTTTTACTGAAAAGAAAAATTGGTCAAACACGAGCAATTTAACACGAACAAAATGTAATACCGTTCATAAAAAAGAATATATTATTACGTTGTTTACTGATAAACATACAATTTTCCCATATAAACTACTTTATTTATACAACATATTTATAGTGCTTTAATAGCAGCGCAGACATCCCACGGGAACGTCCTATTTGATTCCTCTGGAAGAGAAGATTAGAAAGGCAGTTACAAGAGAGGTTTTTGATTACCCAATGGGTTACTTCAAAGCTCGACTTCCCAGTGTAATGTTCCAGTTCGCAGTAGTAAAGTTGTATTAATCGAAATAATTCGTCTTAAATTACATCCATCGTACCTTGCATTAGCATTTATAAATAACTGTATGCGCTGATCAAATAGGTAACTGAAATCGTTATGGTGAGATTTGAATAATACGTAAGTACGTATTCATGTCAGAAAAGAGTAAACTAGTAGAATACTATAATAACTAATACTCAAAATAAGAGTAATTGGGTTAATATTTATTAAGAGTTGGGCTAGTCAAACAAGTTCATTGTAAAGCATATTATAAAATCATTCAAAGCAAAAGACCAATTTTTGTTAATATGATGACCATCATTGAAGTAAAATAAAAGATCACAGACAAACTGCAGCATCTGTATAATAATATAGTCTAATATAATCTAATAATATAATACTATAATCCCGAAATAAAATGTGTTTTCTGGTCAACATTAATTAAGAGTTGTGCAAGTCGCCCAAGTTTGTCGTCGGTAGAGCACACATAAAATCGTTCTTCCTACATTTTCGGTGGACGAAACGGCAAGCGACCAATTGGTGTTAGTACGATAAGACTAAATAAGAACAATATAAGGTCACGAACATAATACACTGCAGTCAACCGTGGTATGATAAAGTATGTTAAATCCACTTATAATACTAAGGTACATAATATTCGTTTAGATATACAAAATAAAAGCTGATAATAACATGTTACGATCTTTAAACGATCTACATAATCTAACTTGACGTACACCAGAAAGTGTATTCGTCGGATAAATGTATTACAAATTACAATCAACGTATAAAATCGTTAAAAGGCTTTTAAAATTTCAAATAAAGTCGCGAAAACCGTTTCGGATATCGTCACAGTTCGGTGCTGCTATGGCGGTAACGTCAGCGGAGCAGAAGAAAAAATCCCCAACTTCGCGTCACTTAACTCACGATAAGTAGCATGGTATAATGATGTGGGTGTGTTGTCAGATATTTTGTGGGTTTGAATAATTAAAGAAAACCGATGACAACGCTCAGTATAATATTTATGCTCCTCCACAAACATCGAAAATTTCGAAACGTTTCATAACACAATTTTTCTCCGTACGAATCAATGAAAACTATATAAAAGCGAATTCGTAGGCAGTACTATTATACCATTTTTACGGTAAAAAATTATAAATATAATTATCTGCTGAGAATTTCTTTGTATGGAATCGGTGTTGACCTTTTATTATTTCTGAACGGTGTGTTCTTACTTATGTTCAGCGATAGTTGTGTTCAGAGTTTTGTTTGATTAGGTACGACACTATATTGTCATTATATAATATTATCTTTTACGCATACCTATCTCAAAAATACTTGGAGCATTCGTTTAACGTCTTAACATTTTTAATAGACATACTTATCGACATAATATTATTATATTAACGTTTCATCTTATCATAGGTACCTACATCTAAGGCACAAGTCACATTTATAGTGTATTAGCATAAATGTTAGCATAAGCAGTATACTCAAGTACCAAACTACCTAACCTATAAGTAAACAATACAATCATAAGTTTATGATAACATAAGTTCTAAAGTTCGATACATCATATTTAATATTTACGGAAAAAAATCTAACCATATGTTAAATTTAATTCACAGCAAGATACAGCTGGTGGTCAGAGTGGTGAATCAAAATAAACCCAGATAACCCTGTATATATTAATTTAATATATTTCCGTTTACGTTAAATAGATCCCACCCTCCGTCCTTACACAATACCAACCTCTTCGTAAAGCAAATATTACCTTCGATTAAAAGCTGACTTAGGACCCACGACTTAAATTGAAAAGAAAAGCGCTCAAGAGCCAATTACATTTACCACGTCCATTTATAAAACCAATTCTCACAATCCACAAAAAACTCATTATGTGCAAATCTCTATTAAGGCTTATATGATGAGAAGCTATTCGAATTGGAGGTTGTAAAAAGCTTTTTCAAAAACTATACGGAAGTTTTCATTTTAAATTCTCTTTACAGAGTTTAATATTGTAATAATAATATATTAAATACGCCTTGTACCAGATATAATTTATAATCTGTGTTTGAAGCTTTTTCAGAAGTTAGTATTTGCGAACCTCCTACCCCTTTAACACGTTTCCACTATTAGGAAAAGCTAATGGAATAAAAGAGACCGACTGCTACGGGTAACAATACCTACCAACACAATGTCACTTGATTTTATTTAATTACCATAACTTAGCTCGACATAACGCAGACGGAAAGTATAATAATAATAAAATATATTGGTATATATTAAATACGAGATAATGCGAGCGATATAGTGTTAGATGTTAAAAACTAACTATTGCTCATAATAATATTATCTTTAGGTAATAATATTATGTTATTATTTTCTAATAAATTAATTTCTCCGCGTCACTCGACATAAGTATTCACCATTTATAATTTCACGCCATTTTTACCGGATGATACGCACGTAAGCACTACAATACAACTACACTATGCACGGCTGAGAAATGAATATTAAGCCCAACCGCACATTTTCCCCGTCGTCCGGAAATATTAACCGGAGTGTTAGCACGGGGCGCGGTTAGCGAGTGGTAATCGGTTACCGGTCCGGACGCGCACAAAAGCCACAAGCGGGGGGGGGGGTGGCGTCCGGTGGGGGCTAAGTACGGTGACGCGTATATTACTGCAGCCGGTAATGGTGGCAAATGTAAAAACCGTGTTTGCGTCGCGGGCCAAGAAGGTTTGCCGCCATGGGTTAATGTCGAATCGATACGGCGCGCCGGCGTCGGTGTCGTGTGTGCCATGACGGCTTAAGCCCTTCACGCACTCACTAAGCTGTCGCGATACATATTATTACGATTATATTATTATAATAATATTATAATGGTATCACAGAAATGTGGAATGCGACTTGGACCGCCAACTGACGATTTTCGAACCATCGGGTCCGGCCGATCCGGTGCGATAGGTGTATAATAACTACGTCATTAATATTTATATTTCATGAGTCTCTCTGCACGGCCACTTCGTCCGGTTTCCGGAAAAAACCTCGTTTCTGACCCGCTCGGTCGCGTTTGAACACTACCATACCTGCCTATCTATATTTTGTAAAACATGCCAGTATAATCGTTGTGATCGTGGTCGTTCGACTAACAACATTTTTTTATGGCGATGTTTCGAGTGAACCTCGTTTTTGATTTTTGTATTTTTATAGCGTGGTACGTCCGTAACGTTTTTGAAGTGTGTCGTTTGGTCCTCAGCCAAGGACTTTTAAGAAACAAAACTAACGTTCAACAATAATGATGGTACAATTTATTATAGAAGTAATTTTTACAATGGTGGCTGTAGAAATGGTGGGGAAACTGCATATTATTTTAACTACAATAATATGAGAGCACAACTACAACTCATTTATAGGGCACTACGTTAGTACTTAATAAAAAAAAAACTATAGTACATGATTACTCTCGTCCAAACTCAAAATGTGTAAACCAAAATAGTAAAATAAATAATAACAACCCCCTCGTGGTCCACCCTGGGTAACTGTGACGCATTTGGAGTACGTCAAAAATATGATATTTTTTATTGGTATGCTCTCAGGTTATAACTTATTCCGAACAACTCGGATATTAAATAAGGTTCATTTCGGGACCAATCGAGAAATTCCATTTTTTTATAATTTTCATCCGTACACAAATTGAGTCAAATCAGAGGATGGGTCGACTCGTCATTTATTTTTATCAATTTCGATTCTACAGGAGTACTACAAGTATAACAGCTCGACATATTTTTTTGTCGTTTCTTTTCTATTTATTTTTGACACTAGGACATCGAATTCTAATCGGTGCACGAATCGAGCGCGGCCAGGCGAACCGATGCGACCCGTCCCTAAAATTGATCGCACTGAAATGGGCACCGACTCAGCACGCGATGCTGTCAAAACGAATTGAGTCAGACGCCATATTATTATTATTACTATTATAAAGAGGACCGAAGGAATGAGTTCGGGGAAATATAATCTCCGAAGACAATCGGAAACGTGTGTACAATAATAAATAGCGACAACACGCCGTCCCGTACGGCTCAGACGCACATACAACAATAGTGTATAATATATTATATCATATAGGTAGTATTATTGGTCCGATGGGAATAATAATATCATAACATTATAATATGGTGTGAATGGCGGTGACTTTGGGTAGGGGTGAGGGTGATGATATATATGGTTCCCCGGGTTGTATATTATATGATTATATAGGAATTCGCAGACAAACGACGCGTATTGCGTATAACTGCACCTAATCAACTCGTACACAGTGTACTTACAGTCCTATATGTATCGAAAAACGCAATTTTTTTAAGTAGGTGGTTTATAAATACACAACGGTACATATAACGTGTGTAATGTGGCAGAATTTGAAGAGAAACAAAAATATTAACAATATTCGTATTACTGTTAAATTAACTATATGAAATAAATAATTAAACGATGCCGGTTGGTTCGTGTTTAAATAGGTACCTACGTACATTTGATGACCAGCGGCAAATTAATTGAGGCATTAACTTACCTAATATATGCAGTTAAAAAATAAAAACTAAAATGTTTTCATTTTTAATAATTTACATATTAATTAATTTTCTTATTCACTTTAAAGCCTATCAGAAGTAAGGTATCCATTATAATAAGTTTTAACGATTTTTCAGTTAATTTGTTAAATTATACGTCAAGTTAAGTATTCATATAGGTTGTAGGTATAATTAATACAGCAGTAGGTCATTTAGTACATCATCGGCTACACGCACAAAGTCGTAAGTCCCAGTTGAATTTCCTATGTTTGTTTGTATCGTTTCACACATCTGTTAACGCGACCGGATTACGTGGTCCCTTTAATGTCACATTAAGCAACTTCTACTGTAGTTAAAGCTAATTAATTAATGGTTCGTCTAATCACGCTGAATACAATGGTTCTAAATACCTAGTAAACAAATTCGAGCCCATTCATTTGATAATTTAGACACAAGCTTTTAATTGCCTTAAGTTAGGGCCTTTATTAAACTAGTAAACACTGTCGTGAAGTCCGAACAACTAACGCTAGAGAACAATAATAAAAAATAGTAAGAGCATTTTTAACAAAATATTTAGTTATTATTTGAACATTACGACACTGCGACCGGCCAGACGGTAATTATATTAGTTGATCCGCAAGTTCTTTTTAACTGAGTTAAGTTCATAGTATAATATCTCCACATTAACATATTTAAACTTTTATAAGAATTAAATAATATTTTCTGTTAACTATGAACTTCTAACTTAACATTCATAGTGTTGATTTAGCTAACTACCTAACTCAAGTTAAATTTTTCATTTTCCATTCTAACTATATCATAATATGTAGGTACACAACATTTTAATTTTACGATTATAACGATATAGTTGGCTACTGAAAATTTAGCATATATTACATCATCGTACAACTGAAAAAAGGTAGCGTTCGACAACTATAATTCACTAGGTAATCAAATAAAAAACCATCACATGGCGTAACCTTGGTATTGTGATTTTTTTTTCGACAGTTTTTTCACGTAAAATAGTTGTTTTTTATACCTACGTCAATAAATTAGTTTTCACTCCTTTCAGTTGTTTTCCGCTGATGCCCGTTAAACATGAAGGTAAACATAATCAGTGTTTGATTTTTAGTCATACAAATTTTGTTTGGAACTTTCCATCGTATTATTATTATTATTAATGTTTATTTTAGAAAAAATCCAATTCAGAAACATCTGATAAACGACAAAGAGACACGGGTCAAAGTTCTGTGTTAGACTCTATTTCAAATGGTGACTTTTTTTTTATATTTAACATATTTTAATGAATGACTCAATGACTGTTATTTTGATTATGGTCAGATATAAAAGAGAGTGTTGCAAATTCGTTGAAAGGCATGCCAGAAGTGAAAGCGTACGTTGCAGCTTTGAATAAATACAAACAACATATGTCAGGTGAAAATCTTATGTTATTATACTGCAGACGGTTGATGGAAATTGTTTAAAATATATGTGTCTATCATTAAAATAGTTATGATTGAAAACATTATTGCAACCGCGAACTCTTCGCAAGAAGAAATACAGACGGACGTACTTGCCTGGAAAAAAACATCGGGTAGGTTTCGTAAATGGACGAAAAATTTAATAATTATAAGCACGTATGTTGAGTACAACCCACGAACTTTAGAAAACGTAGGTATGAAATATCACCATAAGTATTTCAATTTGTGTTCATTGTAAGAATCAAGTATAATACAATTATAATAATGTTAACATTATTTTACTGAACACAAGTCCCAATCAATTTAAAATTAAAATTTCTCATTATAACAGAATAACATCTAAAATGTAATATTTGATTAGTAAATGTTAATAGTGCTTACGTTCTACGTTTTCTAATATTTTAATTTTAACCAAATTATTGAATTAAAATTTTTAAAAGTCATGTTAAAAATGATTAAGTTATTGACAAGAAAAAAATTGGAATATTTTATCTGTTTTTTTTTTTTTTAATAACAATGTGTATAATTCGGCAACCTATCTCTAGTCCCGCTGTTTTATTTTTATACATTCTCAGTCAGTGCTTATGAATAGTTAATATTTTCGCTTTCAAAATAATAAAAGGGAAACCATCAAAATTGGAGTATGGAGTTCCACTTATCGTTGAACCTATAACAATGCATGACGTTGGTCATATTGTAAATGATGCGTTTAGAGATTATTTGTGTCGTGAACTTCCTGGGAACAAGAGAAAACTATTTAACTCACTGGTAAGTATATACATGAAATGAATATATACATACATAATATACTGGTAATAGTATATATAAATATGTATATTAGATAAATAATAATATTACTGACGGTAATTTATTGTGATAAAATACTAAGGGAATTGAAAATAACCACTTACAAAAAAGTTATAATTGGCTGAACAGTTAAACGGCATGATAAATGTATTGTAGGAGCTCAAAGAGCATTTATCGTTGATTGAAGACATCCGGTGTGCGGAAAAAGACGTGATGGAAGTGCAAGAGCGTCTTTTAAGGGTTGACGACAAAGGTGATTGGATCGAACTGAAGTCAAGGAACGTTGAAAATTACTCGCTTCTGTGTCCACGGATGTTCGTCTTCGATGCGAACGAAAAAAAAGGAGGTGTGTACTTGCGGTTTTTATTTTTGCAATGTCTTTTGTTACTAGGCTAGCATGTGCATTTTAAATTAGGTGCTTCAAATGACGATATTGTTGTTAAGAAAAAAGTGTACGGCATACACAGTGAAATGAGGCGACTCAGGCTGAGTCTAAATAAAGAACGACGCATGTTAGTGAACTAAAGAGACATGTGTAGGTATAATCCAGAAGATTAACATGACGTCTTGTTTAGGTTGAACTTACACTGTCAACCCAAAATTGCGCGAAAATTACCTATTTTGAATAACACCACAAAGAGTGACTTAGTCGTAAATACCAATATCATAAAGTTTGAACGTTTCATACCTGGTGGCATTTACAAGGTAAGCACATTAATATAATTTTATACTAAACCATTAAATGTATTCATTTTTAGGTAAAATATAAATCGTGCATATGTATAGCGAAACTCTAGAGTAAAAACATAAACATTTTAATTAACGAAATGTACAAAGAAAAATCACTGTAATATAGCAAATTAAGTAACAATTATTAACAAGTTGTAAAAAAGTTACTTGGATAAGTAGTTTGAGCTTATAATGTAATGGATGTGTTTGAATGCGATTTTAATAGTATAACACTTTTAACTGAAAGTCACAAAATAAACAAAATGTGAATTAGCATTAAAAAAGAGGCTTATACAAATATTTTTTGTGATTCAGTTTCGAATGTATAATTTAAGAATATTTCTTAAAAATATACAAAAGCCATTTTCATTTGAATTATATAACATTATTTGAGCATGAATAACTTATTTAAGTTTTTGGTTAGCGGTAGAAGTTATAAAGTATCAATTTAAGGAGTAATATTAATGAAAAAACTTGACTTAAATGGTATAAATAGAAAAAAGTTGCCGGTCTTTGGAACTTCAGTTTCAGAATTACCACTTAGGTACCAAGTTAAATAATAAATGCGAAATGTAGAAATGTAGATGAACTTTTAGTACAGTACTTTAATAGTTTTTAACTAAATCAGCATATTATTACACTGAAATTATAAATTCTTCTTGATTTAACTACGTAATATTTTTAAAATAAATTAGGTAGGTAGTAAGTACTAGTCATCTAGATAATAATACTTATGCTATTACGTCGTAGTCGCTTAATATGTTTTCTCCGTCTTAATATACCAAAATTAACGTCCAGCAGTTCCAATTTTGTATTATAAGCTTAAATATTTAAGTGAATTTGACCTACTATCTAACTTAAATTTATGAGGATTATCTGTGTTCTCTCGTTGGTTTTTTACGATATTTTAATTTTTGAGTGAATTATAAACATTTTAAAATATTAATATTTTACATACCCACAAAACTCACATAAAAATTAAAATATCATGCTTAAAAAAAAAACCCGACGAAAGAACACAACAGATAATGCTTTTACATTTAAGACTTGAGTTTGACAATAGGCCAATTCACTATAATATTTAAGTAAACAACACAAAATTGAACTGCTGAACGTACATTTTGAAACCTATATTAATCGTTTGGAAGACGGAGACGATACGTCAATATATAATATTGTGTGGGTACGACGCGACGTCCTCTTAATATTGTAAAAAAATTCTTTTTTTCAGAAAACAGTTATCATTACAAATGCAGGGAAAAAAACGATACCATTCAAATTATTAACAAGCAACTTATGGTTTCACTACGATTACAACCCTAGATGTCCGCTTGCACCGGGTATGAATGCCAAACTCATTATAACATTTAAATGTACGTCGATGGAAGATAAATACGAACTGATATCACTAATGACGGCAGAGGATAAAAAAACTAACATTCTCGTCGGCGCGGTAAACGCGTCACCGATACTTCACTGTGAGTATAATATTATACTGAAAACCACGCATTTTCTACAACGATATTTCGTCTTTTTTTTAACTCTCCTCGGTTCTCTGCCACTGCTGCAGTGCTCTTATTTTAATATTGCAGAATAACTTGTGAATTTTAACATTATTATGCCCGAGGAAAAATAAATCACCGTTATCGCAAAGCGCGCACACACACATAATAATGAAAAAAAATGTTTTTACTTAGCAACAAACAACGATAACTCCGAATCTGCGAGCGAATATATATTATTGTTTTATAGCCTTAAAATTATAATGTTTTATTCAAGTGTTTTTATTGTTTTTTTTGTGCGATTAAAAAAATAGAATATTCTCGTGATGTATATAATAATATATTATTAAAGTAAATGACGAGAAATAACTATTTACGTAATTTACCGGTAAATGTCGTGAACATCCATTTTTAATTCACATAAGGTTGTTAGTAGGAATTACCGGGGAAATTTAAGATAAACTATACTTAACAAATGGTTATTGATGTATCTATTTGTTTCTACTATTTATTTTCACATTTTAAAGACACATAATATTTCAGATTATGAAAAGTACCTGAAGAATAAGATTTCAACAAATTATTTGTATCTTAGTAGGTACTCTTTGTCTTGCGCGAAAATATATTTATATAGGTACATTAGATAAAAACGTGCCACGCTGTTTGGTGCACAAAATATAAAAACTTAAGAGCTTATATTATAATAATTCATTAATCAGGTATGAATCTAAATAAGTTTTCACTTAAGACATCTAGTGAAAGTCCTATAATAGACACTTCTCTTCTATAACACTGCACGTTTGGTAAATGTACAAACTTGAAAGTCGTGAAGACGTCCTAAACAGTTTATTGTTAAAACACACGAAAATATTTCCAATATAGTCGTCGGTAGATTACGAACTTTTATAAATTTGGTAATTTACTGTAACGTAATAATATGCGTTAAACGAGTTTGCGTACATCGGAATTCGTAACATTTCAACCTCCTCCCTCCCGCGCTCTCACCAATACGGGGTTCACATGACCGCTAGACTACTATTCACTTGGCTATACACTTATAACGGTTAATAATATCGTCATGATATCATTCAAAAATTCGACCGTTTTTCATTTGCGCGTGGACCACGGTTTACGGACCGCATCGCTTTGAAATAGTATTCTGCAATAATTTCTCCCGGCTGTTGGACGATGATATACGCCATAAGCGCAGGTAGGTCAAACCGTTCACGCGCACACTACCGCATTTAACCACGATTCGGGTAACGCGGCGAGAATTCGCGTTTTAAGCGCGTTGGCCGACAAACTCTTTGGGGGGAGTTGTAAGTGATGGAGACTGACGCGCGGGAAATCGCAACCGCGGGCCGAACATACCGTTTTGGACTTGACGCGGTCCCACGGCGTTCGCCAAGACGGGATTGTTATAAATAGTCGTCGATATCCCTATTTTGCACTATACCTATATACCACATCTACGGTAATGAACACTGTTGGACAGCAGAAACTACCCCAAGCCGACCCCACCACCATACCCCCCCACCCTCGTAGGCAGTTTGTCGATATATTTCCGTTAGGTACACAAGCCATAAGTATTCGGACTAGTAATTCCAGGAAGTTTCCTATATAATAGTTATTCATAATATATAAGACCCGAGGTGCTAAATACCGACACGACCACAAACAAACAGCTTGTCCGTGTGTACGATTGTTAGATGGAAATTGTAATTAAATTAGAACGTATATTATACATTTTGATGAAACCCTGCTCTTATGTATCCACAACCCTTCCACGCACACTGAAAAAATTGTTGGTGCCACCCCTAAATAAAAATCGTACAAATATTACAAAAGTTAGCACGCAAATATTTGCCAAAAAAAATGCTTAAATTCCAATAGAGTTGAGGGGACTGGGGACGACACATACGTGATAAATCTGTAAGAATCAGAACACGGTAATATTCTACACTATAGAAATAGTCGATGGATAATAATATTATAGTAATTTGTACTCTATAGTGTGACTTTCGAGCGACACACATTTGAAATTATTTAATATAATATAACAATCAAACAGCTGTTGTTACGTTAGGACGGATGAAACGAATTTCATTTTATCGCTTCTACTCAACGGCATGCGCCTATATTATTTCTTATAATGTACTTAATATTTACTGAAAGCTACAAACGAAAAAAAACACAATACCCTGCGTCCCTATTCGAAAACCATATTTTTCGTTATTACTTTTAAGTTTAAAACGTTATTATATTTTATTTTTATAATTAATATTTATTAATAACTAGTAATATTCCACGTTAGGTTAGCTGAGGAATAAATACAACTGATATGGGTGGATAGTAATAAGTAACTTTTTTGCCTTTCGTGAACCAATAACAAGCGGAAATAAACGAATAAGTGGTTATGGTTTTAATATTTTTTCCCAAATTAAATGTGTGTACAATCTCGTGCCAATTGGTCGAAAACTGTAGATTTGCATATGTATCATTTAGATATAAACCGACTAAAAATATAATATTCTGTATTAGCCTGCTATCTATTATAATCTTTCTAGATTACGTTTTCGTTTTGCTTCAATTTAAATATTCTCAATTGGTTTTTGCCAAAATCGATCGAATATATCGCCATACACTTTTCCTCCAATATATAATAACTGCTACTCAATTTTACATTTATATAGAATAGCATTATTAGCCTAAATGGCAAAATATAAAACAATACATAAAATCATATTCAATTAAAATAAATATTTTATTATATGCATCTATTGCGGCAACCCTAAACATAAACAAATAAAATATTTGATTTTCGTGAGCTAAAACAAAACTCATAAGTGAGCGTATAGACTATAGTGACCCATGCGGGTTCAAATACAAACCGTTCTTGAATAATATTGATGTGGGTAACTTTTATTGAAAACTGTGTTAGGTATATATAGTTTTTGAGTCTATAGATAACAAAGAAAGAAACATTCATTTGTATATACCTATTGATAAAACGTAAACAAAACCAAAGCAAGTTTTAAATAAAAATAAGTGCGTTTCTGTGTATAATGAGCACTATTAAGAGGATTTAAAACTTTTGTAGACTTAATTCCAGTCATACAGAGTTTTATCTAAACCATTCTGAAAACTGGTGTGTATTTATGAGACATTGTCACATTTGTAATCAGCATGTCAACAATACATTGATAACTATTTTTGATTGTGTTATACGTACCTACGTACCTATTATTTTTTTTGAAAATAATAATTTTTATGGACAAAATTATTATTATCGCATTATATTTACAATTATATAATACAATAAAAAGTGTAATTAAACCACTAAAATACAACTCACATGTTTCTAGATTTTCTAGAGTGTTATGATGACATGAAAACCACAGACTGTAAAAAACTATCTCTTCGAAAACCATCAAGTGTCTGCTTGTTCGAGTGCAACGCTTGTCTGGTGGGTGCTTGTAAGACCATGATCATCAAGATAAAAAACGTTGGACGATCATCCAAATTTATTTTAGTTCCCGAAAACGTATGGTATACAAAATCCGTTGAAGTGAGTACAATACTTTTGTAATATTCAGCCCGGGTATGAAAAAGTAAAGCCTTTAATTTTAAAAGGCGACTTAAATAAACATATTGTGAATAAATATTAGACAAATGCCTATGCATAACTTTAAATATCCCAACAACGATATAAATGAGATTATATTATGAATAGGTAGGTACATATGTATATATATAAATACATTCATTTAATTTCACTTTATCAATTAAATATTAAAATGTGGTATTATTAAACAAATATTATTATGAAAAAAAGAGTAGGTTAGGTTAGGTTAGGTTAGGTTTATTGTATTCTTGATATTTGACATTTAAACTTTTTTTTTTGTAACAGTTACTGCTAATATACTAGCTTTAAAATATAAAACGTTGATTATGCTAAAATAATAGAAGAAATTGCTTAAAAACTCCTTAAAACGGTTTTATATTACATTCGGTATTGGCATTGCATTATTTAGTTTAAAAATGTAAATAGTTTAGTGTTACACGATAAGCTGCAAGAGTAATTGACTGTATAAGTGAAGGAATCCAAAGAAACAAGTAGAACTATTTATCCAAATAGTCCTTCTATTTAAATACTGAATAATTAATGTGGTAGTAAATACGTTAGACGCATAGTCAAATATAATATACACTTAGTCGAATATCGTCTTTGCTTTTACGAAGTTCAGCCATGATATATACAAAATTATTCACTCAACTAATGGGATTTATTTATCCGCCAAATTTAAATAAGGCACATTAGAAAGTCATACTGCATAAAAAAAAAAAATAAGTAATTTAAATCACTCTATTAACTTGAGTTTATAATGTAACGTAGCTACATAAATTCAATTCACAGTATACAAATATAAATTAAACATTAAAATGGCCGATATGTATCAATATTATATGAAATAAATCATACTCAAAAATTATAATAGGATGTTATTTGATTACAATAATAAATTAATGTAACGTCAAAACATTTAATGGATTAGATATTTAACAACATATTATGTATAAAATGAATAAAAAGGGTGGCTAACAATAAGAGCTCAAGGGAAAGAGCAAAAGATAAATGTTAAATATAATATCCTCCAAGGAGGTTAAAAAGAAAATGGCCAAGAGACGCTCTTGCCTAAAAAAAAAAAAAACGGTCTCCATAATATATGAACCCATAAAATAAATAGGAGGTATTGTTGATGGACGGTTTTCCCCCCACAAGACATTCAAGTCATATTTTACTCATGTCTCAAATTTACTTATTATACAAATTGTATAGATTGTAAATATGCTTTTCAAATAAATATAAAAAAAAAAAAAAAATATAATATAATTTTTATAGATTTGTTTAGTTTACAAAACTGTTAGAAAAACTTTCAATCTGAAAACGTAAAAACATGACTAAAAAATATGTAATATTATAAATATCAATAATCATTGATATAAATATTAAGCAATAAATTATTACTCAAATATGAAATTTTCAAAAACCTGAATGAAATAAAATCATAATTAAATTATTCAAAATTACTCGTCGATTTCGTACATATTTATTTTTGTCTGATATTATGATATCACAAGGATCATAATTAGCAATATTGTATTTAATATTTAACTTATATAAAATATTAATTTTTATAAAGTAGATCAAGGATGGGGAAACCAGTGTTTCATCCCTACGGGTAATATTTTCTTAATTATTTTTAATGCCAGACTGCTAATTATAATCCCCAAGCTTTAAAATTCTTAAATCCAGTCCTACATTTTTATATATCCATACACATTTTATTAATTGTCAAATGTCTATACGTGTATTATATTATATAATATAATATGTATGTTTTAGGACATTAGATGGAAACGAACATTGATTTTAGGTGCATTTACAATCACACCGTCAATATTCGAGATTGATTTTGAACAGACAATAGAACTCACTGTTGTATTCAAACCACGTTTATCGTCATTTTACGTATGTTTCTATTTTCTTTTAATATTAAAGTTTAAACTTTCAAAATTGGACAGAAACTTTAACGATTTAAATAATAATAATTAATAATACTAATAACAATAATAATAACTACTCATACAACTCCTTATTCACTTTTGGAACTAATATAAATGTGGAACAAGGTGAAACATTTTGTCAATATCTAACGAAACTGCTAGGTAGGTATCTATATTGTAAATAGCTTAGTAAAAATTGTAGTCAGGTGGGGACTGCGCTGTGCGATGTTTGATTTATATAACTTATATGTAATATTATTATCTGAAGTAGTGTGCTTGTCAAAGAGTCGTCAGCGCTGCACTTAAAAAAATATATAATGCAGTCCATTTCAAGGAATCAAATCGGAGCGTATTTTATATATGTATTCCTTTTTTGTCCATATGCAGTAAGCCGATCAACCTTTTTAAAATTAATAGCAAGACAAACAAGGTATTTTCGTCAAAATAAAAATAAATGATAAAGTTTGTATTCCAGAAGTCTTACAGCTCCAAAATGTCCAAACCTTATAGTGCCTATAATAAATGTATATGTGTTTGTCTTAAATGAACTTACTGACAAAAGATATAAAATAAAAAAAACTTTGTAAACAAACTTAAAATTTAAGAATGCGTTACACCTGCATGCATTGTCTCTCTCTAACAAACGCATAACATAGGTAGTAAATTGTACGTTTTGAATAATCTGTTATGACTAATATTGGAGCGAATTGACTAATTATCAAACTTAGAAGTAAGAATGTTTTCCAATGAACCTCGTAAGTTTCTTTTTTGATTTTAATTTTTAAGCAATTTGTGAGTATTTTAAAATGAAAAATTTACAGTTTTCAAGTAGAGTTAAACGGATTATCCAGAACGTACAATATTTGCCACGTTACGCATTTGTAAGACGGAGTAGCGCATGCGTAGCGTTCTATTACCATTAATTTATTCCCAATCAGAAACAAGTAATCACTGTTTTCACAAAATAAGACCGATCTTAATATAATGATAATTATTTATAAAAAAAAAAAGATTTACATCAGAATCTTAAGTAGGGTATTCATATTGAAAATATGTCACAATCAAATGTTTTAAACTAACAAATTTTAAAATAAAAACAATCGTTTGTTTCAAATCTCGTATATTTTGCGATGGTTAAATCGATTTTGTAGTTAATTATGATGGCCTAAAAAAGTTGAAATTTTTTTAATAGTATTTAATAATATTCACTCGACAAAACACACTAATATAATTTGATATTAACAGATTTAATGTTTAACAAAAAAGCCACAAAAAAATAAAAACTTTTCGAATCTAAGATTTAGTAAAAATACCTTACACTGTGTAAACACTAACAATTAAACAAACGGGGTTTTTTTTTTGCAGGAAGTTAAAGGTTTCCATAGATAACATGGTCGTGCTTAATTAGTTTTTAGAGTCATAAATCTTAAGTTCAGTCGGTAATTCAATTTAGTCGAAACATTTTACAGTGCGTATCTCTGGAGATGAACTACAAGCATACAATTTATGTTCAAATCCCATTTCATTTTAAAATTATTTCAATACTGCCAGTTTGAAAATTAGTATCATTATTACTTTTGATTATATATTTTAATATGCAAATTACATCAGACATTTTCAGTTAATCACCGTAATCATTTGATAAGTATTTGGTTTTTATTTTCAAATTTAATACCTATAGAATCAACTATAACTTCAAACATTTATTTAAAATATTAATACTTTTAAGTTCAGTAAGTTCTCGATAAAATGACAATAAATGTCCCGTAAAAATGTTCTGTTTGCCTAAATATAATAAGTTATTACTTTTTTTTCAATAACTCAAATTTTGTTTGTCCCCATAGGCTTTCTACTTTTGGGATTCGAAAGCATAATGACTATTAAAATATGCTTTTTCTCCAAAAGTTACGGTTAGAAACTTTTTATTAATACTATTATTATTGTTATTACTATTATTATTACTACTATTCCTATTGGCTTGATACTATTATTCTTTCCTTATTTCGTTTATATTCAGATCAATGTCATATGTTGTACGTGTCTATTTTATGAAATATATCCTCATTACATTACAAATACACACATTGTTTCGCCGGTCTTACATGTAGAAGCTATTTACATTTGGCACATGTTCAAAAGCCATTGAGATGTTTCTATCTACTTTGACTTTGTTTACACGTCAAGTGCTTACATAATAATAGTAATATCTACATGCGCTTACCGCCCATTCCATTACATAACTTTTCCAAAGATGATCTTTCATCTCGAACCTGAGTCGACTGTATTGTTACATATGAATAATAAAAATAAAAGTTTCCTCGGTTATCCGGTCGAGATTAATCCCAGTATTCGTTCTATATTTGTCTTTGCACACGCTTCACGGCAGTGACGGCCCTATCTGTGCTCCCAGGTGTGCAGGGAAATTATTTGAAACTTTAAGACGTCTAATTTTTTTAATACGCTGTGGTATGGTCTATATGAAAGTCGGTCCTTTGCATACCTATTACACCTGCGTCGTTCTGTTTCAGTGTGAACCCAGCCACTATAAAATCAAAACTCCACACGCACACATACACATTTAGACAAAGAGGGATGGATACTATACTAAGTTGTAAAACGTTTACCGTTCGCCTCGAGTTATACGGAAACGTTTTGTTGTCGCACTCGGGTTCGAAGACATAATTCGCCCACGTGAATCTGTACCGATAAATGTACATAATAACCTACGTATTATATATATATATATATAGATATATATATTATATAAACTATAATAATAAAGTTATACCGATCGTCGAGAGGGACGTCACGTTCACCGCGGCGTGGCGTGCCGATTGTCTCGGTCGAAGATGCGACGCGCCCCGCCCTGCCCTGCGATAAACCGCACCTTCTCCCCCCCCACCATACCATCGACCCACTCAACCAACCGAAAATCGATAACCGACCGACGTATCCGACGTTGTGTTTTTTGGGTTCGCAGTGTACCAGATTTATAATCGTGTCGGACAATTCGTGCGCACAAGAAGTGAACGTGTTTGGCGATGGTCAGATGTTTGGCGCTCGGAGCGTACGACTCACGGTAAGAAGCCGGACGTGGCGACGGGCAGGGAAAACGAAACAGCTACAAAGCTACCTAACCATATACCGTACACCGGCGTGTGTGTATGTATAATATACATTTTTACCTTTTCTGCCTTATAGGGACCGGGTTTGCTGTGCACCGAGGTGAAGGCAGGAAGTTACGTGCTCGACATGGGAAAAATTGGCGAGGTCGTCCGGTACGTGTACGCGAAAAACACGAGGTACAGCCAAACGCGCTAACGGATAACCCCACGCGACCGGCACGACGACGGTCATTTAGCGATATGCATGTGTGTGCATGTTTGTATGTGTGTAGGTATGTGTGTGGGTGTGTATATAATCGTCGTAACATTTCGGTTATTATGATACAGTTGTTATAATATTATGATTATCTAGAACCGATTCCCGTGCAGTCGTGAGCTGGGGGGCGTTAGGATCTAGTGGATGTGATGCGTGTGTGTGTGTTTGACTCGAGAAAATGGATGGGACGCACGTGATTAAGTTAAAACATCGCACGGCGTGTATAGGTATATTGTGCACCCCGGTATACCTCTTGCGTGTTCCCTGCAGGCGGACCACACTAAATTTTAAAGCGATCGCTAATCGCAATCCCAAACAAGACTATAATAATAACAACGAGGCACTGTACATATACGACACGAAAACCAAAACGGTAGATAGGTACGCTGTACGCACACATCACAGGTAGGTATTGTTATATTATAATGTCGCGCAACGAGAAATAAGTGTATTGTTTGAAAACGTGGTTTTAATCAATCCAACACGATCGCCGTTTAGCAAACTTAATACGTGTAAACGACATTTATTACGTCGGACAACTACCTATTTATTATATATTTATACGCCCCTACGCGTTTAAATTTTTAATGAAGCATCAATTTTTTTTTTTTTATCCCGTCTATTGGTTTAATTTTTTACGTTCAATGCCATCCAAAGTTATAGCGGTACGACGCATAATATTTACTATGATAATTTTGTTGTGTATACCTATACCCCTAACACCCGCAATTTAACGATATAAATAAACGCAGGACCGCAGTACCTACGAATAAAATTGTATCATGTGTATAAATATGGATATTATTAGGTGTGCATTATATAATGCACAAATATGTCAACTCTTTATCGTTAATATTTGCTGTTGCTTTGTAAGCCGAAGCCACAAAAGCCAACATTGAAAATACTATCTTGTACGTATAAAATATCGGCATCGATTTTGAGCCACTTACAAAGTATATTTTTTGTTATTGTTCGAGATGAGAAAAAATTAAATCTTGTGGACTGTAGATAAATTGTACGTAGTAGAAATCGAAACGATGTTCTGTTTTTGACATGACGAAAAAAAATAACGGCTGTGATATATTTTAAAAGGGAAACTGAATAGATAAAATATAAATACAATGTCAAAACAAGACAAAGTTTTTCTGGTTTTTTCTACCTCAGTCGTCGTCATAATATTATCTTATTCAATAAATTGCCATATTTAATAATTGGAGAACCAATATGATAAAAAAAACATTTTTCACCAAGTCAAATACTATAATCCTTCATCGAATACACGAAAACTATAAAAATATTTTCTTATTGAACTTTATCAGTATATTAATATTAATACTATTAATACCTACCTAATTTATCCAAATATTTGTTATAATTTGCAGTATAGCTATTAGTATAAGACTTATTGTCACGGGTTTTTAAGGTTTTAATTTAAATTGTCTGTTACTGAGTTACAGCATCAAAGTTCAGAAATTCTTCCTTGCACTTGAATTATTTTAAAACATTATTCAAACTGAACTAAGATAATTTATACTTTATAGTTCACATGAATATTAAAAACTTTAAAATTTAAGAGATACAATAAGTAAAAAAACTATTTTTCCAGTTATACTCATACACTTATTTCAATAATATTATTATTCCACAGCAAGTTGCCCAATTATAGTTTGTTCGAATAATGTTTCGTGATATGACTAAAAAAGCACACAATGTAATTTGAACATATTTATTGTACTCTATTAACTGTGCCTAATAATTTATTATTTAACACAAGTTAATAAAAACAACATTTTCTAAAACTATCTGTAACTGAATGACTGAAATCGAGCTATGATGAGTTTCACATAATCATGTTTAATTAATTATTTGAATAATGATTTTCCAGACAACCATTTTATAATTATAACCAAGTTTTATGTTATGATTATCGACAATTTTTTTTTAAGACATAATATATTATTTCACTTCTTTTTTTTTAAATAAGAGTTTTAATCTAACCTCCGATACTGATAGTTTAAAAATCTAAATAGATATCTACTAAACTGATAGGTATTCGAATAATCAAATAAGAAAATCATATTGCATTGGTATAAGAAGAAAGTATCGTTAGATTAAAAATGAAAGATATTTATAAAATAAGACTGGATACTACATGCTTATGACCCAATGAATCAGGATTTTTAATTATTATTTTACTCTAAGTTAAACCGCTTAAAATGTATGAAAACAAATTGTGTTCTACAAAATAATATTATTAAAATAAAAATATGCATTGAAAGGATTCACGAAAAAATTTTGTCTATCGCTATACGACGTCAATCATGGTAACTATTGAGTTATTTCCATTTTAAACGTGACTTATGATTTTTATGATTAATATTTAAAGAACAAGTACATTAATGAATACAGTTATTACAGTCGTTAACAATAAACTAATAGCTTGCAAGTTTTTCTTTTTTAATGATTTCTCGCATTGGTCTATATTATGCTTTGTACATGGACCGGCTTTAACGTCTCGTTTTTCTTTTTAATCACGTCATTTTTCGAACGTCGGACTAGTGTATGTAAAAAAAAAAAAAATTAGAAAAATATATATTATTAAAAAATGAATTATGAAGTTTTACAACACTTAAATACACGCGAGTGAGAGGAAAATGTGCGAAATAAAACGTATCAATTATTAGCTTGTTCGATATAAAATACCATAAATCTCTTTTTTCGTTGTTATTCTTTTTTCTTTCATTTTTTGTCCTCTCAAATAGTCGTATCAGATATCCGTATCGCTGGATCATTAATCATGCAATCGACAATCCAGGTTCAAAAAACGCCAAAGTAAATTTCAACATTCATCCGTCAACTGGGTTATTAGACAAGTTCTCGGAAACGATGTTTCGAGTGGAATGCGGCGTCTCCGACGAGATAGTCAATGGACAACTTACGGGCAAGTATCATGTAACTGCCACGTAAGTATTACGTGTTTTTACATTGTTTTATGCTAGTATCATAAATGCGTACACAACAAAAATTGTTACTAAAAACGAAATAATAAGTCAATCGATAACGTTGAAATGCATACAAATGAAAACGTGTTTATACACTGACTGCAAAATATCGATTGTTCATTATAATATTATTTAGGCTATCGAAAATGTTATTAAATCATAATTTTTAACCGTCCAAAGCTCCAAGTTAAACCAATATAATGTGTAATGAGTTTGCGAAAATTGTCTTTAGACAATACGTTTCTATATTTTTACAAACTAAATCAAGTTTATACTCAATTGCATATTTTAACTACAATAATAGATTTATCAACCAAACAAAATTAAAATATTGCATACGTTACTCGATTATTTTTTTTGATTCACTGAATCACAAATTCCTAAAAACATGTTAAGATTTTCAAAATAATATAAAATATAT
Source organism: Sitobion miscanthi (assembly GCA_008086715.1). Taxonomy (NCBI): domain Eukaryota; kingdom Metazoa; phylum Arthropoda; class Insecta; order Hemiptera; family Aphididae; genus Sitobion; species Sitobion miscanthi. The sequence goes on along the minus strand of CM017799.1, from coordinate 10,071,042 downwards.
ACTTGAATATTGTTCTCAGTTGTGTTACGGTTACAAAAATAATTACTATCGCAGTTAATATAGTTACTATAGATTAAATACATTTGTTTAACCAAACAAAATAGTTGTTGCTATAATAATATAATTTTACATAGTTTTGGACAACACTGCGTCACAAAAAATTTAAAAAAAAATGTTAATTAAAAACAGGTCAATTAAATTAATTTATTTTTTTTTTTAGTGTGATAACTAATAAAATGAACAAGGTGCTCTTAATCAGTATTCAGTTAAATCGTTTAGTTGAAAAAACATTTTACCAATGAAAATCATTAAACACTATTTACATTTACATTCTATTGATCAAACGCATAAATTTATTAAAATGGTTTAAAAAAAAAACCACATTAATAAAAACAAAACGCGTATACGTATACCAGGCACGTCTACAGGGTGAGAAGGGGGTTGATCCCACCCGAAATGTTTTTCTGTTTACGTTTTTGACCTATATAATTCATTAAAATGTTTTGGTGTTTTTATATGTCTTAAATGTCTTATATAATAACATCAGTGACATCTTCGTCGGTTGAAGATAGTGAGTTACTATCGTGATACAAATCTCATATTTAATAAGAGAGAAGGCAAAAATATATAAATATTTAATACATAATATTAATATTAATTTAAATATTACTTCATATTTGAATATTGATTTATATAATTTTTAGTTTACTATAATTATTTGTGTTTTTTAATTTTTGTACTTTTCAACTAATAAATAAATAATATTAATCCAGACAATTTTAAATACTATGATAACACAGTGACACTACTACAGTCGTACATACCTTAAAACAGACAGAAAAAATAATAAATTACTATTAGCTTGTCTATCAGTTAGTAATACCAAACGACAATATTTCATCTAAAATAAATTGGTGTAATGTCCCAATTATTCCAACAATAACTTCTATCATATCGTTTTATTTTTATAACTCTTCTGATTAAATAGTTTTTAGTAGATGGTTTTAGAAACATTGTTTTTTCTCCAATGAATTTTGAAAATAATATCTACTTCATCACTTAGTAGGTTGTTAGGTTCACCGCGAACAATCACTACATAGTGATGATAAAGATAAATTAAAAAATTATTTTTGATGCATGTAACTATAATAAATCAGAGTTCTTATACTCTATAGTATACTCAATAGCAATTGAGTGGATTGAATTAATGTTTCTAAAAATTGTGTTAGAAATTATAAAATAAAATAGGAACTTATTATGTTAGTTGTGACATGTGCGGTAAATGTCGACCAATAATAGATATATACTAGTCCTTCTATACAAAGATGTTTTAATAGGTATCATTATAAATAGATATGTCATTAATAAGATTCATAGCGTTCTTTATAATGAAAAAAACAGTATAATGGTGAATGTCATAGTCGTTTAACTTAAAACAAAAATAGTTTGAAATTAGAACGTTTAAATGAGAACTCTAGATTGTATTTTTATGCTAATTTTGGGTTTGGTACATTAATTTTGATATGTACCATAAATAAAGGTAACTCGCAATTTACATTACACTCCAGTTGTATTAAAACTTATCATAAAACTTTTATAAATCTCCCTAGAACTTGGTTATGAATTCTTATTTTTTTCTAAACAAGCAAGAAGAATATCAAGAAAAATCGAGTAAATCATTTTATTGGCTGTAGGAATTTTATATCAGCTGTTATCAGGTCAGTTGAAGACTATATTATTTCATTTAAAATATTGATATTGTTACCAGATAAAATTACCGCTGATCTACTTTAATGTATTATATAATAGTATTATAAATCTCCTACAATACAAATATATTTAGTTTTTAATATGTGAATGAAAATATAGTTAGTCAAATGAAAAAAATGAATCTTGATCAAATAATCCAATTTACAGAGTGCATTTTTAAAAACACAATATGATATATATATATTTTCTAAAATATAAATCATGCAATTATAAACAATATGTATTAATGCATTTACAAAGGTTAATTTTCATCTCAGATGAATTAATTATAAAAATATTTATCTTCCATTCATTTCCCATTCTTAATATATATTTTCGAATGGCAATAATAATTTTTTTTTATTATTATTTATTCGCTCAACACTTTTTTTAAATTATTATACTAAAGTTTATTTGAAATATTAATATTATATTATAGTGAAAAGTATTGAATATTTTACTGAAAATGTTATTTTGGATAGGTACATAAATAACTCCTTGACTCAATCGTCTAAAGAGTAGGGACTCTGACTCGTTAATTGACTAGATACAATAATTATTTATCGTCATGTACTTCACACAATATTCAAGATACCCTACTCAGTGACTAATTCAATATATTTTAGTATATTTTTTTATAGTAAGTGCTAGTGTGTTACACATACCAAATACGGCAGTCGGAAATATTATAATAACAAAATATAACTAATTCGTAAATTGTAAATCGTAGTAACTATATTAAATTATATTTAACACGTAATATATTACATATGCAATTACTATTAATACTCAATGTATAATAATGTTTTTAACGTAAAAAGTTTAAATAGTTAAAAGTAATTTAACTTAACACATTATTTCGTTTATAAAGGGTACACTGGTACACAGTACTAATAAATTTATTTATGTACATGACATATTATACTCGTTTTATAACGAAATCCACTAGTGCAAATATAGGTTAGTTACTCGAATTATAATTGACTAATTTCCATTCAATTAGTCCACTCTTGTTTATGTAAATTGAGTTAATATAATTAATTCAGTTATTATTGATTTGTATTTATAAACTTTTTAAAAATGTAATGTGGACAATTCAATAGTTCCCTTTGGGTTAATAAGTTGGAAAAATTTGAAGAATATTATTTTATAGTTTATTAATAACTATAGTTCATGATCACCAATGATTATTGTTAAAATGTATTTATATAACCTAATTCAACTTGATAAACTACGAACAGACAGTAAGAACAGATTAGTCCTGACAAATATTATCAAATTAATAGTTAAATTTCATAACTTTCTTCGAATAATATAAAATATCCGAATGAAAGCTTATATAGTACCACCAATAAATAATAAATAGTATATAAAACGTTAAAGCATCAGAACTTGTATAACATTTATCTTTATTTCTTATAAGTTCGTTACACATTATATGGTTAAATTTTATGAGTTCCGGTTTACAAAATTATTAGTTTAAAAATATTTTTGGATCAATATTTTGTTAACACTCTACATTATTCGTTTTCACAAAAATATGCTTTATATATACTCACTAAACCAAAGTATAATTTGGTTTGAATATAAATTTATACCTACGTGTTTGTTTATTTATTTACTATTTTTTTTTATGAAAACAAAAAGCATGATGATTGATGATATCCCCAAAAAAAGTATCGACGATCCAAATATATTTTTTGAAGAACAAGAGGACAACCCAGAGGTAAAATATTCAAGTATAATTAATTAAAAATTAATTAATTATCTAAGATTAATAAGAGTTTATCAATCACATTGTATAATCTCCTTCTAGATTAGTGATATAAATATAAGCATATAATATAATAATATATAGAGTATATAGTATATATAATGACATCATAATACGGAAGAGTGAAGGAAAAAAAACATTATTTACTCTTATAATAATATTTTAAAACAGTTAATAATGAACTCACGTGGGTAAAACAAAAAAAAGTTTTTGGATAAGAATGATAAAGTTGCATTCGATTATTATCGTTTACTACTTACCTGTAACCTAATCTATAGTAGGTACTTATCATAATTATTACAAAATAAAAAATATTCGTAGCACTTTAAACGCAGCGACTAGATTCTTTTTTGATAATGTTTTCCCGAATTTCGGCTAAACAATGCCTAATCTTGGGCTGGGAGAATAAGAATAAAACTAATTCAATTTAACAATTTACTCTGAGCCGAATAAATAAGGACACAACGGTGAGAAATAGCAGTTAATGAATGTATATTATTATGTAGATCGTAGTGTAATTATACTATATTGTAGTATACACAGAATCGTACTAAAACGACAGTGTGCTAGTTTAATATTAGATAGGTTTCCTAGTCGTTTTATCATTTAACCGACGACTTGGACACGGTCATTTCAGTAACTTTGAACATAATATTACTCAATAAAATATAACACGGCAGTAAACCCGTACATAATACATATAATGTCTCCACGCTGTACGGAACTACGTGTAGTTAAATTTATGGCGATTGTTCTCTCGTAGAACGAGGATAGTTTTATGAGATGACCGTCTGCATCAAACGTCATTAATAACAATAACTTCAACGTGTAAATAATTAGAGGATCTAATTTTATTTCAAATGTTATGATTAAAAACGTAGGCATTATAAAATATTATAAATAGTAAATAATAGCCAATAAGGAATAAAAATTATACCTACGTCATGTAACAACATAGTATGCATAATAGATTCTAAGTCAATCTCAGTCTTTAAATATTAATAGGTTAAGCCTATTTAAGCCGAACGAATTTTTAATATTTATCAAGTATTAAAATATATTCAATAAAAGTAAAAAATTAAAATTTTTTAATATAAGTACGGAGGTAAAAGGACATTATTTTTGAACAGAAATCAGAATAACTAAGATAGTCAAATAATTTTTTTTTAAATTTATTTTACTTTCCCATTTACTAATTATTATCGTAAGTCAATTAATCATTTTAGCATAAATAAATGAGAGCGATATTTATCCTAACCTTATAAATAGGTACATATTCTGTTCAACACCAAACATCATAAAACTTCAGTCTATATTATCAATGAAAATCGTAGAACCTAAATATTACAACAGTTTCTGAATGTTCTTTGCTTAAATGATATTAAAATATTGAAAAATCCATATTTTCATTGTATACCATTAAATAATATAATAGCGATTGGAATATTATCCTTTATCCCTATCGAAAAAAAACCAAATTAAACAATATCTCGTCTGATTAAACATTATACAAGCCGATTTCGTTTCAATATTTCATAGGTATGGTATTAGATTTCTGTTATTAGTTTTCTGGTTGTTGTTTGACCGGGATAAAAACGATTGTAAGTTCCGGGTATTTGCAATCAGCTTTGAAATAATAAATGAGAAAAAGTTATCGATATACCTGTTTACAGTAGTCTTTCAAAACTATAACGTTTCCAAAACGGCCCTAACGTACTAATCTGTTTTACAGTCGCTGTCAATAGAAATGGCTGAAATCGAAGTGATAGCCGAGTACAATGGCAAAGAACGCATATCATTATGTACCGACCGCATAATTGTGGACCTGAATTGGTACCAACTAAGGTAGGTAATATCTCTAAACAAAATAACATATACCTAGGGATATAGCTTCAATGGTGCACATTAATAATTGCCACTCACTACTTTTTTGTTGCTGTTCTACCTAATATTATGCATACCGAAGCGCCGTCTCGCATATACAAGGCTAGCTGTATCTACCCCCCCCCCCCCCCGAAAACAATTCCTGGATACGGCCTTGAGTCTATATAATTATAACTGTCGTAGGACCGATCAGTGCGTAAAAGAAACAGTGACCTTTACCAACAACGGGTCGTGTCCCGTGCGCGTCTCGTGGATGCCCAGCGCCGATAACGCCGGCGCGGCCGTGGGTGTGGCTCCCGAGTCGTTCGAAGTCGTGGATCAGGCCAAGATCAGCGTGCAGGTTGAACCCCTGCGCCCGGGGTCCCAGTTGCGGGAGACGTTGAGGTTCTCGGCCCAAAACCGGGACGGGTCCACCGGCGAGATTGTGCTATACGTGCGAGGCGCGGTCGAACGGGTGCCCAGAGTGAGCGGCCGGCCGGCGATGGCGCCGCTCGGCCACGTCTGCGCCGGTACGCTGGAATCGTACCACGTTGAATTCGAGGTGACCTCCGACGGGCCGTTTCACGTGCAAAGGCGTCTGTACGCGTTCGACGCCTCCGCCGGTGCAGGGTTGAGTCTGCGTGGTGACGCCAAGTCGTTCGGACCGTACGGAAACGCAAGTACAACGCAGATGCAGCATATGGCGACGTTGAACTTTAAGACACCGGTCGACACCGAGGTAAGAGGAAAATGCTGGGTGGCTCTGTCGGAGAATTGGTTAAACGCGTAGCTGGTAGGAAATTATACTACGCAATTGCAGAATTCTAATGCTATTAAGACATTAAACTTGTCGTCCACCGACGATGAGGAGAAAAATAAAAGTAGTAGTGCGATATTCACGACCCGACTACGTTTCGACCGTATTATCTACTTATTATTTTGTTAGAACGTTTTAACCTAACCTAACGTTAAATAACGCTGTTTCACTTTGTATAATCAACAATAATCATATTTTTATTTAATTTCCTCAATACAGTTACTTCATGTCGTGAAATATTCTTTGATAAATTAAAGAACTACTCGGTTAGAAATAAATTCAAGTAATATTCAAAGAGGGAAATTGTACAAATAGAATAATTTATAATTTATCTACCGACATACATAATGTGTTTACAATAAAATCGAAAACATAATATCAAAAATAATCTACGAGTATAATCAGTAATAATTATCAACCCGTCATCGAATAATTACCATACAATATAATTTTATTTTTGTTGGTTAACAATTTAATACAGGGCAAATTAAATTGTATTAAAATAAAAAGCCTATCGTTTTTGTATAAGACTGAATTTGTAAACCTAAAAAACAACAAAAAAAAAAACTTAAAAAAGATTAAATTATATTTTGAAACTTGATATGCACAAAGTGAAAATCACTTCCAGACTAGTGTTTTAATTAAATGGTGTGGAATATCTCAAGTGTTCGTATCTAGTCAAGCGAATAAGTGATTATATGAGCCTGCTTAATATAGTTTATAGGGTTTCTTTATTAATTTATAATCACTGAGGCAGGTACCTACTGCCTGGTGGTAAGTCGTCCACAATAATATCATGTCAACCTTTAGGCAACTGGAATCTCGTGTCAATTAGTCGAATGGTCGTTCGCCGGGTCAAAGACTGTCCATACCCAGTCCATGACTTACGCGACACTCCCAGATGTGCGTTTGAACGTTAACACTATTACCATTGCCGAGTCCCTTTACAGGGACATATCTCACAGCCACAAAGGAATTCGGTTGCTCAATAATACACATTGTAATTTCGTCTACTCTTGGGGTAACCCAATGGGATCGGATGCGGATAAAATAGATTGCGTGTTTAAGCCCAGCAGTGGGACCGTTAATGGTGACGCGGACGTTGAATTTGAATTTATTGTGACGCCGAAAAAAAGCGTAAGGGTTGCTACACACTATGAACTCTAACGAAGGACACGTGATCCAAAGACGTATTGATTTTGTTTAGGGCCATTTAAACAAATGCCATATACCATTTTTTGTACAGTGCAACGCACTTGCACCACAGCAGATCACTGTCGAATGTTGGATATATGAATTCAATGCTACAGTGACGTATGTCGACGAATGGGACACGGAATACAGCATTGTATGGCAAGACAAGTACGCATAACTCATTGATATTTTTTTTATCGGTAATTCAATCAACAAATTTCAATATTGCATAAAAGTTTAACGAAACTACACTATTCGTTCTGATTTCCATGATATTGTTTTTTTTTTAACTTGGTATACATTTAATAGGTACCTAGGTATTGTTTTATAATCACATAATAAGATCTATCTATAGGCATGGCGGCAGATGCATCAATAATCATTTAATTGTATGAATAATTAGATTTGATAATTTAGTTTAGTAAATATTCAAATTTCAATAGTAATTTATTTTATTTTTATCTATACCTTAAATTAAGCTTGTTTGACGAAAGTTACTGCACGGTACCTATACTGTCAACGGCAACTTTGAATACAATAAGCATTAACTGAAATCCAACAAAGTTTTCAGAATTTGACTATAATGTACAAATTATGTAACAGTAAGTCCGTGATCATCATTGTTTCCCTTTTATTATAATTAAAATGTCCAATGATTCTTTGTTCAGGCAATATACTTTTATTATTTTATTTGAGTATATGAGCACACATATTTCTACAACAATAATTAATTCAGTTTTAATGTTGCAACCCCATTAGTTATTACTTCTTACATTTTTACTTTGACGCTATTCGTTTAAATGTATGTACTAAAGACGTTGGATATTATGATTTATAACAATATAATTAACACGTCTATAATATACGTCTTTAGGTATACATTTTAGTAACTCAAAATGTAATAATAATGTTCAAAAGATTTTATTATTTTAACTTTCTAGCCATCATTGTTTAATTTATCATTTACGTTTGTTAGTAAAAAACAATGGATCGTCGATACTGACCAACCGGAATTTGAATTATTAGAATCCGAAAGCAATCAAACTTCAATAACCAAAAATTTAAATAATTTTGATACAGAAAATGCAGAAGAATATGAAATCGAGTAAAGTTATAATATTAAAAATATGTGTTATATATCAGACGAGTAATAGTTTTAGTTATAAAACAAAAACATCACTGAACCAATATTATTATTATGATACTTCATTATCTTTTCTCGGTTTTTAATATTACTTGTTAATTTTAAATGTTTAAACATTATAATTAAGTACTTCATTAAGCTAATTTTTCAATTCACTTTAGTAGAAAAAAATGAAAGACCTTTATCGTGTGTGTATACTACGCTTAAATCAGACAGTTTGTTTTGCGCTTACATAGTCACAAATTGTAAGGTATCTTTATTATATTATAAAAAAATCTTCACATAATAATTATATAACCACGGCAAACAACTAAGCGAGTACGCATAAAAGTTTCTAGCTCGTTGAGCATTAAAGGTCTGATAAAAGCTAACAGGGAAACCATAAAATGACCGGATGCGATTGCCGTGTATATATATAGGCCGGAAGACCAGGAACCGACCAAATGGCGTTTTGGAGAATGGCCGAGACGTGACACACCGTTATGCGCACCGTTGGTCCAACAAATTGAACAAGATCTGGACCACTACCACCCCGTAATGGCGTTTAAAGACATCGAATGCAATACAGGCACAGACATTTATAATAATTACATTAAATACAGTTTGGAGACAATCTATATTTTCTGACTGTGTTTTTAAAATAATATGTTTAGCTGTGGAACAGAGTATAACTATTCGAAACCCTACGAAAATTCCTTGTCAAGTCAAAACGAAAGCTAGATATCACGGCTATTCCGTGCCGGGAAAAATAGACAGTGAGTACAAAGCCGCATGGGTATTCATTATAAACCAAACATATGATCAAATATCTTATCGATTATTGTATCCGGTTAAATCGCTATAAAACGTAATCATGGGCATTAATGAGAACTACAACAGGCATTGATCAGTGTACAAAGATATCTATAGTTTTAGATTCTGGTCTTATCTAGCATTTAGAGAAGGGTGTGCCAAGGAGACTATAATAATAACTCCGTAGCAATATGATGTTATTAAACATGTAAGTAGGACAGACAAAAAATACTAACAAGTTTTTTATCAGTGGCCAAAAATTGTGTGTCATTCAATATGATTGATGAGAAAGGATAAATAACATTTTACGTAAATCGCACCTATATTTTAGACTTACTTATATATGTATTATATTATAATCACTAAATTATCAGTTATTTAAAATTCCAAACACTTTGTTTTATATTAAATAAATAATATATATATTTATATTTTTTATTATTATTTTGCGTGTTATGAACGATCGGTATTTAATGTAGGAAAATGTTCGAGTGACATATTTATGGATTAGGAATCTACATAATGATATGTAGCACTTAAGAGAAGTTATATTGTTCGGTAGCTTATAAAACCGTAAAAAATGTTGGCAATAAATTATAATTTATCCCAGTTGTAAACTAAATGCATGTAGTTTATTTAGTGGTTATACAGAATATAATAATTTTAAACTTGACATTTGGGGTGGTGATTCGTTTAAGCATAATAATTATGAATATGGACGTGATTTTTCCATGGTATTTTAAAATACCATAGAATTTTTAAATTTGTTTGTTTGAAAATTGAATATATGGTTATCAATAACTATGTATACGTTGTTTTGTCAATAATTTGAAACTTCAAAAATAGATTTATTATTTTACATTTAATTTCATAAAATATGTACTTACATACATTTAAAATTCATGACACAATGTAGTATAAGTAATTGAATAATAGCTTATTATAATGGGTTTATTATGGCTGATTCATTATTCTCTTTCCATAATATCTTGAAAGTACAATAATAATAATATATAATAAGTAGGTATAACTATCTTAATAATTCAAACTGGGTATAACATTAAGGATTAAAATACAGCCTGTGTAACCATCTTACATGTTCCAGAGCCCACAGAGCCTTACTAATCCAACAGATTAGGTACCTACAATAACAATTAATTAAATATAAGAACTAACGACCATATTTTTACGGAAAATATATTCTAAAACATATTGGTTTTTTTAATTTACAATTGATAAAAATATTACAAATGGAAATTTTTAATTTAAATTAAAAGTTTGAGATTTAGATAATATTATATATAATAAAATTGTAATATAATTATTATTAGTGATGTCATAAATCGATAGTGAGTTAGACTAATGGTATATTTTTGACAATGCACTTTTTTCATTCTTGATCCCAAATGACAACTGCACTGATGAAGATTTAAAATGAAGATGTCAGAAGGTAAACGGGTTTTAAAGTTAAGAACAAGATGGGTAAAAATAATTTGTGGCAGAGGTTCTCGATCAGTAAGTACAGTGGTACACATTGTGTTTCCAACGAAGAAACATTTTCCACGGAACAACTTATCAGTTAAATTTATACTTTGTACTCTATATTTCGAACAGAATAACAAAAAAAAACCTATTGTTCATTAATTTACGCTGATCAAATTCTGTAATATTTTATACACTTACCAAGATTAAAGTATATTTGATATTGTTATTATTCGCAGTAATAATGTTTGGTAATTTTGGGAGAAAGTAATCACCCATGATCTATCATTAACGACTACACTGATAATAGTATATGATGTATAATCAATACTAAATATAATATTATGTTAAATATAGTTTCACATCTCAAGCTAAACTGCTTTTATTCACGCTGTGTTTTATTTCCAGAGGCACATCATATCTATGCCCTTTTCTATGAGGGATAAATAATTGCTGTAATATACCATATCACATGTATTTAAAAATTACATTAGGGACTTAAATCGTTATTTAAACCACACCACGCAATGGCCATGCCCGTCAAGGGTTTTTTTTATTGAAAAATTCTACAAATAAACACGGGTCATAACACTTATATCGTTTATAAAGTATAATATCTGGCACGTTAATATAAATTCTGATTAGATACAATTGAGGCATTTGATTTTGATTTTGTATATTTGAGACTTGTATTAAATTACATATTATAATATATTTTTATGAAAAAAAAAAAATAAAAATTGTACACTAGCTATTAAAACAATATGTCTTATTGCTTCATCATAATATAGACTAAGCTACGTGTAAGAGAAGATACACTAATAGAAAAAAATATGATAAAAACTCTAAAGTTAATTGCTAATGGCTATAAAATAAACAGAGTTCGTTGAATGGACGAAGTTTAGTATCGTTGGATCAAAAAAATTAAGTATCAACGATAAAAATTACACAAAAAAGTTAATTATTAGTATGGTTTGCTATTAAATTTTAAACAATGATAATATTAGTTGCAGCTAAACACACCATTTAAAGAACTGATAACGAATTCTTAATTTTATCAATATAGTATATTAAATTTAAAAATACTTTTTTATCTGTTAATATAATAGGGGTATTTATAGTAGTTTTTATTGTTATTTTTACTTAAACGTGACAATTATGTAAAATCAAGTAAAATCAATATTTACAACTAGTTTTTCTCAATTATCTAGAGAAATGATGTGAATTTTCCAATTATGACGTATTGGAAATTCGAATTTTCAAATACCATCTGTGTCCAACCAATTTATTGAATATCCTATAAAAACTTTTGTATTGCTTTCACTGTCCAAAAAAATGTTTTCCAAAGAACAAATATAATATTACTGTATTTTCACTTCACTCAGAATTCAAAACAACAAGTTTTAAGAAAACAAACAAATATCATGATTTTTCGATAATTTTATAATTCAACGCGAGGTTCAAAAAACATATCTGTCCACTACCTACGCTTATCATCACAAAAAGAGATGTTTAAATATTTAGTACTTATATGAAAATAAAATAGGCATTTCCTTTACCTAATGATAAATTATTTAAATGTATTGTTTATTACAATGCTTAGAAAATATAATTGTTTAGCTGCTCAGAAAAAAAATATACCTATGAGTTGATCCAATTATAGGTAGTGTTTAGAATTCACTAAATTCTGATACTTTTCATTGTGTTTAACATTGTGCAAATCAATTATTGCAGTGATGAACTTTAAAAATATAATCGAATAGGTATATTTAATAAATACAATAATATTATATAGTATATTATATTATGATGGTTATGTTAATTTAATAAAATTACTAACTGCTAGTGTATCTGCTTTTAATATTTAAATAACAAAACTGTAATTTCGAAGATATAATTTTAATTAAGGGCTTGATTACAAATAAACTTCTAAGAACTAAATCAATAAAGTTACCACTAGGTAACGAATTTATCTGATTGACTTTATAAAACAATATAATTAAAGTTGAATAACATTTCCATACCTACTACGATTTATTAATATATCATCTTTAGTTAGGTATGTTATTATGAGTTTTGATTGTAAATTGTAATATATTATTAATGATTGTTTATTTTATTAGTACTTTATTACATGTCTACATAAATCTCATATTTTAACTACCTATATATAAAATTATGTTAATTCATAATATTAACGGTGAAACAAATATTTATAGGTTAGATGAGCAAATAAAATATGAGTGTAACAAATCTTTGCAATTATTAGTGTTTATGCATAATACTTTATTAGTTTGTATTTTCTATTATTGTGTACTTAAACGCACAATGCATAAACAAGAAACAATATGAAAGTTAATTTCGACAACTGCTGTTACAACAAATTAATGTAATTCTCTATTGTGTATTGTTGTGAATAATAATAATATTTCAACTTCAAAGATTCCAATCATATTTTCATGTAACTATTACTTAGGTTTGAATTTAAATTTGAGAGCTCTAATAACATTTGATAGAATCATAAAACTAAAAAAAAACTATTAATCTTTAAATCATGTTACTATCTATTATTTTGTAAATCCATCTAATTTATATTATTTAATTATTATTCGCTGTACACTTAGTTTTAAAATTAACAAACAAAATTGAAATATGTCTATTGACATTTTGCTTTTTTGAATTACATAATTTTCTTTAATTTAACTATGTCAACAAAGTTATGTCATTTAGTTATATAAATTTAATTTTACTCTTAGTCTCATCATTATAATTAACACAGATGGTCACTCTTAGTTTCGTGAATACAATTTAGCGAGCTATTTATTTAGACTTTGTCGTGTAGATCTATACCTACAATCTACACATACCGTATGTATATACATTTTACAGGGTAGTAAAATAAGCAATTTCAAAATTATAATCTCATTTACTTTGTAGACGCCTACGGAGATGGCACGGAAATTGCATCGATAAAACGTTGTTCGATATGGATAGAAAGAGATGACGAGATTTCGTACGGGCAGGATGAATTCAAAGTGTCCGTATGGGTGTTGGCCACGACTTGGGGTCGGTATGAGGACGTGGTGACTATTGAATTACACATAGGACTCAATATTCTACCGGCCATCCACATACCGCTCGTCATCAAAGCTATTACGTTCCCTATAGAATACCCTTTAGCTAAAGACGTTCACAAACCAACCATCAAGTAAGTCACTATACAGCGTAATTCAATTTGTAGTCAACTAGGACAACAAACATAGGCCAACGACTACTTATATGAAATATCTCATAAAAATAAGTATATCATTAGTCTGTCATATTTCTTTTTTCAAAACTCTATAGGTAGGTACAGCATCTAAATCACAAATATCGTTATTTTTATTTTTTTTTTTTAGAAAATACTTTTTTCTACTTAACGCACTATCAATTTTTTTTTTTTATTAATTTACCTGCGGCAACTTAGGCCATTGGGTGGTTTTTAACTGCGTGGGTTTAAACACGTTTACACAGTTTGGCAGATTTTTTAGTGGGCACCCGTAGGTAACTGCCATGCTCGGGTGGGTAATGGCGGCACTTCTCTCAGGACACCATGACTTGCCTTAGTCCGCTCGGCCACTCCGTCCCCCGTATACTATAAATTGTTCGACACTAAAAAGTATAGCAATGTTATTCAGTTATCCCATGTGAAAACTGTTAAATAATAACCTATTCTTCATCCCGTTCATTTTTATCAGTACCTAGGTATAATATTATGTTGTTAGTTATTGCAACTCTAATGCATATAACCACCATAACTAATGCACATACAATTTTTAAAATTGACCCAAGACAGTATTGAGTTCAATTAGGGAAACAATTTCGAGATTATCGCAGTATACCTACTGCCATTTATAGAACATTTTTCAAGCTTCGAAAAGCCTTTTTTTATTGAAAAGGTGAATATTATATGATTTATGAGAGTACTTGACTTCTTGAATTCTAAATTTATAGTATAGTTGAAACGATGATAAAATTTAATATCAATAACAGTTTGATTTTATACAAATTGTGTAATGTACAGTTGTTATAAACTTCAATTGTTTGAAATGCGTTAAATCGACTAACTGATAGATTTCATCAAAATTGTTAAAATATTAAATTTAATTTTAAACAATTTAAAGTAGATACAATAGTCATTTCTAGTCTACTGAATTATCTTATTAACTAACCAGTAAAAAAACAACCAAAATACATGTTAGGTAAAGATGGTTGGCCATAAATTTCAAAGTACTTCTACGGATTATTAAAAGTTTTTGAATTTCTCTGAAAACTAACAGAAAATATAAATAATGACCTTTCTAAAGAACCATCTGTGTTCAATAGGAACTTATAAAGGGTTACACAAAGGGTTACACACTTCCACTAAATAAAAAAAGAAAAAAAATGTTTACTGATTTTATTTTACTTATGTACTGACAAAAATTTACAAAATTAAAGAAAAAAATTTAAAATTATTATGCTCATTGAGGAATGTGTGATAAAAGAATTTTTTTTTTGTATACATGAGTATAATAATGTATAGAAACTTAATGTATTTTATGACAAATATTTCAAGCCACTGTACACGTATTAAGTTGGTAACACATCTGACTTAAGTGAATTATTTGTTAAGCTTCAGCCTCTACTCGATGGAGTCAGAAAACCGATTACAAATATTGAATAATAGTGAAATTCCGGTCAAAATATCTTGGCGCATATATAACGAAAGTAAAGAAAATAAACCGTTTGGAGTATTAATTGACACATTAACTCCCGACTATCCAGACCATTGGTCTTTGAGAATTACCAGTTACGACGGGTTAGAAAATCCTCGATATTTTATAGTAAGTTAATTGACCCCACTTTATCATTCTATAGAATAATATAATTTAGTAATAAGTTTTAAGATATTATGACTTTCTAAATATTATTCACATCACCGACGTGATAGTTTATAGATTTGAATGCGTATATTGAGTTGTTTTCATCATACAAGCTTTATTTGACTGTGTGCTGATTAAATAAATTATAATCGGAATAATGAGCAATTTAAAATGTATCTAATAAAAAATGTGTTTTCCTATATCTACTGTTAACCTATAAATGTAGTTCACTTTAAAAAACATTCGATTCGAGTTGGAAAACCAAAACTGTATTCATATCAGTCATATACTCGATAAATATTTCTAATATTTAATGACGAAACACAATTATATTCGTTCATTTCGCCTGTATATTTGTTGAAAATCTAATTTATCTAAAAATAAAAATTTGTTTATCAGTATTATGATAAGTTATATTGCTCATAAGTCATAAACAATGTTTATACAACTATCCTATTTAAAATAATACTATAGGCGTTTATCCAAAAAGTACCTAATTACAATCACGTAAAATGTAATGCATGTTTTAAAAATACGAAAATATTAAATAGAAGAGAACTCAATATACCTACCTACAATATATTATCATTGTATAAAAATAAATAAATATAATTAAGACATTGAGATGATAATTTAACTAGATTTTTAGAGAAAACTGTCTACCAGAATTGAATAGATGAAAATATACGGAACATCCATTACACGTGATATAAACGTAATATAAAAATACCCAACGCCAAACTTCTTACTATAATCATTAAATCCTAATGGCACACATGATTAATCTATTTTCAGAAAATTAAGAACGCTTGACAATACCACAGTTTTCGGCTGAATACGTTAACCTACATTATTTTTTTATAATAGAGCAACGCTTGCCATTATGCAAAATCACGCGTGTGACGTATGTGTGTGTGTGTGTGTGTGTGTTGTGTGTGTGTGTGTGTGTGTGTGTGTGTGTGTGTGTGTGTGTGTGTGTGTGTGTGTGTGTGTGTGTGTGTGTGTAATAAATAGTAACAATTATTTATAGTAGTATAACCAATATTAATATTCCATAATATTTTATGAACAAACGTCAATACATTTTTCCCAAGCTGTTAAGTATCACACACCAGGATATAAAATATAAAGAATCAACATTGCTCAATGATGTGATGATGATTTTATATTGTATACATCAATTAATTATAACTACTATTTGTATATTATAATTGAACAATTAACTTTTATTTTAAAAAATTAACTGTTTGTTTTCAGGTCGAGCCTATTATTTTGAAATTAGAACCAAAAACACTAGGATATGTAACGTTTTCTTTAGATCGGACTAAAGAACTATCCATAAACCGAAATGAAAAAAATAATATAGTAAATGGAAAAGCGGTTGGAATAGTGACTGCTCTTGAACCATCTGGGTATATTTAGGATCTTACTTCAATTATAATTTATATTTGACTGTGTAAATTGTTAACACAAAAGTTTAATAAAATTAACGAAGTTTATTATGAACTACAGATTTTATCCAGAAAACAAAACAAATTATTTTTTTGATAGCGATAATAATGATGTCATGCACATTGCACATCACTATAAATAATATTATTTACCAGAGCACATACTTAAAAATGTATCACATCAACCTATTTCCATCACTTAGAACTTTTGGGTGTGAAAGTATAAAAAATTAATTTTTTAACTATAGAAATATCAACATCCAAAATTACAAATATAGTTACCTACAAATAACAATAATATTATATTATTTTAAACTTCAACATGTATATTATATTTCACTATAAGTTCTAAGACGTTCCTCGAGTACAGCTAAGTAGAAAGATAAAACATTACAATTTGGCTACCTACCAATTCATACTTATATTTACTATTATATTTATCTTAAATAATAATAATATTATATTATGCTTATATGGGTTTCAAATACTGAAATGTATCACTCAAATATGGTATTATGATATATTAACATTTTCAAATATTTAGATAAGTTGATTGAAATAGGTCCTAACTAAAAACCTAATAATGATATTATCTAAGTCATATTTACAGTAGTAAAATAATGTTTCTGTAATTATTTCAGAAAATATTGCATAAGAAAAGATGGATTTAAAATGAAATCCACAGTTGTTAAACTTTACTCGGAAACAAGACATTCGATACAACCAAACTTAGTCATACGAGAGTCAGATAATATTTTCCAAGTAATAAAATATGTTACGTGTCATTAAAAAATAACATAAGAATGATTTTAATGGGATAGAAGGAAACAATCTTGGAGGCATTTGTTATATTGTTTTTTATTTCACAAACGCGTCATTTATTCTTTTGCTATTGTTCCTTCCAAGAAAACACATCTTGGTCGAATACGTCTGTGGATATAGTTATGATAATTTTTAGGTGTCAGCATCGGAAATGTATAACTCTCGATCAGAGAATTATACGGTAACTCGGTTGTTTACCATGTGTAATGACTTACGATATCCTGAAAACATTTCATTCGAAATCGGTAGTCCGTTCTTCATAAAGAGTTTGAGATCACTAAGATGTGGTATTCGTGCCGGAAAAGATCATATTCATTTGTTTCATAAGGATTTGGTCGAAGTATACAATTTTATTACATAATATTATTATTTCTAATTTCTAATTATTGAATATTATAATATTTTACTACACATATTTAAACAAAAATATCACCATTATTAGTATTCCTTCGCATAACATGTTGACTGTTTATGATATGCCTTTAGATCGAACTGCAAGCTATTATAAATATAAAACAAGTTCATCCTCCAAAAATGCCTACTGAATTAATATCGCCCAGAAAATTCGAGAA
Organism: Sitobion miscanthi; assembly: GCA_008086715.1. Classification (NCBI taxonomy): domain Eukaryota; kingdom Metazoa; phylum Arthropoda; class Insecta; order Hemiptera; family Aphididae; genus Sitobion; species Sitobion miscanthi. The sequence continues at coordinate 10,052,478 of CM017799.1, read as the reverse complement.
AACAGGATACTTAAACGCTGTTTATGAAAACAGTTATTTTAAACCTAAGGTATCTAAATTTAAAAAAAAAAACTAAATCTAAGTACCAAAAAATAATGCTCGTATTAATTTTAAGTTTTAACATTTATTTCATAGTTAAATTAAAGAAATCAACAAAATAAATGCATTAGTCTGTGCATTAAGTCTGTATAAAAACATTTAAGTTAGATATTATAAGGAGCAACATGATTCATAATTGTATTTGAAATGTTTAATATTTAACTTATTTATAAAGTATTTAAAATATTTAGTGCAAATTGTAATAAATATTAATTCTACAAATAATTTAATGATTTATATATGGTTTCTAGGGACTCTAAAAAAAATGTCACTCGTTAAATTTAACCCATATCAAGTATTCTTTATGTATTTTGATCTCTGGGGTATACAAATTATTACAAAATATCAGTAGGTTTAGCTGTATACAATTTATGTATTCGATTCTATTGAAGGTTTAAACTTTAGACTTTTTATAGAAACATTTACGTTCAATCCTGGACTATATTATATTTATAATAAAATGATATTATTATTATATTTGATCCAAAATTCAATTTAAAGCTACTACCTATTTCCCAAAACAATCGGTTGTTTTCCGGATTGTCATCTTTTATATCTGCATAAAAAGCATCTGGTCATGGTTGAATTGACCTATGTAGTTTCAAAAAACAATGGTTTACCATAATATGGTATTATATTAATATACATTAGCACATATTATTTATACGAACGTATAATAAATTATTATTCCTTAGCAACTATTTTTGAAGGTGTATTATTTATTTTATACTATATACTAATGTAATGAGTAATGAAATTACTAAAGACGCCTTATTAAAATTTATGAATTATGTAACAAAAATAATATAACAAGATCGTTTATACTTTATAGAATATTAAGTTTTTCGTTTCATAATTTTTAAATTCCTACTTAAAAACATTAACTGAACATATTTTAGCACTCGAGGATCATATTACTATCAATATGATTAAAAGCTAGTTTATATTTTATATACTATACAATTTATTATATTTTTCTAATAATTCACTAATTTTTTGATAATAACAAAAATGTATCTTTAACAACTATACACATTTCTTCTAGGAATTATTAATTGAACATCCCTTGTGTATTAAAAATATCTATAGATAGATACTATGTATATATTATATTATTAACGTAAATATCGCTATCCATCCATCAAATTAGTTATTATTATTATTATTATTATTCATGGTACATGATATTATGGTATTTTGTTTAGACGGTTGCTACGTTCAAAATGCACATATACTTCCCCGTACTAAAGCTGTCGACGAACTACATAAATTTTGGTCAAGTGGTCGTAACGGAGACTAAAAGCATAAACGTGATGTTATCTTCTTATCCAGGTACACGCATATACATTCACAGCACAGACTCACAAGTGAAATAATAAACGTATAGATTAACTTTTGCCGACCCGGTTTCCACCTTTTTGGGCATCAAATCGCCTGTGAGCTCATCGCTCGATGGTATTCATCGCGTATACGATTTTTTTGATTTTGTCTATAGGTCCTGAACGTTTTTTTGCACGATCCGAAGACGAAGTGTTCACAGTATCACCACTAGATGGTGTCGCATCGACTAGGCCAACCCCAGTCGCAATCACGTTTAAACCCAAGTGAGTCCGTTTAACTGACTCCAAATTTAAAAAAAATATAGTGAAATCATATTGATTTAAAATATTTAGGCACATGCAATTTAAAAATGATTGCTCATGCTCAAATAATATATTTCAACTAAAAACAGTAAATAAAAATGGTATTGTTAGCACAATTTTTTTTAGTTTTTTCAAACCAAAATATCTAAAATATTTTAATTATATATAAATTCAAGAAATAAGCATTTAGTAATTTAATACTTTTATTATTTTATTATATTTGATCACCGTCTTAAGCAAATAACTTTCAGACATCTCGAAATATTTTTGTACTCAAAGTGACTAATATCCATCATCATTCACATGTTTAAAGGAAAATTTAATGACTTGTAAAAAGATTTAATGTTGATTGAATTTATCGAGGGACTCGTGAACAAAGTTTTTATCATTTTCTAAGAAACGTAATTTGTTTTTGACATTTTAGCGTTAAAAAAGTTGTGGATAAACTTATAAAAGCTTTTTCCAGATCACTCTTATTCATAAGATTAAAAAGAAAAAGCTATTAGTCAGTATAAAAATTTACAGTTACAAACTGGTGTTAATTTCTACAAGAATACAATGTAGAATGTCTACTTTAAAGTTTTAATGAATAGTAATTAAAAATTCAAACTACCACATATTATGCATTAGTTGAACCGTAAAATGTTTAAATTCATTACATTCACGACTGTCGGACACATACAGAATTAAATAATTATTAGTGTAACAGATATTTTTATTTAAACTATATCATAATATATTTACCTTAATTTGAATCCTTATCAAATTTAATTCTGAACAATAAAATTTAAGAGAGTTGGAGCGGACCACTTTTAATGAGTTAAACATAGGCTATATTATTATGTGTTTACATGTACGTGCGTGTGAAATATAAATGATCATTAGAGTGTGTGCAATACAGAAGTCCTACATACTATTGCTACAACTCTCGCACGCTTTTGCAAAAGTTACCATGGCGGGTGAATTATTATTTGTTGTAGCACGAAAATTATCAAATGTGGAAAAGAATCCGGTTATTGGTATAAAAACCCAAAAACATAACATTGTTTCCGTTTAACTTCAATAAAATAATGTGTTCCCCGCAACTGCTTCAAATAAAACTTAATATTATTCTGAGCACACTCTCACTCTATTATAATAACATTTTGAATAACCTACTATTGTTTTAATCATTACGAATGGATATATTTTCACATCAAAGTATTGCTCAGGAATAAATAATTCAATTCATTATAATACTTCATGTTTCTATCATGATTTGAAACTAGAAATTAATCGCGGATAAATTTCCTAAAAATATTATGCCGTATAGATTTTTTCGAGAATGGAAAAACATTTTTCACTATTAATTTCAATGATGTTAGCAAGTAAAGCTCTAAGGCTAGACTAAAAGAGTGATCAAAACATTTTAATATTTATAATATTCCAATTCTTTTGAATTGTAAAGTTGAAAAAACCTAGACATAAAATTGAACAGCGATAAGAATTTTGACTTGCCTATCTTTCTTCCAGAATCAGTTAAAAATTGAAAAAAATGTATGAAATATCAAACTGTGTTAATCATTTCCTGTTAATTGGTTTTCATACTTAAATATATTTTACTTTAAAACTTTTTTGAACATAGAGAATTGATTTATAAAAAAAAAAAGTTTATAAAAGACTGGCCATATTCCGTGTGCATTTGATTTGCTACAATTGTAATGATATCTACATCATTGCGCCAAATGAAAAAAAAATATTAACAGGGTTTTCTTTAGAGTTGAACAATATATTTTTATACAACGTGTGTGTTGTTCAATCAGTATAAGATAAATATACGCATATATCATGTTAAACACTTATAAAAAAAAAAATCACTGTTTGTAAACAATAGTTTTATAGTCGGATAAGATATTATGTATTATATTAATTACTCTAACAACTCCTGTTCTAACCATTATAAAATATATTAAGTATATCTTATTTTTACTAAAATAATTAATGTTTTATGTTCAAGAGCTGATGAACTGTACTTTAAAAAGATTGAAATTTTGACAACAATACCCAAGGATGTCATTTTTCTCGAAGTATCTGGATTGGGGATCAAATAATTTCAGTGTAATACTAGCTTGTGCAGTATAATAAAACATTTTCTACTTCCTATTTACACTTTTGTATTTGACCTAAAAACTTTTAAATGGATATATCTCTGAAGTTTAACAAACATAAAATATAGGGTAATGCAGTTTACTAAAGTTTTTTTTTCAAATTTTAAGTGCTCGTGGAAAAAAACATAATCAAATCATACGACACACGAATCTTTTAAAATTCGTTTAATATTTTCTTAATAAAATGTTCCTAAATAAATAAAAAAATTAATTTACCATAATTATCAACGTATTTTGTCTGTAGATAATTTTATCTTGGTTTTTTCGAAAACTAAAAAAACTCGTTAAAAATGCTTTTAATTAAAATTATTCCTAGTATATTTGTATTACTTTCAAATCATATATTAAATGCCTCTTATACAATGCATAATAGATAATATGATTTGTTATTATTATTAAGATAAATATTTTTATGGACCAACCAATTCGGTGTTACACTCAGAATCTAAATCTTGCACTTTATAAACATTATTTATTTTAATCTATTTAATTTATAAATTTATACAATCAAAATTCTATAAATACACATATTATACAATAAGGGTTATTCAATTTCCAAAGTTTATTTTTTTTTTTTATGAATTAATGAAGCCTTAATCCAGTGATGTTATTTTGGCTTGTATTTAAGAATATAGAAGATATTATGTAGCATTTTGGATTACATTTTGTATTGTATATACATACGATGATGATATTACACCATATATTTTGGTTATAATTTTATTAAAATATTATGCAAATGATAATAAAGTCATCACCTGATGAGTTTTAACTTGTTTGTAGTCATGTAATCATATTATTGGCAACTAAAATTAAATTATACTAAAATGATGGTATTCAAACAATTGAACTAAATCACAAATTGTATAGTGTCTATAGTTAGACTACTTAATCAATTACTTTAATTAATATAATATTAAACATTCAAACGTGTACTAAAATGTTGAATCTAATAATTTAATGAGTATACGTTATAGGTAACCTATATATATTGACATGATTAATTATCGTTGGCATCCAATCAAATCTTAACGAAATTCTGATTCCAAAAAAATTCAAAATCTACTTTCTAAAAATCTTAAAAGCTGTGTATTATCGCAATGTACTTACCAACCGAAGAGTAGATATCAAAGTAAAAACCACCTAAAACATAATTCAAAATTATTAATATTATTATTCGAGTTATAAAGTTGAATCAACACTTTAATCAACGGGTGGCTGATTGGACAAAAGTGGAACTTACGAACCCAGTCGTGGCATGTCCCTTATTAGTTATTTGGCAGGAAACTGTCTATAGAGTAAGATTTGCATCCCCCTAAACCAGGTATGGCATAAAATCTACCGAATCTCTCTTCAAATAAAAATGTTACCATATAGGTGACCAAACTAAGACTTTGTGCCTACACTACCAGTATTAAGGCGTCATATGAAAAATAAAACAACTAATTATACTATTATACTTTAATACTATAATATAGTATAATTATCATTATTCAATCGGAAATACAAAAATTAATTATTATAAGACTTGTAGATAAAATTTAAATAATTTATGAAATTTTCACTACCAATTAGGTACAATAATTAAAAATAAATGTTTATCATTCGACTATGGTATGATCTTATATTCAAGTCATCATAAATTTCTTTCACATCATTTTTTACCAATCATAAAACATATTTTATACAAATGTATAAATTGCACGTAACATATTATATAACATGTTTTTCAATAGCTTTATAAATGTATATATTATGCAGTATGCATAGTTATTATTTAAAATATACATTAAGTTCATTAATTATATAAATTATCTACTTGAAACCCTATTTAGTAATTTTAATGGTTTCACAAAATACTTTTCTGCCAACTATTGCTAACCATTGCCAAAAATATTTTGATTGTATAGTTTTTCAGATGTCCGTAAGTTAAAAATGGTATAAAGATAGTTCATGTTATTGGCACTTATTCAATACTCGTAATAACAAATGTGGATAAGTATTAACTGTTATGCGATACTTAGATTATTAAGTTGAAGTTATGAATAAGTGTTAATCGAATAAATGCACAATCCAGTGAATATCATCCTTTGGACGTTTTCACACGTACTGTCATTTATTCGATGATAAAACATTTTTCAAATTAAGTGACAGGCGGATAAGATAATTACCTTAAAAGTGACTAATTTTTAAAACTCCGTTTATTAACTATCATTAAAATATGTCATTAATTTAACTTCGATAATTAAGTTCACAGTTTCTTAATTAATTAAATGTGCCCACCTAAAAAATCCTTTTCTAAGACATAACTATCATGATAAATAATTTAACCAACTTGTTGAAACAGTGTTTTTTTTAATAATAACTGTATTCATAATATTCGCGTTTATTGAAGAATTTTAGCTACCTATGTCTTACTTATGAGTAAAATTAAATTTTAAAAATCAGAATTTTTGTTTATGCGTAACATAAAATCTGAGATCTAAAAAATAGAAATATTTGTATTCTTATATTTTATTCATGTCAATAGGACATAAAGATATAGATGTGGCACATAAATTGACTATACATACGAACATTAGTATTTAAACAGCTATGTAAGGTTTAATGCACTAGAGCAGGTAAATCAAGAGCTGGTAAAAGAAAAAAACAATGTAAGAAATTGGGTATGTACAATTACAAACTCGGAAAGACACCATCATATTGTACATTCCTGTACCTAAAGCTTTATTTACGAGGATCTGTTTCAGTGGGGATATTTTATATTATATTTATATTGTTATTACTACTACTATTATTATTATTAATACGGTAGCCGGTAAGTTGAATTAATATTATAAAATAATATAAAGTATAGGAATTGATAAAATAACATATTATGATATATACTTCAAGTGTCTACGGTTGTTCGTTTTTGAATTACAACACAATAAGATTGAATATCCAATGTTGTGAAAATTTGAACTTCAAACGCTCATAAAAATTTAATTTGAATTTCTTATAGACATTTATTTTTTTGATAAAAGTAGATAACCTTATTTTCAGATTTTTTTACCCAACTAATACAATTTTATTGATATTCATAAAAAAAAAACTAAAAAAATTGATATCTGAAAATGTCTGTAAACAGTTCATAAAAAATCAATATGACGTTTTGAATATTTAATCGTGTATACAAAATGTTATTATAAAAAACCAGTGAAAATGTCATGTATTTACGGTCATTTGTTTTAGAGTTATACCTAGAACCAAAATCGATTTTGTTAAAAACCGATTTTACGTAAAAATCCCCGTCTTTCCTTAATTTTATTTTATTTTTTCCGGTGCCTTTGAGAACTATTGGGAATTTAAAATTTTGAACAAAATCTAAGCATTTTTAGTGTCCTAAAAGGTTACGCACACAATACAAAAAAAAAGGCACTCCATTGTAAAATCAATACATTCATCACTCCGCTGAGAATCTAATATATTGTACTATAACCTATAATAGGTACGCATAATGTATATACCTATTTCATATTATGACCATAATACTATTTAGTACTGAAATTAAAAACAATTATTTTTATCGAAAAATATTTAAGTGTAATAAAACACATATTCAGTGCTAGAATAATATGAAAAACGCACAACTGCAAACAAACGTGTTTTGAATACTAATAAACACCGCGAATGTATGCAAATCAACTTGTTCAAATAAACAAAACCCCTTATATAAAAGTATTCCATCCCCGAACTCGTCAATATCTTATGTAATAACTGCAATATCTGTTACTGATTCGAATTCTGCCTACGTGTATTGTTGGGGGTAGGTAATTCATAAGACGTTCTAGGTCATGAATCCTGCATTGTAAATCATCATACAAATATTCACCACTATCGTTCATCTGGATAAATAATTTTTCTGCTTTCCTCCGTGATTTGTAGTCTTATTATGCATTACAAGAACTGTATATGATTATAATATCATGTTTAAAATAAACTCAATTACATGATGAATTGGCAGTTTTAAAATGTACACAATGAATGTATCGAAGAATAATACCGCAAAGACTTTCCACACACGATATTAAGCAAACAATCGATTCTAAATATTATACAATATATATATATATATATATTAATATTATTTAATACGTTCAGTTTATCAATGTGATTTTATTGTATTGCACATCAGAAAACATTTGTTTTGGATTTAAATATTAAACAATATATTGTATCTCCCCACATACAAAATGGTTTGTTTAAACCTTTTTTTATTTCAGCCTTTTGACAAAAAGTTAACTTTATAGCGTTGCCAACTCGTGTAAAACGTGTACACGTTTCATAAAAGGAAATGCTGTCGGAATCAGATAAAGATACGAATAAAACAATCTAAACTTTTTACTTAAGAAATTAATTTTTATATTTTTTTGTAAAAAAAAAAAAATTAAATGTAATACCTAATTAACCTGCAATTTATCATAGCAAAAAAAACCAATGCATTGGTCATGGCCAATAAAATATAAAAAAAAAATTTTTTTTTAATAAAAGAAAAAGAATTTAAAAAAAAACCCGTTGTGTAGTATTTATCTTAGTGGTATTGTGTTATTAACTTTTCAAGTAGATTTTTGTACTTACATAATATGACATAATATTATAGTATATGCCCTAGAATTTAATTCTGTAATAATTAATAGAATATTTTATTAGTAGAGAAATAAACATTTAAATAATTTCTCAATAACAATTTTGTATTAAAACTAGCGTTCAAAACTTAAAATAGTAATTGTTTCAACAACTTTCAAATATAATATAATAAATTCAAATATAATAGGTACTACATTAATATGTGATATATACATTTATACGATGTTGTCACATCTATATAATATAAGTACCTACCTTGACATTATTAATTAACTATCCTTAGTTTAATTCTACCAAAATATATTATTAACATAAAGTTTAATGTGAAGTAATGAAATAATTTTTAACCGCATGTCCGCATAATATTAAATAAATGTATGCCATAACATCATTTTATCTTCACTACCTACAAATACATGATATTTTTGTGTTAATCTTTATAACTCCAACTCTCACTTACATTGTACTTAAACAACCGTATTTAATGTATTCTTAAATATAGAATAATACGACACTGATATTATATTTTAATTTTAATAAAGTACAAGAGCAAAATCAATAAACTTAAGTTAAACGTGTAATTATAAATAATGAATTTAAATTTGACATAGAGTTCCACATTAGTAATCTATTCGTATTTTTAATAAAAATAATTATTGAAATTGTATCCAGTACTCGATGACTGTATTTTATTGAAAATTAATAAAGTATAAGATAATTTAAGCACTATTAAGGTCAACAAAACTTTTAAAACCAAATTTTGATAAACTACAGTTTAGAACAAATAAATTATTATTGTTTGAAAATGTTCATCTACACTTTAATTATATAATTTATAAACTATCATCTAAGATTCATCAAACTTCTATTAAAAAAAAAAAAAAAAAATTCATTACTATTTTATCGCGCATAAAAATTGTAGAAATACTAAAAACAAAATATAAAGATAATAACATAGACATAAAATAAAATAATTTTCTTCTTAAAGTTTAAAATTTTTAAATTGGTATCAGGCAAAGAATTTATTTTTAACCTTCTTGTTTTAAGTAAGTTTATTTTATAATCATGCATGACTAGGAATGGATTAATATGTTATATAAATATTTTATACCTCAGTCTTAGTAAAAGCTAAATTTGAAGTACCCATATACTATGTTAAAATATAAAATTGACACTTTTTTATTATTTATATATCATCCAAATACAATAGTTATAAGGTCCACCGGAAATTAAATAACGTGCTAAATAAATTATTACGATATTGATCCGTATACTAAATATGACTTAGTTAGAGTTAACTACATATTTGAAAAATGTATACTTTTGGTCATATATTATTGTATTAGCATATTTTCTATACTATAATGTATAAAGGTATTTTTGCATAGTCAATAATTATAAGACAAATGTATTTAGTAGTTTGTACCAATCATCAGCATTTGTTTTGTATAGCTTCAATAATAATCAAAAACATATGAAGTTCCAGAGAAACTTACTCTCAACTATATATTTAGACATTTAGTATGGAGTATAACAATTTGTACAACAAATTTCTAAATTTTATAAATATTCCTAAATAAAAATTGTATTCAATTGAAGATTGATTTGATTTTAATACATTTATACCGTACAGACTACGATAATTGACAAGACAATTTTTATAAATATCCCACTCAAAATAAATTTGAAATTCATGGGAAGAATAATATACATTAATATAATATATAGTATACCTACGTTTATAATTTTGTTCGTCAAATACTAAGAAATATAGGTACATTTATGAGTAAGTAAAAATGATTAAATTCTAAGAAATCATAAAGTCAGTCAACAATTATATATTCAACACTTGTTTAAAGAACCAATGAACAATATAGTTTTAATAAATGTTTATATCAAATTCCAACTTTCTCTATTTTTAAAAAATAAGAAATAAACATCCAATTACCAGGTTAGGTAGGTTTTTTTTATACTTCAAAAATAATGCACTATATATATATATATGGTTGCTGTTCAATTTATTAAAACAAAATATTATTAATATTTTAGTAAGTTTTAAATTACGTAATTGCATTTCGTCGTTTTAAATCGTATTTTTTTATACTACAATGAATAGTAAATAATTTACTTAACTGCTATACGTTTTAAACATTGTATTCAGACAAATATGGGAGTCAATAGTAGGTACCTACTATGGAAATAAATTAAAATCATGCAGGTATTGTTTCAATTTTTAAATAATGTTTTAATTTACTGATCTTTAATGTATCAACAGCATAACAAAATAACCCTATCCAACACACACAAATTATTATAAAATTCTGTACAGTGACGCTTTCATTGTCGTTCCAACGGATAGTTATCAGAATTTTCTAGCACAGGCGGTAAATAAAAATTAATATCGGTTTATCTTTTACTGCCATAGCCACCGGGTCATAATGGCAAAACTTTTTTCCTCATACTCCTGTCCGATCCATTCCTCCTATCACCGGTTTTCCTATTACTCGATAAAAGGTCGAAGGCTGAAATGAAATAAATGTAGACGGCGGTGACAACGAGGCCAACTTTTTCTTGTCGAAAATAATAGCCTTACACTATCCACACGAGGTGAACGTTTCAAAATCGAATTTATCCTCACGGACCGCTCTATACAACTAACGCGACGACTACGGAAATATAGGTACGGCCATAAACATATAGATTACTTTTAAGATTAAACGAATCAAAAGTTTTACCTAAAGTTTGGATATATTAGTTTACATATCAACTCGTTATAAGTTACGTAATTCTGTAAACCACTTTTTCAATTTTATAACTTTATATTATAATATAAAGTTAAAAATATATTATTATACAGGTAACACATCATGTTATTCTACATTTATTCAAATGTATTTTCCATAAACATAATTTTTCCATTTATGTCAAGTAATATAACTTTTTGTATAAAATTCAATTTAGAAATACATAACTATCAATTATCATGGACCATGGTAGTAAGTAGGTATTAAAGGGATATATTTATTTTAACATAATATAGGTATAGACATAATTTTGTCATATTTGTTTAAAAATATATGATTATAAAAAAAAGAAATAACATACATCTCAACTGTGATTGTATTAACTTACAGTGATTATGTCACAAACAATTTAATTTTACATAAATATATTTATATAGTGATGTTTATTATTTTACATAACTATGTTAATCGCTGACCACGACTGTTATACCTACCTAATGTTACATTTTACAATTATTATTTATTAGTAATCTAACTTAACCTACTGTTATCGTATTTCTATAAATTATAATCTAATAATACTTATATTAATTCTTACTTCTTGATTTATACATATTTATAGATATGATTTCATGTTTTTTACATGAAAAATATAAAATTTGTAGCTATTTTAATAAAACTAAACTAAAATATAATAAAAATAAATAAACTAAACCCTGATAATATTCAATGTACCTTAAGTTAATATTTTCATAATCTTGTATATTTGAATTAGTTTTTAAAGTAAATTATTATTCTTGACAATTATTAACTGAAATCTCATGCATTTACATTGTATAGTATTTATTTACCTCCATACCTAATATTGAGATATAAAAACAAAACTTTTCTTATAAACACTTCAGAGTTTAAAATTCTGACATAACCTTACATTATTGTTTAGTTCATACAATGGGTATGTGCAACGAGCCGTTAGACTTTTATTGGCATTTTCACACGGTTTTTTCATTTGTAAAGAATAAAAACGACATTCCCTAACAAACAAACAAAAAACAGAATAAAAATAATATTAAATCTTTTCCATGATCTGTATTTTGCACCCTACAAAACACATATTAGTTTAAGAAAGATATATGTCTATGAGGGAAAAACTTGGCACGTGGAAACATGCTTTTGCCTGGAACATATACCTTATCGATAATTCAACCACACGGTATAATTTTTAACAACCGTTAGATTACATTTTCTTATCAAGTTAAAACTAAATGGCCTTTAATAACTCAAAGTGTAATACACATTTCATTGACTTATACAATTCAATAACTTACTAATAAAATGAATGAAGTAATGTTGAATTTTAGACAAAGAAAATATCTAATAGTTTAATACAAATCATAAAAAAGTATTCAAGTTGGTCATGTGGAAAATAATATTTTGTTTTGGTAGATACTTTCAACATTATGTTTACAGACATTTTTATTAAAAATGTTTACAAAAAATATACAAATAAAGTATTTTATTTCATAATATTGTTAGTTATTTAAATGTTTAAGAAAAATATGGAATATCTTTTGTTATTACAGCTAAATGAAAAATGTATAAAATATTCTTCATTTAAACAACGAAATAAGCACAAAATTAAAATTAAATAAGTTGTTAAGGACAAAGATACTATTTTTTTACCGCTAAACTCATGAATGTAGTTTAAAAAACGAAAGACCCAGATTTTAAAATCTACACACAAAGCAAATTTAAATTAAAAATATGTTGAAAAATATATGAAAAATAATTGTAAATCTAATTTGCATGTATCACAGACAATTTGTACAACGCGGTTGTGAAGGACTTATGAAGTTTTACATTTGAAATCCCGAAGGGAATAAACACGAAAAAAATAACTCTCTCCCTTACATAGCTCTTGACTATATCATATTTCAAAATCTTTTGTGACAGGTTATATGACTGTCTGCCAAAACCATGTATTTAAATCGTATTTTGGTATAAAAAAACCTAAAACAATTATAACCAAATTGCATAACCCATTTTGGTTATTTATAATAAGTTAAACTTGTGCTGGAATGATAATTTGTAGTAAGAAAATACAAAGTTTTTAATGAAATAAAAAATTTTAATAATAATATAATATAATATTAATAAGATGAATAACAATTAACAAAATATACGGTTATACAAATCTAACACAACAAAGACAACACAGCTTATTAAAAACGTCTGTTTGAGCTTAATGACCGTTGATAAATATTTGAAAATATCTCACTTATTTCTAATATAGTACTAGAACATGGTGTTTTGGGGAGTCAAGTTACAATTTACTCGGCAAATATTTATGTTTTTGATTTTAAAAAGATGTTTAAGTATTTATTTCATACAATTATTAAATTATATTGTTATACAGAAGTTACTAATTAAACTATCAAAACAATTAACATCTAATATTATATAAATATGTCTGTCGTTGGTGCACACGTTTAATCAAAAATACATTTGCGTAAACTTCAACATCTACTAGAACAACTATTAAAACTAAAAATTTCAAGAGGCATTCAATTAGAACTTACTCGAGTAAATTATAATTAGAAATCATTGTAATTCTACAGTGAATGTTCTAACAATGCATGTTCTCGTCAAACGTTTACTTAACAGTAAATTATGAACACATAAATTCCATAAATATATTTTTGTTATATTACGCAATACACTAAAATGTATTTCTTACATTCTCATCACTTAATAATGGTAACATAATTAAGGTATTGTTTTTTCTGTAAAGTAAAAAAAATTGATTAAAACCTTTTTTAGGAGGTACTGTTGATGGACGGTTTTCCCCCCACAAGACATTCAAGTCATATTTTACTCATGTCTCAAATTTACTTATTGTACAAATTGTATAGATTGTAAATATGCTTTTCAAATCAATAAAAAAAAAAAAACCTTTTTAATCTATGTTTTAACTATTTATTTATTTGATTCGTAGTGTGATAAATGGTATATACTAACTCCTGTATTATTTTATAATTGAAAATTACATTTTTATTTAAAATAGACATATTCTTTACTTAATTCCTTTACATGATTACGATATCATAAATTTAATTTTAGTTATTCAAAAAGAATACTTCATAAAAATAAATACTTTTTTATATACCTACCTATCAAAGTTTAGTTATCAAACCATCATATTACCATCATCTAACAAACCCAAATGTATAGAATATTATTCCTTGTGGAATATAATGTTAATAGTACACAATAGTAAGGAAGTCTAATTAATTTTTATTTTTTTTTAATACTCTGCGGAAATGGATTAATTTGTAGTTACTTACTGTATATTAAAAATTAAACCTATTGTTATTCCATAAATATATTAAAATCGTTCAATATTTTAGCATAAACATTTTTTGTAATTATTTAGTTTCGTTAAAATGTACCTATTATTAAAATTGTATAGTTGAACATGTTTGCATATTTATAATAAATGTCAAAAATATAAAACACGGGATGTTGTAAAAAACCCGTTTTAATCGTACCGATATCATAAGTTCATATTATGTTTTATGATAAGCTGATAAAGCTCAAATTAAAAAAAAGTATTGACATTTATGAATATAGACTATTATAGTTTTAACAAATGTATAATAACAATTTAGAGTATTTAGCGTTAGCTAAAAAAACATAATATTATTGTACTTTAAAATAATTTTTCTCTCATCTTGTTAAATAAAAATCAATTATATACACAATTTTAAATTTTTTAATATCATTCTTAAAATATTTGGGTATTATTATATGATATGAATTGTATATTATTGAAAATATTTTATAAATATCAAAAAATAATGGAAAACTTTAAAATAACAAATTACAATTTGTTGACGTCTTACTTTTGACTTTTATTAAATGCACAATATTACCTATTTGAACATTATATTATGTGTAATGTGTATTAAATAAAACATTTAATTTCACATACATGAAAGTTAACAGAAAATACAAACGCACCAATACTAAACGTCTGTAAGCAATAAATATTTTATCGCCATTTTTTATCACCAGATTTCAAGAAGAACCACTCCAAACGACCAAATGCCCTCATCTATATCTTCCCAAATGGTAAAACAATGTCGAAAAAAAGAATAGATTGGGTGAATAGCCAGAAAAAGAAATATCAGGCCCTATTGTTTATCCAGGCTATTCGTGTGTGACTGTCCTCTCTCTTTGCAATGGCATACACATCTAAATGGTAAGCGGAATTCCAGGGCGATACAAACAGTCGTTGGCTTTAAATTACACCCCCATAACTTCTCCACTCCCTACCATGAAAACAAACGCATACGAAATATTCGGTTCGTAAGTATTTGGTGTTTACGGGTCAAAGAGCAGCTGTTCTGATTTATCGCATTAGTTCGTTTAGAACACGCGTCTAACTCACGGAAATAATAAAATTGTGTACCACATTAAAGTTTAAATGTCACCCGAAGTTTCTTTCGGAAATAAAATATGTAAAATTCGTACACCATACATTCCAAGAGACGAAATATGAACATTTCTGGTCAGAATTCTACGCTTTCCATATTTCGTTGTATAAAAGCTAAACAAAAATCATTAGAACAACTTTTCGAAAAGAATCATTGGTTTTCACAATAAAAACATTTGTTTGGACTTTTGGAGTTTTTTAATAGTTGTATAGGTGCCTTCATTCTACTTTAACCGTAAGAATGGAATATTCCTCTTAGTGAATTTTTGTAAAAAAAATAAATCTAACATAGTAATATACGAATATGTAACATAAAAGTTAAAACAGATTTTAATTTAGATAATAAAAAAAATAATGTTATATCATTAAGTTAAGTTAATAACAAAATCAATCAAAATTAACACAGCACTAAAGGACTATAATAATGTATGATAATAATAATTTTTTCACATTAATTATTATAATTTCTTTTAAGTTCAAATCAATTGTCAAATGTATGTACTGTTCCATTTATTACTTACAAGTCATAATAGATTAATTTGAAAACTATAATTAATTTCCTTATTATATCCACCTAATGCTAATAATAACTGATCAGTAATTATACTTAAATTATTCATGTTTTGATTGATTAAGTACATTTACAGTATAATGTTAATTTATTTAAAACAATAAATTGATAATAGAGAATCATATTTCAATTATATTATTATAAATTATAAGCATAGTTTGTACTTTGTACCCACAGACCGTTAAATAAATATATTATACACAACTACAATTATATAAGTAGATAAGTTAAACCAGGACTTGAAACCGTTTTCAAAACCGATTTCAGGAACCGTAATCAAAAACGAAACCAAAAAATAATGGATACCGGTATTAAAGTCAAAACCATAACAGGAAAAAATTGGATACCGGTATTATAATTTAAAACCAAAACTGAAAAAAGTTGGATAGCGGTATTAAATTCAAGATCGAAACCGTAAAAAAATTGGAAACCGGTATTAAATTCAAAACCGAAATCTGAATAAATTAGATTTCGTTATTTTTTTTTTTAATTGACGTTCTTAACGTAAATTCCATTAATACGCATAATTAATACTCATAATAAAATTGAGATCATGGTTAAAATTTTGATAACCATTTCATTATTCGCAAAAGAAAATTGGAAACCGGTATGCCAAACCGAAACTGAAATTTCTGAATACCGGTATTGTTAAGTTGAAACCGAAAAATGTAGAAACCGGTATTTAAAACCAAAACCGAAACCAAAATGTCTTAATACCGGTATTGAAAAATTGAAATCGAAATCAAAAAAATTAAAAACTAGTATACAAAATCTAAACCGAACCGAAATTATTTCAGTCGGTTTCAAGCCCTACGTTAAACATTGTTTACATAATATTAACACGTATAAAAATTGTACCTCTAAATATTGTAAGATTCTTAAATAAATTTTACAAAGGTAGTTATCAGTGATAAATTAAGTTATCTTACTATAAGGTAGTATAAGTATATTCCTATATAGGTTTTATTACAAGAATAGGAAAGAATAGTGAACAACTTTATATTATGCAGTACGCGTTTTACGCTCAGGTATTAGACTATATTATAGCAACAAGTGGTAATAGAATGGTGGTTTATGACATTGTGGTACATACTTTTTCGTAAACAAATATAGAAAATGATTTAATATAACTTTTTTAATTTCTTTAAGCATCTAAGTTGTGTTACCTATTGAATCAAATTAATTTAATGACCAAATAATATTTTAGGATAACAATTACATGTTCTCAAATTTTTAATAATTATATTTTTCTCATAGTACCTAACCCAAAAAGTTTCATTAAATATAATATATTTTATAATAGTAGTTGTTTAAAAATATAATGTATTTAAGCTTATTAAGTTGGGTAAACAGTTATTAAACTATGTCATAATATTTAATTCTTTTGTTTTTATTTATACCTAAAATATAATAACTCGTAATGCGATAACTATCGTAATGAAATCTTGAGTTAACTACATTCGATTAAAAATTAAAATTACGATCCATTACACATATTTTAAACCGTTCGATAAATTGTTTTCTCGAATATAAAAGTATAAACTCAAAAATAGCATCGTAAAATACAGTATTATTCAAAAAATAGAAGTTTTTATATAATATTACAATTTATTGATAAAAAAAAATGATGAACAGTGATAGAAGGTCGTAACAAGTTTTACGAGGACATTTATTAAGTTGTCAAGAGCTTAAACATCTCGACTACGCCTCCTTTTAACCACTTTATACCCTTTTGGAACACGTAATTGTAATGAATAGAGAAGCACCAGATCAACTTAGGTTTAAAATATCTTTCAGCTTGTTTTATTTTAAATAATTCTGATTTTTCATATAATATTTATAATCACTAGTTTTTTTTTTCATTTTTAATAATATACAATGTCATTCAAAATCCCATTTAGTTACCTAATCTAGATCGAATGTCATATAAATATATAATAAATTGTCATATTTGCAAGCAAGCTGCTATACTGTTAAAAAGTTATTTTTTAATGAAGTTTTCAATAGAATAAGACCAAACACGGTGAGTAAATTGATTAATTGAAAATGTGTAGGGTTCTAGGGTTGAGGAATAATAATTTAATTTGATTTAAATCTTACCAGATAAGTGACGAACACATTTTGGTTTTTGTTTATATAATAAAATAATATATTATATTCCATACATGTACCTACTTACTCTTTATTAATTATTATTTATTATTATTGTACAATTTTGATTTTTAAATAATTATCACACGTATTAGTTTATTAGAATATTATATAATATTTATATTTATAATCTATCAATATTATTGTTTCTTCGAAATATTGTCAAATTCGGTACATTAATAATAAACGCAAAAAAATTTTTTTAATTCATAATTGGACACGTATAGACGTATAGTGACTCTATCGCAATGGTTTTAAAAACTTCCGTCGATTGTATTTAAAGTTACATATAAATTTACTTGTAAATGTAACGGTACCAAGATAAATTCGATACAGAACAGGCATTCATGCGAAACATTTTCATTGATTCCCATTTTACACACTATTAGCGATTTCCCGATCCGCAATTAAATAGTTACTCTAAAGCTTTATACTGCAGTATACCGCGTATTCGTCTCTGTCACACTAAGTTCACTGCAGACACGTATTACCGATACTTTTACTTCTGCCTCGTCGAGTCCATATCCAGAAAACGTTCCCTCTTTTTCTTTATAAGTCCCCCGGTCCGGGCTTAAACCATAATCGTAGTACATTATTATAAGTGCAGTTGTCTATAATACTATATAGTTTTAGACCAAAAGTATATAAAATATAATATATATTTATATACTACACATACACAAACGATTTTGACAACGTTATATTAATAATACGGTGGTAGTGGCAGCGGCCACCGATGGAGATTGATTATAAACCAATGTTATGCGCGCAATATTGCGATAAAACCGGACAAGCGATTTTTTTTTTTTAATGTACCTATTATATTATAATAAATTTGAACCATACCTAACTGAACCAACCGCGACGTTGGCAATTAACACTTTTTGGAGTTTCCGTAGATTACAATGTAACATTCTTTGGCTGGCTATGATAATAACCGAGCACATAACACGTGCCATTGAGCTTCAACGCATAAGATATATGACAGATATAGTAATACCAATTGGTAGTACGGTCGTCTCTGTTACTCACAGAACCTAAGTACAATGATTTTTGGAACTTAACGATTTCGAAAAGACATCAATTATTGTGATATATATATGCATGTAGGCGTCACACGGCACTTCGTCCAACTGATTAATGAATTGGCCCGAAGAGGGGGAAAAGAAACGATGAGACCCGGTCGGATGAACGGAGATATCGCGGAGAAACGAATTCCTTTGTGCCCGGACAATCAAACCCGCGAAGACGACCGGCACGAGCACATAAAAAATATTACAATAATATAGTAATATAGTTATGGCGGTGTTAAAATCTTAATCGTTAATAAGAGTGAGTCCTGTTAATCCATATGTACTCTCAAACCTCGAAGGTCCACGTGATTGGTCACTTTATGATCTCGAACAGGTATATAGGTACTATAATAATATTATTATCGTATGTATTTACTCACATGTCATCGGAAAACGGAAGTGGTCTGCGATGACGTTGCTGTAACACGCTTATGTAGGAGCACACAAAACTTGAAATCGCAAAAACGAACTGATCGTGTGAATCGTACGAGGTCGGTAAGTCAGGGGAGGGTGACGATAATATGTCTTAAAATATTATAATTTTTAACGATACGGCACCCAACGCGTCACGGGGGAGGAATGGTGCACCGTAAAACTTTTTGAAGATTACGATGGACCGCTGGAAACGGTCGCGACGGAGGCGGAATCGGGTGAGGCGGTCGGAAGACTCGCGCACACTGGCGGACCGGTCGACGTTTGAGGCGTCGCAGAACGGGAAAACCGACAAAGAATGCATAAAACAGTCAAATGAGGAACACGTCGCGTTGCGTTTTCGGCAAACAGGTGGGAAGGGGATGAGGGGCGGCCAGCGACGATGGCAAAACCAAGAAAATCCAAATGCGGCGGCGGTGACGAGAACGGAAAAAAAACTATTTGTAACTACACGACGGCGGACACTGGACGCGGCGTGGATGAACGGATGGACGAACGGACGACCACGGCCACGGAGACGTGTGAACACACAGACGGACACGACAGACGGACCGGCCGCCGGCGTACGTACGCGACTGACTGACACACTGCGTGCGTTTTTTGTGGCTGTGACCGCGGTGGCGGTGCCGGTGGCGGCGGCAGCGGCGGTGGCGCATGGCAAGTGGCCACCAGTATCGACCCCCATCGATTGTGCGGCACAGCATCCACTGCCGCCGCCACCGCCACCACCACCACCACTGCTATCACCACAGCAGTGGAGGCAACAGCCGCAGCTGACTTCGCTGACAGAGGATAACGATGGACTTGGCCAGAAGACTTGCCGAGCGGCTCATTGGCCCGACGCGTCTCAGAGTACTAAGCCGGCTAAATGACGACTCCGATTACCCGGAGATTCACACCATAACTTAAGGACACTTCACACGGCATCGTGATTTCCAGAAAAAAATCATATTTTGTTTTTTGGTAATTTTTTTAATGTGATGATAAGTTATTCAAGTTTTTTCATTGGTGTAAATAAATGGAAAGTGATAACTGGTATAACGCATGTGTGCCGTGAGTAGAATTGGATTCATCTCTCGAGTGTATGAAAGTATATACGTCATTAATATTTATATTTCATATACAGTTACATTGTATGGTATATTAACCACTAGATTCAGCCAATCACAGAAATGATTTTGTTTCCGGAAATATCGGTTCACTGTTCACGAAGCATTTTGAAGTCGCCCTGTCAGCTACATCTCGTCTGACAACGTGTAATGTACCTATTATCGTAGTCTAATTGCAAGCTATAGTAATATTGTAGTATAGTTCACTGTCACCCCGATCCATTGAGAAATGTCCAGAGTTAGGCTAAGCTCAACTTTCAAATACGACCCTACGACAGACAAAGAACCCGGCTTTATGCGGTCCTTGCGCAGTGCTGCAGCTACACTTCTCTCAGCGATATAATAAAGACAATACACATGCTTAACCGGCATTCCAGTTATACATTATCATTTGGACACGATAAACACAGCAAATTGCATACCACTTCTCTCCCGCAATCGTTGTACCGGAGCACTTGCATCGCCGAATTTGGTCTGGTTGTATATTATAGACTTTATAATATGGATTTATATGGCCGGGTCACATACGTATATTGTAATATCATAATTCGTAAATCAGTGTGGCGAGATAAATACTCCAAAGAATTGTATTGTTTTTCTATAATAACATTGTATTTGCGCAATATATATAATTTAAGTAATTCAAATTGTCTTTTTAAAATTGTGAAATTCTTTTAATATGATACTATTACCAATGAATGTGGAAAATTGAAACGCAACAATTAATTTTCCCGCGGATTTTGTATGTCTACGTGTATAATATTATATAAGACCAAGTTGCGGAACAAGAAAAAAATCTGATTTTAAAACAATTACTTCATTTATTATTTGAATAGTTGGTGAACTAAGATTTGAAATTAATATGATAATAATTTAAATAAGTTTAATGAAACCATTTTAGGGTCGAAGGTTGTTATTGTAAATGTGTCTGATTCATTAAAAAACAAACACGCGTATATATTCATGAAATGGTATAAAATGCCACAATAAATGATCATAAATCTTTAAAAATAATTCACCAATAAAATAAAAAGCTCTTTAGTTTTTCAATACTGTACCTTAAACCTAACACATTTCAAAATATTTAAAATATTATAAGATTCAAGCATCATAAAATTACCTATTTAATTTAATGTTACGTATTTACTTTTCAGTATATAACTTAATTAAAAGTCTTAACAACTTTTTCTAATTTTAGTGCTTGTAAATTTTTATTTCCAAGAATTTTCTTGTTTTATTTGCAACCATCTTAGATGTTATCAAATCGGTGACCTTTCTGACATTACAGACACAAATAATGTGTATTGTGACAATAAACCCAGACTACAAATTGAAGTTTTTTTAATGAAAAGTCAAGACGAATGTACAAGCACGGACGTGTTTCTTTTATAACGAGAATCGATGCAATAGTTTTATACACTATGTTGACGTTATTTAAACAGCATAAATAAATATTAATATATTTAGAAATCAAATTATACTCAAACATAATAAATAACTTTTTATAAGTAAAATTGTTAATAAATGAGTGCGGATGGTCGCTAAATAATGGATCAATTATACTTAAGGCAAACTTATTTAATTGTATTAGGTATTGAATGTAAAATTATTTGTATTTTATAACTAATTATTATTTAAGCACCACTACTAACTTTATGTTCTTGTTATTATATTTTATGTTTATACTTATATATTAGTTTTTAGATTACTAAAGGTTTTTATTTAACTTCAAATTTTGTCTGTTTGTCAGCGCAATTTATCGGCAACGGCTAAACGTACGGGAGTTAACTTGGTACATTCTAGACCAGGTTGATCTCTAGTTTTGCATGAAGAAGAGCTATTTCTAAAATTTTGATTTGGTTGACTTTCAAAAGACAACCACGTTAACCGTATATTATACCACGTACAACCATAGCAACCGAGTCAATATTATTATTGGAAATTAAATTAATTAAAAATAACATAATTTATAATTTTAGTTAAATTCAAAAAAAAATGTTTCAGTTTTTTTAAAATTAATTTTTTTAGTTTCTGAGCGGAGCGAAAAAGTTAGTGGTTTTACAATGGTGTTTATTCTTTTTTTTTATCCTGTATACAAAATTTCTACCAGAAGGAGTGCTTCGATTTCAACATATTATAGTACATTATATTTTAGCAAATTTGATAAAAATGGTACTTTAGAGAGGTCATTTTTCGATTTTCTCAATAGTTATTTAATGTCACCGGAAAACTACCGACAAATTACAAAAAACCGCTGAAAATTGGATTTTTAATTCTAACGCTTTGTTTATTACCATAGAAACGAATAAAAAATACTAATATTATAATATTAATTCAACTTAAAGGATATATTAAATAATAAAAATATAAAATATATCCAGATTGATATATCGTCTCCACTCAGAATCGTTTTTCTTAAACAATGATATTTCATATCATTGAATTCAAGTTTAATACAATCTATTATACATTGACCCACTTGTAACCTACTATACAGCAGAGCGACACATACTTACCCGCTTTTTTATTCTTTACTAAATAATTTTAACAAAATATGATAGTGGAAAAATTCAACTACAACATTATGTACCTATATTGCCTATCCAAGACGCCGTGTTACTATATATTTTGTTTTTGTTTTTTATAGGATTATAATTATATAATATAATAATAATTATTATTATTATATTACTTCACTGATATGAGGTATATAATAGGTATATAACATATAACATATGTATATTGTATAATATACTAAATAGTAAATACTTCAATTAGATTTTACATAATAATACATAATATTTTTTATAGGTCATCTTGAAAATAATTGAACTATAAATAATACATTTATAACTGGACTTGAAATATCTATTTTAGGTTCTGAGTGAAACGATGAATGTATTGATTTTACAAAAATATGTTTTTTTTTTTAAATTTTTTTTAAATTTTTTTTTATGTCTGTCATCAAGGTTTGGGGCAGTTAAACTTTTTTGATTTTCTTTAACAGTATCTTATTCGATGGAAAAGTGAATCTAGTTGGTGCATTTGAGAGGTCAAATTTTAAAATTCCCAAAAGATTTTTCAAAAGCGCCGGGAAAACAACATAAAAAATAAGGAAAAACGAGAATTTTCACGCAAAATTGATTTTGGTATTTGGTGTTACTCTAAAAAAAATTAACGTATATACATGAAATTTTCACTGGTTGTTTATATTTGCATTTTCTATACACGATAAAATTTTAAAAATATTTTGATTTGTTTTGATCTGTTTAGGAACGTTTTCAGTTTCCAATTTTATTATTCTTCTTTTTTCTATGTCAATATAACTTTATTTATAGGGTAAAAGGCTTAGAAATTTAACACAAGCCTCCTACTATATTGTTACAATGACATTTGAAAAACATTCATAAGTTTTTCTATCTTTATCAAAAAAAAATGCCTTCAAGCAAATCAAATAACATTTTTATGAGCGTATGAAATCCATTTTTTTACAATATTGGATAATCACTCGATTTTTCATGTAGCGATTTTGTTATTTTGTTGTTATTCAAAAACGAATAACTCTAGATCAATGAAAATTTTACTGAATGTTTATATTTTCATTTTCTATACACCATAACATTTTGAAAATATTTTGACTTTTTTTGAGCTGTTTACAGACATTGTCAGTTTTCAATTTTTTTAAATTTTTTTCTCTATAAATATCAACAAAATTGTATTTGTTGGGTAAATAAGCATGACAATTGTATGCATGGCTCTTGATATATTGTTACGATACATAGACTCAATTTTTTTTATAAGCATTTAAAGTTCAAATTTATCACATTTTAAATTTAATAATTATTTTGTAGTTAAAAATTTATAAAATGCTCAACTTTTATAACTAAAGATTGAAAATTTAAAACAAGATTCCACTTAAATAGGTTAAATATAAATTACTTTATTCACAATAATATCATCAAATATACTTGGTAATATCATAGGCTGACTGACCGTTTTCACTCAGAATCGCTTTTCTTATACAATATTATATTATTGAATTCAAATTTAACACCATCCATAATAGTGACCCACTATTATAACCTACTGTACGATAGAGCAACATCCATTTACCCACTTTTTAAATTTACATTATATATTACGTTTCTATTTGAAGCCAAGAAAAATTAAAATATGATAATTATTTCCGTATATCTAAAACCCTACTAGGTGACCTTCTTCGTGTGACAATTTCACTTAATATTTATTACGTTATTTAATTATTTTACTGTAAATTAAAATTCATGAATGAAAACTTTTCCAACGGCACCCTCAAACTTTTGCTATTGTTTAACCTTCCTAAACTTTAAAATCAAGCGATTAATAAAATTGATCGAACAAGTTTTAAAATTTATGAAATAGTTTTCTACATTTAGAAATTTTATTATATCTGTATTATTTCATTATTTTGCTATTTTATTTATTATTCTAAAACTACAACTTCAAAATCCATAAAGCAAAAAATATTTAATCTACCTAATAATAATAAATATTTTTATTTATTCTAATTCAATTATTTTGTTTTATTTAATAAACTTATCATGTTTATATGCTTGAAAATCTGAATTAAATTATATAATATTAATTGTTTTATATTAAAATGAATTTATTTATCAAAACATGCTAATATACATAGTATCTATCTATCATAGTATTAATCAATATGCATAGTTAATAGTTATATACATAGACTATAAAATCGTAAATAATATTACGATCGTAAAACCTAAATAGTGTACCTACATTATAAATGTATTATAAATTGTAATAAATAAAACAATTGTACTCAATTCAGAACATTGTATTTTATTATATGGATACTAATTAGTTCAGATGTATATTTGACTAAATACTTAACACAATTCTTAACACTTCGTGTATCCGAACTACGTATAACTATGTATTCCAGTGTTTATCAATGCCAAAATACCAGAACACCAATTTTACATCTCTAATATCTAGCTGAATTCACACAAACGCGCATATTGTCACATTATTAGCTCAGATTCCATACAATGTTAGTGCTTAACATTATGTTAATGTCATGTGGAGACAAATATTTTGAGAACGCAATACCAAATATTTAAAGTGGATTGACGTATAATCAATAATGATTAATCACCTATTTTCTATACCTGTTAATTTTAATCAACATTATTACATTTTGAACTACAAAAAAATGTAATAAATGTTGAAAATCTATTCATTATGAGTACCGTATTTAAGTGGCTTTTTGAAATTTATAAAATACATATTTTGTTATATGTCTCATTCAATTAGGTATGTACTGCAAACTTTCGTATAGAGGCATATAGTACCTACTATACATATAAATACACACGTGACTAATATATAAGCATAAAACTTGCCCTAAAACAGATAACAGTGTTATCTTATATCCTGCTTTATTAAATCAGTGCTTCTCAACATTTTTTTTTACGACGATACACCCTAATTTAGATTTATACAAATGGTGACACGCTTAAAACATTTGATGCATTTATGAAAAAGTAACAATTGTAAATTTACATGTAAATTGAAAATTAAACTATATTCACAAATTATTGTTTTATTTATCTGTAGTTTTTACCACAATTTAAAAAAGGTAGAAAAGTGGGTACCGCTCTGCTGAACAGTAGTTGTCAAGTATGTCGTTTTAATGAATGTGTTATATTTGAATTAAATGATAAATCATTTTATCTCGTTTTTATCCATAATAATTTTTTTTAAATGTACACAATTCGAAAAAATTTTCAGGGCTAGCTTTAAACGAGTCATAATATTTCTAAAATATTACCATTTATTATGGAAATACTAATACAAATATTTGGTGAAAATTTTAAGAGTGTAGGGTTATTAATTTTTGAATAAGATACACCAAAAAAATAAAATGTATTTTATTCAAAAATTGCTTTTGCATAAAAATTACCACTTTTTCATTTTTTTTCTTGATGCTTTCTATAACAAATTAGAATTTTCTATTTTTATCTTCCAAAAGTACCTACAAAATTCACTTTTCTATTAGAAAAGATGCGCTTATCTCAAAAATTGGAGCATTTTTACTACCCAAAATGTTTCTGACAGACAGAAAAAAAACCACACATCATTGTAAAATCAATATATTCTTTCACTCCGCTCGGAATCTCAAAAGTTAATCCTACATAAAAACACTTCGATCACCGACCACATTGGTTGTTCGAGAATAGTGTTGGTGTAAAATCATCATAGTTATAACCAGCAGTCCACGTTCAAATGAAATACCAAATCAAATATTATTCACGCACATTTATAATACAAGTAAACAACTCTATAAATAATATGCACACATATATTATATGTAGATTTCGTATCAGTCAAATCATAATTTACCCGTACATGTTTTTCTATACTTAAAATCGTATAAAACACTATTTTAATGACTTATATATTAAAAATATTTGTATTATATAATCAAGTTCTGTATGTAGTATAAAGTTATCATTTACTTACCTACTTATTTCAATCAAAGATTATAGCAATTGCGTATAGACGCAATATACTGGTAACTTAAACACACGCGCAAGCAGCGGGAAAAAAGTATTTTCCAATTTAAACTGAGAAAAACTGTATGTATATATTGTTTTACTATTGGTGAGTTGGGTACATTGAAAATCGATTGGACCTTTAACACTATATGAACGAAATGATAAATCAGGCGTTAGATTTTTCTCCATCTGAAGTTTTGGTGGTTTTGACGGAAACAAATTTGTTTTGAAAATGTTCGAAATTGAGTTTAGAAAGTCACGAGTGAAAAAACTTTGTGCTTATCTTATTTTGCGGAATACAATACTACGTGGTAGTTCAATGTTGTGGACCCTTGAAGGAAAAATTACCCGGGAAAACTTTAATTATTTTCTAGCCCACTGTCAACGAGTCTTATAAATGTATAATATATTATATTTACAATATACATGGATATATGATAATTATTGAAAATAATAGATCTATTTAAATATTCACAGGTGTACACTTGTGTTATAATTTATAAGTACTATGATAAAAAACAACTTAACAGTGTCTAATATTTTAAGTTTTTATGTTAAATTTAAAATTATTACTATTAAGTATAGAGTACAGATATTCACATTTTTTTAAGCAACCTTATCGTGCGTAGTGTTCATAGATAGTTTAATTATTTGGTATGCATTATGAAACTATAGGAATTTTGAAAAAATATTTCTGGCTTACAAAATATCTCAGTGTAAAAATAAAAACCGACCAACTAATAGGTAAGCAGTTAATATCCATTATATACTATTCATGTTACAAACAATACACATTACACATTTGCATATGAAAACCCAATTGAATAACCAAAATAATATTTTATAAATCGTATACAAGAAATGGACAAAACTTTTCACGAGTTTTCTAGTTATTATTGAAACATGAGATGTCATACAATATTGTATATAATAGTAAAACAACTTTTAAAGACCTATGGGTGCTATAGTTATTTCGGATATTTCTCTTCTCTGTTACAAATAAGTGTAATAATAATAAATATTTATTAAAAAAAAACATTCATTGTTAAAATGTAGTTATGATATATATTAAAAATTCATGCATTCTAAAAATCAAAAATGAATTACAAATAAAAAAAAATATTACTAACTCCTGTTAAAAATTGCTCTGATATCTTGTTCTATAGTTTCAAACAGTCACTAATCACATAGTGTACATAAAATGTAATAATGAATTAATAAAACTGTTTATTTAATATATCGATATTTGTTACGATAATATTTTTAAATCTTAAGCTATAATAGTACCAAAAACGTTTTCATATTGTATAATTGTATATTGTAAACTTATATGCAAGTATTTAATGAATAACCTGTGGACATTTTACATGCATATTGAATGTACATACTTTAAAATGTAATAAAATATGTATTATTTATTTATTTATTTTTATTACTACACGGGGTACATCCAAATCATACAAGATTGTAAATACTAAATATACATACAAAATATAATACATAATACGTACAAAAACATACAGAATAATTAAAGTAATAGAGTTGATAGATCCTCATTCGCTATACTCGTCATTCTATTTAATGGCTTATTTTTTGAATAGTTGGTGTTGCATATAGGTAAAGAAAACATTAACATTATATACCGTAATATATTTGCCTCTGTTATAATATAGGCAGTCTAATTTATTTATTTAAAAACACCCCATGTTAATAACTGTCTCAAATTTCAATAATTTATAAAATTACGTTTTAATTTGAAAAAAAAAGTGAGCCGTCGCGGGATGCCTGACCAACCTAACCTGACGGTGAAACATCAAAATTATTTTGTATAAAAAATATGCATGAAAATTGAAAGAATGGTTTATTGAAGGAAATAAACATGACATAATCGAAACATAAATAATAAATATTCATATTTTTTTAAGAAAAATCACTCTTTATTTTAAAGGTGAATTCGATGTTTTGAGTGCTTTCCGACTATGCGCACATTGAGAGCGTGGCGACGTCACCGCGTCAACATACGGTGTCACATGCCACGTTAGATGTTTCACATCAAAAACATTTAATTTAATTAAAATTAACCCATAGACAGTTACAAATCTTTCCGACAGGTCTAGTAATATTACGATTGTTGCCATTCATTTAATTTAACAAACCATATTATAACATTAGATAAGTATACCTATATGTTTATAACACACATAATAATATAAAGACAGATAAAACATATAAAATGGCTCTTTTATAAATAAAAACAATTTGCTATTCCCAAATGAAAAATAAATTTCACGTTTAAAACCACTTACCACTTCTTTGAATATTATTGTCGTTTTTTTTTTAAATTCTTTGTTCGAAAATGTGCATTGCCTAATATGTTATAAAATATAATATAACGTTTAAACTTAGATAACTATTGTAGCGCATTCACAAATTCTATTTACCTATTTGGCTATACGCCAATAATAATTAGTTAAATTAAAAATGTTTCGGTGCATTTAAATTTTGAGAAACATAACTGTTAATTCCTATTCAGGTAATATCAAAATATTTAAATATCAATGGATTAAACCTTACAATTTGTTTTTGATATTATCCAAAGTTTTTACATTTGAAATCCGAAGGCTTTTGTGTAACAAAAATCTGAGTTCGGTTTTATATGATCTATTTTATTTTCCCTATCTCTTTGTATCACTCTCTCTCTTTCTTTCGGAATTCGGATACACTGCATGCATACACACCATTAGTCGGAATATGGGTTATGCGACAGTAGCAAAAGGCGTTTACATTTGTATAAATAAATTGATGTTTTACTACAATCCTCTGCCACCGTTGTTTAAAGAAGACGTGGTTAACAGTGGCGGTCTGTTTGATAAATGAATAGGGTGGGTCCGAACACCGGCTGTGCGGCCTAAAACACGTCGTTACGGAGATAAACGCGATAGCGTCGAGTCGGCGAGGGCGATTGCAGTCGTCACGATTTTGTAACAATTTGATACAGAACGCTCGCAGTTTTTGTAACAACTAATATATTTGAAACCCCCAACTCTCAAAAGAAATGGAAAATATATCAATGTAACAGTTAAATATCTCCAATTTTTATAATTCACTATATTATAATAAAAGCCAGTAAATGTGAAATACCAAATATAGAATGGTACCTATTGTATAATATCGTAAATATTATAGACTATTGAGTGATACGCATGGGTGACAATCAAGACTGTAATTAAGCTTAGATAGGTACCTGTAATATAATATATAAATGTATAATATAAGCGTTAGTTCATAAAAAATTATAAAATGTCAATTTCCATTTCCCATACTCAGCTTTACCTGGCATCGTGCTTTTTATTTCTATCGTTATATTATAAGTAGAGCGCGGATCTTTAGGTTTTTACATATTTTTATTGGCTTTATGCAGCTTTACGAGGATGAAAAATGTGAACGATTTATCCATCATAGAGTTCGTAGGAAA
Source organism: Sitobion miscanthi (assembly GCA_008086715.1). NCBI lineage: Eukaryota > Metazoa > Arthropoda > Insecta > Hemiptera > Aphididae > Sitobion > Sitobion miscanthi. Next base: position 10,021,347 of record CM017799.1, on the reverse strand, counting down.
AATTTTATTTAGCACATTTTAGCATATTTTGGAAATTAAAGACTATTTAGTCTATTTGTCATATTTTAGAATATATTCAATTATTGTTCATAAAAAAGCGTATTTTATTAATTTCTCGAGTTGTGATTTTTCTAGGAAAAAAAATAATTTGATTTAAGAATGTTAAAAATTAAAAATCATTGAATTATCTACTCGGTTATAATTAAATTGGTAATGTTGGTCATACTGTAACTCTCATTCCATGATTGTACCATAGATTATCGAATTTGATAACTGATAACGTTGTGAAAATGATTTTATAATAAATAAATAAATATAATAATTTTTCTTTTACCAAAGAATGGTGCATACCAGTGGCGGATCCAAGGCTTATTTTTTTTTGGAGGGGGGGCGTAAATGCCCCCTTTACCCCCCCCCCTGTGGATCTAATACTGGTGCATACTAGGTTTTCATTGTTTTTATTTAACTATTTTGTTTTTTATTTATAATTTTGTTATATTATATTCCTGTGTATAAACTGTTTTAAATTTTTTATTTTTAAATAATTTACCTGTTACCAAAGAAATGGCCCATAACAGTTATTTATTGTTTTTATTGAACTATTAAGGAAAAAAAAATCATATTATCTGCATGTTTACAAGTTTAAGGAATATTTAGAGATTATTTTAGGGTTTTTTAGAACATATTAGCATCATATTTTAAGTTTTTAAGAACCTAAAAATCCGCGCTTTAATTATAAGTCTATTTTTAGTCAAGTGTAAGCATTTACGCCACTCGTCGAATGTAATCCACAAAAATATAAACATATTAAAGTATAAGATTATTTAAAGTTTCAGCCCCTCGTTTATGACGAATTCCCATACTATATTCATTTAGGGGGAGGGGTGAAAAATTGTCTCGGATATATATATTTATATATAAAGGGTAAAATTATTGTTTTTCAATTCCTATGTGGTCTCTATCGCCACCGCATGTATTATTCGTATTGATTGTAATGTCACGTCCTATGCGACGCGTGCTCGCGTTAATCCGCGTTTTAATGTTTTGGTGATGCCAACCCGTATTGAGCGATAATATAAGAAAGTGTTCATCTTGAAATTTGCAGGATATACTGGAACGGTTAACTACTTTATAATCAAAAACGATAATAATCAATTGTGCACCATTATACATTCGAAAATCAATATTGCGAGGCGTTTGGTTATCCAGTAACTAGTCCGCTAACTAGTCACTGCTAGTTTAGTATTATAGGCTCACCTGTCTATATTATGTGGTATAAAGAAAATGTTGTGACTTATGGATCAAATTATTATTACTTCTATACATACGTAATTATATCTAGTGTTAAATAACATTTTGAGACGCTCAGTCTGCAACAACGGTGACTACTGATTAGTTTTAAAATTGATTTTATGGACGTATCAATTTTACTAATGGTGTGATGGAGTTACCACGTGATACCACAACAACGGGAAAACGTACAAAATTAAAACTAAAAATTGAGACAATTTCAAATTGAATTCAAAATATTTTGAAAATTATATCATTTCAAGAATATGCTAATATATAGGTAAATATTTGATGAAAATTTCTAGTACTTACGGTAATTCATTTTTTAATTACATTAAAATAACTAAATACAATTCGTCAAAAGCTGGTACTCCGTAAAGATTCCAGTTTTTCAGTATTTTATTTTTAGTGATTACTTTGAAAAGTACTGGGTATTTTCTACTTTACACTTCACTAAGTACCAACTAGATCCGATTTTCAACCAGAAAATACTACCTTCAATGATAAAGTATTATTTTCGCTCCAAAAGGTGATGACAGACAGAAAAATATGGATAAATAAATTAAAAACAGACATAGAGTGAATCATCATATATATATGACATATATATTGATTTCACATGTTAGTCGATCCGCTCTGAATCAATACATAAATTTAAAAAAAACAATATTCATCGCTCTTCTCTAAATATAAAATTACTCACTCATAATCATAAAGATATTAATTTTTTTGCTCTCACAAAGATGTAAATCGAAACATTTTTACTGCTCCAAAAGGTGATGGCAGATACAAGAAAAAAAACACACACTTCATTGTAAAATCAATTCATTTATCGCTTGTAATCATAAAGATATTATTTTGTTTTCGTGTTACAAAATTAAATCGAAAAATAATATCGTCGAAACATGTAAAAAAGTTGTAAAATGGGTAATCCAAATACAATTTTTTTCCCCGGTGAACCACGGCTGTCTCCCGTGTGACAAAAACTTCGCCGTTTTTTCACAATTTTCTCGAAAACTACTGGGAAATCTTAAAAATGACCAAGCTGGTATCTTAAGTACAACATCTGTGCCCAATGTACAATCTATAAGAAACTTTCAAAGCACTTCTCTGCTCCAAAAAAAAAAATGATCACCTACCTAAAACAAAAACATCCCGAGGTTTTGCTTGAAATCTAAAATGTAAAATGCGAACACGATAACAAAAATGTTGGCCAAGACGACGAACTCGCTGACCTGACACGCGGTAAAGGTTGTGCCGCGGAATTCCCGGTATCCCAGTCATTACACACCGGTCGCACACGGTTAAAACCAGTAGCGTATGATAACTGCAAGTTGAATAACTTAATATTTATCATCACTGAACCATTACCGTGCCATGCCAGGAAAACTTATTCACATACGTGATTTAGAAAGTTTATAAAGTGTGGAAAATAAAATATAATCTGGACTATATGGTATTATTGTATTCCGTTTTCATAATATATACGTATACTTATGTACGTAATATAAATATGTTATTTTTACAGGGTATAAAATTAACTACTCCAGAGATTATACTCATATTTTATGAATTTATTTAAAAGACGCCCATATAAACTGAACTCTAGTATTTAAAATTAATTTTTTGAGTTAAAAAAAAATTCTGAATACAAATTAGATCAAGAACATTTTAAACAGAATATATTAAATAATGTATTCACACAGTTTATCCAAGAATCAACAATCCTATTGCAGATTTCAGATTTAAAAGAGTTACAAAATTCAGAGAAACGTTGCTTTCAGAATTGAAACAGACATTCTTAGACCTCCATTAAATTGATATGGATACTAAAAGATTCAAGAATCAAAGTAAGAATTTAAAAATAAATAACACTTAATTTCATTTGAATAATATACAACTTTGTAACTTTGAGTAATCCTGGAAAAAATTAATGTATTTTTTGTCTAACATAAAAATGTACATTACTTCAGATCAAAAATATATGATACATATAAATGTATTTAAATATTAAATTATTGCGTAACTTTTATGCATTTATGACCAACCTATATAATATGTTGAGTTTTTATAATTTATATCTGATTATGAAAAACGTACTTCAACTTATGCATTTATAACTAAATAATAATGTATAAAAAAATATCTTATTTAACTATTATTTTTAATTGTTTAGTACCTATTTACAATTCATTATTATGATGTAAATATATTTTTTTTTTAGATTTTAGGTTTTAGGGTTCGACGGCTGCAGAGGTCATTAGCCTTTACGTTGGTAGGATTGGTATAGTAGGGTTGGTACGGTCGGTATGGTCGATTAGGAACACGTGTATGTGTAGCAAGGTTTTTGCGCACTACGAACCCAGATCACCCATCTGAGAACTAGTGGGAGCGGCTGTTGCTTACTCTCAATAACGTTAAGTGATTGATTTTAGCCACTGCGCCGCGTAGATGGTATATTTGTTTAACTATTCTGTCAAAGTTTAAAAAATGTTCATGTTATTTATAAATTGTATGGTAAACGGACAGTAATTGGTCCCTGTATAAAAATGCCTTATGCGAACAATCGGCCCCCGTCATAATTTTACACACGTACAGTATTAGTCCCTGGCCAACTTTTTTTTGCAGCAGCAGCAGTAGCATTACAATTCGTTAATTTAAGTTATGTATCACTAAGTATGTATATTATACAGCAATACAATCACAGAATTTGAAACAACGAATTATTGAGACGCAAACCGGTAAACCACCAATTTTTCCACCATTTCTCATAATTTTTTTAAAAAATAATTTTATGAAACCAATAAGCGATAAAAAAAATATATTTTCTATTTGTATTAGTTTTAATATTGACTTTTCAGAAGATACGTTTTTAAATATTATTTTTATAGTTGAAGTATTACTATATGAAACATTGAAGAAAATTTTAATATTTATTATTATAATTATTATTTGAACAAGTATATTAAAATATAGGAGCATTTAATAACATTAAAAAAGTTTAAAAAAATATTATGTATTTAACTTTAACCCTGGGGGCTGGGACCAATTATTTTCGGTGAACAAAATAATAACGGGGGCCAATAATTTGTTCTCAGACAGTTTTTTCATTTTTTGTGAGGACCGATTGTCCTAAATCCATATTTCAAACATCGAATAGGTATGTATATAATATTAGTATAAACATATTATACTAGATATATTATTAATAAATAAATAAATATTAGGTATAATAAATTATTGCTGTACTATACAACTATGTAGTTTGTCATATTTACGTCATTCTTACCAGTGAAATCGACCGTGGAGCAATATTGTAGTTAATAGATAATCATTTTATTAGCCATCTTATTATAATTTTTGGATCTAGGACAAAATTTGTACCCGGAGTTCCGGACTACACACTATAGTACAGCAATTATACATTTTTACCTAATACTTATTTATTTATTACTTACCAACTATACGTCTATAATACTACTATCATTGACTATAGTATTTATAATAAATCAATGCTACTATCTATTATAGTATTATGTTATAGCAATCTATTCGACATTGGCATTATGCCATTATGATAATTGTGGTTATTTTTTACAGTAATGATAAATATTACAACGGATACAGAGTGTAAGTTTTTTTACTATCAGCGTTTCAATAATAATATTATACTTTTTATACACACAAATACAGAGTGAATTACCTGACGGCATAGGCGCAATTATGGGGGGGCTTGAGGAACTAAGCCCCCCCCCCAAAAAAAAAAAATTCCTACATTTTTTTTAAGCTTACCTATTCAATATTATCAAAGTCAGGCTTTAGCCCCCCCCCCCCCGAATCCCAAACGCTATTTACTGACGGCGACTATTTCCCCATAGCTTAACTTTGATTTTACACTCGTATATTATTGGTGCACTATAGCTATCGATAACATAACATTATAATATACATATAAATATTGTTAGGTAGAAATAAACGAACTGTGATGTGATGATCATCCACAACAACACTTCATGTTGAATGCTGATAATATAATATTATATGATATTCTATTACTTATACTCTAAAAGTCGACATGAAACGCGTTACAACTTAGGTACAATGTATTTTACCTACAAGGGCCAAGGTTTTACTTTGACTTTATAAGATCATATTTTATTCATTTAGGTAACACTATACACATGTTTTAATATGTAAGTACCTACAATAAATTCTAAATAACACCAATAACGGTCGTTAATTCAATTCAAGTGCATACACAATATATCGTACAACTATACACCTAGATTATGGGTATCCATAATTCAATAATGACATGTAAATAATAAATATATAATATTATGTGACATACCTATGACGTGCGTCTTATCGTGTACCGTCCTCGGCTATATTAATCCCCGGTCGGCGAGATCCATTATTTATATAGTCTGACCGAGACTCGTAAATAATAAATATACGTAGGTACAATTGTAGGTACAAAACTCATTTCGTCAGAATTTCGTTGCTATACTATAACACGCACTCACGGACCAAACGCGGAAACTGTTTGATCGAGAATCGAACGGCACGACGGACGTGGGGAAAAACCCTGAGGGCAACTCTGTTTTCGTAAGGTCCAAAAGGCCTATAATGGAAAACATCGCATCCACCCGCTCTCGAGTATAACGTATTACACTATATATATACATACATACATCCATATATATATATACTATATATATAAGGGTCTGTACATGAGGCAAAGTACGGGGGGTCGCCTGTGTTCCTGGAGTTCACAGCGCCCTCCTCATTTAACACGGACCAAGATACTGTGGTGTTCACCAATGTAGTGGTGTGCGAGTATACCGTGTTACGAGGTACTGGTGAAAACACTACTTCGTTTACCAATATCAGAAGGTTTCAATATGGTCGAGGTTATAGCAATAACTAATAGGGGCACACGCGAAGTTGATCAAATAATTATTTATTTATTAAACACAAGACAATCAGAAATAAATAATAATGCGATGATGTAAAACATAAAGGTGCGCGTACAGTTGTCGTGTCGTCGGTTCGGAGAGTCGAGACGTAGGGCTGCTCGAGTCGTCGTGTCGAAAGCGAAAAAGTTAGTGCAGTACTGCAGTGACAGGCGAGCGAAGACGGCTTCGAGCCCGTAACGGCGAAAAAGTCGGCGCGCGAGGCGGAAGAAAAAGTTTGGGAGGCGCGTCGTTACGCGACCAAAGATATTACGAAAAAAATATATAATAATTCACAAAGTAAAATACGACAAAAACGTTTACAACATGTTTAATTATAATTCAGCGTTAGGAACAATATTAATGACAATATAAAAACGGACGCGTTATCACCACAATACAAATTGTGTAGCCAAATAAAACCGCCGGTAGCGTTGAAAACTTCAAGAACAGTATTCTTATCAGCTAATAGTGACACCTTTTCGTGGCCGTCCCCCGATTCCCGCCGACCATGTCGTTTCCATTCCATTATATCTTAGTCCGTGGATTTATATTATGGTTTTTGTACCTGGTTGTAGCTATTTCGTCCATGAATACGATTTCATGGAAAAGTCACATTCAAAAAAAAGTGGAGATACTCGGTTCTTGCACCGGACCGGAATCTAAAATTTAATAAATAAAATATAAAAATAAATATTTACATTATTTATTTATTATATTGTCTTACCTTTACGATCATTTATTATCCAGTCCTCGAAAGTATTTATGTTGTAAATGTTCTAATTTCAATTATCTTTTTTCACTCATTCAGTCGCGGCAAATTAATTCATTTTTTTATGGACCCCGGTTTAAAAAAAATATTTGCCACCATCACTAATCACTATACTATAATTTACTGTAACATAAAAAATGTACCTACTAATTGTATATGGGCCCCATGAATGTCAAACCTGGTGGAGCAAAATACGTCTAAATATACGGTCCAGTATACTTCACATTATTATTATACGTAGGTCAAGGAAGTTGTCTACGTCTTTGATCATATAAGGTATTTTCTAGACGTTTTGTGAAAATATTTGTTTGGTCTCGGTTGGATGTAGCCCACCTACCGTCGTCGTTAGGCAAGCTGGATGATAGATTGTGCATACTAAGGAGTTTTCTAAATTCTAGTAGCTTTCCAGAGGATACCATCTTTAATTTTTCAATATTTAGTTCAAATAATTTATACAACTATTATACCTACTCAAAATGTGACGAAGTACAATAATGGGCATAATACTAGTTCAATAACTGCATTATATAAATAACGATACTGTCCATATTCATTAAACACCCGATACTTTTTTTAATATAAGTATCTTCCGACTTCCATTGAATAGAATGAATATACCATGCCAATTAAATAAATAATAAGCTTATATTATGTAGGTACCTACTCACAGATTTTTGTTGGCGCGTCGATCGCCACTCGCCAGCACAGACCCTGATAATTTATATTTTAATTTAAAATATGATAAAAAGAACTGGAAGGGCTTAGTCCCTCCCCCCAACAACCCTAATTGCGTATATGAATTCAACAGTAGTATATATAGCATATATATAATTATATCATATTATATCGTGGTAAAAATAAGTCTGAATATTAGTCATAAATGCATAATAAGTATATTACGTTAAAAATAAATTTAATTTAAATATTTGCACTACATCCTGAACCAAGATTGGATATACAAACATTTCAATTAATTAACACACTGTTGTAGATATACCTAAACCGAAAATCGTATTAAAAACCTCTCGCTAAGCCGATTTGGGGTCTGGAATTCAAAACGAGTAGGTATATCTATATGTTTAGTATAATATACTGTTATTAAATTAAGGGTATCTATTCCGACATCGAGTTAACCTCCCACCCGTACATCGTTCACAAAATAAAATCTTCGTAGTATCTTCGTCATAGTATAAGTTAGGTTAGGTACTTATATTGTATACCCACGGAGTACAAAAGGTACTACCAATGTATTATAATAATACCAATATGTATATATGGACTTTATTTACAGGGTGATAAATTTTAACAGCAAACACTCGATATTTCAAAACGTACATACCTATAAACTAACTGCTTTAGGAATTTTCTTTTCGGAAGGTTAGGTGAAAGAAAAGTATTCGTATACAGGAAATTTAAGATGTAATTTTAATAACCATGTGTATCGTATAGACTATAGAGCAGGGTAGGATCCAGGTAGGGCAATTAGGAAAAATTGCCACCACCCCCGTTCACAAAAAAAAATTATTGTACCTAGGGATGGTCTGACCCACTGGGATACCGGGAACTTCCCTATTAGGACTTGCCATTAGCCTGGCACCATGGCGGATGCATGAAATTGTTTTTTTTTAAATAATTAGTATTTATTTATAATTTATATATTAAAATATATTGTAATACCCATATAGTTGTTACTCTAGAACTCAATAACGCAACACAATTTGTATTGTTTACATTCATTAAAAACTGTTTATTAAGTACATCTCATAACACAACTTCAAATAATAGAATATACTACTCAAGTACTCACACAGTTAACATAAAAAAAACGCCTCAGTATCCAACTGTAACACTAGTGCTCACTACAACCAGACTTGTGTAGAATGTCCTAGTCCACCATTCCCTTCTACAGTGCTGACATCTATCCCAGCTTAGTTATCATATATAACAATATATTTATTAACTATTTCTTTATACTAAAATAAAATACTTGTATAATATACATATTATGTATTTATGTAAGCCATATACTACAAGAGGAAAATCCTAATTTGATAAGCTATATTATAGTACCTACTTATAATTGTTTTGGAGTTTAGTACTGTCAAAGATCTTTGTGGTGGCTGGTGGACACTAGGTGATTTTAACCAAACTAACATAACATTTATGCCCAAAAATAAATAAGTAATATTAAGGAAAATTGCTCAATGTGGCAAAAAACAGAATCAATAATTTTAATAAAAATAAAAGGCTTAATGTGGCAGAATATAATTGTAAAAAAAAAAGAAGACATCAGTCATGACGAGGCGAGGTGGATGTACGTGATGGCAAAGTGTAATAGTGTAATGTATAATGTACTGTAATAGTCTATGGCCACTGGTCACCTCCACATCGTTCCTGTGGCCGGTCCTACGCGGGGGGGGGGGAGAGTTGCGGGCGCGTTTGCCCTTTTGACGACCATGGGAGCAGGCGGAACCAGACCACGGCGGCTGCGAGAGCAACGATGACGGTTGGCGACGATTGGCTAGTGCGCGATGACGTGCGCTAGACAGTACTGCACAGGTACCGAAGACGACGACGGTGACCAAAGCTCATCGGAACGAGGGACGAAGCCTATATTATTATATATGGGTGCTGCGGAACCGGCGGCGACCGGATGCGTTATGACTCGACCGGCGCACAGTGGTCTGAAACGTTATTTTAGGCGCTCAAAAGTCCTATTTCAAAATGTGTTAAAAAAAAAAATTTCAAAACTACATAATCATAGGTTCCTTAGCTCAAATATAAAATTTCACAATCATACATTTATTTTTACCTTGTTAATAACAATTTAACATGGAAATTGTACGTCTATCGTCTTGCACTTTTTTTTCGTTTTTTTTTAATGAAGTTTAATATTTTATTTATCAGGGAAAAATAATTTTTTTTTTAATTTTAAATTTTATGTTATTTTCTTTCGGTGTAGTAGTGATATTAGACGGTTAAATAATATTTATTCAAATTTTTTATTTTTGACAATACCAAGTTATTTGAAAATATTTTAGTTTTTTTAATATTTTGAGATTTTTTTTTGTATTTTAGCATGCCAATGAAAATTACTCAATTTTACTCAAAATCTGATGTATACACAAAATAAAGAAAGTTCCCAGAATTTTGGAAAAGTAATTTTTTTCCGTCCAAAGGGAATTAATAAGTTCCGTTTGGAAAACGATCTTTTTGCTGATGCAACTGTTACAGGTAATGTGCATGAAATAAATTAAGGTTGCACTTAAAATATTACTATACGATGTACTATAGTCATTTTTTTAAATATATAATGTTAATTGTTCAATACTTTTGACAGTAACTGCCATGTTAAATCTGATAGCTTATGTAATTTTTGTATAATTGAGTAAAATCATATGAAGCTTTTATTAAGTCATCTTCAGAACATGGGCGCAATTTGGGGAGGCTTAGCCCCTCCTAGTTTTATTTAAGCCCTCCTAAATTTTTAAATATATTCATTCTTAAATCCACCTACCAAAAAAATTATGCGGGTCTGTATTGATTTTATAAATTTAGCCCTCCCCCCCAAATCAATTGTCCAAATTGCCCCTATATGCTTCAGAACCAACTAATGTAGTTGGTTGTAAAAAATCAAAGTTTTCAGTTACTTCTCTTAATCCTTGAAATCTATTGGAAAGTTGAAAAATAACTGTATCAATTACTGGTAAGAAAACTCGAACTTTAAAATTCTCTTCCGTAACATTTAATCTTCTACCGCCGTCAACTTCTTCAAAATGTTAAATTGCAAATTTAGAATTTAGAATTTAGAACTTCGTGGTAATCTTTTGAAAGAAAGATCCGTTGCCGGCATCCATATTAGCTGATAATATTACAAATATGACAATTTTTGTTCTAATTTTAGATGTTATAGGTACTCATTTTCCGTCAATTAGCGTCTTCGTAACATACGAACTAATGACAATATTACGCAATGAAACCACAGTATTGTCAACCTCAAGCATTACCAACTACGGCACTGCTAAACCAATCTGTACGACTAATACCTATAGCTAAACGAATATTTCACTGAATAATGTAAACTATTTTCGTAATTTTTACTAGAAATACCTTCATACGGGCTTCATTAATCTTTATTACCTTTATTAAAATCTTGATATTTTAATATTTTATGTGTGGAATTTATGTTATAATAAAATAAATACCAACAACACAAACGAACCAAATGGTGCCCATAAAATGCCAGGTAATCTTGTGCCCTGGTGTAAGTACCACCCAACGGCCAACACCTCCGCTAATTGCGCCAATAATCAAAGGTTACTATCATAAACAAAAGTACCTATTGTTTTGAAAGATAACATAATAACTAAATAATTAATACGTATGATACATATGTAGAGAGATACTTCAATAGTTCAATATATTACCTATTGGCTATTAGTTATACTATTGAGGGCTCAAAAATCGTCAAAATGAAATCGGTGATAACACGGCGACTTTGTACGCCGCCAAATTGGAATTTTCTGTTTCGTATCAGTATAGGATATTTCTAAATTTAGACGATCCTTAATATTATTCTATTATTAATAATAAATGGCTATTTTAACCCTTTTTTTAATATTGTTATCTATTGTTTCTGTGTGAAAATTTAATTCGATGATTTTGTAGTTCTATTCTTTTTTTATATTTACTGCCGTCTTATGCATTTGAGCAGTGTAATATTGAATTAATTAAATTGAAATCAGTGCAAATTATCTTAATATTATTTTATTCTTCGTATTTATTTTACATTATTATGGCAAACAAGGTAAGTTTTCTTAACTAACAATAATTTGTTATAATATGCTTTGTCTATAGTATATTAAAGTATACAATTTATTCTGCTTGTCTCGATAACTCTAGATGAGTCTACACTAAGTATTTTTAATGAATATCGTATACGCAATAAAAAAAAAAACTATTTGAATAAAGAAATAATCTGGTTGATTTAGAATAAGAATATTTCCAAGATTTGATAAATAAATAAACTTAATTAGTGGATTTCCTGCAGAACTGATTCCTTGATTATTATACTAAAGCACGCTATTATAACAATATATGCATTTTCATTTCATTTAAAACTAGTATAACTCATTGCTGGTTAAAGGTCTCTTTGAAACTCTAGACAATGCTATCATAGAAAAATATTCAGGAATCATTTTGTATGATTTTATGAGACAGTATTGATCAGACTTACTACTAGATTTATAACATCGCCTAATAATATCATATAGTCAAAGCTGGGTACTAACTTGTTAGTTTTAGTTCATATTAACTTTGTAACTTAACTAGTTGAATTTAATGTGTAAAATAGTCTAATAAATAGTCTAACTAATTATTATTTTTTTTTCATTCCTAAATTCCAAAAGCTGTTTCTCAATTATGACATTATGGCTATATGCCTACATAGATTATCGACTCATATATATTAATGATTATTAGTATTTATAATAATGCATGCACAGGAACCACGACTTTTCCACATAGTCTGTACAATGTTGATATCTACTAGATATAAATACTAAATAGTATCTATATGAGTGGCTTAACCAATTCGTGTTAATATTCAAACTCTTCTCCTAAACTACCATTAACAACATTTTCTCAACATTTTCAAAAATTGTATATTAAGTATAATACAAGTATTCCCTCTAGTGCTCACGTCGAGAGACTTTTTAGTGCAGGTGGCCAATTATTCGAAAGGCGTAGGTATATTATGTCTGATGATACTTTGAAATTTCACTTTTGTTAAATTTAACAAATATTTTGAATAAAATATACTAGAATATAGTCATATAGATTATATTATGTATTAATGTATTATTATTTAATAGTAATATTTTAAGTTGTCATACTGTTATATATTCGCCCTTTATGTTCTAATTACTAATCAGTGATATACCAATTAATTTCCAATTAATTGAAGTTATTACTTACCTAATTAAAACATTTTGATCTAATTACTAGGTGTTTAATTCAATTTTTCAGTTTTAATCAATAATTGAAGTTAGATAACTTATTATTTACATTTCAACAAAAAAAACTAACTTCTAACTTCTGCTCTAACTTAGGTTACTATTTTCACCAAACCAACTTCTAACTTAGTTAGTTTTTTTATTAAAGTAACTTAACTTCAACTAGTTGAAAAAAATTACTAACTTGCCCAGCTTTGCATATAATACACGAAGCCTCGAACGCTTAATTAAAATATAATTAAAAACCTAAATTTTGAATATAGGCTTAATAGATTAATTAAGTTATGTTAAAATAAAAGCTTCCATTTCCAAATTTATACATAGTCATAAATGAAAAATTGTATATCTTAAACTACCTATATCTATAATATTTAGTAAAATTCAACTTTTATTTCTTCTTATTTTGATAATTTAAAACAATTTGAAAGATATTTTGGTGGTTCTCATTGAAAGTTTTTCTATTGTAAATAAATTATCTAGAGTTATCAAGACCTTCCAAGAACATTTTATTCGGTTAATAGGTACTTAATTGTATAATACTAAATAATAATATAAGTAATACGTATAGGTAATATGAATTTATTTACATTATTTATTACTATTCAATTACTTGTATAGATAGATATTAAGCATACAATAAAATAAATGATTATTTCATATTATATATAAAAATATGCCTGAACGATTGGTACAAAATATATGATACCTTATAATATTTCATATTAAAATAAGCATTTTTGTATTAATATTTAGTTGTAGCTTGTTGCTGAATAGCAACTAATTTGTTTACTTGCTTACCTAATAAATTATAAAATTTGAGATGCATACAGTATATGCCATACAATGTGTGTAATTTGGTATTTATTCTATTGAGGGTTTGACTAGGCCTCCAAAGTATAACGTTTAAGTAAAATATGGCCTGCTATTATACATTTTAGATATTTTACATTCCAATTAATAGTAATGTGTTTATTATTTAATATACATCTAATATATAATTAGATTACAGTTATAGAATATATGTATATACTATATAGGTTCAACAATTTAAATGGATTTTTATTTTTATATTATATTTATTTTATATACATTTTCAGAAATGCATTAAAAATATTTGTCGTGGTCGTCCCCCTGCTGTTTCTTATGAGCAGATATTAGCTGTGTTAGAAGGTAATGAGATGTCTGTGTTTGAAAATGAAACTGGTAAATTGAAAAAATCTAATAATGAAATATGGACTGACTTAGAGATTTTATTAAAAGGCAAAATAACGGCACCAACAATCTGTTTAAATTTTCTTAAAAATAGAGGTAATTTATTAAATATTTTGATGGAAAAAATTGGACTATCCTATGATGAATACTCTAACAAAATTGATAATGAACTAAGCGATGAATATGATATGAATGATTTTCAAGAAGATTCCAACAATTTTAATTTTAAAATATGTTTGACTTTGATGATTTTCGGCAGTTGAAACCAGAAACACGGATTTATGAACGTAGTAACTATACAAAATCATTTACAAGTTTAAAGCCTCATCATTGGACAAGTTTTTTTTATTCTAAAATTTGGGAAAAAAAATGTCTATGCAATTATGTCTTTAAAAAATCTACAATCAATAATAATGATAGCCTACATTATTTTACATTTATGGGAACATGTAAAGATTGTCAGGCAAAGATTAATGGATGGTCTGATAGTAAACCTAACCGAAGAAAATCAAGTTTGGGAAATTCAAATTGTAGCTGATAAACCCAAAAAATCAAAAAAGAACCATGTAACCAAGAGATATTGCAAAGAAGTTGAAAGAGAAGAAATTAGTCAAAACCTTCTGCATTATCTGCCTTCGAATTGACGATGGAAAAAGATAAACGACATATGTGACTTTGGTGATAAAATACCACCACATGTATATAATGACACAGTGTTAAGACAAGGGAAGAATGAATACAAGGCAAAACAATTGGGAATTAAAGAAACAGATCCAATCGAATCTCTGGATATTCTAAAGCAGTATTCACAAAATGGTTTGATTCACACAATAAGATTAAATTAAATTTTTGTGCATCATTGGTCACCATTTCAATTAGCTGTATATAAAGCAGCACATAAAAAAGGTCATTGCAAATTGGCAATTGATGCTACAGGTAGCTTAGTTTATAAAATCAAATGACCTACTGCAGATTCCCATCACATATTTCTGTATGAAATAGTTTTGTATGGTGTTTAAGTTTCAATTGGACAAATGTTGAGTGAAAAACAGGATATGCCTACTATTCAATATTGGTTACAAAAGTGGCTAATGACCGGAGTTCCAGTTCCAAAGGAGGTATATTTAATTTATTTTTTACATAATGAACCTATTAATGTTCTTAAATATCAATTTTTAAAAAATCTATAATATACTATTAATATAAATTTAAAACATTTTTGAAAAAATTAAAAGTAATTATTTTTGCTTGTTAATTTCAGATTAATGTTATTATAGTACCTAGGTATTGATATTTCTTCTTTTTCTTCTGGAGAGTTATGAAGGCAAAAAGAAGAAGCATAAATATCAAATATATTTTACATATCAAACACATAGAGATATCTGTTATTATATTTTATAGCAACTAAAAAATAAAAATGAAATCAATTAAGAAATTACACATTTTTTATTTTTATATTGTTACTTGTATTTCTTACCATGCTTTACCACACATTACATTGACTGTTCCTGAACTAATTACATCTATTATTGAATCTATAACACTATTTTGAATTTTCAAATATATCAATAATTTCTTCTTGTACGTGGTGACTAGTATAATTTTATTTCCTTTACTTATATATTGGAATATATTATTTAATAGATATTACTTTTTAAATATTAACTAAATTTATTAGATAAAATAATTATGAAACACATTTTAGGTTTATTAAAACTTATTATTTACTCTCCTTATAACTCATATAGGTACCTAACTTAAAATATACAATGGATTGTGTTGTAATAAATATAAAGTGGACAAAAAGTTTTTAATTAAAATAATAAAATAAAATAACGGATTTATAATTTTATTTCAGATAGTTATTGATATGAGTAAAGCATTAATAGGATCAGTAGTCAGAACATTTTGTAATGGTTTGAGTGTTACTGAATACTATGAAGTTTGTTTTGATTTTTTAAATAGTGCATCTAAAACCATTTCATTGACTTGTTTCATAAGAAATGATATTGCACATTTCATAAATATGATCTGTTAGATGGAAATGTTTCCAAGCAACGGGAAAAAGGCTTTTGAAAAAATTCTTCGTTTGATGTGCAAGACTGTTACTTCAAGCACGCTCATTAGATGAATTTACCAAAATTTTAACACATGTCCTTATACAAAATGTACAACACAATACAGTTTACATTTCATCTTTCAGCTGCTTGAAGGAACATCTAACAATGAAGGAAGTCCTGATACTAACAACACAATATTTAACATTGATAATACATCACATGAAGAACTAGAAGTAGAAGAATTATATGAGACAAATGCAACAAGTAGTAATTTTCAATTACTTTTAGACAGTATAAATGATAATTCTTTGAGGGCTGCCTTTGAAAAACAAAAACGTACTAAAACAAAAATAAATGCATACTATCTTCCTGAATTTGGAAAAAAATTAATAAAATTATGTTCAACATTTTTGATATGGAGTAATGTCATGGTAGATGTATTTTGTTGCCCAAATATCATGGCTTCTTCAGCACCAGTGGAAAGTGATTTTAACAACCTCAAAAATAGAATATTGAAAAACGAAAGTAAACCAATGAAAGTTGACAGGTTTGATATTATATTTAATTAATATTATTTAAAATTAAAAAAAAATATTTACTTTAACTTAAAAATATGCAATGTAATATTATATAATAATATAGGTTTGTTATATTAGATTTGTTGTTATCCATTTGAATTCTATTAATGGCTTAATGAAAATTACTTAAGATCAAATACAGTATAAAGAAATCTGTTTTCAAAATAAAAGTAAATATATAATTAATTTAAATTAAACTATTCCTATACTTAATATTATATTTGAATATTTTTAGAAGAAGTCAATACTACTGATGACTAAGTGTTTCCAAACTATAGTGAATCTGATGAACTAAATACCATTGTGACTAACCATAAGCTTAATGAACCAGACAATTTTGAACGGTAGTTATAAATATAATATATATTCTTAATACATACATCTGAGTTAAAATGAACACTATATCATAATATACAATTTATATTTTCAGACAAAGCTAATACTGTCAATGCTGTAGATGATATAAACACATTGAAAAATGTGTTATCCGACAGTGGTAAATTTGATGACAATACTTTGATTTTGACTATGCATAATAATGAGCAAGATTATTTTGAATTAGGTGATTACTGATTATACATATACACATATGTACAATTACATAAAATTAACAAAATATAAAATGACTACCGTTTTTTTTTTCAGAAAAAATGAGTACTGACTCAAGTACAGAATCTGATACCAAACGATCCATTAGTTCATGATTAGAAGAAGAGAATTGGCATGGAAAAGGGGAAAATAAACAAATTATAAAGAAACGGCCTTCAAAATACTTAGAACCTTATCCAGAAATCAAGAGTATTATGAAAAATACAAGGTTACGATCAAATTAAACAGTACCTTTAATAAATGGTAGTATATCAACACCAATCAAAATAACAAATAAAACATTTATTGTGAACAAAACATGTTCATTGACACAATTTTGTCAATACTTTGTATTGGATTTTACGACTTTCCAAAATATAAAAATTACATGCAAAATTCAGAAAATGAGCTATTCAAATTCTGCAAAACAATAGCCATTCATGGGTCATTAAAATCAGTGTATATCTAAAAGTATGAATTATTAAACTGTTGTGGCCTTTTAGAAATATCTGGAAAATCAATGTGTGAAGTTCAATCTTTTGATGCTCAGTGCAACATACAAAACCTACTAAAACAATTTGAAGTAAAATCACTCATAAAAAGTTCAAAATTTTATAAATGTCCAGTCAAAAATAATTATATAGAAGTACTAAGTCCTAATATGCAAACAATTATCAATGATAGATTTACCAGAGAATCATTAGAAATTGAGTTGAATAAGTATTTTTTACAAAACCAAGAAGTTTGTAGTATGTGCTCAGTAAATATACAAGTTGAATATAAGGCAGAACCAAATATATTTATTGAAATAGATTTAATTGGATATTATGGACAGGAAAATTGTACATTGGCATCACTTCCAACAAATTTAACAATGAACGGATATGAGTAAAATTTCAATTCTTTTATTAAACTTAACTACTGAAAGTAAACCGTTTTTTTTAGTTATCTAGAAAATTGTTGTACTTATAATACTAACTATAACAAAAAAAATTTTGTATATATATATTATAATAAGCTTATATTTTAATCTAATTTAAATTAATGATAATTTTTTAGGTACGACCTATTTGGAATTGTTGGATTTATAGGAAACAAAATAACTGATGTACAAAGGATAGTTGATCATTATACAGCATATATTCGAAGAGCAAATCGATAGAAAGTACACAACGACCTACAAAAAAAAAAAACAATAAAAGTATCAGCTCAAAAAAATATCACTCCACATATTCTTGTATACATTACAACATAAAATAATTTCTGTTTATCGAGTAATAAATATTTATAAATTAATTAAAATTAATTCATAAATAAGTTTTAATTTCATATTGTAACAGAAATAAAGAAAAATCATGGAACTTATAATGAATAAAGAACCTTGCAAAATCTAGTAAACTCAATTAAATAATAACGCATATATTTTTTGAAATTATTTAATAAGCTGGTATTATGATTATATAAAATTTGAAATTTTTAAAGCTAAGAGGTTCTAGTATGATTCTATAAAAAGGTGGGAGAAAGAAAGTAACTGCTCTGCTGTACAGTAGGTGTACTAGTGTACCTTGTCATTGAGTTATTTTCAATATTGTGCCTATTTAACTTTAATATAATGAAATATTTATAATAACAAAAAACCTTGTATTACATTTTTAAGCTTTTTTACACAGGGAGAAAAAAATAGTGTAATTTAATAATGTAAACAAAAATAATATTTGTGTCTATATTTTGAAATTTAGTACCTATTGCGGACCATTTTGGAACTCCATATATTATGTTGTTTAACTGTAGTAATAGCTTAAATAATGGCCATTGTAATTAAATTTACTATGATAATAACCTTGATTTGATGTATAACCCAAATCACTCAATCATCACTTTCAACTGTGAATATGATTTAGGTAGGTAGTTAATTTTGAACCAAATGCTGCTATAGTTAAATTCCTTAAAAAAGAAAAAGAACAAGTACCTACATTTTAATATTCTATACTTTATAATAGTAATAGTAAGGAAAGAAATTTAAAATATTAAAACATTGGATCACAAGATGACTTTATTTTTTTTTTATTTATTTAAAATATTATATTTACAATCTATACAGACAAGGTATAAGTGTGGTGACATAAAATAAATTAACATTAATTATGGAATAAGAAGGCACCCAGAAGTTAAGTTTTGTTTTTAGTTTTTCATTAATTAATCAATATTTGTTTTCAAGAATCGAGCAACTAGGTCTCATCGCCATTGCATTTCTAAGATTCTAGGAATGAGTGAGGCCGATTATAGACTTTTAATTAGTAGATTTAAATGAGCGCGAAGTTTTGAGTGGAATTATATGTAAAAGGATTTGGCTAAGGGCAGCAAAATCCAAAAACGCTCTAGCAAAATCTAGCAAATTCAGCTGATTAATTTGGCATTATTATTTTTGGAATCGAAAAAAGTGCCGGTGCTAATGCCAAATTTGGAACCTCCCCCATGTAGAGCAGGGGCCCTGGCAAAATCCAAGAACCACCCTAGCAATGTCTAGCAAATTCGGCTGAACAAATAGATATGATTTTTTTTTTATTCGGACAATGTGCCAGTGCACCCACAAAGATGGCACCGGCATGTTTGTTTTTGGATTAAGTTCAGGGGCCCTAGCAAAATCTAGCAAATCCCTAGCAAATTTTTGGTGATAGTTGCATAGGCATAGCATAATGTGCCGGTGCCAACTTGACGGAAATGTTTTTAATGCTTATTTCAAAACTGTTTGAATTTTTTTGCGGAAACCATTATTTTGGAAGTTCTATAGTCATCCAAAGTTTGCGATTTTATGTTTATACGTATGTGCGCAACACTTCTTGAATGTTGAATGCTGCGCGAAGGAACTCGTGTTTGGTGTTTTTTTGATTATTTTGTCCGAGCGGAGCGCAGCGAGCTAGTGACAACATTAGCCGATTATGTTCTTTTTAACAACTATGTTTAATTCCAAGGCCAAGGTAGTTTTACACAACAAATCGGGAGATATTTTCGATTTTATTGTCCGAGCGATATTCAATTCTAAATATTTTTTTTTTATTAAATGTGCGTTTCACGAAAAAAGTTTTGTTTTTGAAGTTTTTTATCATAACTTCAAAACGAAGTTTGTCCGGGCTTTATTTTTACATGTTACAAAGCACTCTAAGACAAACATTTTGGAGAAAAAAATATAAAAAAGTTCAATTCTAAGTATTTTATTAAAAAAAATGCACGTTACAAAAAAAGTTTAGTTTTTGAAGTTTTTCATCAATAACTTCCAAACGAAGTTTGTACAGCCTTTTTTTTACATTATTCAAAGCACCCTTAGATACCTACACATTAAAAAAACCCTATTATTCACTATAGTAATAACAAATACAATAGGAAGGTTCGACTATTTTTTTTTTTAAGTATTTGATAATTCAATGTTTGTTGCCTAATAACTGTGCAACAAATATTTTTGATTTAAAAATATGGTATTTAAAAATGTGATAGTTAATTTAAAAAATAATTGTGTTCGATAAGTTTTTTACTTCAATGGAATATCTTATTAGGGCCTTATGTACTCAAATCTGGGCTCAATTTTTTACTATTATGATGAATGTTGAAAATATCTTATCAATAATTTTCTAGAAACACATTTCTAAATTATAATTTCTCATTATTCTGTGCTGAGGACAGAAAATTGGTCTATTTATTGTCCATCTACCAATATTTTTAAATTTAAATATGATGATTAATTGTTTTTAATAAATAAAAAGCGATTAAAGTTTGTTATAAATTTAAATAATATTCCTACTGAGTCGTGATGTCTTCTTCCTGGACTATCTGGGTACCCTTCCAACACACTCTCCTTCCACACATATCCAGGTGTTCGGCGCTCACTCTAGCCTGGTTCATTAAAACTACTACTTCAATCCCTATCATTAATTCAACATAATATTTCCACCATAACTAATGCATATTATCTGCTACTGGAGAACAACATAAAGAACCATTACAATGGCAAATGAGCAATGCTTGTATTCTGTTCTGTTTCGAAAATAAAAGTCCTAGAATGTAAAGGAGGTAATTTTTATAGCAATATAAATACGTACACAAATCTTGGATCTGGATCGAAAAATTTAAGAAATTGAATTTGATTTCTACTTGTGTAAAATTTTAGATGAGCCAGAAGATAAAACGGTAATATTACTAAACCTATTTTAACAATAATTAAGCAATACATCTTGCAATGATTTCATAGATATATAATATAATATATTATATCTTACCATACTATAGGTTCTTATTGAGTAATATAATAAATTGTTAACACAAATAAATAAAACAAAAAAAACTATAAGTACGTATTATTATCTTATATTAATATTAATAACTTTTTTAAAACAAACTGTAATATAAACGAAATGGTATACCCACACCCGTTTTTTTTTCTTAGATACTAACTCATTTGAACTAAAAAAATGTATTTCTGTTGATCCGTACAATAATATTGTACATGCATAATAATTAAATTTACATTTTAGTGTTGACAAGGAGTAATGCAGATACACAGACATTAAAATATAATATATATCAAATAATATGTTGACATTTGTTAATAATACTGATAGCCTATGCTATGCTTATAGCATTTATTCTTGATTTTTATTCACAGCCCTTAAGTTTAATTAAATTAAATAAAACTGTTGACTAACTATTTACTATTACACAGGGTTACAAGAACATTATATGGTAACGTAGATTGACTAATTTAAACAAAATAAATTATATATCAAGTTGTACGACTCACTAGAATATATATATTTAAATTGTAGTAATTTTTTTATGAATTTTACTTTGAAATTTATAATTTAAAACATTTAAACTAGTGTTTTTTAGGTTGAGTCCTTACACAAATAGATTTTTATAAAATTAATCCAAAAAAATTACAAAAAAAAAGTTACTTATTAGTGTATCACCAATAATAACATTGTGACATGTTTACATATTTTAAAAATAAAAAATATTCAATAACTATTAATAACTAAAATAGACGTAGTGAACAGTTATATGTCAAATTTAAAATTTAAATTTGAACAAAAAAAAATATGAATTCTAGTTAGTCGTACAAGTTGTATGAACATTTCAACAAAACAAAACAAAAACAATAAATATATATATATTATAGACCTATAATTTTAGTATAATAAACAATATCTGAATAATATATTTTTATAAAGAGAATATAGATGAATTAATAGTATGAAAATGAGAACTAGAGCCATTGCATAAGTACCCAATCTTTTCATGTATGTCTAACAAGATAAAATAAAATAATAATTATATGAAATTTTTTAACAAAAATAACATTTTGAATAGATTTATATAAAAAAAAAAAATACAAATACATCAATGGAATGCTATAAATTAAAAATACTTGTCAAATAAGATTATATTTTTTTTATTCTGGTCATTCTTTTTATCCTAATGCTTATAAACAGATTACATAATAACTACAGTTGATTATTTTGCCACACATAAATATTAATTATATTATTTAAAGCTAAACAGTGATTTACACACATAACGTCCTTGTTGATGAATTATGAGACAAGTTATTGTCATTTTTAAAAACTTTTTTTATAAAAACAATTTTAAACAATATCTTTTTAACTTCTTAGAACCTATATTGTTTTATGTTAGTGGGAACAATAACTTCAAAATAAAAGTATAGAAACATTAATAGATATGATAATTATTAAAAACTGATTGAGTTACAAAAAATAATTATTGTTATTTGTTATCACCTTTCAAAATAATTTATATCAATAATTTTTTTTTAAATTTTTTCTTCAAAATATAAACATTTTTACTCAATTTTTTTTTAATTGATAGTGTTGAAACTTATGTTTTAAGAATACATCTAACGCCAATTAATATACGAGTAGTATTCAATTAATTTTTTTACAAAACACATTAAAAATTGTATTTTAAATAAAGATTCATATTTTAAAAGTTTAATAATTTTCACAGATTTTGTCATTTCAATAATTTAAATATTACATTATTTGTAAAAGAAAATTGTTAAATTAATAAATCAATTGTGCCATGATTGAATAGAACAAACAGAAATAATTGGAAATAAATTAAAAATAATACAAAGACAACATTGTTGTAAATAATTTAGGTAACAAAACATATACAAGATTAAAAATATAATATGTAAGAACAAGAGGATAAAACAATGATTTGAAAATTTATAAATTAACTGAAATATTTCCTTAGGCTAATTTTGTCTACAAGATATATGCAGTGCAATAGATTCAGAGTTCAAATTGTGGAAAAAATACTCAAAGTTGTAAGTCATAAAATAGTTAAGGAGATAATATAAACATGAAAAGATTTACGTGCATTTTGGAGTTTTTTGTATTATACTTAAATTCTGAGATACTTCTGTTCACAATAAATCTAAGGTTTCAACATAATATGGCCACATACAATGTTGCTTAAGCTTAAAAAAATAAACAAATTATCACATGTATTTAAAATAAAGATGGACATCTACTCCAGTCTGCTTTTTGTTTGCACTCCCAATATTCATGTGTAAAAGTAAAACAAGGCTTTTTTGTCCATTTGCACACATCTCGCTTAAACCATAATGGTTTAAAAGCACTGTTATCATTTTCTTGGACTGTCTCATCATCCTCTTCTTCTATAAAATAAAATTTTAAATATTATCTACTGACCAACTTGAAGAGAATGCGGCACCAGCTATTTAAGGGGTTTATAAATATAAGCAAATAATCTTAAACATATTTAAAAAGTAGTCCCATGTCAGATCAACAATAGTCGTTGTATAACAATGCAATTATATAGAAAAACGGTTTTGCATGAAACAAACTTACAGCTACATTATTTAAACTAGATTTACCTAATGTTCGCAGTACATAGAAGAGATTTTATCTGTGTCAAAACTCAATAATTTAATAAACAAATAAAAAAAGGTGGGTAAGTGAATGTCACTCTGCTGTACAGTAGGTTACAAGTGGGTCACCGTAATGGATGGTGTTAAATTTGAATTCAATGATATAATATCATTGTATAAGAAAAACGATTCTGAGCGAAAACGGTCAATCAGCCTATGATATTACAAAGTATATTTGTTGATTTTATTGTGAATAAAGTAATTTATGTATAACCTATTTAAGTAGAACCTTGTTTTCAATTTTCAATTCTTAGCTATAAAACTTGAACATTTTATACATTTTTAACTACAAAATAATTATTAAATTTGATCAAAATTAGAACTTCAAATGATTATAAAAAGAAATTGTGCCTATGTATTTTAAATATTTTTCATCTGCCGTTTAAGTTATATAACAGGAGCCTTGTATTCAATTTTCACGCTTTTTTAACCAATAAATAAAATTTTATTGATATTTATAGAAAAAAAACTAAAAAAATTGAAAACTGTCAATGACCGTAAACAGCTCAAACAGAGTCAAATTATTTTAAAAATGTTATCGTGTACAGAAAATGCTAATATAAATATTCAGTAAAATTTTCATGTATCTAAAGTTATTCGTTTTTGAATAACAACAAAATAGCAAAAATCGTTACATGAGAAATCGAGTGAATATCAAATGTTGAAAAAATATGAATTTCAAACACTCATGAAAATTTAAAATCTTATACATAATCTTGTATTACATTTCCAAATATTAGATTTAAAAAGAAAAATTTTTATGAATTCTCAACTCAAAATAATTTGCTAATTTTCGTGATTTTTCCATATTTTGTCAATTTTTGAACTTTAAATGCTTATAAAAAAAACTGTGACTAAGGATTTTTAATATTTTTTAAATATCATTGTAAAAATGTAGTAGAAACTTAGTATTAAATTTCCAAGTATTTTTACTCAGCAAATAAAGTTTTATTGACATTCATAGAAAAAAGACTAATAAAATTGGAAACTGAAAATGTTCCTAAACAGGTCAAAACAAATCAAAATATTTTGAAAATGTTATCGTGTATAGAAAATACCAATATAAACAACCAGTGAACATTTCATGTATATACATTGTTCATTTGTTTTAGAGTTCCACCAAAAACCAAAACCGATTTTGCGTAAAAATTCTTGTTTTATGGTTTTTCCTTAATTTTTATGTTGTTTTCCCTGCACTTTTGAAAACTATTGGGAATTTTAAAATTTGACCTCCCGAATGCACCAACTAGATTCACATTCCGATCGAACAAGATACTGTTGAATAAAATTGAAGCAGTTTTACTGCCCCAAACCGCTATGATAGGCACAAAAAAAATTAAAAAAACACATTGTAAAATCAATACATTTGTCGTTCCACTCAGAATCTAAAATATTAATCTGTATACATAAATTATTTGGATTGACTTTAAGTTATCATAAAAATAGGTAAAGCTACTGTGAATACTGAATTCTATCTCTGTAAGTTTGTCTCCAACACAAATCCATTTCCATGGATAAATTATAGGTGATATATGGTGTCCTCTTAGAATTTAGATTATTATTTACTAAGAACTAGTCAAGAATCTAATTCTTAGAAAATATTAAAATTATTAATCATAGAATTTAAATGTTATACCATTTTCGTTGATTTGATTAGAATCTGCTACTCCAGCATTTGCTTTGCGATTTCTGACTCTCTGAAATTCCTCTAACCTCAATTTCTCAATATTAGCTTCATCCCAAAGACCAAACTCCATTAAACGTTGATCTGGCCGCAACCTTGAATCTGTTGGTGCTACACCTTCTTCAATTTCATTCAATTGGCTTGCTAATACAGTGAAATAGTAGTATTTTTCATTGTCAGATCTTCGTATATTCCAATATTAATGAAACAAAAATACATGATCATAAAATTTACACATTTTTTTTGCATTCTACAAAACTTACGGAGGTGCTTGTCTTTGCCAAGCCATAATATAACTTCCTGTTTGACATGTAGGGCTCTCAATAGGACCTTCAAATTTGGTAACAGGAGCTATTTCAACTTTATTGTCCCACGTACCATTTATAACCCATTTAATTTCATTATCTTTATCCATAACATATCCTTTTACCTAAAATCAAAAATGTATATAAATTACAATACGCATACTGATTTGTAAAATTTTTAACGTACCTTTCTCTGCTGATCCCTAGTAAAATAACTATAGGGTATATAACTCAAGCGACATTTAGAACCATCTTTATGATTTGTTATTGTCATATCACCTGTTTGATCAACCCACAATTTTCCAACAATTATATTATGAACAGTAGTTGTGACTTTGGTCCAAGTATAATGATTCCCTATAAATAAAGAACACTCAGAAAATTAAAATCTATAAATAGTTTAAATTAAATTTAAAATAAATTAAATATTCACAACTAACCAGATGCCGGGAAATCAAGATGAGCAATACCATTAGGAATTGCTTGTAAGTATTTACCGCGGAATTTTGAGGACATTGAAAATTCTTGCCAACAAGACCATTCTTTACCCGAACAATACTGAGCCGAAATTGGAGGATGATGTGAAACCTATATTACAATTTTAAATTAAACAGTTATATATAGTAAATTTACAAACAGCGTTTTTACTTGTTCGTTAAATGCTTTCCAACCAAGGTCTGACATTCTATCACATTCATATGTTTCACCTAACAATGGATTAAAAGGTTTACTTGTCCGATTGACAGTTGTTGAATATGATGAAATCGTAAATGCAGCAACATATGCCATCTGCTCAAATGAATCCTTACATTGAGCTGCTGTATCTAGAATATTTGAATATTCAAAGTCCTCAGTAATTCTTTGTAACATTGATAGTGGTTCAGAAAAATTGACCTGTAACAAAAATTACAAAAGGTAAAACTAAAAATTTGATCAAAAAAATGTACTAAATAATACCGGCATTGGTATTTTAGACAAATCTTTTCCAATGCAATTTTTCAAAATACTCCAAATGTGTAACGGATGATTTGGCTTGTCAGTCACTCTACACCTTCGTTTGTCTTTTTGTTTTAAAGGGTGTTTAATCACGTCTTCTAGCATTTTTTTGCATGATCAGAAAGTTGAGGGAACATCCTAGAAGATTTATTATTTTCATCCTAAAAATAATTAATAATGACAATAATATAATTTTAGATTTTTACAATAATATTGATAATATAATATATAAACATACACGATCAGTATTTAAGCCAGTTGATGAACAAATTGCAGCTGTTAATATAGCTGATGACTCAGCAGGATCGTCAATATCACTACTAGATCCACCACTACAATCTAGTTCTTCATTGACCAATTTTTCAAGAACCTTAAATAATTTTTATTTTAGTTGATAACAATTTTAAATTTTAATAAGTTCTACAGAAATACCTGTGAGCTTGAAAGAGATTTGTGTTGGATCATATTTTGAGACTGACAGTTAACTAGATAATTATTTGTGGTTACATCAAAGGAATCACCACCTTGAGCATCAAAAAATTCACAACTGTCTGAAGCATCATCTTCATCGGTAGAATCACCTAATAAAATATGAAACTTTACAATAACACAGTATTCAAATATTAAATGAGAAAATGATTACTACAATAAATAATAATATTACATAATATATACAATATAATAAATATAATTATACATCACTGTAATGTTATTGTATATTCAAGTGTATAAATCAAAAAAAGTATATAAAATATATGATTAACACTAATCTAATCAATATAATTATAATAAAAAATCATACAAATTAAATATAGTTGAATAGCAAGAGAAGTCAACAAAAAATCAAGTAAATTTATAAATTTAAAAATATATAGG
The DNA here is from genome assembly GCA_008086715.1 of Sitobion miscanthi. Lineage (NCBI taxonomy): Eukaryota > Metazoa > Arthropoda > Insecta > Hemiptera > Aphididae > Sitobion > Sitobion miscanthi. The sequence continues at coordinate 9,993,050 of CM017799.1, read as the reverse complement.
TAGGTCAAGTAAAAATAAAGCTATCATAAGCTTAACATATATTAATATAAAAATTGTATGTATAGGTTTACTATACAAATATTTAAGAATAATATAATTACAAAGATTTAAGTTGAAAATATAAAAATATTATGGTATCTACAATTAATATTGTGTTATATTTTTTATAATTAATCATAAGGTTATCTCTTAACACAAGGCACAAAAAATGAAATATAGTATGTAAATATAACCTTTGAATCATTATTATATGCAAATAAAATAATATTAATAATAAGTATATAGTATAACAGGATATTGTTAAAAAAATATTCAAGGCAAAAATAATTAATGAACTTAGTGAAATGTTTGTCTTTTGTTACATCCTAAATCAAAAAGAGCACTTGTGTATAAAGATAATTTTATCTCATGTATTAGAACTTGGCAGATATTAATGTAATATACATAATTAGTATTTATACATAATATTATAAATTATATTATTACAGCCTACAGGTACAGAATACTTTTTTGTATTGAATCAGTGATAACATAATGAATAATGATTATTGATTATAAATCAGAACATCTTATTGGTACAACCATAGAACAATATACCATGGTACAACGTAGGTAATATATATGCTTTATATTTTAAATAATTCCAATATTTTAAAAATTTATTTTTATTATACTGTAATAAATAATTTTAATGAAAAAATTTAAAATTAGTTAAAAGTATAAGAGAAAATCTTATTCTCTTAATCTAAAAATTAATATGGAATCATTAATATTTTATTCTAAATGGTAACAACAATTTAGTTTAAGGTTTGAACTGTGAATAATTTTTAATAACTTAATAATTAAAAAATAAATAATGTTATCAACATTCTAATAATATAATATTAATAATAATAATAACTATTAATTATAATATGTCATCAATAATTATCTATTATTTATCTATCATATTATATCATATATCTAATTTTACGTAAAAGTTTGTGTTGATTTTACAGTTTTAAACAGATAATAATATTTTATTGATAGCTGATTGTGGTTGATGTTATAAAAATAAATTTTAACATTGAAAATATAGTATTAAAATTTAAGTTTAGTAAATATTATTGATACTTAATTACCTTGTTTGTCATTATTAGCTACATGCTCCAATACGGTCTGTTCTCTAGCAATTTGATCTACCATTTCTACCAACTGTATACGCTGTCGCCGTTCATTATACAACATCTTTTGCCATTTATTACCCTGACTTTGAGCCAAATCTAAATATTCCGAACAATTCTAAAATACATAATATATTTTTAATTACTTTATGAAACTATAGGCGTCTTTTTTCAGCAATAATTATAAATATTTTCAAATAAATTATAATAATTATGAACAAATTATATTTTACATACATGATGACCTTCATGATGATTTATCACTAACTTTAAAAATATTATAAATACATTTTAATTCATACAATATTCACTTTGGAAATTTGATTCAATATTCAACTAATAAAGTAGTTCTATGGATTTTTTGTAATTCAGATAGAAATACTTACGAGACTTGAAATTTTCACTAAATATTTATGTTAACTTTATTTATAATATAATATAATATATTTTCAAAATATGAAGCCTGATTGTATACTATTTAAATGTCCGTTTTTAGTTTTTTATTTGATTTATATTTAATTTTTGTCTCTGGATCAAAAAGCTTGAAAATATAATACAAGGTTCCTCATAAGTTTTCATAGAAATTAATAATGCGTAGGCACAATATTTTTTATATTTTAATGTGCTTAATGTTTTTTTTGTTTAATTCAAAAAATATAAATTACACGAACTTGAAATTTTTTGTCATTACATATTATATACTATTGTTTTCTACATATAATGCAATTTTCAAAATATTTAGTAAATTATAAGCTATGTATAACATTAACTTATTTGTACCATCTTATGGAATGACTTATAAGTTAAATGTAAAATTGTTGTTAAAAATAAGTTAAATCTAGCAAATTAAGAAAATACTAATAACATAACATGAAGTATCCTTAAAATTAAATGCTGAACCACCTATCTCCTTCACTCAGAATTGTTTTATAATTTAATTCAAATTTAACACATCCATTATAGTGAGCAACTCAATAACAAAGTATACTTGAAACCAACTAATCAATAAAAGGAGTTCCACAATTTGTTTTCAGTTACTAATATAACTTATCACTTAAAAGTAGGAATGCGTTCTTATAATCTTCTAAATCCCCGAACTATAAGAAATTAATACAGTTTAAATAGTTTGAAGACAATCAAAATGTTCAAGTATGACAGCAGATTAAGTTAATATTTTATTTTGGACTAAATTTTAAACTTTGTTATGGTTAAATTTTTATAAGTTGACAGTTTGAAAAAAAATTTAAACAAGATTCAAATTAAAGTTTAAAGTATTCTAACAGTTTACGAAAAAAATAAATTTGAGCTTATAAAAACTTAATTTTAACACATCTCTACTTAGGTTCAAATGTTAAAGTATTGATTCGTAATTATTTAGAACAAACAAAACAACAAAGAAAGAAAGAAATATTAACATTTCAATTACTATAAACCTTATTTTACAAGATTGTTTATCTTTCTGTTTAACTATGTATATAAAATAATTTCAGCAAGGCGATGAATCCTCCTAAGATATTTTGGATCAAGGCCTTAGCTGGAACAAATTTTCGAAAGGGGTTTGAAACCAATAAAACCAATAATATTTGGAAAAATTTCAGTATTTCATATTTTAGTAAGCTACAATAGCCGAATTTGTGTAAAAAAAAACAATATAGTTCAGTCTCAAATTAGTTATTGTCATCTGTCGATAAAATATCGTTTGTGACATATTTATTAAACATAGCAAAATAATGGCCAAAAAATTTTCTATCTGTATGATTATATATATAATATAATGTGTAAGAGGTATTAGTGTTAATATAGGCATCCACATAATATGGGCATAATAGTCTGGTCCCTATTTCAATGTATACTAACTAACTAATATCGGTTTATATGGGCAACCACTTAATGTAGGCAAATGAGTTTGGTCCCAACATGTCCACATTAAGCGGAATCCACTGTGTACAGTTATCATATTATTAGGGAAATACGGTAAATTATTATAGTTAATTTAGTTTCATCAACTATGAAAAAGTTTCAGGGGGGGAGTAGCTCTCAAACCACCCCTCCTTTACTTTACAATTATTGTATACAAGATAACTATGAACTACTGATCTGATCATACTTGAATACTTACAGTTACCATGCCAACTGACGCAATACGTATCAAATTTGCACGTTCCATCCATGCTTTTATTTTTGTAGAGACATCAGGAGGTATGTCTATGGTTTCTAGTTCAGTTAAGCACCGTTGGAGAGCTTTGCTATGTTTAGATATAATTTCGCTTTGTGATCTGAGTTCAGATAATTTGGTATTTAACGATGACACTACGGATGAAACTTCTAAATTTGCACTCAATTCTTTTTCCTTGCTTCTATCTAAAAATAGTTATACATGAATATATTTCATGAGCAATTCAAATGTATCATTATGTTACATTAAACCAATTATAAGAAAATACAAGATTATAAAATTAATTAGTTAATTATTCTACATAGAAGTTAGTTAGTTGAGTTTGTTTAACTATTATTCAATAGTTAAGCCATTTGATTTCATAAGAGAATGAATATAGGTGAGAAGTAAAAAAATTATCAATTAAAAATGTATTTTAATATCTTTACTACATTTACCAGTATTTGTATGTCCAATTTCACGAGCCTTGGCCAACTCTAATTCAGTTACCCATCTTTGCCGTTCTACTTCACTAGTGGCACGGAGGTGAAAAGTTTGAGTGCCACCATTAGATATAACGATTGTGCATGAATCTTCAGTGTGTATTGTAGCCCCATTCAAACTAATTGTACCACGACATAATTGTGATATTTCAGCTTGAGTTCTGAAATAGGAATAGTTATTATTAAAATATATATATATATATATTATATATATATAATATGTATAGGTAGTTATATAAAAACAACTGTTTCTCATCCTAAGATAACACAAAGTTAATACTAATATGTAATACTATACATTTATACCACATTAAGAGCACACATATTTATGAACAATGGACTCACATAAATAATTTATAAAACATTAGTATTCAATTAGGTAATCTTCAATAATATTTTAAAATACATAAAATATCTAGCATTAGTTTTAAGATTTTTGTGAAAAATAATAAATAAATACATAGTCATTTTTAGAAAATAACAATATAATTTTGCTATTATATAAAAAATTATACTTATTATTTTTTAATAATTAAGTGCTTACAAAATGTACATATAACACATACAATTTAAGTTAAAAATACATAAAACACAAATTCTAATATTTTTACTGTAATGAGAAAATTAACTTTCAAGGTCATATAAAATGTTGGTACATTGTTAAAATAGTTAAGGATGTATAAATATGATTCAGAACAACAGAATGAACTTAAAAATTTGAAAGCTCAGACATTTTATTTAAACGTGACAACATATAGTATTATGATAAATTTAAAATATATATATATATAATCTAAAGTGAGCCCTGAATAAAACAGAGGCTAACATCATGATACAGTAACAATGAAAGCCGTAGAAGCAAAGACCTTATGGGATTCCTTCAGGATAGTTGATTTTTTTAAATCTATAGAATGTATGTTTTCTGTCTGAATAGGACATTTGATCTCCCCCCCCCCCCAACTAAATTACTTTTACTATTCATATAAATAACACATAGTTTACAACTAAAAACCAAAATGTAGGTAAAGTTAATCCTCTAGAACAGCGTTTCTCAAACTGTGGGTCGCGACCCATTGGTGGGTCGTCAGTCAATTTTTGGTGGGTCGTGAACATTTTTTTGAATTATATAGATTCCAAGAAAATTTATATTAAATTAAGATTAAATATATTATTATGCTATTAAATATACTTATATCATTATAGTAATATAGTACCAAAAATTACGTGGGTAATAAATAATAATTTGTCGTATATTTATTTATTACGATGGGTATTAATACGCCTCATTATTAAAAGTACAATATTTTGAAAAAATATATTGATCATAAACCTGTAAAATAATAAATACCTAATAAAAGTAATAAACAAATTTTGTTTTTATAACTTCTTTTTGAAAAGTTAAACCACGTGGGTTGTGAAAGATTTTTTGGGGGAAATTTGGGTCGCGGTTCAAAAAAGATTGAGAACCACTGCTCTAGAAGTATTATTTTTATCCAATTTTTCCAGATGCTTTAAAATGTAGGTACAAAATAACAACTATAAATAAGAACCATTAGGTTGTACACCAATACAATTAACATTGATGATATATTTAAAAGTAATGATTTGTAATTGTTTGACTAAAAATGTAAAAAGCAGGTGAAGAAATAGTGTTAATTGTTAATGAAGAGAATATTCATTAGTTTTGTTTTAACGTTCATAGCTAGTGTAACCATGATAACACTCAGCAATCAACACAAAATACGATTCATTATCTGTGCATTCATAAGGTTATCTGATATTTAGACTAAAAACCATGAATATTATATAGTAAATGTTCATACAAAAAACACTGCCAGTTAAAAGTGAGGTTCTTGGCATAAACAATATAAACAATAACAGTTTAATACAACACATTTTAAATAAAAATGTTAAATTAATTTAAAAAGTTTATTTGATTATACGTAGTCCAATTTTTTTTAATTATTTATATCATTATTAACTATTAGATTAATTAAATACTTGCAGTTATTATTTTGATTAAAAATGTTGTCATATATGACTACAATTAGAGTATGGTTGTGTGTACTAGTTGCCTGCAAAATTACATTAGCACTTAATAATGGATTAGCTTTAACACCACCAATGGGTTGGCTTGCTTGGCAACGATTCAGGTGTACTATAGATTGTGATACTTTTCCAGACGAATGTGTCAGGTAAAATTAAAATATACATTTACAGTTAAAAATAAAACACACAATCATTATAAAAAACATTTCTTGAATAGTGAACAATTGTTTATGACTACAGCTGATTTATTAGTAAGTGAAGGCTATGATAAAGTTGGATACAAATATGTTGTAATTGATGATTGTTGGATGACGCACAATCGAACAGCAGATGGAAAATTACAAGCTGATGAAAAACGATTTCCACATGGGATTAAAGCTCTTGCTGATTATGTAAGTAAATAAGCTAATAGAAACTTTAAAAACGGAATGTTATAATATTATTAATTGATAGTAGATTTATAGTAAGTATAATCAGATTATTTATAATTAATTAAATAACATATTTATCATATAATACCTTACTACCTATTATACATCTTTATAAATTAGAATAGAACCAAAATATTTTTTAAATACCTACTTTACTTAATTAATTACTATTTATTAAGTAGCTATTTTTAGTATGTATTTAATGTTTGAAAATAATTAAATTAATCGCACATAACAAATGTAAAATATACTTGAGACATTAGGTATTATTTATTATTAACTATTAAACGAGTAAATTTAAAATAAAAATTATTTTAATTAATGCAAAAAAAAATATTCCTTCCACAAAAACAAATGTATTAGTCATATAGATAATTTCAATATTTTTAGGTCCATTCAAGAGGGTTAAAATTTGGAATTTATGAAAGTGTTGGAACAAAATCTTGTGAAGGATATGCTGGTATTAAAGGTTACGAAAAAATTGATGCTCAGACATTTGCAGAATGGGGAGTTGATTATGTGAAACTAGATGGATGCTACACAGATGAACGAAATATGGACACAAGTAATTTTATGCTTTAATTAAATCATTTAAATCTATAATAATTACAGATTTAATTACTTGCATAAAAAACAAATCAAGTTCATATACCTAATAATTTTAATAGATTTTCCACAGTTTGGAAAATATTTGAATGAAACAGGAAGACCGATGATTTACTCTTGTTGTTGGCCATTTTATCAAGAAGGTAAAGGAATGCAGGTATGTACAGTTAAATTATTTTCAAATAAAAAATAAATAAATTTTAATTACATATTATGTACATAGTTAACTATTAATCAGTGCATGAACCACATTATCCGTTTTTACTAGTTATAGATGGACCATTAAACAGGTGAACACCAGGTTCTGATACCGGATGAAACAGATAGTATGGCTGGCACTTAATGTTAAATTTATTAAATTGTTTCTGTCAAAATAGGTTAACTATACACTAGTATCTCAATCCTGTAATTTATGGAGAAACTATGGGGATATACAAGAATCGTATGCTTCTTTATTTGATGTACTTGATAATTTTGCGATGAAACAAGATATTTGGGCTCAATATGCAGGTCCAGGACAATGGAATGACCCAGATATGGTAAGATTTATAGATACTTATACATTTTAAAACAGTTTTTCTCAACATTTTAAGCAATAAAAATATTAATACAGAATTTTTTTTAAAGTTATTGATTGGAAATTTTGCATTAAGTCACGAGCAAAGCCAAACACAAATGGCTCTATGGGCTATATTAGCTGCACCTTTATTTATGTCAAACAAATTGTCTACTGTCCAACCAAATTTCAAGAAAATACTACAAAATACTGAAGTAATTGGAGTAAATCAAGATAAACTTGGCATACAAGGCAAAAGGATCTATAAGGTTGCATATAATTTTACATATTTATAAATGTTGAAATGTACAAAATATCAAAACCATTAAATTAAGAAATAAAAATATTTAACACTTGAAATCATTTTTAACATTAATTTTATATTAATAAAACTACATATTACATCAATTAAAAATAACCAATAATGTTTTTCAGGACCAAGGAATTGAGATATGGACAAAACCAGTCGAACCAAAAGAGATAGAACACTATTCGTATGCAATTGCTTTTGTTAGTCGTCGGACAATGGGAACACCATTTTCATACAATATTACATTAAATAATTTAGGATTAAATAACCCAAATGGATACAAAATAAAGGTATACCTAATGATTTATTTAGTATAATAATCCATAAGTACATACATAACAAACACTAATGATTTATAAAAGACAAAGTAAAAAACCCTTCATACTTAAAAAAATTATTATTGACTTTCTATTATTAGTTAAATATTATTATGGGTTCAAAACCAGTTTTCTTTTTTGATCATGTTACCTAACTAAAATATTTAAACTCCTATTTCCAATCACAAAATAATGTTCACAAAAGCAGAAGAAATGTTTGAAATTAATTATTAGTATTTAGGTATAATATGTAAAATAATGATTTTATACAATTATAATCTAACAATCAATAATTAATTTTTTTTTTCATTGTTTTATGTACCTTCCACAACTCAAAAGAATTTATTTGACGATAATACTACAGTAAAGGTTTTAAAACCAGATTCACTGCTTAAAGTTAAAGTAAACCCATCAGGTAAATCAACTAGATTATTATTTTGAACAAAAATAACAAACATTTAAATTAAATATAAATTATTGTTTCTATAATTTTTATTAACTTATTATTTTTTCAGGGGTGGTCTTAATAAGAGCTAATATTATTTCAAAATATGATTACATACATGGTCCATACTTTTGATGACTTCTTCATATCAGGTATATGAATACCTGTACTGGAACAGTGTACATCATAGATATGAGTTAAATAGTTAGTAAAATAATCAATATTACCTACTAGTAAGTAATAAGAAAATCTAAAAATTGGAAAAATTGAATAAATATTTTTGAACACAAAAATAACTATTATTTTTTAATTTATAGACTTTTTATACCTATATTAAACTAAACATTTTGCAATAAAAATTTAAATGAATGACCAAAATTGGTAGGGCATAATTTTCAGGAAAATTTTTGTGATGGGAACTAATGTTAACTGAAAATCACTTCTTAGTTAAACTAAATTCTGGAAATTATATTTTAGAGGACGATTATGTTTAGGAATTCATAATTGATGAAAATGTTAATCAGGAAAAAAATACACAAGAATTCAAAATCAAGAAACGTATAAGTTATAACAAAAGAAAATATTACATGGTAAAATAAAAACCAGGAAAAAAATTACCCAAGAAAACAATATACAAGAATTTAAATATTAGGAAATATTTACACAGGAAAGTAATATTCTGGAATAATGTAGAATATTTTCACGGTTTTGAAATTCCTGTGTATTATTTTCCTGGGTTTTAAATTCCTATGAACTTATTTCAAAAATTTTATTTTCCTGATTTATGATTCTTATGAATTATTAGGTATTCATTCGTATTATTTTCCTATATTTTACTTTCTTGTTTTTGTCAATTCTCTATATCTAAATAACTTTCCTGGATTTTATGCTCCTCACCAAAATTTCCAACTTGAGATTCAACATAGTTCATTTTTGGATAACATAAATTATTATGTCTTTTTCTCAATGACTCTATATAGTTGTATGGTTTTTAGTTGTAGCCTGTAGGTAGTAGGTACTCTACTTTAAACACTATGCCTACAATCTATATACTAACATATTATATAGGATTTAAATTTATAGCATAGACACAACTTCCAAGTTTGGTTTTCCAAAAAAAAATGTTAGGTTCTGTATTTATTTTGTTCATTCATACTGGCAGTATATTAGTAACCTTAGTAGTACATTCCATTAATAAAATTCTATATGTATTTTATGTAATATTTTGAGTCTTTTTTAGGATCATTTTCTAGATTATGAGCTGAGCATAGTTTTTTTGTCTGTCAAAAAGGTATGATTCGTTTTTAAAACAATTTTAAGTTCTAATTTTAACAAAATTGAATGTTTGAACAACAATTTTAGTAATCATGTTGTTATTCAAAAAATATTAACTATAAAGACATTAAAATTTTCATTTTTCTCCAGGGTACATTTTATATTATTACTTTCTACAACTTCATGTAACATTTTCAAAATTATTAGACCTATTTTAAATTATTCAATAGTACTTATATCATAAAACTTATCATCCCCATTCTACTGTACCTACGTCCGCATTTACTTATAAGTTAAGAACAATAATAATATATGATAAAATATTTTAACAATTATTAAATAATATTTGTGATTATTTTGGCAAAAGTTAGTTTAACATACTATATTACTAATAAATTATAAAATATCCTTAAAAATAAAGGCTAAAATTTTTCATATGCAATGATATATAACACTGAATTCAAATTTAACACATTTATTACAGTATCCTATTCTTCAACGACAAAGTACTCTTGAAACCTATTATACAGCAGAACAACTTCTCAGGCTTTAATATTCTACTTTGTAACTGAGTCCATAGTTGTTTCTTAATTCAAGTTCCTCACCATGTATAGAAATAGAATAATTAATTATAAATTACCTACCTACCTATCTATATGTATTTGGTATTAATGGTTAATATTCTACTCTAAGTTTTTGAAACTGTTAGATATTAGCTACATTTTTTTAAGCAGATATTATATTTCTTAATTTATTTGTTCCTAATATGGTTATTAGATTTAAAATTATGATATATTTTCCTTACGTAAATATTTATAGGTTTAAATATTATATTTTATGTTTGGCATTATACCTATAATTATATTACCTATATTTTGAATTTAACACATTATGCACCAAAGTTGTCTACTTTTTTGAATGTGTAAAATGTTAACTATAGAAGAACAGCAATTATAAAAACTATTTACTATATAGACTTTATTTACTTATTTTAATATTATGAACGTAGAACTGAACAAATTCTTATTTATACTAAAGGAACGAGGAATTGAACATATTCCTACATAAAAGTAACATTAACAACACTGCTATAGGGAATGTCTAAAATAAAACTATAATAGGTACTGCAGGAACGTGTTATTCTAATACCATACAATTCATGCCTATTGTATTTTAAACATTTACCTAATAATTATACATTCATAACAATGCATTAAATTAAATAATTGTTTTTACTTAACAAAAGTATATAAATAAGGTACCAACCCAATTCCTGTAAATTTCCAACCAGTCAAAAATATAGACAAATAAAAAAATTGTTTTTTTAGAATATATAGGTACCTACCATAAAAATGTTAACTTATATGATGTATCTACTATAATACAATGTAAGTTTTATTACTACCAATGTTTACTAAGTAGGTACATAATATACCTACGTCATACATTGACATATCATAAACATGGACTCTACTAGAATAAAATATAGGTAGTTATTTCATCAATTGGCATGAACTTGGGTATAATATATCAGTTGTATATGCCACTTGGAATTGTATGTGCAATATTAAACATATAAGGTATGAGAATTACATTTGAAATCCAATGGTATTGTAACAAATATTGTAAAAAAACGAAACACCTAGGTACTATAAAATGATTGAATGATAATTTGTAACTTATTAAATAACAAAGTGACAAACCTAAGATGTTTTATAATTTATAAGATAATAGTTTATTACCTATAGCATAGGTATAAGTAGGTAAATTTGTGTTTAATTATTGAACTAAAACATCAATTGTTTATAAAATGCTACTATTTAATAATATTTTTATTTCTACAAGATTTTGTTTAATACATACCTACTAAATAATTTAATAATTAAATAAGTAGGTCAATATTAATTTTTGGCTATTTTTTAATAATAAATCTAGTATTTAGGTATTAATTCCTACAAAAATTATACTAACTAAATATAATGTTGAATACAATTACAATATGAAGTAATTTGTTAATCTTATTTATAAAAGTTATTAAAACTTTAAATATATTTTGGATTGTTAAGATATATTTTGAGTCATTAATTTGAAACTAATTAAGTTAGAAGAGACTTCTACTTATTGTATTTTTGTATAATTTACTTAGGTATGTACTTAAATTGTACATATTACATGCCATGGTCTAGATCTGCAATGTAGGTACCCTACTTCAACAAATATATTGATACATGTAAGGTAGTTATTGTAATTCATTTTTTCAAGATCTTTGAATAAAATAAAAAACTACTTATTAAGATAAATTAAATTAAGGCTCAGGGTTGAAAAGTCTTTAACTCTTAAATAACAGAAGAGGGATCAACATATTAATTTGTAGTAATTTAAATAGCAGGGGAGTACCCATGTACAAAGCTGTGTAGGAACATACGGTTGTGTGAAATTTTAATATAACTCAATATAACTGTAAAGTGTAAACTGATCAAAGAAAGGCAAAGTTATAAAGTTACAAGCCATAATGAAATAATGTCAGGCCAAAGTACTGAAAATCTTCAGACATAAAAGAGATACCTATACCAGAAAGGTACCAATCTAATAGCAAAAAGATAGTCAGAAATATCAGTCGAGGTATAACATGTCTAACATGATCAATCCGATCACAGTGAGATACCATACTGAAGGGCACACAGCCACAATCGTAACATACCTAGTTGTGAAATTTACCTGTAGTAGGATAGTACACCATTGGACAGAACGAACCACCGTTTCTGGTAGCCTTTAATATAATTTGTCCACTTAAACAGCCATCCTTTCATATCCTCGTCGACCATCGACAGCGGGGGCGGGGGCGGCGGCGTCGAGCTTTTCGAGTCAGATGCGGCCATCGCTAGGAGGCTCGAATACTACCAATAAAAATTATGGCAGAAGCGGTGGTGACGGCCGTGATCGTCCGACATTTCTCTACTTTCAACCAGCAAACTACATGCACACAAGTGAAACAGGAACGAGTACGAGCACGACGAACGAGATCGGCAGCGACACGTACAGATATACACCTTTCGTAATAATATTAATAATAAATAATATTTTCAGTTTTCGCTAAAAGATAATTGTTAACCCTTTGCCCCGTACCCACCCCCGTCAACCGTCACATCAGTTGACGATAACGAACAGCTGACAGTGCGACAACGACGACAACACTCGGAAATCGGAATCGTCGAAGTGCCGAACTGAGCACTGCAGCAGCTGCTAGCTAGGCCCGGCATCAGTGCGACAGTGCGGCCAACGGTCTTATCTGTATACGTCGCTCGCTGAGATTTAAGAGAATCCATGATTGCATTAAGACCCAGTTCACAAATTTCAATCTAGTGTAGAGTGTAGTCGTGTAGTTTAGGAGTCTGTGATTTAAGATACTAATAAATAACTATCTTAAATCGTGAGAGAATCTAATACTATAAAATATATTGTAATATCGTGGATATAATATATCATAATATATATTATATACCTATATTTTTATTCCACGATTAAATTAGTAGCTATATCTAGCTTAAGTCCGTGGTTTCCGTGAACGATTGACAAAATGAGACAATAAATATTTATTATCTTCACGACTCCTTTTAAGCATAAAAAAATATTATTTATTTATTGTATGTATTATAATCTTAAATAATAAAATGCAAATTTATAATAAAACTGTAGTAATTGTTTTAATAGATTTGTTAGGAGTTAAAGACATAGATGGAACTCAGTACAGTACCTACTACAAATTACAATCCAAAACGGCTACATACGGGAAAACCGGAATTATTATTCATAGTGTCATATTTTAGTAATTTAAAAATATGAGAACAGATTAGGCATTTTCAGAATTATAGTTAATAATCGGGAAATATTGTGAACATTGTTGGAAGTTTTCGATTAAGGATAGTTAGTTTCTATGTTCATACTATGACTATGATATTTGAAGCAAACTAGGTAAGTATTTAAAAATACAATTTTTTAAGCATCAAAATATAAAATAACTCAACCAAACAATTTAATCAATAATCTTTCCATTTGGAGACCACTACCTACCAGACGAAATACTGAACACATTTGTCATTATCGATGGGAAATTATGTTTAACACTTTAAATTTTAATATTATAGTAAGATGTATTAATGAATGATCTCTAATAATTGGTATAGCCACGGTTTGGAGCAGTAAAACTGCTTTGATTTTCTTCAACAGTAGGTATATCTTGTTCGATGGGAAAGTGAATCTAGTTGGTGCATTCGGGAGGCCACATTTTAAAATTCCCAATAGTTTTCAAAAGCAACATATAAATTAAGGAAAAACGAGAATTTTTACACCAAAATGATTTTGGTTTTTGGTGTAACTCTAAAACAAATAAACATAATACATGATATTTCCATTGGTCGTTAATATTTGCATTTTCTGTACACGATAAAATTTTCAAAATATTTTGATTTATTTTGAACTATTTAGGTACATTTTTTACTTATTTTATATTGATTAGTTGATTTAAATATAGGTACCTAGTTCAGCTTCTATATTTATTTTTCATCCCCTTAAAATAGGTAAGATAAGTAAAATAACTCTAAGTAATGTATTATGCAACCATGATTGGTAGACATCTAATTAACGTGTTTATAGTACCTACTACCTAGGTATAAATAGATTGATCAATAAAAAAATGACCTAGTCGCAGGCTATTATGCTATACCAATAGTGTTATCAGTATGTACCTATTTAGATACAATGGATAACTTCCATCACCACAGTGTTATACACGTGTGTGATATGTACACAATAAAAGGTTTATTCAGTTCAGTTTACTAATTTACTATAGACACTATAGTAGTATTGTTACAATATGTCTATTGTGTATACATAAACTTCGCTTTTTTTCGAAAATGTATGTACTTTTTTCTTACAAAATAAACGCGCAAAGGTCATCTTAATTACGTAATTGGTGCATGCTGGTTTTAGTAAAAATAATAAATAAGAGCAACTTTTACGCGAATCAGTCCGAAAGGTCATATTATGTTCTAATCTTTTTGTATTTTAACGGGATGGCACTAAATTTCAAAAAGGTCACTTTTGTTGTCGGTTTGTCCTTAACTGTCATTGTCATCTGCAGTGTCCTGTACGTGTTCACTGTAAGATGGGAACAACAAAATAACGACGTCGTTGGACCTGGACGATTTTCAGATCCTTCACTCAAATTCGTCACCGTAGTATGTATAATGTATTAAAGTACTCTCAAAAAGACCCAGCATCTGTGGCCATTAACTATTGTAGTTAGGTATTTTAAGGTTATTTACAAATATTAAATTATAAATATACTTATATGAATAGAATTACATTAAAGGTAATCAGTGGGGTGACATTATTATTTAAAGAATAATTCTGATGATATAGGTTTTAATCTTTTAGATTCTAAGTGGAACGATGAATATATTGATTTTCCAATGATGTGCAGTTTTTATTTTATTTTTGTGTCTGTGTACACGATAAGTAGTCGAAATAATGATTGGATTTTCAACTTCAGTATCTTGTTCGATGGGAAAGTGAATATCGTTGGTGCATTGGGAGGTCAAAATTTTAAATTTCTAATAGTTTTCAAAAGCGTCGGGAAAAACAACATAAAAATTAAGGAAAAACAGGAATTTTTACGCAAAATTGGTTTTCCACAAAATCGATTTTGGTTTTTGGTGTAACTTTAAAACAAATGAACACATGACATTTTCACTGGTCGTTTATATTTGCATTTTCTATACACGATAAATTTTTTTAAATATTTTGATTTGTTTTGAACTGTTATTTGTAAAACAAAGTATCAATAAAACAAGTATCCTAATATATAATAATAGATACCTAACTAATTATCAACTCATAATCTAAAATAGGTAACCTATTTCAAATCTAGATTACGTTTAGATTAATCAAACAAAAAACAACGTGTACACATGTAAATAAGTGTTTCTTGTGAGTTGTTTGTAGTCACTTATTTATTACAATAAAATCTTAATGATTATGGTGATCATAGGCAGAACTTGACATTTTTATTAGACTTGCCCACTTCTCCTGTTAAATTCAGACATGTACCAATTTATAAATGGTGGAGAAGAGGGACTGGGAAATTCATTGATATAATTTTTTTTTAAACAGATTTGTATAAATGTATTCTATAATATTATTGTATGTACTTTTGCATGTCTGTTTTTTATTTAAAAATTAAAGTAATAATTATATAACTATATCATTTTATATAATGTTCAGTTCATGTTGACAATAATTATGTTTGTTCAATCGAATACAGTCAGGCGTGTAAAATATTTTATTATTAATAAATAATAGTTTATAATAATGCTGAAGACAATATAGTATTACAGTGTTTAGTTTTATTTCTACAATATTTAAAATTCCTAACCATAACCGCGCGTCGACACGACTTAACAACGAATAACAAAATTATTTTGGGCATAATCATATTAACATTTTAAAAATAAACATCGTATTATAATTGTGATTGTAGTACATTATTTACAATTTCATAAACTTTTTTTCCTATTTACATACCTACCTTTTTTCATGATATTGCTTTAGGTGCTTTCGTAGATTGTCGATTAATATTTTTATATCTATCTACTTGAATGTTGAACTCTGTTTTCAAAGACTTTCAGAAATTAAAAAAAGCTAATTCAATATGCATTATATGTAAAAATACTGAAATAGTTACTTATGGTACTTAAAAATTACAACGTATTATTATAATTGATGCCATTTAAGTTGGGCGAAAGCGATAGCAAAATATAAATAAAATACAATAATACTTGTGCGTTCATTTAAGTTTTCTAAAAATAAATACAATGTTCAGAATTTCAGATACTTCTCATAAAAATGTCGGCTAAATAAAAATGATCATTGATTTACATTTTTACTTATTTTCAAGTTTCAACTATATTTAGTTGTATACGTCCATTCAATATATTACTAATACGTATAGGTATTGTATAAAATAATACGGGAAGTGATAACTGATAAGCATAGGCCAAGGCCCAGTTGTCCAAGCGTGTAGTTCATTATAGTTCCGCTTATGTGATAGCGATGTCTAATAGACAAAATAAGATACCTAATGAATTATACGTTACACTTAAAAAAAAACTACTTTAAATGTACATGTTTTTCTAATATATTATTATGTTTACAGCTGTTCCGTCATGGAAAGCGAGCACCAATGTTTTCATACAAGACAGACCCACACAAGAATGCTTTTCCAGAAGGAAAAATGGAATTAACGAAAGTATGAATAAATTAATCATTAAAACGTTATAAAAATGTTTAAAATGTATCAACTATCATTATAAACTAAAACATGAAAATACAATCTTAAGTATATTATCATGATAAATTATTGTCAACGAAACATTACATTTTAGAATTTGATCAAATTCTAGGACTGAATTAATTTTACAATTTTTTTTCACTTTTTTGTTGTATACACATTATTTTAATAACATTTTTATTTAATTTATGAAAGAGTCAAAAAAGTAAAAATTTAAAGTACGTAATATAGTACTATATAAATAAAACTTACTATCGATAAATAACTAATAAGATAAGATAAAACTTTTGAAGTAGCTTTTCTATTAGAAAAGCTTGAAACAGATAATATTATTTTTTTTTTTAATGTATAACATTATACATTTCTATTCTCTTCGGTAAAAATCTAAAAAGAACCCAATAATAAATATACTTACATACCTAAATTAAAAAGGTATGTTTATATTGTATTTTTTTCTAATATTTTGCCGGTGTTAACTAACAGAAAGGAAAGCACAATATGTACAAAAAAGGACAGTTATTTCGACGCTTATATAATGGTTTCTTAAGTGACCTATATTTGGACAGTGAGATTTTAATGAAAACTACCAATACAAGTCGGACGTTCATGTCAGCGGCAATGGTTTTGGCAGGAATGTATCCACCAAAGAATTATCAAAAATGGTCAAACTCAGAAACTGTGTGGCAGCCCATTCCCATTTACAGCAATTCACCAGATCTCGCAAATGTATGTATCTAGGTACTAAAATGCTTATTAAAGTTAAGTGCACTCATTACTGTAGGCCGCCAAGCTACCTAAAAATGTGTGTTAGGTATACTCTTCTATTTTTGACGAACAAAATGAAAATTATTCGTTTAAAAATTATAAATTATTCTGTATTTTGAATGTTTAAAAGCAATAAATGGAACAGGACAAGTTCTATATACTTACTCTTCGAAGGTCACTAAATATTATGACTAACAACAATCATGAATTCATGATTGATGCATCTGCAAATTACATTTAGGTATTTTAGATTTAGCTATACCGATCTACATTAGATCATGCATACGTACTGTAACTGTTGCAAATGCAAACGTATTCGAAAAAAGAATAAATATAAACACACAGTAGAAAATTTCCTTGGTAATATTTTGCATTGTATAATTAGATATAATATACATTGATTACTCGATCAGTAATCGGCTATAAAGTTAGTTAAGGCCTGAACTACTTTTTATGAGAGGAAAAACCCTGTTTATAATATAATAGACATAGGTACCTATTACCTACCTAATTACTAATTACTAATCACTATATATATTTTATACTGTTTTACACAGTTATTCGGTAAAATGGGAATATGTCCGTCTATTGATTCTTTTGTCGCAAATCTCTCACAAATAATAGGTTATTCGGACAAAAATATAACAGCACTGGTATCATTTTTGTCGGAAAATTGCGGACAACCGATAACCGGCACAAATGTTTTTCTACTGTACGACCTTTTTTTGTGTCAAGTAAGTTTATAATGACATACATCTATTTTTTAATTATAATATATACCAATATTATAATTTTACCAATAATATGTAGACATGTACTGTTATTATTAATATTTTTAAAGATAGCTGATGGCTTATCAATACCAGAATGGATTAAACCTTACCACCTTGCAACAATGGAATCAATTTCTTCAAACATTTCTGGAAGTATTTTTGAAAATACAAGTTTATTGAAATTACTTGCAGGTAAGCAACATATATTATTTTAACTATGTGGAGTGATTCACTAAGCACGCTTAACCCCATTTTTTTCCATAAGTAATGATTTCTTTTTAAATTCTGCATATAGAATTTTTATATTTCTATATTTCTATAGTAGGTACCTACTTTAAGACTATATTATTAACAATTATTTAAATTTTTTATACCAATTATAAGGAGTTTCACGTGGGAATACAAACATCTTTTTTTCAAATTAAAACCAACCTTTTTTCTAGTAAATTGTTAATGAGATGACTGTTTTAAAAATATTTATGTAAGCATTAAAATTAAAACTAAACTTAAGACTATAGTCCTTAAAAATAGTTTTACAAACAAATAAAATAGATGTAATATTGAAGATAGTACTTATTTATTATTTAATTATACTCGGATTATTTTATAAATTATTAAATGTTAATAGATTAATATTTATAACAAAATGCATCACATATCATCCAAACCCATTAATTATAGACTATAATATAGTGTTTATCCTTAGTAAATAGTACCCGCACAAAATTAAATAACTCAAAAAATAATCATTCAAATTTCGATTTAAATACGTCAACGTTTTCTAAGTAATCATCTGATTAACATTTTACGGAAAAAATTGTGTTTCTTATTTGACATGAAATAATTTTCAAAATATGTTAGCTTTGTGCTATAATATGTACCTACATTGTACAGCTCTCTACAAACATTTAAAATTTTTGTCTTTTCAATTTAGGGATTTGTTATAACATTTTTGTTTTGTAATGAAAGCATAAACAGTCCAAAAAACAAAATGGGAGGGGGAGATTAAAACGAGAGTCCCCCTTTTTTGAAATTTTAAATATTTGTCATATTAATAAATGTCGTTTAAGTACCTAATAGGTTTAATACAATTTTACTATTGACACGTAAACGTCTAGAAATAGTAGGGCAGTAGGTACATAATAATTTAATATACATTTAATATTCTATTATAGTATAAATATGAATGTAGGTAATATATTATGTTTTAAATATTTTTTATCCAATTAAGATATTTTTTTAAAATTTAACTAGGCTCCTTTTATTAATATTTGATTTTTTATTAAATATCATTTTTTTATTCAAATGATTTCCTGGGTTTTTCTTTATTAATTTTCTATTTTTTATTAAATATCCATTTTTATGTCATGCTAAATGCGTGCTAAATCAAGGATATGGTAAATTAAAAATAATTCCCTTTTTTTGGTTGGGCGGTGCTGGGGAAATGTTTCGCCAGCACCGCCCGCTGATTTTTGCGATTCCGGGGACACTGATATCGTGCAAATTGCAAAATTAGTCATGCAAATTCATGCTGATTGCGTGCTAATTATTGATGAAATAAAAAATTTAAATTTTTCAATGGGCAGTGCTGGCGCAACGCACGTTATATATCATATTATAATACAATATTTAAATATAATATATTATGAATCTACAGCCCTTCTATTTCTAGAGGTTTACAAGGCAATAGTAAAATAGTATTAAACCTATTAGATGCCTAAACGACATTTATTAATATGACAAATATTTCAAATTTCAAAAAAGCGGGACTCTTGTTGGGTCCCCCCATTTTGTTTTTTGGGTAGTGCTGGAAGTGTTTGTGCACAAACGTCAGGACCTGGTGCACATTTCTGCACAAACGTTTGGCACCTTAAAAATTTCAATTTTCCAAAAAGGGGGTGTCTCGTTTCAATGCCCCCTCCCCATTTTGTTTTTTGGGTAGCGCTGGAAGTGTTTGTGCACAAACGTCAGGACCTGGTGCACATTTCTGCACAAACGATTCACAAACGTTTGGCACCTTAAAATTTCAATTTTCCAAAAAGGGGGTGTCTCGTTTCAATGCCCCCTCCCCATTTTGTTTTTGGGATAGAGCTTTCAGTTGTTATGCACAAACGATTGGACTTGGTGCACATTTCTGCACAAACGTTTGGCGTGGTCGAAGATCAAATTTCGAAAGTGGGGGGGGGGCATTGAAATGGACCTAATTTTTGGTTTAAAATATTAATGTTGAAACTTGTACATTGGGTTTATGTTGAAGGACCTCTGCTAAATGAAATTGGTTTGAACATGGAATTAAGTTCAAATAATTATAATACAACGAGAAAAATGCATCTTTATTCGGGACACGATATTAGCATAGGAATGGCAATGAGCTTTCTTGGCCATACTATTAAATGGCCGGGTTTCGGTGCTTCGTTACATTTCCATATGTACTACGACGTAACAAAAGGATACACAGTTAAGGTATAATGCACTGAAAAATCAATTAACTATATATTTTTGAATATTAACAGTTGATCTCACAACATTTTTAAATAAAAATTGATAACCTTTTTAAGTTATTAATTTTGTATTAACGTAAAAACAAATTAATGGCTGATATATAAAATATTTTAATACAATATAATAAGACAAATAATAGGTATAATAGTCTTAAGTTCTATAATTTCGTCAACTTAAGTTCCTTACCCATATCGGGGAAAATATTTTAATTTTTAACCAATAGAGGTAATTTAATCCCAATAATCTTTAAGAACTAGAACAAAATATATTTTCTACAAATATTCATAAATTCATATGTTTGATGACATAAAAAAAAATCGAATTAAGTACTAATTAAATAAGTGTTTTGGTTAAATCGCTAATTGATTTAGATACGGATTACCATTTACTCAACAAGATTACACTGCATGAACAACAAAGCAGCCTAATAATTCATTATTAAATAAATCAATGAGCAATAGTCGCAATGCCACATAATATTATCAGGGACGCCCGCAAGGATTAAGCTCATTAGGTGGAAAATACTATTGGTGTCGACATAAACCGTAGGGGCTTCGCCCCTCACAACCCTTAACTCTAGCACTACATTTATATGAAATCTTTACACATTATTACATTAATAATCAGTATAATAAAACAAAACTTATTTTGGATAGTTAAAAATTACACTAATCAGAAATCATCAATTTTATTTATTAATCACAATAAACACTGTTACGAATTTACGACATCAAATATAAAAATATAAAATATTTCGAATACTCAAGTATGACCAGTGACCACGATGTACAAAGTAGATAAAAATATAATATGGTACGTATTATAATATTATCTAATTTATTTTGATGTCAGTGTTAATAAAATTAAAAATTAAAATCCCAATTGCATAGTATTTCCGTCCTTTCATGACTGAGCTAACGGCTGCGTTGGTAGCTAAGTGCGACAGTTTCACAAAATTTTATATTTTAATATTTATTCAAAATTAAAACTAAAAACTTATTTTCCTAATGCTGTAGCATTTACAATACCTGCCCCCCTGGGTGTCCCTGCATATTATTATGTTTTAATTAATAATATATAGCTCCAACATGAGATCTTTACTTTTAGGATAAAATACCTATTATCTAGTTAATTATTATTTTTTATCAAATTTCATAATATTATTTATAAACTGTTTGACAACAATCAAATTTTAACCTATACAAAATTAGGTTTGGTACACAATTTTAGCAACAACTAACTACCTAGTAACTGAAATAATATTATCAATTTTTAGGTATTCTATTTTGATCGATGGGACAATGAAAAGGGTGAAGAAATCTTAATACCTATTTGTGGTAATCCCTGCAAATTTGAGGACTTCAATAAACTTTTGACTAATAATTTCTCTGGAAGATGGGAGGATGAGTGTCAAAAAATATAAAACTACCTTTAAAATATTTTCTTATTTTAGTTTATTCCTTTGTCTAACCAGTGCTCAGTGAATTTCATTAAATTAGTAGTTATAAAACATTGTAAAAATAATTATGTTATTATAAACACTGTGTTTTAAAAGTAAATATTTAAACAATATATAGTTAGAAATACTATCATGAAAATTAAAAATATTTTTTCCTACACTAGTTAGATATAACTACGAAAAGTCGAATGAACTATCGAATCCAAAAATAGTCAAAAAGAAACATATTCTATTTTATCATTTACATAATGTACCTTGGATAACTAGCTGAGGTTAGGTTAGGTTAGGTGAGTTACCTTGGCCCCGCCACTTACCTACTCTAAATATAAAACCAATAATGTAAAATTATGTAATATCATTTGTAACCATTTTTAACCACCAAAAAAAAATTTGTAAACTACGCACAACCGCTCAAAACCAAGTTTCTATGTGGCGGGGCCGTGGTGACGTCACTACAGCCCGCCATTAGTCATTACAGAAGTTCGACTTGCAGGTAACTTAAACGTAATGGAAATTATATAATATCATTTTTATCCACCAAAAATGTGTTAAAATAAAATATTTAGTTGGTACCTATACTTTATTAATATTATAATACAATGTGTATAATAATAAGCAGTGTTGTACGATATTTGATTTGAATGGAAATACTTTTTTCAAGTATAAAATATTATCTATCAGAAGTTTTTGATTACATTTTAAAGAAGTACTATTTTACTGTAGGCATTGAATATTTTTACAAATACTTTTCTTAAAATAAAAATATCATCACACAATAACCACAACCTTTTTTATTTTACATAGTAATATGCTGCTCATATGACTGATAATAATTTGAAACAGAGTTTTTGAAATGTATTCATGTATAAAATAATTATTGGCATATGAGTATTATACCTACTTAAAACCTTAAATACTTTTTAATAGCAAACGAATTGTATTAGTGCTCATTGCTCACCGTAATTTATTACAGGAAGCTGAAACGGTTTTAGAAGAACCATGCAAATAACCAAATCCGTGATTGAGTACCTACATAAACTTTGTTTTTTACAATTGGTTTTCGGAAATAACGAAAGTGTATTATTAATACTTTTTATATTTTTGTCATAGTTATTATATCATAATTATTAACGTACCAATGTACCTATAAACTTTTTTAAGTATCGTGTTTTAAAAGGAAGGCAAGTATAGTATAAATATGAGTACCTTAATTACTTATCACACATTTTGTAATTTACGTTTTAATCATAAAGTTAATTATTATAGCTATTACTATATTAGTTGACGGACACTGGACGGCAAGAAATATTTAATAGGTCGTTCAAACAATAATTGTAAATAAAAATTGAAAAAAACTTTCTTTTTAGCATCGTTCATAAAAAATTTAGATGACGAGTCTTGCTCACAAATTCTTTGTATTTCTGCATCTGATAATTATTCAAAGTGTAAAGATATAGAGATAGAGATATATAGAGACGTATAGAGATCGCGTATACTTGCTTTCACTACATTTTATAACGAACAGCAATGAACTAATTGGAGGTATAAGGTTATTTGACACAGTAGACACGGCTGCATCGATGTGTGAAAAATTATTGAAAATGATGCCATCATATAACGGAATAGATCGTTGTCAAAATAGTTCATGTTTTGATGAAGAAACCAATGCAGTAGGAGGAGTCGTCATCACACTACTTGGCGTTGATGGAAGTATTGATTTACAAAAAGAAATGGAAAAGTTTTTTCAACCGATCACAAAGTTTTGTATTGCAATTAATTGTAATTGCTTAAGAGATGTGGTTACAAAACCAACTAACCATATATTATTGTGGAACTATTATCAATACCAAAAGGTAAATAAAAAAATGTTTAGTTAATTCAAAGGCATATGAGGAAGTGGCAAAAGATTCCAATAGGCCATTATATAACGTATTATTTAGAATCTGCTTATAAAAAAAAATAATAGTGATGATAGCATTGGTAGCTATATCTATTGTACCATTTAACATTTCAAGTAAAAAAATTAAATTTCCCTTAGCTATTCTATACAGTACACACAATTTTTATCGTCAATCAAACCCTAAGATCAATCATAATATTACTGAGGTGTTAAACCACAAAACCAAAACCAGAACATTGATCCAAAGCATAAATGAAAAAAAAAATCATATTTTTAGTCACTAAGTAGCATAATATTTAATTAATGTATTAAACTGTAATTATTATGATCATGTTTTCATTTCTTATATAGGTTTCAGAGCATCTGGTAAATATTCTCATCTTGAAAATACTATAAAAATTGCACAAAATTATGTGGGAAAGGTTTGGTTCAAACTTGGAGGCATTAGTAAGACAATATGTGTTCATGGTGATACATACAATTTAAGAGGGGTAATTGCTTTTGATGGGTCAGCAAGGGAATTGAGACAATCATGCGGCCATTACATAGCATATGGTTTAAGGTCGAATGATCAATGGCAATGCTATGACGATTTAAAGGAGCAAGTATCATCAAAATCAAATAATTTTAAAGTAGTATTTTTAAGTATGTTAATTATACGATAAACATAAAAATGTTACAATACCTACCAAAAATATGATACAGCTAGTAGGTACCTATAGTTACAAAAAATAGTCTTAAGAACTGAAATTATAAATATAAATGAAGAATTTAGGATTAAGATATTTAAACATTTTAAGGTATAGGTATGACCAAAAATATATTCCTAGTTTCCTTAGAATATTAGATATGCACTGTCATAAATACCACTACAAAAATGTTTATGGAAGTGCCATCGATTATGGACTTTTCAAGATCTTAATTTTACTAAAGTGATGATTATTTTCAATAATTTATCATATTTTGTAAACTATTTTTGTATGTTTTTTATATAAAACAATGAAAAATAACAAAATATAGGATAAAATATATACCTACCTACTACATATACTATGGCTTAGATTAACATAAATGTTAGCTAAATAATATAATAATATAGGAAACATATTATAATATTTATATATAAATAAGTAATAATATGTATATTGAAGTAAAACTTCTTTCTTGAGGTGTGGGTAGAAAAAAAAATTGTAGCAAAAAATTAAACGACACGTTTGTTTATTGGTTGGTTGCCATAGATGTCGGATATGCAAAAAATGGCAACCAATAATTTATTTTTGTTATAATATTTTATTATATTGATTTTTCTCACTCTCTCCCTAATTCACTTATAATTTCAAGGCCCCCAATACCTATGAAAGAAGTTTTACTTCCCTAGGGTGTAATGGTGGGCTCCCATAATCTCATTTTTTTTAAAGAATAAAAAAAGTTAATAATACGGGAAACAATAGAACATAAGTACTTATTGTTATTAAAAATTTAAAGCAATTGACATACACCATTTAATCAAAAGGACGTTCAAAGAAAATTTCTTAGAAAACAGTAATCTTTTGTATGCCAAAGAGTAAATGGACTCAATCTGTTTTGAGCCGGATGTGAGTGGGTTTCAAATAGTTTTTTTGGTAGTTACAAATGATTACAAATGATATTACATAATTTCCACTAGGTTTAAGTTACCTGCAAGTCGAACTTCTGTAATGGAGGGCTGTAGTGACGTCACCACGGCCCCGTCACATAGAAACTTGGTTTTGAGCGGTTGTGCATAGGTTACAAATTTTTTTTTAGTGGTTACAAATGGTTACAAATGATATTACATAATTTTACATTAATGGTTTTATATTTAGAGTAAGTGACGGGGCCAAGGTAACTCACCTTAGTTTTGATATTGTTTTAAACTTTATTTTTTATTTTTTTATGTTTTTACTAGCTATTAATAAGTAGTTATTATAGCTCAACACTTAAAGCTTTAGCACACATAAATTTGAATATAAACCTACATAACAACAATTAAACTTAGTTATAATGGCATACTATAAAAATATATAGTCGATAATATAATATATAAAAGGTCAATTAAAATGAAGCTAATAACGGAATAGTTAATATCATAATCTATTGAGATATACATATGCCATTATCATTATTATTAAAGGTAATATGAGATTATGAAAAAGAAATAACAATATTATGGGATATAAGTATATCACGTATGTTTCTAATACCGCGATGAGGAGATTAATAATGCTGAAAAAAATTTAGATTACGATATGTAGTTGGATATTTGGATAATGTAATATTATTAGAGTCAGTGATAGAGACTTAAGAAGTTTAGTCTATTATGATTTAATTTTAATTATTTAATGATCAAGAATAATTTTTTATCCTATGAAATTTTAAATACTACAAATATCTTCCACCCGTTTAAATCATTTAAAATAAAATCTCTGTATATACTACATAGATGATGTTATAAAACGTTGGGGTAAGAAATAATAAAGTAAAAATAAGGCCAGCCAAATCATATGCATACAAATATTAATTCCAGTAGTCAGTACTCAAATGTTCGGAAAACACGCGTTCAGATTGTGTTCACTTTCGTATTGAAGAAGGTCGATGTTACAATTTTTTATCAAATATAACGTAAACTTAACAAATTAAAGTTAACGTATTTTTAATGAGATTTAAAAAAAATTGGGGATTCAAAAAGCGTTTATTTTTAATATTTGTAAATTAAACATTTTAGATTCTGAATGGAGCAATAGGTATAGGTTTTACAATAAAAAATATTTGTTTTTTTTTCGCCTGAAGAAACTTCTTTTAATAGAAAAAATGTTCCGATCATCAACTTTGACGGAGGTTTCAAGTAGTAAATTGTATCTAGTTTATACTTTGAGCCTTGAGGGGTCAAAAGTAAAAACTTCCAGTACTTTTTGAAATAATAGGGAAAAACAAAAAATTGTTTCATGTTCCACTCACAATCAATCTACAATCCTACTCAATGACTAGGTAACCTTTAATAGCAGATTAGGGGTGGTTACTTACATGCCGCTTTTTATTGTAAATCGGGCGAGATAATAACAGATTATAAATTATAATCAGTGGCGTGTAACATATAGGGTCTAAGTGTTACTCAAGCAACACCTTAAATATGGGTGGGTGGGTATTGATAGAAGAAAAAAAGGACATTTTATAGGTCGGTATAACAGAACTATGAGGGGTAAGACACCTAAAATTATTTAAAAAACACCAATTTTTTTTATGATAGACGCTACTAATTATAATAATACCTATAGTTGTAATAATATACATTTTTCTGGAAGTCAATATCCCTTTTCTACAATATTGTTGATTTTATAATAATTTATTTTAAATAAAATATTTTTGTTAATATAATCTAACAGTTCCAGTTTCTGTTTTAATTTTGCTTCCATTAAAAACGTGAACTCGATGAAAATCTAAGATGAAGTTGACGTATATAAACAGTATACCATTAATTATTAACAAAATTGCTTGTTTAGTGATAATTAGTTACCTATATTATGTAATCTGTATTTAGATTTTAGATACAGTAGATAACCTCCATCACCTACGCCGAGTAACAAAAAGAAAAATTTATTCCGATCCAATTTACTACTCTATACAACCCATATAGTACCTAATACAACAAATCTATTGTGTAATAAATTTATCTTTTTAAATTGTGAAAATATATGTCCCATTTTCTTCTAAGATTTGAACAAACACGCAATGGTTTCCACTTATCTTATTAACGCGTAATTGGTAATTAGTATAAGTGCCGGTTTTTGTAAAAATAAAAATAATAGCCAATTCTATACGCGAATCGGCAACGAACGTCGTATGTTACAACTTTTCGTACGTTCACGAGATGGCATTCGATCTCAAAAAGGTTGTCTTGGTCGTTGGTGTGTCTTTAACTGTCATTATTGTCGTCTGCAGTGTCCAGTACGTGTTCACTGTTCGATGGAAACAACAAAGTAACAACGCCGTTGAACCAGGACGATTTTCAGATCCTTCACTCAAATTCGTCACCGTAGTATGTATTTATATTTTATAGCAAAATGGTCGAAATGGTACTTCAAAAACAAAAATATTTCAAATCTTAGAAATGCCAGTAATGTACCTACTTCATCTAACTATTTAACATAATCCTATACAAATTATATTTAGTTCAATATAAACGAATCAAGGTAGGTACAGTGAAACTTCCATTTTAAGAAGTCATATTATGGACCATACAAAATAATACAGTATAATCGTATTATAAAGAATTTCGTTAAATAGAATTGAATAAATTTGGTTCTAATTTGGTTTGGTTCTCAAGAGTATTTCGTTTCACAAAAAATGTTCAAATTTGCTACATAGAAGTTTCATTGTATTAAGAATTAAACGATAGGTATAGGTACTTACTGCAGTTTGAAAAAAATAAATATTTAAAATGCACATGCTTCTCCAATAAATGTTTACAGCTGTTCCGCCACGGAAACAGAGCGCCCGAGTTCAAATGCAACACCGACCCACTCAAGAATACTTTTCCCGAAGGAAAACTGGAACTAACTAAAGTACGTATAAATCAATCTTTGCAATGTTATAAAAATGTTTACAAGCATTAATAGAAACTAAAATACATTTTTTTTATCATAATACGTCAACAACAATTTATGATTCAGATTCTGAACGAATTTAGAAATAGTTAAAATTTTTTTTTTTACATTTTTGTTATGATCCTTCAAATAATCTTAGCATGCTGAATAGCAAAAATAAAGTATTTGAGGGTCGGAGTGGCCGAGTGGACTAAGGCGTCAGTTGTGACGCACACCGGCGTTGGTTCGAACCTCGGTTCATGGGCGGAATTTTTCTTCGGGCAAATCACGGTGTCCGGAGAGAAGTGCCGCCACCCGGGCATGGCAGATACCCACGGGCCACGGGTACGCACTAAAAAATCTGCCAAAACTACACACACGCGTTACACCTACAGTTTCGTCCCCTACAAACAAAAAACAAACAGCTAATAACCATAATTGCCGGGCTTCACGATCAATAAAAAAATAAATAAATAAATTAATAAAGTATTCATTTTTTATAACAGTATAGATTTTAATAATTTAAGACGATTGAAATGAATGATTGTAATTTATTAGATAGATGTATTTATATATTTTATGCTTTGGTAAATATTTATAACTATTGGCTCTGTGGACTCAAACTCAACTGTACATAAAATAATCAAAATGTATTTCATTAAAATCGGGTACAATATGCCATAAAGGTTATATTTTTTATTTGTATTTTGTTTCCAATATTTCCATTGTTTTAAATTTATGAAAGAATCAAAAATAATACAACGAGAAAAATGCATCTTTATTCGTGAAACAATATTAGCATAGGAATGGCAATGAGTTTTCTTGGCCATACTATTGAATGGCCGGGTTTCAGTGCTTCGTTACATTTCCATATGTACTACGATGTAACAAAAGGATACACAGTTAAGGTATAATGCACTGAAAAATCAATTGACTACATATTTTTGAATGTTTAAAATTAATGTTTAAGATGTTTTTTATTTTTGTTAAGTGGGTACCCATATATATTAACAGTTGATCTGACAACATTTTTAAATAAAAATTGATAACCTTTTTAAGTTATTAATTTTGTATTAACGTAAAAACAAATTAATGGCTAGAAACAATTAAAAAAAAACTAAAAGCCAATACATTAGGTAGTTACTTACCTAGTAAGTATAGTAATAACTACCAAATTCTTTTCGATCACAATCAAAAGAGAACCAAATTATCTTAACTCTTAAGTACCTTGTACCTATTTATACGATATACGAATTACTGAAGTGTAAATTATAAAGCTATGTGTAAGTATAATTTTCTAAACCAGTGTTAATCAACAGAAAGGAAAGCAAAATATGTACAAAAAAGGACAAATATTTCGACGCTTATACAATGGTTTCTTAAGTGATTTATATTTGGATAGTGAGATTTTAGTCAAAACTACCAACACAAGTCGAACGTTCATGTCAGCAGCAATGGTTTTAGCTGGAATGTATCCGCCAAAAGGTTATCAAAAATGGTTGGACTCAGAAACTGTGTGGCAACCTATTCCTATTTACGACGATTCGCCAGATCACGGAACAGTTTGTATCTATACTATAAATACTATTTTACACTTTAAAAATAATAGATGAAACGACAGTAGGGCGAAGGTGTATCTAAAAATGAGATGATATAGGTATAAACTTATATTTTTGATGAATCATGAGCATAAGTTTTTTTTTAGAAATAGTATGTACTTGTACTGTGTTAATTATACTTGTAAAATGAAGTATTGGCATTATAAAACCTAAAGACTAATTGACCAATTATCATCTTTGGGACTTGTCCGTCTTATTGAATCCAAGCTCTTATGATGATGTCAGGCGCCGGCGATTTGTTTATTTTCTTTCTTGCCTACGTGCAACATATAGAAAACGTATTCGCGCAAAATCATTTTTTTATATTTTTTAGTTATCTTTGAGTAAAATTGCCTATTGCAAAAGTTGAGTACGACGTATCGATTTGTCCAAATATTGTTTCAAAACACTTTAACATTCATTTAAATCTGCGATATTTATTTTTTATTTTTATAAAATCAAATATAAAGTCGAATAACGGTAAAATCTAAAACTAATATGTCACACCCTCAAAAATATTATCTTATATGATTTTTGGAATAAGTGATTTTACTCTAAGATCACTCAAAAATCATAAAAAATGATTTTACCTGAATGCATTTGATCTATGTTGCGAGTGGATCTGAGAAAGAAAACAAATTTTTTTGACGCATTTGTTCAGCGTCTTTGTTGCCCGCTCAATATTCCCTTAACTTAAAGGGTGCAACTTGCATGTTGAAGTAAATTTTATAATACAAATAATATTTGAATATAAAAATGACAGATTAATAATACGCAAAAGTTTATGAATAAATCAAACTTGTACACGAAGAGTCTTGTTCGTTTAATAATAAACCTCTCATTTCAGTAAACTATAATGACTCATTCATACCATTTTCTGCAGTTATTTAATGAGCGAGGAAAATGTCCGGTTTTTGATTCTATGATCATCAAGTTACATAATCAATTAGACAACCTTGCCGACAAAAATATAACAGCATTAATGTCGTATTTGTCTGAAAAATGCGGACAACCGATCACTCATAAAAATATAATGAAACTATATGACCTATTGTTATGTCGGGTATGTATAACATACATTTAAATATTAAATAAGTACATATAGACTAATTTTATATTGTATTATTATATTATTCCTAAAGATAGCTGATGGTTTACCACAACTGGAATGGATTGAGCCTTACCACATTGAAACAATAAAATCAATTGTTATAAATGAACAAAGTTCAAAAATGTTTTTTGAAAATTATGGATTTCAGAAAATTGTTATAGGTAAGCAAAATGTTTTATTGCAACAATCTAATATATTTATAAATATACATCCCGATATAGGAATGAAGTTAAGTACAAAGTACCTACTTATTCCTACTAAACGATTAAGATTAAAATTGTATTTATCTAAATAGTGATGAATTAATAAATTAAATGTATAGGTACAATGTACACAACATCTTAAAATACACTTAAGTCTTATGACTAATGTCTTCTTACTTATATTAAGTCTTAAGACAGTTAAAATTAGTACCTATATACTAAAAATTATTCTGCAGAGTAAAGTTGTTATCATCCATTTAATACTTTAGTATAGCACTGTAGCGGTGGCGGTTTTGGGGGTGATGCAAGCGAGGCAGCGCCTCACCTAAAATGTTGAAGTAAATAATACTCAAAAAGTATATTTCTAAGCTCGCCTAAAGCACATATTTCAATAGTATTTTTTAACGTATTTATGATTTTATTTAAGAAAAAATTCTTCTTAACGAAGTTTAAGAATATGAATTATCATTTATTATAATTATTATATTGTATCTAATTTTGTGTTTATTACAAAAAATAGCGATAAACCGATAAGAAATGCACGAAATAATTATTACGTAAACAAACGCTGGTATTTCAGCCGGGGGCAATGTTCGGATGACGTCAAAATATAAGCACCGTCTGATTTTGTACTTCAGTATACCTTGTGTACATAAATTACACACATACAGTGGCGTAGACATGATTTCTGAAAGGGGCGGATCAAAAAAAAGAAAACAACATAGCTAAATGGAAGGGGAAAATTGGAAAATCCCCCACCTTCTCAAAACTTTTTACGCAGGTAGAAAAATATTTAACAATAAGGAACAATGAACATAATTTGAATTGATTCAAAATTCACATCAAAGTATCAAATACAATATGGAAGATTATCACTTTAAAGCCAATGGGGGGAGGATCTAACCCTCACGTAACCTTTTGTATACGCTACTGCACACACAAGCGTATGTACGAGAATGCACGCGAGTACGCGACTATTAAATAAGTAGAATTTCGCATGCGCAATGATCATCGTGAGGCTCGATTTTCATCGCCTGACGCCTAATATGTATACTTAAAAATAGATGCGGTATAGTGGTATATTGTCAGCAGCCTAATGACCGTACCTATAATGCTACAAGTTTGTTTTATTTTATACAGTTATTACTTCTAAATGTTCGTTTATAATAATTGTTTGTAATAACTAATAGCCTATCCCCACTTCACTACCACAAATTTATCTTAAAAGGGTAGATAATTGTATTATATAATATTTAGACTTAAATAAAAACACGGAATAACTAATAAACGATGAACCATATGGAATGTGGGGTGACCCGATATACATATACATATACACGCATTAGGCATATATTTATGCTCCTCGTACACACGGGCGTAGATCATTTGGGCGAATCGACCCAAAATATAGTCCGTTTGGGCGAATAACTATATACCGTTTGAGCGAGGGTTTAGTCAACTAAAACTACCGTTTGGGCGAATAGATATATACAGTTTAGGCGAGAATAATTCAATTAAAAATACCGGTATGAAAATGCTTATAATATACACTCAACAATTAATTAAACAAAATCATATAAAATGTGAATAATTAATAATAATAAGTCAAAAATCATAAAATATAAGGAATCTACAGCCAAAAATCATAATTTAACACATAAATAATTAATAATACGTCAACAATTATAAATAAAATTACATATAATATAATTATAGTACAGTTTAAAGTAATTTATTAGCCTGATATTTTAAACCTAAACATTTTATGTATTTTAATTGGCTAATGTTCCCTCTTTCATATTTATTCCACGTTTCTTGCTCAAACTCTTTTTTTTTTATAGTTTCTTTTCGTTGAAAGTATTATTCAAGACACTACACGTAGCACACTACAGTGTTATTATGTACAACTTGGACAGCGTGTATGAATCGTAATCTTATTTTCGATAATAGTGATTAATAACGATTAGCAATATTGCAATAATATCATCAGTACCTATCTGTCACCCGATTTTTACCTCGCACGCAGGTGAAAATAATTTCACTCGCCCAAACGGTACAAATGATAATCGCCCAAACGGACTATTATTTTTTTGGTAAAAATTATTACCTTCGCCTAACGACCACCATGATTACAATAATATTCAACCTCTCCGACCAGACGTTTAGTAAAAACAAAACAATCAATAATCAACGGCGCCAGACGACACCGCATTGTAACTTATATACTTCAAGACCCCGTCGACAATTTTCCGATCAAGACGTTGGGACATTATAATACAATAAATTACCAGCGGCACCTTTGTCATAACGCTGAAGACCAAAATCATAAACACATCAATACGTAAAAGCAGATATCAATGCATATCACCAGAAGAAGGGATTATATAAGGACCCCACGGGATCGACTCGCCAGCAGTTTTTTCCACAAGACGACCCGATGCACAATGTCCACGCCAGTGAGCGTCACGATGCACCTTCTCCACTGTTCAAACGTATATGTATATTGAATCACTTTAACATTCGGTATGACCATCTAATTAATTATCCCATATTATTCAATAAATTCACCCTTGCATTTCTTAAATCTACTTATCCATCCACCCCTTTACAATACAAAACTCTACGACTATATTCGTATAATAACGTAATTATAAGTTTAGACATATATTATAACAGTTTAATTATCACTATATCATAATCATAATTATTTATTTAGAATATAAGCATAGTGTTAAGTGCTCATAAACTTAAATTACATTCGATTAGCCGTTGACTGTGTACGACTGCTACGAATGTAGGGACCTTAAGAGCATACGATAATAGTCACAGTCACAATAGTTAGAATACGGAATTAACATTCCTATTATACAAATATCATACAAGGCTCTAGAAAACTACTCTATATTCTATAAAACCCTGCGAATCAAAATATATATATTGTCGCCGTGATACCGACCGTCGAACACTACCCCGAAGGAACACAAACCAGATGCAGAGTACTATTGCAACAGCCGCCACATAAGGTTAGTGGTTAAGTACCTACATATATATTTACAATATACACATACACAATGCAAAATAACATTAGGTAGATATAATACAGTAGTGGGACGACCTTACGCATACACTCTACAGCTGCGTCCCTTCGCCCATTGAAGTGACTCGTAGCACCAGCATATTCATCGTATTTTACGTGTAATTTCATGACGCTGGATTTAAATGCACACCTATCTCATTAAAACAGACAAGCACCTTACCATCCCGCTTAATTTCTTCTCACTACATAATCTTTGTATATATGTAATTAATAAAGAAGAATAATACATTTAAAAAAATGTAACTACCGTGATCTGCAGTTTCTTAAGATTTCTTTGAGGTTTCTTAAAAAGTATAATTTGGAAATTGGAATCTTTCCAAAATAACTTATTTTTTTAACAATACACGTAGGTATTGGCACAACGAATTTTTAGGTTCGAAATAATAATTTGTAAATTTGTTTATTATGTTGAAGGGCCTCTGCTAAATGAAATTGGTTTGATCATGGAATCGCGTTCAAATAATTATAATAGAACAAGAAAAATGCATCTTTATTCAGGACACGATATTAGTGTAAAAATGACAATGAGCTTTCTAGGCAATACTATTAAATGCCCGATTTTGGTGCTTCGTTGCATTTCCATTTGTATTACGACGAAATAAATGAACACACTATCAAAGTATGATACCTATATTATAAATTACCTATGTCGTACTAGACTATACATTAGTAATTAGTAGCAAAATTTAATAATTACAGCCAGTGGCGTAGTTAGGGGGGAGGGGACAATTGCCCTGAGGACCATTTTTTTGGGGAGCTTTTTTTCGAAAACAGATTTACAATGATTTAGACGGTTAAGTAAATCAATGTCAACAAAACGTTAAATTAATATCTTAATATAAACAAAGCTATCCTGTGCAATCAATGTCTACATCTGATAATATGCGCGCGTATTATTGGTTTGTCATAGAATACTTTCACAAATCACAAGACACAAGTTTTTGACAAAATTGATTTTGATTGTTTATGGTGTAACTAAAAAGTATAACCGTAGATACATATTTTTTTAAGTTATAAATTATGAATTATTATCATTGGACAGTTTGGTCGTTTTCTATAAAAATGTAAATTGATTTTAACCATGATTTAAATGCAATAAGGCCACATTTCATTATGCGGCCCGATGAATTTTTCAAGAAATATTCATTTTTAATATGTTTAGTTTTAAAAATAGATAAAAAAATGAATTATTATATTTTACAATTTGTATCGATTATTTTGTTTTTCGTTGCTACTCTCAGTACTTGCATTACCTGCATGATACTATTACCGTATTATATCACATGACACATGTGTTGTAAGTTTTTTTTATGGGTGAGAAAAATTGCCTCTATAAAAAAAACCAGTAGGGAAATGTGCATTAAAAAAAAATATGTACCCAGAGCAGCAAAATCCTAAATACGCCACTGATTACAGCGTACCTAACTGAAACTGAATGTGTAGGTATTATTGTATAAGTACTTACCAATAATTTATACTCTATTACAGATTTTCTTTTACGACCGTTGGGACAATGAAGAAGGAAAAGAAGTCTTAATACCTATTTGCGGTAACCCATGTAAATTTAAGGACTTTAAAAATCTTTTGAAAAAGAATTTCTCTGAAGAATGGGCAAAAGAGTGTCAAAAATTAGAAAGCTAAACTTATTTATTTTTTTTGTTCTCTATCTATTTTATAAGATTTGTTATAAATAATCTTTAATTATTTTAGATATTTTATTCTAAATAAAAACGATAATTTTAATATTTTACACAATTTTACCTAGTTTATATTACCCATAGCTAAAGGTATAACTACTATTTTTAAAATTAAAATATATAATAAATTACTAGATTAATTTATTTGAAAAAAAGTTAAAAATCGCGTAATTTAAAAAATGGATTTCCAAACGCCCTGTATTATATACCTACGCAACGAAGGTTCAGGGGTACTCAAAATTCGATGCGCAACAATAAATGGATAAACCATTAAATAACGAACGTAAGAAACCTTTCGTTTTAATTATTAATAAACGTGATGCGGATACCTTAAACACTTAATTCGAAAATACACGAAAACGTGTATTATATTTAGGGTTAAGAAACGAAAAAATGTATGTGAAGTTAAAAATAATTCCCTTGTTTCGAATTGTAACATTTTGAGATACAACCCAGGCAACATTGTAGTTTATTGATTACCAGGGTCAGTCCATGTGGACGAAAATAGCCAGATAGCAATACAGTATTCGAGCGTAGTAAGTTAGTAACTGTGCAGACTGCGTGTCACAGCAAACGTTTCTTGTTCATGTAAAAATAATTTTGTAATGCAAAATGGAAGCACCTCTGATGTTCGAAGTGTTAATGTACCTTAATTCCTATTACTTTGGAATGTTTTCTATGTTTGAATTCTCACTTATATGTGCCAAATCAATAGACGATGCTCAAAAAAAGTCAGTTTCTCTAAATGAACTCGGGACTAATATGACAGTATTTGTGTTTCTTTGTCTCATTGAAGTGTTCCGCACGTTTTTATCACGCCGGGAAAATGCAGCCGACAAGGCAATATGTGTCGTCCTGTCACTCATTCTAACTGTGCCATCAGCCATAGGAGTACTGTATTTTTTGCTGTGGCAACAAAGAACTTTCCGGCTGGAAAATATTCTAGGATGCATACAACTTATGCTTCAAGCAACTCAAGTGTTCTTTGGCATTGTATCATTACTGACATTCAAAAGCAGTGATTCAACAACATGAAATTGTAATTTAAAAACAATAATTATTTGTTACTTTTTATTTGTACATAAACACAAGATATTTTTTATAAAAAATCATCAACTAGTTATTACCTTCAATTATACTTTAAATGTTGTATGATTAGGAACTTTTTTTGATTTAATACGGAAATGACAATAGCAACGTACAAAAACTGAAATGAAAACAAAAACGATTCCGAGTGCAGCCATTATACCAATAGGGTGATGGTATCTTATGCAGGAAATTACTATTGATAGACCCTGAAAAATAATACAAAATATTTTTATATTTATATTTTAGTTCATTTATAGCATACAAATAGTTGGTAAAATTACCAAAACTAAATATAAAATATATTCATTACAAGTACAAATATGTGATTGATATTTAGGAAAATATTAAATATTTGTACATAAATTTAATACAATTTATAACAGCTATAGTTTATTTTTAATTTTAAGTTTAATTAAATTTTGTATTGTTATACCTAAACAAACAAATTATATTAAAATTAAAAAAAACTTGAATAATATTTTATAAAATTAGGTTTGGTGAAATATACTTTAATATTATTAAATAATTGTTCCTTTTACTTGTCTTATGGTCATTATTATAGTCAACACGATTGGTCCAAATTTAGAAATAGTTTTATATATGAATAGTTGCCCACATGCAGAGCTTACAGACAAAACTATACAATCAGTTAAAAATGCTGGATACTAAAATAGAAAATGTGTTACTTTTTTGTGCATACGATAATTAAAATCAATGTCAATAAAACACCTCTTTAATAAATTCATATGTTTTTTTGAATGAGCCCACTTGATACAGTGGTATAGTTGTAAGGAGTGATGATAATAATGAATTAGCAAACACCATTTGCATAGAAGTAACTTGGTATTGTGTGAACATTTTCCCTTGCCACGTTGATGTGAAGCTGTCTGTTGCTAAGTATCCTACAAGCAAGATAACTCCGGCTGCACAAGTTGTGATATCTAAAGAAAAAAAATTATAGATTATAAAATCCCAATTAAAAATCAAAAACGACTACAGTATTTACCAGAATGTTTGTTTTCTGTAAAAAATTGAAAAATAGCCATACCAATCCAAATTCCTATTGCTGTGACATACTCGTAGTATTGGTACTTTTTACCAGACATTAATTTTCCCATTAACATAACTGGGATAATTTTACAAGTTTTTGCTAATACCTTGATAATATTTAGAATATAAAATGGTATAGTAAACACCCTTAAGATAAGTTCTGCATACCTGTGTAGGAAAACTGACATATTTGAGTGACTCATATTGACACCAAGAACTTATAATGTTGGACACAGTACAGTAGCTGTATTTATATAAAGGTGGTGATTTCTTGGATCGTATGCCCTCGTTCATAAATAAAAATACACCAGATAAAACTGTAGATAAACCTCTATTCAAAAACACCAACATTTGAGAATCACGGAACTTTGATGCTTCAGTTATACCATAGGACTAATCAAAAAAACAAATAATTATAGAAGAAAAAAATTTAATCAATGATGATTACCTTAAATTATTATTAATAATGCTTCAATTACCTCAGACATCATTTTTTCTTGAATTACACCCCAAATTAAATAAGATACTTGCAAGCCTCCAAAACAGTATACAAAGGTTATTACATCTTTTCTAAAATTAGCTGGTCCATTGTAACTGGGTGATAAAGGTTGTTCTGGTTCTAAGTCATGCTTATCTCCAAACAACGTTTTTAACAATTTACTTGTTAAGCGATTATCTGTTTTGCATTAAAATAGTAATTACAATTTTAACTTAAATTCTTTAAATAATTTGAGCATGAAATTAATTTAAACAATCGACTTTAATACTTTACCTCCTAAATCTTGTTTTTTTGAAAATTTGTAAAGCCAATATCCAGGGATTAATATTAAGCAATATCCAAGACTATTGTTAATAAAAGTACTTAAAGAAGATATATTTTGATTAAAATTTGATAATGCTGGTAATACATTTTGTAAAACAATTATTGTAATAATAGATACCAAAATGGAAAACCTAAAAATAATATATAATTTATAAAATTAATATTTAGGTCATAAAAACCTTTATTTATAGTTAACTTTAAACATTAAAACATACCACATAATAATATATTTTATTCAAATATTTATCACTTACAAATTAATAATTATAAAAAAGTAAGCTTTTAGACAAATATCAATAAATTGTATTGATACACAAATTATCAAAAATTAAAATAAATAATTAAGTTTAAGTATTATTTTAATTTTGTTAACTATAAAATATTTTACATATATAACTTTACAATATACAACATAAACTAAGACAAAATCTAATTTTTCAGTCTTTAAAAAAAAAAAATTAATAAAAGCAAAACAATTAGTACCTTTTATCTGAGTAAATACTTGGTTTTCAGTGCAGTACATGCTTAGTTAAGCTAATTAATATAAATACATAACTATTTTTCCATCAAATACATACCATAATTTTATACATGAAAGAAATGTCATTGCAGATGTCATACTTTTATTGGGGAAAACAAAAAGATGGACTTATTGGTGAATTATCAATTTTCTTCATACAAGAATTAACGATTTTAACTGTCAACATTATTGTATTTTTAAACATTTTAAATTGTGTGTATAAAGAGAATTGCAAAAAGTTTTATAATAATAAATTAGGTAGGTATCAAATCAAGTTTTAATCTAAGCAAAGTTAAAGAACATTTTTTAAAATCGACGAGGATGAGACATTCTTTAATTTGAATATTTGATCGATGCTATTTATATATATATTAAATAATTAATTATTAATTATATTACAATTTACAATATTAAAGTTAAGTAGCAAGGTACATTATCGGCTATCGCCGTGACACTGAATAGTGAATGTTATCTTAGTCCGTGTCTATGGTGTCTGAGCCATAATGTATTGATAAGGACAATCAATGTGTAATCACGGTGGCATTGATAATAATTAATATTTACTCACAGATATATACTATAATTGATTGGTGGAGAGGAGTGGTACGGGGTTACCCCGCAAAATCATAGACCTTATACTTAGTAAAATGCGCAAAATGTTTGTCCACTACTCAGTACTCCGCTTGTCAAAACTTTAAATACTTATAACTCATAAACTACTTGTCCTAAATTTGATTTTTATTTATCAAAATACTTAGAAAAATATTCTGCTTTGGAATATGAAATTAAAACTCTATGTTGTCATTCAAAATAGTAAAAAACTTCAAAATAATATGATTTTTTATTAAAAACATTGTTTTTTTAACAAGTTGAAACCATGTAAAAAATATTTTCAAAAACTTAAATACTTTTTGAAATAATGAGTGTTTTGTGATAAAAGAATCACCTTGTATAGTTATATAAATATATAAAACATTTTACACTAATTGGGAAATTGTTTGATAGCTACAAATAAACCTTCCATTATTGTAATTATATATTAAATCTCAATTCGTATATTTATAAAGATTTCCCTTAATGTGGAAAAACTACTTTAATTATCGTTGTGATTAATTTAATAATAATTTGCTTTATACTAACAAAAATCACTTGCTTCTCAATTTAAATAGTATATCTTTATGAGTGTCATTATCAAGTTAATAACTGAATAACTGATAAATATAACAAACGCTTCATTTCAAAACTAACCCCAAACATTATCAGGTTGAGCTTTTGATCTTACAATTAATATTCATGGACCAACTGAGGTAGAAAATCATATAAATTGTATTTTTAGAATAGGTATTTGTAGTTTTTTGTATAATGATAATATGTTTGCAATAGGTACATTTATTTTCATAACCTTATTGTTTTAGCAAAATACAATACTATTCACAAAATTTTATTTTACTTTATTTTATATAATATATAAAACATTTTACACTAATTGGGAAATTGTTTGATAGCTACAAATAAACCTTCCATTATTGTAATTATATATTAAATCTCAATTCGTATATTTATAAAGATTTCCCTTAATGTGGAAAAACTACTTTAATTATCGTTGTGATTAATTTAATAATAATTTGCTTTATACTAACAAAAATCACTTGTTTCTCAATTTAAATAGTATATCTTTATGAGTGTCATTATCAAGTTAATAACTGAATAACTGATAAATATAGCAAACGCTTCATTTCAAAACTAACCCTAAACATTATCAGGTTGAGCTTTTGATCTTACAATTAATATTCATGGACCAACTGAGGTAGAAAATCATATAAATTGTATTTTTAGAATAGGTATTTGTAGTTTTTTGTATAATGATAATATGTTTGCAATAGGTACATTTATTTTCATAACCTTATTGTTTTAGCAAAATACAATACTATTCACAAAATTTTATTTTACATGCATAATATATAAATGTTTTTAATAATAAATACAAACTTAAATATATTATTTATTATTTTTAATTTAATTTTATAAATAGTGTATATCGTATACCTATTACAATATATAAATTTAATATTTACAATAAGCATATTGTGTGCAATATTATAATATGTGATATGACTTGACAGTTGACATACATAAAATGAAACAGCCAGTAAATGGTGATACTATATAATTTGTTCATATATTATCATTTCTTAACCTGGACGTTGTTCAGAAAAAATTAAACATGAATGGAACGACTAATAGGACACAGGGGTTACCATATAATATATTGTTTTAAATTAAAAGTCAGATTAGATTTTATTTTTATTTTTCGTTTATTGTACTTGTGAGGATGACATGAGGTCTAAACGCTTTTGTAAGATTGTGTAGTTGACAAGCTACTTCAACCGGTTTACATTAAATCTGGGTTACATGTTGAGAAAAAATATGCCTCACTGTATGTA
The DNA here is from genome assembly GCA_008086715.1 of Sitobion miscanthi. Lineage (NCBI taxonomy): Eukaryota > Metazoa > Arthropoda > Insecta > Hemiptera > Aphididae > Sitobion > Sitobion miscanthi. The sequence continues at coordinate 9,950,260 of CM017799.1, read as the reverse complement.
AAATGTATCATTTCATAAAGAAGTCATGAGTGATGTTTATACTGTTGGATATTTAAATTTAAAAAATATAATCTTTAAAAATAATCAGATTAAAATATAATAACTAGAATAAATATGTATCTAATATTTGTGTATTTGATAAAGGATGTCAATTGTCGCCATGGTTCTATTTATTTTTATTTATCGCAATGTTGATGAACTGCATTGTGATTGCAATGCACAAATTTCATCTTTAAATTTATTTATGGTTTCTCTTAATTTTTTTAGACGTTCTTTGTACATAACTGTATGTTCTTGTACTCTTTTTCTAGATTTTATCATTTTTTCAACTGTGGTCTTTTTTATGCGTTCATCTAAAAAAATGTTATATATAAAAAATTAAGGTACAAAAATAAATTAAGGATAACAAAAGTACATACAATGTAGATTTTTTTCATCAATTGGAGGATTTTTACTCAATGTATCATTTAGTATAAATTTCATGAAAGTTGATGGATCTTGAAAAATAATTTCCTCATAAAATTCTGACAAAACTGGTTTTTCACTTAGTTCAGAGTCTTGTCCATTGCTGTACAACTTAAGTACATGATAAAGTGTAACCTATACAAGTAAATAATTTAAGTTTTTAAATAAAAGATGTCAATAAAAAAAAAAAAACTTATTTTAAAACCATATACCATTGTAAAATATAAGTAAAAAGCAAATATTTGGAACTCGGGTCATATGTTATCTACATGAAAAATGTATCTACCGAACCTGTTTGTTGGTGCTATTTGTTATCTACAATCTTTCGCCCCTTAATATGTATGTGTCTGTTATCTGAGCATTTCTACATCAAAGAAGTTCTTTACATGTCTTCAAAGAATTGTTCGAAAAAGTTCTTGGAAACATTGCGTGAGCTGTAAGCAACACCACTCTTTCATCAACTGCCGTTGCAATACGTTGGTTGCACCACATGTTTTAAGTCGTAGGTATTTGACTTTGACATGTCTCCATGAAGATTCTATTTATTGAGTATTGGCCCCTGTTTCTGGATTAATGAAATGAAGCTGGTGATTTACAGGTTCATGCATACTCTGTGGTCACTTAAGTTCCTTCATTTGTCCAAGTGAATTGTGAAGTAGAATGTGTAAAGTGTAGGCTGTGGAGAGTATTATTTATGTTTATAATTGTACGTTAATTATACCAGTAATGTCAGTCTCTGTACAACGTAGATACCAGCATATCGCCCAAAATGTAGACAACATATGACACGAGTCCCAAATATTTTAATAGAAATCACTATAATAAACATTAATTATTAAATAATAGTTATGTGCAAGTTTAATTTAACAAGAGCATCTTATATAAAAAACTTTTTAAATTATTATATATTGATTTAATTCAAAAATATATTAATTCAACTATTCAAGTATCCAATTCTGATACTAAATATAATTATTGTCATTTAAAAATCAAAAATAGACATTAGTTTAGTGTAACATATGAAGGTAAACAATCCAATAACATAAAAAATGATGAATCAAAACTCTCTAAATTAAAATGTATACTTTTTTAAATACAGAATGTTCATTATTAGAATAATATCTGCATAAAATATGCTATTATCTAGAAACTCAACTACATCCTAGAAACATTTAAATATATACATAATTTTTGCTAAATGGGTAAGATAACGAAAGAGTTTTGATGATTAATCTCCAAGTAAAAAAGTAATATAGTCAAGTTATGGTGAATAACATTTAAATAAATTTTTTTATATCATGAATTTTTATTACTGGTCTTTCACTTGTATCTTGAAAAAATATCTTGATTACTAATTCAAATTCGCCCCATCCTGTTTCGGAGACCTCAAATGGAGGTTTCTGCACCACTCGAGTTGGACTTTCATAGCTGTCATGCAATTTGAAATGAACTTTTTTGACCCAGGTGCCAATGTCTTCATTTACATAAGGCCTTACATATACACACCATTTGTGAGTATGACCATCTTCATGTCGTTTTTGACCAAAATATTTAGCAGTATTTCCATATATAATTGGTTTAACAATAGAAGTTCCCTAGAAACAGACAACAAATTATGTTTGAAGTATTTTACACAAAAAACCATAAGTAATCTTACCTTTACTCTAGTCAAATCATTATTCGCCATTTTTAGAGTTTAAGTAGAATGATTCACAATATTGAATGAAAAATCATTATTTTTATTAACATGGGTATGAGACACGTAAGTCTACAACTAAAATATTCCGTATAATATTAATTATAAACGGTTTAAAATGTAAAAAATTAACTTTTTATTATTTGAATACAATTTTATCTTATCAGTAGACCGTATAAATAAACAACGATTTGCTTATGAAGCTGTTACCTTCTAACCTTGTTATTGGTATATCTTGGTCACAGATTAATGGTTCTAGGTATTGGTTAACAAATAATATGATATGAGCATTTTTAAATTTTTGGAGAATGGGATGAAGTTAGTAACATTTTTGGAAAGAACTACTGATCACGATTTAACAAGATTTAAGATAGTTAATAAAAGATTACTATCTTAAATCGTGGTCTTTTCTTTCCGTGACAAATTTTTTTCTATGGATGTCAATTAAATTTTATTTGTAGGTTAAAAAAGCTTGAAAATTTAATAGAAGGCTCCTGAGTTTTTGTTTCAAAGGCAGATGAAAAAAAATTGAAAATTCTTAGTCACAGTTTTTATTTATAAGCATTTAAAGTTAAAATCTTGACAAAATACGGAAAAATCACGAAAATTAGCAAATTATTTTGAGTTGATAATTCATAAAAATTTTTCTTTTTAAATCTAAGATTTGAAAATGTAATACAAAATTATCCATAAGTTTATCTACTTTTATCAAAAAAAAAATGTCTACAAGAAAGTCAAATTAAATTTTTATGAGCGTTTGAAATTCATATTTTTACAACATTTGATATTCACTCGATTTCTCGTGTAACGATTTTCTTATTTTGTTGTGATTAAAAAACGTATGACTGTAGATACTTAAAAATTTCACTGAACGTTTATATTAGCATTTTATATACTCGATAAAATGTTGAAAATAATTTGAATCTTTGAGCTGTTTACGGACGTTGTCAATTTTAAATTTTTTTAGTTTTTTTTTCCATAAATATCAATTAAATTTTATTTGTTGGGTAAAAAGCTTGAAAACTTAATGCAAGGCTCCTGATATATTGTTACAATAGCAGTTGAAAAATATTAAAAATACATAGGCACAATTTTTTTTTATAAACATTTAAAGTTCAAATTTTGACAAAATTTATCAAACTTAAAATTTAATAATTATTTTGTAGTTAAAAATTTATAAAATGTTCAACTTTTACAGTTAAGGATTTAAAATTTAAAACAAGGTTCCACTTAAAAAGGTAAATATATAAATTACTTTATTCACAATAATATCATCAAATATAATTAGTAATATCATAGGCTGACTGACCGTTTTCGCTCAGAATCGTTTTTCTTATACAATGATATTATATCATTGAATTCAAATTTAACACCATCTATTACAGTGACCCACTTGTAACTTACTGTACAGCAGAGCGACATCCACTTACCCACCTTTTTTTTTAATTTTTCATTCTACAAATGTCAGTAAAGTTTATTTTATTTGTTTATTTAAAAAATTTTATTCGTGGATAGATACTTGAAACTTCTAAATTAAGTATAATATTATTATATACAAATATGATAATAAACAAATAGTAATGATTCAATTTAACCGGCTACCGTATTAATAATAGCAATATAAATATAATAGAATATGCTGGGCTGACAAACCATCTCTGCTCGAATTCGTTTATACGATTATATGGATAAGCCTTAGGTTACTATGTTATGAACTTACCTGCTACCTAACTAAAAGTTTTAACGTACCTACCTACAAATAAAATCATAAATTGTCAATCGATTAAAAAATAATGAAAATATTTGTATAGTGTAAGTATATTTGAATATGTGTTTACTGTTTAACAATATATTATAATATGTACCTATGGCTAAATATGGCTATATGTTAGTATATACAGTATGGATTTAAATTTAAAAATAAAACAGAATTACTATAAAATACAAAAGACAAAAAATAGTTAATCAAAAAATAATTATTGCTAATAATTGTATAAATTATAAAATGTAATCAGAAACGCCAATAGGTAAACCTTATAGCAGTTGAGGCGTATTTATAAATAAAAAAAAACTATTTCTAATGCTAATTAGTATAATAATTGCTATTAATACAATAACACTTATTTATATTGATTGTAGGTAAGGTATTAAATATTAATTACAAACGACAAATGAGGTACCTTATATAGTGACTAAAGTGAGTTATGCCAACAAGTATAATAGTATATACAAGTAGGTAATCCAGCAATGTTTATATGTCAATTTATTTTTCAATCTTTATAAGAATAACGCCACATAGAAAGATGACAGAAAAACCTCCAGTCGTACGCTGCTTCGGCTTTTCGAATCATTAGTTCAGGATTCGTACTTAGTGGCAGCGTGGACACAAAAAGATCGACCGCTTCTGCTGAATACCCAAAGCCCGCCAATACGTCTACTTTGCATAGGGTTTTCAGCCCATCCAATCGACATTGTTCATTAAACGTGCTCCCAACGTACTCTAAACGAGCCACAGCTGTCTGAAAGCACTCCTGCCGTTCCTCCCACAATTCTCTAGTCACGCCGTCCCAACGACGATTGTATTCTTCGTCCGTCATCGACGTTTCAGTGATTATTTTTTTCCTGTTAATTCTGGTGGATTCATTTCCAATTTGTTTTGATATGTCGTAATCTGATGCCATGACTGGTAGATCGGTGTCTGATAAACTTTTCCTAATCCGGCCCGAAAATTTCCGATTTTTATTCATGTTTAAAATCTCAGTGTCCATTTTAAGTATTTTACCATCGATGATTGTGTTCGATGTACATTGGTAATTATTCATTCGGATACTATCTATGCTGTTTCGTTCTGTATTCCGTTTAACTAATGTACGCATATCCATAGTACTTTTTGTTTTGTTGAGCAATTTTAAAAACTTATTTTTTTTTAGCTTTCCCATTTCACTGAAATTGTCATTTATTTCGACAAATTTGGAATTATTGTCATCATAGTCATCCGTCACTTTAAAATCGTGGTAATTTATTTCAGAAAACCTATACTTAATCGGATCTTCCGAAGGATTACACATTTTAATTTTAGAAGACTTCCTTTGTCTAATGTCTTCTAAACAATTCAGTAAACTCTGCCACGTATGCAATTTATGATTGATAAATTTTGTGTAATCATCCAAAATTTGGGTATCAAATTCATTCTGAGTTCCTCGAAAAGCGTTTTTAAAAAAATATTTAAATTTATTTGACGATCCAAATTTAGTCGATTGCTCATTTATTCCTATATTTGAAAATAATTTATCCTTCTCATTTAATGATTTAACAAGTTTTCGAACTTTTTGTTCCATTTCTTTTGCTTCGAAATCTAGTGAATATGTATTGCAATCATTTATTTTATCACAGTTTACTTTATCAGAATTTTTATTTTCTTTGATTGTTCCATCTTTAATATCTATATCTGGATTATATTTTTTAACTTTATCAACTGAGTCCAACCATTTTTTATATTTCCACAAGTCTTCTAAAGTACATGATGTATAACCATCAAAAATTAATGGTTGTACTTTTTTAGATGGTTTGACATGTTTGCTCGTATTTTTGTAGAAAGAAAATGTTTTCAATTTTTTTTTAGTTCTTTTATTTACTCTGTTGTCAAGAATTGTTGAACTATTTTCATTAGTGATCCCATCTGAATTAATATCTATAGCTTTAGAAAATTCTTGAATACCTGGGTCATCTTCGTATTTATTTATTAAAGAATTATCATTAATCTCAGCACATTCTTTGTTATGAACTTTGTCTGAAATAATAACATTGTTAATAGTGGCTTTTGATTCAAATGTATTGTCATTTCTGTGATAACTATCGGCAAATAAAGACGACGGTGTTTGTAGCTCACTTACTGAATCAGACTGTAAACTATTGTTTACTTTGACTTGTGTTTCGTTTACTTCCCAAAATTCAAAACATAACTGTATAAGGTCTTTTTGATAATTCTCCCAACCATCTGTAGACAAAAGCTGTGAATTGTTTAGTTTAATTTTATTATCTTTATCTGAACCAAAAGGAATTAAACTACATGTTGGTGTGTTATCCGTTATAATACTGTCAATTGGAGGAGTTTCATTATGCGAAATAATCATTCTTGTACCGAAGTTATCCATACTTAAATTAAATTAAGTTTTTATCAAGAAATGGTCAAATAAATATCATTAAATGGCATGATCGTATATTAAAATAATATATCATTATTGTATGGTGGAATTAATATTTTTGTTAGGTAGGTACCTACTTATTTATTTTGTGCTATTGTGAATGATTTCAGTGTACTTTTTCTTCCTACTTAATATTTATTTTTTTAATAAACTTTTTTCAATGTTTGCATTTGAATAATCCGTAAAGTATACCCAGTTTTTGTCTATTTCCCAATTATTATAATCAGATTTACTGCATCTCTTTTTTTTTAATGTTTTGGTTAACTCATTTGACGTTTGCAGATGTTCCTTAATATAACTTGTGTTTAATTTTAAGATTTTATTTTCTGGTGCAATTGATGTTTCAAATTGTTTGATTTTTTCATTTAAGTTATCTTTATTTGTAGTATTATTATTATACAAGCCCTCAAGATTGTCGAATTCAAGTTTATTTGTTATTTGTATTCTCTTTGATACTATATCTTTATTCAAATTATTAAATTTTTTGACAATTTCAGTATTACTACGAGGTTTGTCTACTATGTTTGGATGTGTTCTCTTTATTGGATTATCACTAAATGATTCAAATTTTTTGATTTTCTCTAGAAAATTGTGTTTTATATTGTTTGATGGTATATTATCTGTTATTAATATCGATGATGCGTCAATATTGTTTATTTTATTTTCATAATTTATCGAACTGTCCAAAGAATTTTCTAAAATCAACCGTCTTCGAATTAATTGTTTGGTTAATTGTGGGTCCATTTCCAACTATTGTAATTAATACAATGTTTATTGTGACAATGTTCCTGTACCATTATCTGAAACAGAATTAATAATAGGCAATCTGTTAATTATTATGCTAATTGCTAAATAGTAAATATATTGACGTACATCCTGTTTGGTAGGTATATATATAATATAATATGGTAAATATAAATAGAAAACTAAGCTCAGGATACACAAGGATAAAAATCCTATACCCCCTAGTAAACAACACCTCAACCGGCTCAGCCCTGCAAATTAAATGCCCTATTTACTGGCCAGAGTTTGTGTATTTTTTCATTTTTGAAAAAAAAACATAATAAACTGTTTTTTTTCTGTTTAAATCAAAATAAATTGTTTGAGTTTTAAACAGTATATTTAAAATAACTTAATTTTAATTTTATATGTAATTTACTTATATGCCAATATGCCATGTACTGGTATATGTTTCACTGTTTATGTATTACTTATTTGAAATCTTAAAAATATATGAAACGTATTTTGAATATTTTCTGAATGTATGTTTTATGTGGACACTATATTATGTATATAACTATTAAGTAAGAACATTTTAAATTTGGTAATTTATTCAATAAAATTAAAATAAATTTAAATGAAGAATGGTACCTAATAGATATAATTATTTAATAATTTAACTTTTTTTCTGAAGGATATTTATTATTATTTACTATTAATATTTAATAATAACCAAAATAACACAATATTCAATTGTATTTTACACTGTTTTAAACGTTTAACATATGTTTTATTCGTTTTAAACAATGAACAAAACGTTTAAAATAACAAACCTGATACTTGCATACATAGGTACGTCAATAATAATTGTAGATGGATAAGCAGAGGATAGCGTTTGGCAGGATGGTGAAGACGAATAGACGATACTCGGGCTAAAGGAGGCAGCAGAGCGCATCAGATAGGCAGGAGGTCGATGGGTAGGATAAATTTGTTTTTGTGGACTGGAGGCCAGTTTTTTAGGGTGGTTAGAGGCCCCCACATATGTATAACTAATTATTGAGTATAATTAATTGTTGGTGAATAAACGTTACGGGACCTGGTGGCAGTATTGTGCTAAACAGTTCCCACTCGTTTCCGGTTTTTTTTTAACGGAAAAAGAAAGGTACTTCAATAATAAGGCCACTACCACAAACTATATACTTTTATATAGCCTGTGCCACTATACTAACTTAAGCCATGTGGCAGTGGCGTATTTACAGGGGGGATCAAGGGGATCAATCCCCTCCATAGGCTGTATATAATATGCAAAATTTTTCAGAGTCCTAAGCTAACTAAAGGCCTCTAGTTTTAAAAGCGGGGCTACTGGCTAAAATCAACCCCTCCCCGTGACAAAAACCTAAATACGCCACTGAGATTAAGCATACCCAGTATGGCAGCATGGGCTGTAGCTCCGGCAACAAAAATTTAAAATTACAAACTCTATGAAACAAATTTCTAAGAATTACACTCAAAGCACCTTAATTGGCTTATGCAAAACAAACAACTACGCATAACGACACGGGTTATTACCCTACCTGTCAAAATGGATATTACACAAAAAAAAAACTTCAACAATAACTGAATAACCTAAATACAAACAAAATAGACAAGTAGCTCTCTACTAGACAAGGACTACGTCATATAATTAATTTATTAATTTAAATAAATTTTTTGGTAAAAAAGTTAAAAAAGTAGTGGCCTAGGGTGCCTGGGCTGCCCCTGCAATTTTTGAAAGGTGGTGGTCATCCGAGTTTCAATTCAGAAGGATTAAAACTTTTATTTAAAAAAAAATTTCGTTTACGTGGGTATCGTTTTAATTACTAGTTACTTACAAAGATATGTTCAACAAAATTAGGTAGTATCTTTATTTTGTTAATAACAAGTATTCTCAAATTGGTTTCCGGACTTCGGAGAAACCTACTTTAAAGACTTAAGACAGACGACGACGGTACGGTATGCAGCTATTATTCGATATTATTGTTGTATTATTTTTGATTTGTAGCTAGATGGTGTAATCCAGGGCTGTAGATGAATAATATTTCTGTTAAATCACTACAATTACTGTAGATTATCAATTGTAAATAGAAAATTCAGACTTATTTTTAAATTATATTAATATTTCATTAGGAGGGCGGAGGCTTTAAAAAATACAGACTTGGGTGTATAGGGCTTTCTTTGGTTCATTAATAAAATAGGACCGTGGTTATTAGCTAGGCTGCCGTTGCGGATGAAGAATTTTAACTGTTCTGTCTGCTATATCATTTACTGTGTTTTGTGAAGATTGAGGATACAATAATTTCTTTTCCATATAAATTATTAATTTGGTAGTGAGTTAAATCTATCTCCAGTATTTTGTGTATACATAAAAAATATCAATATACCTATTCAGAATAAAATTAAGAAGTGGAAAATGTATCATTGTAATTTGTAATTTTGTTTGTATTATATATTTCATCTGAAGCAAGACGGAAAACGATAGAAATATAGAATAAAGCTTGGTCGAATATATAATAAAAGTACCAAATTAACATAATAAATATTGTATTTAAGACTCAAGGAGTACCTATATAATGACTTTATGCTCATTGCAGCGCTTACTTTTGGTTAAATAAAAAAAATGTCTAACTATACTTAGATTTGTGAGACATTATTAGATATCAACAACAACAAGTATTTGTATAATTGTTATATAATATGTATATATTACAGTGGTGGATTCAGGGCTTAATTTTTTTTTTTTTTTTGGGGGGGGGCAAAAGTACAAACAGTTCCAAAATTTGCTAGAAAATCGGCTAAACACAGTGTAAAACAAAGGAAAACTATTTCAATTGGTGGGGGGGGGAAATTTCCCCTACCCCTGAATCCGCCACTGATATATTATATAAAGTTCAAACTTTCAAATACGCCGAAATAATAGCTAGGAAACATGATATAAATATATCTACCAACGATCAATATTTACCACCCTCGCACTCACTTTACCATACTATAGGTACCTACTGATTAGTAATTTATACTATTTAATTATTAAATTATTTAGCCAAACAGTAACCAATAGGTATATATTACCTACTTATTATGACTAGTAATATAATATGTGACATACCATACAGTCATGTCATCATGTGTCGTAATCGTAAATGGTAATCTCATAGCCCGTAGGACATAGATAAAACAAACATTCAAGGTTCAGAACATAGATAAAGATAAGAAAAATACAAGTTCAGAACCTCTGTTTATTGGTAGGTTTTTCGTGAATCGACTATATAAAAATTATATACATAATAATATAATAAGTTAATACAAAACAGGTGGTAGGATAATATATTTAGATAACAGATAATATTTTAGTTTGTATATACCTAAGACTTATGTTTTTTGACTTATGACACTGCAATATATCATGACGTATACATAATATTATGTTCATATTTATATTTTAATTTAATTTAAATATTAATTATTATTTTCATTATAATATATTATTTTATTTTGTCATAGGTACATGGTAATTACTAATTAGGAGTAGGTAGAGTATACATGTATTCACATTTATATTTATATTTCTGGGATTTTTTCAGTCAACCGTTTTTGGTACCTACATATTATATTATTGGCATGAACGTACAATTTATAAACATTTATTGGTAGGTACTAGTACTAAATACTAGATAATAGATAGGTTTTATCTATTATCTAATCATAACTAATATACTTTTACAGTAGTAAATACAATTAATAAATTAATAACATAGTCACATATAGAGTACTATAAGTATTTTACTCATGTCGTAGTACCTCCGCTGGGAGGCCTCTACAGTCTGTTTAATCCGCCTTTTTATTTTAATTTTTATTTTAACCTATTGTTCTCTTGTTTGTCACAGATTGAATAAAAACTTATGAGCCAAAAAAAAAAAAAAATTACATAGTAGGTAATTGCTAATGAGTACCTATGTATATTATGACGAGTGAACAGATCGTATTAAAATATCGAATCACTATTGGCAACAAAATAACATATGTTAAAAAATACTATCGTCGAAGAAAAAATATTTCCAATAACATAATATTTAAATGAATAATATAATCTCCAACCATTTAACATATTATTAACATAGGTTACAGTTAGATTTTAGCCTTTAGGCATAATACTTGTGCTTATATTAATAAACCTACAGTTATTGAATCAATCAAAGACATCATTGTTATGAAAACTAAATATCGATGCCCAATAGAAAATGTTAAAAGTTTATACTCACATATTATTATATTAGACCAATGATGTTTTGATAATTGAAGACATTTTCATTAGGTACGTACCTATCTAATTGAAATATTGAATAGGTAACTGCGTTTGATGTATTTCAGTAGTGGTAATAATGTAGGCACTTTTATTTTAGTAGAAAAAAATAATAGGACTTCGTAGAAACATCGTCCGAAAGTATATTGCTCTGTAATTTAGATTTTATTGCTTAAAACACTTAATAAATTTAAAAAACAATTTAAAACACTATACGTTTAAGAAAAATCAATGCATTAATAAGGAATATTGACTAATACAATAATTGATTATCAACATTGGTAGGTTAGGTACCAATATTCGTACCTATACCTATAGCTAAGTAAACTATATAAATTATAACTTATAGGTAAGCCACAATGTGGAAATGTGTAATGCTTGAACATAATTCATAACACGTTTATTTATACCGATAATAGTGTAGGTACATGTAATCTTATGAAACATGTTTATACCTATAGGTATACGTGTATAGTTTATTTATTGATTCTATAGGTATATTCACAATATAATAATTGTATAAACCATCTTAATTTATTTAATCATTGTTGTCTTTGTTATTATAGTTTGTGTTTTATGCTATTTAATCGTAACACTAATATAAATATTAAATATTTTGCGATTACAAATTAGTAATTACAATAGAACTTTCTAGTTTTTATGATGTATATTTTTATTTGTAACGCGTTGCGCCGTTTCATATGCATTCAGTGTTCTAAAATGTATAACGGCTGCTGTTTCATACTTTAATTATTACACGACTATACAAGTACCTATTCGTATACCTACGAATGATTTTAAATTTTCATCCAACTACTATAGAAACCTACATATTTTACAGTTGTACATTTTAATAAAAGTTCAACAAATTATTATCTAAATCTAAATTTTTCTATAATTAACGCCATTCGGCTTTGAACGAAATACGTTTAATATATTGTGCAACAATAACAGATATTATAGTTAAATTATTTAGGTAATTAGGTATAGCGTACAGACGTACCTACATAAAGAAATAACAATAAAATATTATGTCTATATAGCTACAAATTTTCGTTGGTTTGTCACAATGCACATCATTACTTCATTCCAAATAAACGTTCATTTGCGGCGAAATTAGACTGACTTACCAGTGGGTAGAAAAACATAAATCTTAGTAATTAGTATTGATATTATATAAGAATTAAGAATACCGTGGATGCTGATTGCTGAGTCGTTGTTTTAAACTCGGAGTGTCCATACAACCTGCATCTTCAATCCTAAAATGAAACGATGACCTTGCGCCTGACAGCTAATTTTTCGACCTATAACCTCGTTTATAAATTATTGGACGTAATCGCTGGCCGAATGGGCAATATTTAAAACAGCATACTTACCTTTCCCTGCAAAATGCAGGAATCGGTTTGGTTAGGGTAACCGGTAGGTAATTATCATTGGCGCAAATAGGGGGGGGGGCTTGGGGGGGACTTGGTCCCCTCAGTTCAAAATCTAGTAATTAGTACTAATTTTTATATTCTGTGGTACTAAGCAATATGGCCTATGGGGAGGAGGGCTTGAGTCCCCCCAAAAAATTTAGTCAATTTGCGCTTATGGTAATTATAATTATTTATAATATCCACTTACTATTGTTAGTTAAGACAAATGTCTTCGTTCTTGAGCCTTGACAGTCATTGGTGGAAATCGGAGAGGGTTTGGATGTGTGAGATCGAAACCACGAATCACATTAATGTTAACAATTTTAGCCCCTTGAAATTTTAATGGATTTCTACCTATGTAGACAGGTGACGTTATTTTAAAGCAATAGGTATTCCGGAACAAGTGATTTTGTATTTTATATATTCATGCAGGACTTTTCACATGTGAATAAAGTTTGCATCTGTGAAAATATTAAATGATCCGGTCTCAAATTTGGTTTTTAATATTTTATACCTAAATCTAAAACACCTCGACTTTTAAAACTTTATTTTCAAAAAGTAATTTGTAAATAATAAACATAAAATAATATTAAATATAACGTAGGTAGTACACAAAATACTGAATAAATGTATATTATGTTCTTACTTATTTTATAAAATATTTTATTTATAGGTGCAAATTAGTAAGAATCTGATGGACTGAAACATAGTCTAGAGATACTTTTAAGGCCGGGAGGGGGGGGGGAAGCTTACATATTTATTCCGAATATAATTTATAATATAGTGAAAATATTTCTATCTCTCGTATTATCTAATTTTAAAAAGCCGGAGTGACCATTTTTCCTCTATATGTCTATAGGTCTCATAAGTCCTCCATATAATATTGAAAACAGGCCCCACTTATTTGCGCTAATGAACGTGAATAAGTATGAAGAGTTTTGTTTGAATAAAATATTAAGAGTTCTTTATATGAATATTTATATATTCTAAACACTTCTATGATGAAGTATTGAAATCGTATTCTGAATACAAAAAAAATAATATTCTTTATAAGACTACAGTCTACAGGTGTAACAGGTATATCATCGTATATGACGTGTATTACTTAATCAAATAATCATCATTCATCAAATACGTGTATGCGTGATGTTTCCCATTAGGCAGCTGTTGCTAGAGGCTTCTTAATAATGAGAGGGAATAAGAGGCAAATCATAAATGGTCAGTCTTGGGTAAAATACTTTTGAAAAGTATTTGGAATAAATACTCGAATACTTATGAAAAATAGTATTCCGAATATGTATTCGAATACTTGATAAAAATAATATTCTGAATAAAGTATTTTGAATACTATAAAAGTATTCTGAATACTTAAAAATATTTTTGATAAACATCTGAAACGATACCAGTTATAATTTTGATATTGTATGATAATAATAAATATTATCGATTCCAAATTTCCAACTCATAAAATATAAATTTTGTACTTTTGTTTTAAATCAAATGCATATCAAACAATTTAATTTTCATACTATAAAAGTATTCCGAATACATCACAAAATACTTTTGGAAATAGTATTCTAAAAGTATTCGGAATACTGCCCAAGACTGTAAATGGTACATCTTAGTATCTTACTATCTTACATATAATACTTAAAACAGTAGAGTATCATCTAATATATAAAAATAAGTCCGGTTTTCCTCCCTGACGCTATAACTCCAGAACGCACCAACCGATTTCCGAATGAAATTAACTGAGCAGAGAATAATGACTATCTGTCAAACACTTTATCACGCACCGTTGCTATTGGTTTGAAGTACAATAAAATTATATAAAAGATATATAGATTATAATAGATGGCGCTGTATGTGAAAACGATTTCAACACTTTTTGTTGAATTTTTCCTGAATTTTCAAGAATTTTCTTTGCTATAAACCTCACGTACCCAAGACCTTTCAAACGAATGCAAAACATGGAAATCGGTTGGTGCGTTCTGGAGTTATAGCGTCAGGGAGAAAACCGGACTTATTTTTATATATTAGATTTTAATGTACTTCAAACCAATAGCAACGGTGCGTGATAAAGTGTTTGACAGATAGTCATTATTCTCTGCTCAGTTAATTTCATTTAAGCTCAGTGTAAATTATGTGGATCGTGCATTTGAAGTTAAATTCAACACTCTGTCCATAGTCCAAAATGCCTAGAGAACGACGTTCGAACATAATCATTATCTCTGCTCAGTTATTTCATTTAAGCTCAGTGTAAATTGTGGATCGTGCATTTGAAGTTAAATTCAACACTCTGTCCATAGTCCAAAATGCCTGAGAACGACGTTCGAACATCGCCGCCGCACAAGACATGCAAGCCAGCAACATCTATTCAAGGAACTTAAGAGAGAAAGACAAATAGTAAATAAGAGAAAATGACCGATTGAGACAATCGCGTGAGCACACGAAGATCATTGGCATCATACAATCGCTTGCATTCCAATATGATCCCACTGGCGAATACAGTGATGATGAAAATTTTTTGTGTTGGACGAATGACGACTATATGCAGATAATTGCAATGCGTTAAAGTTCAAAAGAGAAACGGTTGGATTTGTTCTGGCAAATGGAAAATCAAACTGGATCCTTTACTTACACCACCACAGCCACTGAAAAAAAAATTGTTTGATGGAAGTGATCCCATTCAAGCCATTTTCTTAAACACATCCTTGAATACAATAACTTCTTTCGCATGACTTCCTTGGAGCTAATAGTTCTTATTGAAAATGTTTTCCAAACATTAGTGAGAATTATAAGAATTATGCTTGGTTAAGTCAACGAGCATTCTTGCAGCAACGAATAATGATGTCCACGCACTGAATTTCACCATTCAATCAAAAATTGCTGGCGATTGGTGACATACAAATCCGTTGATTCAATAACAAATCCCGATGATGTAGTAAATTATCCACGGAGTTTTTTGAACTCTCTGGAGATACCGGGATTTCCACCACCACAATAACTTGCAACTGAAAGTTGGTACAGTTATTTTGATACTGCGTAATTTGAATCCACCGCGACTTTGCACACGGTACTCGTCTTGTCGGTAAAGAGGACTTATGCCGAATTTAATTGAGGCAACCATTATTAACGGAAAGTACGCAGGTGAAAATGTATGTATTCCTCGAATACCAATGATTCCGACTGATCTTCCGTTTTGACTTCAAACGATTGCAATTTCCCATTTCGCCTTGCTTCGCAATGACAATTAATAAGTCGCAAGGCCAATCGCTTAGTGTTTGCGGGATAAATTTGGAAATCATTGTTTTCACATGGACAGTTATACGTTGCGTGTTCACGAGTTGGGAAACCATCCGCTTTGTTTTGTGTTAACGACAGACAAAAAAACAAAAAATGTGGTTTACCAAAGAGCACTACAATGAAACAATTAAATAACACTTCATTTTAGTAGGTAATTGTAATGAATTTATTACTGTTGTGAAATGAAATAAATATTTTCCTTTTCAAATATATAACAAAAAAAATTACAACGTTACTTAAAACGAATCTGGTGGCGAAACGGAGTTCGACGGGTCTGCTAGTTCCCTATATATTTTACTCTATAACTGAAGTATCTGGGTTCTGAGAAGGAATCTAGGAAAAAAAATCCCTAAAGCTATACCTAACTGTTTGGTACAAATGTCAAAAATAATAATAAAAAATTATAAAACTAGAATGATAATAATAATTATATTATCATAGTATAATATTATAATATTGATAAATAGAGGTACATAATATTATATTAAATTATATTGCTATATAAATATTTATTTAATTATAAAAGGGGAGGCACCCTTTAGTAATAATAGTATAATACCAAAGTAGAATCTCAATTTGACAGATATAACAGTGAAATAATATAAATATAATATACCTAATGTTTTAAATGAGTTAATATTTTTAAAATTAATCGTTTTCTTGGTTATGAATCCTAACATCTTAAATGATTTTTAACTAAAGATTAATATAATAATATGTAATATATTAAAATTATCAATTTTATGATAATAAGTACCTAATAACATTATCTATAGACGAGAAAAAGTAACAAATTTGCCTAGATTTTACTGTAAAATTAAAGTATCAATTGGATATTTTTAATTGTCAAACATATTTAATAATAATTTATTATAATTTAACTTAATTGTCTAATCGGAAACAGTATAACTACTCTAATACGAATTCGATCTATTCATGAAAGGTTGTCCATTTGATGAAGTAGAAACGATAAATAATATACTGTGTGTCGACAAAAACACTTCCACAGTAAATAAATATTTAAGTCATTTTATATATGTATAAAAAAATGAATACTAATTTAAAAAAGTGAAAAATTGTACGCTCAGCAGATTACGTTAGTTAAATATTACAAATTAGAGTGAATTGACCTCTTGTTCAATTTAAAGGTAAGATTATTATCTATTAGGCAATACCATCGGCTTTTTATTATATTTTTATTTTAAAACGATTTATGAGTATTTCAAGATGTAGGTACCTGGTACCTATAATTATAAAATATAAGTATTTGCTATGTGGATTTATTTCCGAATACCCTGAGCAATGGCTTAATTAAGAATTTGATTTGGGGGTGGGGGATATACGTTTTTAGCAAACGTGAATGGTCATTATCAATACTTTGATCAAAATGTTAATGGTAAAAAAAAGTTTGGGGGGGGATCCATCCCCCTTATCCCTCTCCCCCCTAATTACGCCCCTGACCCTGAGAAGTGTTTAGTTACCTACTAGGTGCTCACTACTCGGAGGGCACAGCAGCAATGATACTTGAGTCCGTTGAGTGATATCAAAATTATATTGACTGACAACTGACGGGGAGATGACTCGACTGTAAACTTTACTGTAGTCGACTTTGAGTGCATGGCAGCATACCCCTTACACACACACACACACCGGTTTGACTTTTGGGAGAAGTGTAAGGCGGAGGTGCCGTAATAAAGCCGATCGGCCACCCGATAGAGTGAGCTACGCTCTCACTCCACTCGCCGCCTGAAATCCATACGTATCCATGTCGGCGACATTGCGACAATACAAATAAAGTAACTAAATTTAACTATATTATTAAACCCTCAACTTTCCTACGACGGTATGTCGATACTTAATTATAGCAATTAGCAGGACAGCTGGTTATATAGCAGGAATATTTATTAGGGTGTATCATTAAATATGAATTAAACTTTGAGGGAGGGGTGGTAGGTACACTAGTACGGGCAGTTGCCGGTTGGACACAATATATTATAATAATATATTAGGTATATATTATATATATTATAATACATATTATGTACTTACACATAATTATAAATATTTATAATTATTGTATTTCTCAATTTTAGATCAGGCAATTTTCTAATTTTTTTTTAAATCCTTCCCATTCAAAATTCTTGAGCACACCTCTGGTAGGGGTAGCGTTGTGACTATTATACTATAAAACAGAAAAATTATATTAGTTGTGTAGGTTATATGCGGTTTTTTCATAAACAAAAAATTATTACGATATTTCTTGTTTTATCGACCCGGGTGGGGAGGAATACAGAAATAATCAGAAACAGAACGTTCGAATAAATATTGAGGGCAGAAGAAAAGAAAATTACGACGGCTACAATATAATACAGGCAGCAGCAACATGGGAAGGCATAGCCGCGTGTAACGTCGTACTACAACACACGTACGTTAGCGTAGTACAAGCATAGAGGCTCTATAATGATTGAGCATTAGCGGCGGCGGCGGCGGAACATACGTCGTACGTCGTATAGTCGTCGTCCGTCTCTATGCGGCCGCCGGAGCTCGACAACCGTAGCTTGGTGCGTCGGTCGAGGCGCTCACCGCTTGGCGCTCAGGCAGTCAGACTCAGCACTCAGCAGTCGCCAGTCAGTACTCGCTATCGGGACGTGCGCGTTTTTAGTGTCGTTTATAGCGTGCGCGCGCGCGCACATTCTCTTTCTCACAGTTCACACTGGCACAGTGCGCTATCACACGCAGCACACTCCCCCTCACTCATTCTTTATCTCTCACCGACGGTTCGTCGCGGTGTTTGTTTCTCTTTCTTTCGAAATTTCGGTTTTTTTTTTTTTATTATCACATTAACATACACAACGCGCAACACACACACACGATAATATCCCACACGCGGTGTGGCCGATATCGGGCACTGTTGTAATAATAATATAGGCGCGCACACAATTTTTTTGTGGGACGCCAAAAATCCTCTCTCCTCGCGCCGCTCTCCCACTCGATAGTTCCGTCGCCTTCACTCTGGTCGTCCGCCGAGGACCGAAGAGACGTTATAATATTATTATTATTATTATTACTATTATTATTATATTATTATTATTATTATTATTCTATTCATTATCGCACGCACGCTCGCACGCACTTACACACGCGCGTAAGGGTCCGGTCCAGGGCGCGCGCGACGTTATCGTGTTTCGAACTGACTACTTACGGGGAAAAAAAAAACAAATACATAAATGAACGAAAAACGTTTCGGCTAACGTTACCCCGAGTCTCGAAGCGACCCGCTGCCCGCTGGTCGCTATTCGCTGCCAGAGTGCCACAGAACAACAACAACAAAACAAATAAATAACCACCGTCGCCGATCGACCGTTGCTGCATTGTTCGCGCACGGCGACCGACAACGATCAACTCTCAAGACGTCCTTGGCTCGATCGTGTCACGCATGCACGTATCGCTGGTGCAGTTTTGCTTAGTGCTTGGCCGACCTGTAGTCATTACTCATTAGTCGTCTTCACTCGTCGCTCGCTACCGTCGTAGTGTCGTCAGCTGCTGGACCAGTCGCCGAGACGCAACGCGTGTGAGCGCGTCACCGAACCGAGCGACGAACACGTAGGTAGTGACTACCTATAATAACGTCATCGCAGACGACGCATAATATCGTGGTCTGCAGGGACCACCGACCGCCCTCGCCGGAACATGGGTCTGGCCACCGAAATTCTGGTGCATGTGCGTGTCGACGATACGTGAGCGAGGCAGCGATAACAATACGGGTGGTGTGCCGTTGAGAGCGCGGGATAGGAGTTGTTGATATTATTATGGTGGCGGTGGAGGTGTTGCGCTATATTGTTGTTTGATGGTAACCGTATTGCCGTGGAACCATGGCAGCCCAGCAGCAGCAGCAACAGCTGAAGTTGTTCACATATTCGGTGATCGAGCGCAAGGATGAGATCGAAGAGGTAAGCGCAGTTGTCGACGATCAACCGCTCTGTCACGCCGTACCTTGCTCGCACTCTTGTACGCAATGATACTATAACAATGCCGTGCCGTGTGTGTGTGCACGACCCGCACGTCGTCGTCGTATAATATCGTACGTTGTGTGCGCGAGCCGTGTGCGTTGACCGTCGTCGTAGTATCCATCGATATCGGGTCTTTATTTTGTTTTATCCCTTAGAAATACGAACGGTGTTATCAGACTCTCCAGAGCCTAACGACTGGCCTCAACGATCGCGAGTACCATGACGCGCTCACCAGCCACATCAGCAAGGACAAGAGCCAAGAGGAAGTCATCAGTTTAGGGCTGCTGACTGCTGTGCTCCTAGATACAAAAAACGCTGACAAAGTATGTATGAGTGTGCTGTATGCCATGTATTGTTGAAAATGCTTGTAGTGTGTACCAGATATCTATTTATTATGTGGTTTTCAATTTCATTTTTTTTTACAGGCGTGTTGTATAAATATTATTTTTATGGTATTATGCGCCTCATTCATTAAATTAAATTTATACTTATCACACAGTAATTTAAAACTGTTATTGTTGTTTAAACTTTATAATGTGTAAGAAAATTGTTGAATATTACCTAACTCATATTTGTACATGTCTCATTTTATTACTTATTCCTGAAAGACAAATATTTTAATTTGTATTTGTTTTTTTTTCCTATAGTTAAAGTATATACTAAATAACAACTGGTTCTTAATTTCGGCGGGGTTAAGTAAAAAAAAAAACTATGATTTGGGCACCTTAATATTTATAATATATAGGGCATGGCCTTTGAGTATGACAGGTCCTATTTTTGGTGTTTAGATGCTTCAGAATTGCTACTAGTTGCTGCTTTTGATTGAAGGTACAATATTTAATGAATAACTAATTTTATAGAAACCCACTCAGGTAGTCTGTTTAGGCACATTTTCAACTACTTGTTGACAACTTTTAGTTGTACAATATTGTACAATTTATTTGTATTTTTTAATAAAAATTATATTAATTCTACATTTATTTTTTTGACAGATATATAGAGATTTAACTTTGTTATCACGCGATGGTTTGCAAAGTGTTATATCTCATTTACAACAATTTACATTAGAAAAATGGAGTCGACTTCTAGAGCCTCCTCGCAAACAACTTTTGTGGCTAGTCCGCGAAATGGTACGCAACAACATTGCTGGTGTAGATAACCTTTGTTGGAACCTGATGAGAAATGCAGCAGGTGGTGACATTTCCACAACCAATATTGCACTCATTGAATATCTCCTTGATCTTTATCAAGACCATAGGTACGTTTTATATTGAATTATTGAATATACATTTTAATTACATTTCATAATGTGATATTTTTTTTTTTTTTTTTAGAAAATGGTTAGAGAGATTTCCTTGGTTGATAGCTTCTGTTGTGTATTCTTTTTTACGTTTTATTGAAGATCATTCTAGTTTAATTCCCCTACGCAATCGAGAAGTGGCGTTCACTATATCTTTACTACGTGATCGATTCACGGATTGCTTGGTTATTGGTCGAGATCTAATCAGATTATTACAAAATGTTTCACGTATACAGGAATTTGAAACATTGTGGAAAGATTTACTTCATAATCCTCAATCATTAAGTCCAAGTTTAACAAATGGTAGTTAATAGTTATGGTTAAGAGCGAAAATGGATGAATTGTTAAAATTAATTAATTAATTTTTTTTTGTAGGTATTATTCAAATATTGGAAACCCGAACATCTCGAAGATTTTTACAATCACGACTAACACCTGATATGGAACGTAAATTAGTGTTCTTTACTTCTTCAGTTCGATTCGGTCATCACAAAAGATATCAAGAATGGTTCCAAAACAAAGTAAAAAAAATATTTATTTTATTTTCTCAAATAATATTGTTTTTATTATCTTGCAGTATTTGAATACGCCTGAAGCACAATCTCTAAGAAGTGATTTAATCCGATTTATTGTTGGACTAATACATCCTACAAATGAATTGTTGTGTTCAGACATTATACCTCGTTGGGCTGTTATTGGTTGGCTTATTACCACGTGTACATCAAATATAGCTTTGGCAAATGCCAAAATGGCTCTATTTTATGACTGGGTTTGTTATGATCCAAAACATGATAATATTATGAATATTGGTAAGTCATCAGCAGCTGTTTAAAAACTTAAGGGCATAAAACCCCATCCAGACCCAAGAAAACTTTGTCAGAAACACGTTTTTCGACCATTGTTATCGACAATGTTTCTGATTTTCCGTCATAAGTGGTAACATAAATATTTGTCGACAATAATGTCAGGAACATGTGTTTCTGACAAATGTTTCTAGGTCTGGATCGGGCTTTACACCCAAATGTATTGTCTCTGTTTCACACGCCAAACAGCAAATCTACACACTGGATTCTTACTACAATTTTTGATAGTTAATATTAAACCAAATTTACATGTTATCAAATTTGTAGAAGATAATATAAACTGTACCTGAGCACTGAGTTTTTTGTCATATTTTTATTTTAAAATAAGTTAAAAATACTTAAATAATTCTTTTAGTCATATTCATATAACATGTTTTAAAACATTTGTACGAAGATAACTATGCTAGGGCCCAGTTTATATTATCCTCTATAAATTTGATAATAGGTAAGTTTTATCTAATGTTACTTAACTGTAAATAAATGGCCAAAACATGAGGATGTAGTAGCGTCCTCTTAACCATAACTAAGATTCTAATTATTTAAAATACTTAATTATATCATTTATATTATGTAACATGAATTACTTGCATTATAATTATAAAAAATTATTAATAATTTTTTTTTTACAGAACCAGCCATTTTAGTTATGCTTAACTCTTACGTATTCATCCAACAGTAACTGCCAGTTTGCTGGACTTTTTATGCCGAGTAATTATACATTTTATAGCTTGAGTTTTTTTATAGATTCTGGTATTACTGACATTCTGTCATGTATTACTAATTTAGTTATTATCAGTGATATATTCATAACCATTTTAGGGTAATCACTCAGCGCACATATGTGTATTCAGGGGGGGCATAGCTACCTCTCAAAAAAAAAAATTTCTTTCTAACCTAAACTTATGTTGGTGTATACTGTATACCCCCCCCCCATATATGTGCACTAATTGATATATCTAGGCCCCCCATATTTTTAACCATATTTACGTCCAGCATCAGATGGAGTTGAATTTACTTTTTGTTACATAATTCTGTTCTATTTGCTATGTATGGAGTAAAACAAAATCGATCTCTTTTTACTATATTTGTTAAAACTATAACTATTATTATTATGGTGGGTAGATTAGGTTAGAGTAGGTCAATAAATTGCACAGATATATACAAATTATCATAACTTTGCATCATCAAGCATAAAAAAATCAAGAATAAATGTATGTAATAGAAGTAACACAGCGTGGCTGTATGGAAAAGTCTGTAGTATTTTAACGAATGGTCTAAGTCCATACAGAACATAAAATATGAGAAAAAGAAAGTTAGCCAGTTAATTTGTTTTAACTTGATAATTGTATTCTTATAAATATATTCCAAGACGTGATCATAATATGCATAATATTATGTGTTACCTATTATGTTTTTAAAGCAACTATTTAATTTGCTAATGGAACTCTAAAAAAAATTAACTTAATTTTGTGTCATAGTTTTAAAGTATCCTGGATATGTCTTATATTTCTTATTAAATTTATTAGTTCATTAGAAATCTTCAAGTTGTTTCTTATGATGGGTAATCGTAAATCGGGCTACTTACATTAATACATTTTATTCTATAAAATAAATAATTTTATTTGTTGTTATGTTAATTAATTTTTCATTTTCAGATTATTCCTAATTTTTATCCAGCTCAATCGGAGCGAATACGCAATGGTATTTTTGTTTCACTGAAGCAAATTCTTGATAAAAGAGTATTAGCTTCATTAGTTCCTTTGTTTACAAATCCTCGAATAGATGGTGAACTTAGGGCCATGATACAAAATACTTTCCGGGAATTTTGTGATCCGCCTGCTGTTCAAGGTAATATATTTTTTTTATTCGTGATAATTTAATTAGTTCAAACCATAATAGTGAATTTTGTAGTATATAGGACATTTATTATTTCTAAAAGTATTTACTTTTTTGGAAAATATATGACATAGAATTCTAACATTTTATGTTGCTTTTTTTTCACTTCTTTAATATTTATATGTGAGCCCACTTATTTTATTTTTATATAATCTGAAGTAATATTGGTTTTTTTAAAAAATGTGATGTAAAAATTAAATATTTATTGAGTTTACCGACAATCAC
This sequence comes from Sitobion miscanthi, assembly GCA_008086715.1. NCBI lineage: Eukaryota > Metazoa > Arthropoda > Insecta > Hemiptera > Aphididae > Sitobion > Sitobion miscanthi. The sequence continues at coordinate 9,925,820 of CM017799.1, read as the reverse complement.
AATGGTGAAATATTTAAATATATAAAATGCCGAAATTGCAAATGAATTCTATACATCATAACTTTACATATCTTTGAAAATATTACTACCATGCATGAAAAATGCTAATTTAAATATTTCAAAAATTGATTTTGCATAAAAATTCCAATTATACCTTCATTTTTTTTCCTCCACACTTCTAAATCTAATAGGAAATTTCAATTTTAACCTCCTAAATGGACCACAACTACATTCACTTTTCTATCAGAAAAGAAGCTGATGTCAAAAATTGCGCATTTTTACTCTCCCAAATGTTAATGCCAGAAAAAAATCACATAATTGTAAATACAATACATTTATTCTCATCGTCCAGAATCTAAAATTAATAATTATACTGTATAGTATTAAATAATAAATATATAATTCAATTAATCTAGCCATTTTTATTTCAGGTGATCCGATTAAAAATGACGACATAATGGATAATTTACTTATATCACTTAAAGATGAGTTAATATCAGAAAATGATGATATCTCATTTAGTGACGAAGAAACTGAAACAAGTCCTAAGAAAAATATTATTATAGAAAATAACAGTGTATCTGCTACTAAAACAACCCCATGTATGTTAATCAATTAAAATAACAAGGTTATCCAAAATTTTGAAAATTCAATTTGGATAACTTTATTTAATATGTACTCTATTCAATATGAAAATGGATCCTTGGTGAACAATTAGTTTAGTCAGAGACTAAAACCTTACCTTTGACGCCAAGATCCTTTCTTGACTTGTTCAGAAAATATATTCGTTTTATTACTCATTAATAATCAAATTAATTATATTTCAGTGAAAGTTAAACTAAAAGAAAAAAGTGTACTTCCGCTTGATTTGGATAAAGAAGCTTTGCAAACTTTAACTAAAGAATTGAGACTGGAGACTGAAACTTTATATTTTGAAAAAGATAATGAAAGAAAATGCGAAGCTATGGAGAAAATAGTTCAGTTAATTATACAGGATGATGATATATATCCAGAAATGATAGCAGCATTAGGCTCTTGTATTTCATGTTTATTGAAAAATCAAATTGAAGAAAAGATCTTGCCATCTGTACTTAATGATGAGTAAGTTATTAGTTTATTAAGTTTATCTAACGGCACAATATTTATAGTATATATTTGGAGATAGATGAGTGAATATGGTGTACTAACTGGCAAAACTCTTTTTGACCAAAATCTCTGATCTTTGACCTCTTTCTTTTTGGCAAAACTAAAAAGTTTGATATTTACTTTATTCTATACATTTAGTAATGTATTGAAACCTATATAATTGTTGTTATTGATTGTTTAATTAATAATAAATAGAAACATTTTATATATGACTTATTTTTAATACTTTTCCATATTATGTATAAAATAAAGTATGAGCATGCTTATAATAACTGTAGAAGATATTGATCAAATATTCAAATAATTACTAACAAAAATTATATACTATTATTATTAATTTAAAATATTTTATCACCTATATGCATTTTATACAACTTATATTTTTAATAATTTGTGGTATTTATTTTATTTTATTTTATGAATTGTTAAAAACAGCCATGCCCGTACTAACATGTTACATGTCCATGAAATAAATTAATTTATACATCATACAATATTTTGTGCAAATATATTTTTGGAAATCTTTTATTAAATTTTAGTTAATTTATTATTTGTTTTTATTTATCCATACCTTAAAATAGGAAAATCCATAAATTTATTATATAATTTAATACATACTAATCATTTTTATTTTATAGTGCATTGGAAGACAGTATTGGAAAACCAATATTTGTTATGTTCCGTAGTCTAACCCAATTTGCTGAAGAAGACTCACGAAGATTACAACTTTTTTCTTTGCTAGCTGAAATGAGAACACACCAAACCAGAATTGGATATTTATTGCTCTATTATTTGCAAGTGAGCAGCTTAATAAACAACAACGCTGATCGGAAAGTTAAGTAAGTTTAAAATTAAATATAAATTAATGCGATAATAATATTAACTTAAATGTTTTATTTTAAGTGGTATCAAATCTCACGTATACAAAGAATTTTGTGAAACTCAAGAAGTTGAGTTGAATGAATGTTTATTAAGTGATCTTCAGTTATGCCAAGAAGATGATACATCAATGTTTTGTTGGTTAATCCCGGCTGTCTATGATCAGTTTTCAAAGATTGTTGTTGGAAATGAAGATTTTATACATTTAGTGGTATCTACTATTGATGGCTCACAAATACAAGAAATAATCTGTCTAATTTTACAAGGTAACCTTTTTTTTTGAACACTTGAAAAATATTTTTTTATTAATTAATTTCTTATAATTATTTACTAGGTAAATTAAGCATGTTTCGATCTGACGCAGTACCATCATTAGCAACTAGTTCATTGGATTGGGAAACAATGGAACAATATTTTTTTTGGCAATTGGTGTCTGCCCATGACATTGATATTAAAGTGATATTATCAAATATCACAAAATTAGACTACAATAATCACCCTGAAACCCTAACTAGTATTTTGCTCACGCTAAAAAAAGAAAAGTAAGTTTATTTTATTTTAAATGCATTACATAAAAAATTAATTATTAATAACATCCAATTCATTTTTTAGGCCCACTTTAGATTTATTGAAACCTATACTATGTAGAGAAATTAAACCTTTAAATGACCAATTTGTTATATCTGTGATATCTAGTTGGTATTTGGAACATGGAGATAATGTAGCTAATCTTGTTTCTCAACTTTTAATTAGTAGATGTCCAGTTGTGTCTCCAACTAAAAGAAAACGTGGACAAGGTAATTTACTTTTTCATACATAGCTGATTGTTATAAGCTTTTTTGTTATTATATAATTAATTATATTACAGGACAGGGTTTAGGTTCTAGAGGAGGAGTTGCACCACCCAGTGCTGAGCGAATACTTGGTCACATGGAACGCATTCGAAGTCGGGGTACTTGTCCTGTACTGTTTCGCGCTGAAGGCATGCAAAAAGCTTTGCAAATTGCACAAGCTGCATGTACAGATACACAGCGCATGTTGTTTAGCAACCTTTTTCAGTTGCTCGAAGAAGATGAACCACATACACCAACAACCAATAGAAATTCAACAAGTGGTAAACGTGGTCGCAAAGCAGCTCCTACGTTTGGTAATAGTAACAAAAAAAATGCTAAGTCTGTGATAAAAGACCTTTCAGACAGCTCTGAAGAGTCTAGTGAAGTAAGTCAACCATTTTGTAGAATGTATTTGTTAATTTAAGTATTTATGTAATTTATCTATTCTTTTAGGAGGAAGAAGTTATAAAACCACGACAGACAAAAAAACGGAGAAAAATAAATGCAGTCGCCTCTGAAAGCGATTGATATAAGGTATCTTTACTCCAGGGTAGAATTATTTATACTCTACCATAAGTTATTATACAGTGCTAAACAGACACAGATGTTTTCCACAGTTTAATTCCTCCCCCAATTTTAATTAATTGTAATAATGTTAAAAACAAATTTATATATATGTGTGTGTGTATATATATATATATACAAAAAAAATCGGTGAAAAATTATTTTCTTAAATTGTTAATCGATTAACATGTTAATACAGTGTAGTTCATTATTTTTATTGTTTGTAATGTGACTGTTTTTGTAAATACTAATATTTTTAACTGAATATATTTAAATGAATTACATTTTTTCATCTTTCATAACCATTCATTTTTGTATATCCTAAACAAACAACCTATCACTGATATAGTGAAGTAATGGTTGTAATTGGGTGAGAAGGATCTTTTGTTACTAAATAAGAGTTTATATTCTCTGCTAAAGAAATATAACTGGTTTTTCAAATCGTGCAAAATAATGTTATTAGATCTTAGCAATAAAATTAACATTTTCTCATCAATTAATCAAATGTTAAAGTACATTAAATGTTTAAATATTTTCTCTGGGTATCTATAGTTAATATTTAATACTTCTTTCTTATCTAATATTAATAAAAAATAAATAACAGCATTTTTAGTTTAAATTTAACAATTCTTTTTTTTTTTTTGTGATTCACTTTAATTGATATTAGTAAAATGTTCAAAAAAAATAAATAAAAAAGTGAAATGCAGGAATTGGCTGGTGTTTGTAGGTATATAACGTACTGAAAAAAATTGTTCTGGGCAGAGGTTTGGTCCAACCTAAGTATTCAAGAATTTGTTAAAACATATTCTTTTTTACTATTTGTTCACCGGTTTTTTTTATATGTATTTTGGCAATTTTTCTCAACAAATCAAACTGAAAAAATATTATGTTTTAAGAACAAACTTAAATTTACCATGGCACAGCATATCACTTTTTTACTGTTACTATAAGTATTTTCCTGAAATAGCAAGTGTATAACATTTTAAACTATTAAGGAATATTCTACGGTTTTACACCTACATTTAAAATTCCACATTATATAAATTCGCAGAGTATGTTACTATTCTGTGATTTTGTGCATTATTTTAACCACTATATGGTTAGTTTATAGCAGTATTATTAAAAACAGTTAAAACCATAAATAACAATGACAATTTATAGTTATAATTATAATTTTAGTTTTACTCCTAAAAAATATTTATTTGGTGATTGGTGCCTTAATAGTTGAATACATTCAAATTAATTTAACTTATTTAAAATTCTTTATTTTAAGATGTGTTTAAACTATTCATCAAAGAGAAAAACAATGATTGGAATTTGCATCATATAGTATTAATTATTGGTTCAAACTCATTTATTTATTCAATATAAATAATAATAAAGATAAATTTAGAAGGGGTATAAGATCCTTGGATATGTGATAGTTTGCCATTTGGGCTCTAACCAAAATTATGAATACTACAAAGCAAAACTGAAACAACCCAAACCATTGTTATAGGTATCAAAATATTTGTTGTGATACAAATAATTTAATGTATTTTATATCTTTTAGAATTATTTTTAGAAATAAAGTAGAAAATAGTGAAAATATAATTGATTGCACAATTTATACAACTAGAGAATATCGAAAGGTTAGGTTAGGTCAGAAAAAAAAATTGGTAAGTTTTGACAAATCACAAGGGATGAACACAGTGCTGGGTAAACAGTCTGTGCATTGCACTTGGGCTCTGTTGCTTTGGAATAGTAGGGGATTATGTGTATTAAAATTTAAAGTATCATAAACTGCATAAACATAATAACACAAATGTGTAGCCATAATTTTTTTAGAGGAGAGGGGGGGATTTTAATATAACGTCTTGGGGGCTTTATACACTCCCTATTGTAGTCATTAACCTTCATATTAATTATATCAAGTATAAAATAGAACTATAATATAAAATCATATTTTGTAGAAATCTGATTTATATAGTACATATATTATTTTATATAAATACAGCCAATGGGGGTCTTTCAACGCCCTAACCCCTCTGGCTACGCTACTGTAATAGCATTAAACATTGCTTAATTATTCATGGATCTACCTATTTTTTATTTTTTACTTTTTTATTGTTGTATCTATCATCACTTTTTAGTACAGTAAAAATGCTTAGATTTTCTTCAACAGTATCTCTTCTGATAGGAAAGTGAATCTAGTTTGTACTTAGGGGAGGTCAAAGGAAAAATTAAGGAAAATCGGGAATTTTTACGCAACTTTACTAGTGCAACTCTAAAACAAATGATCGTAGGTACATGAAATTTTGACTGAATGTTTATATTAGCATTTTCTATACACCGTAACATTTTAAAAATATTTTGAGCTGTTTACGGACATTTTCAGTTTCCATTTTTTTTTTAGTATATCAATACAATTTTATTTATTGGTTAAAAAAAACTTGAAAATTTAATAGTAGGCTCCTAGTATATTGTTTCAAAGATAGATGAAAAAAATTAAAAGTCCATAGTCACAACTTTTTTTATAACTATTTAAAGGTCAAATATTGACAAAATACGTAAATTTCACGAAAATGTGCAAATTATTTTGAGTTAGAAATTCATAAAAAAGTTCCTATTTAATTCCAAGATTAAAAAATGTAATATAAAATTGTCTATCTTCATCAACAAAAAAAATATCTACAATCAAATCAAGTCAAATTTTTATGAGCGTTTGAAGTTCATATTTTTACAAGATTGGATATTCACTCGATATCTCATGTAGTGATTTTGTTATTTTGTTGTAATTTAAAAACGAATAACTGTAGATACATAAAAATTCCACTGAATGTTTATATTTTCATTTCCTATACTCCATAAAACTTTGAAAATATTTTGACTCTTTTTGAGCTGTTTACGGACATTGTCAGTTTTCAATTTTTTTTAGTTTTTTTTTTTCTATAATTGTCAATAAAATTTTATTTATTGGGTAAAAATGCGTGAAAATTGAATACATAGGCACAATTTTTTTTTTATAAGTATTTAAAGTTCAAATTTATCAAATTTAAAATTTAATAATTATTTTGTAGTTAATGTATAAAATGTTCAATTTTTATACCTAAGGATTAAAAATTTAAAATAAAATTCCACGTAAATAGGTTATATATAAATTACTTTATTCACAATAATATCATCAAATATACTTGGTAATATTATAGGCTCACTGACTGTTTTCGCTTAGAATCATTTTTCTTATACAATGATATTATATCATTGAATTCAAATTTAACACCATCCATTACAGTGACCTATTTGTAACCTACTGTACAGCAGAGCGATACCCACTTGCCCAATTTTTTTTTTACATAAATTATATTTTTATAAAATAATATAGCAATTAATAATGGGTGAATCACTAACCTATGCTACCGATAACTACCGCCTATGACTCCTACTCACTATGACTAGATTATGTATTATAACAGTATAATTAAAAATAAAAATAAACATTTAGAATGTGATTTAAGATTTACATTTAAGACTAAGGAAGAGGTCATACCACTTAATACTGCAGTAAAAAAGAACAAAATGTGTGAGCGCTTACGCACTTAAAAAACCCTAAAATATGCACTCTACTTTTTTTCCTAGTAGGTAGCTTAATTAGTAAATATAAAAAATAAATAAAATAAGAACAACGTAATTTAAGACACAGACAAATGACAATATATGATCGTATTAAGTGTAGTCTTAACGAGTATACGCACTCAAAAATGCTCACAACAACCATATGCATAGACCGTGGAGGGTTTCAAATGGTTTGAGAACTGACCATCGTTTTAATAAGCGTTATATAAAAGAAAATAATATGCTCCATAAATCAAGGTTTAATAAATAAATAATATGTCAAAAAAAGCAAAAAAATAATACCTACATCTAAATATGTGTGTGAAGTTGGCCCCTCGACTTTGGCCGATCGATTCGGAAAATATGTCAATATTTTGCAAATTAGTTATCAATATTTTTTTTGGCGAATTTTACAAGTTTTTTCTCCCAGCCCTCCGACTTTGTTCGATGAATACGGGAAATATGTCAATACTTTGCAAATTAATTTCATTGGTTGTCTATATTAGCATTTTCTATACAGGATAAAATTTTCAAAATATTTTTTTTTAGTTTTGAACTGTTAATGGACATTTTTAGTTTACAATTTTTTTTATGTTTTTTATTTTTTGAATGACAATACCTACATTTTTTTACAACATTGTATATTCACTTGAATTCTCATGTAGCGATTTTCTTATTATTGTGTAATTCAAAAACGAATAGATACATAAAAATTTCACTGAATGTTTATATTCTCATTGTTTATACACCATATAATATTGAAAATATTTTGACGTGTTTTGAGCTATTTACTGACAATTTCATATTTCAATTTTTTCAACTTTTTTTATATATACATAAATCAATACAATTTTATTTGCAAATTGTAAAAACCAATTTGCAATTATTTGCAATTAATTTGCAAAATATTGACATATTTCACGAATCGGTCGGACAATGTCGGGGGGCCAACTTCACACACATCATCTAAATAGCTAAATATGCAACATAAATTTACAGATTTGGATTTTTGATGATATGAAACAAATTTGTTTGTATACCTACTATAGCTGATCTTTTTTTGTGGTTGCGCAAAACAAATATACAAATGCCGGAAGTCCTCAGTCCTAACTCTTAATTATGACTATAGATGACATTTTTTTATATATTTAGTATTTGTAATAACCAGTATAGTAGGTGTAGGTATTTAAATACAAAATATATTTGCATTTTTTTTTTGTAACCTACATTATAGAAGAAATAAGTGCTGTCAACATTTGACTGTTATAAGCATTAAGCATCACTTACTACCGATTAATCGTCCATTAGTAAATAGTGTTGTATACGAAAATGCGTGGCGCACATTTGTGGTATTTTGCATGTTTCTTCATATTGGATAATTCAATATTTGCCCATCAATGGCGGATAGGCTTATATTTTTTTACCGGGAAGTAATTTGAATAAGGGCCCCGACATTTCATTTTGATATAACAATACAATACAAAACTATATAAAAAGTAATATAGGTACTCTTAGTACAGATTTGGGAACGATTTTGGGTTAGCAACTTTTCGATTTTAAAACTTTTTTTTCCAAAATGTGTATCTAAGGTGTTTTATTAAGAATATAAAAATAAAAGCCCGGACCAACTTCGTTTTGAAGTTATAAACGAAAAACTACAAAAACAACATTTTTTTCGTAACGTGCATTTTTAAAAAAAAAATACTTTTTAATTGAATATCACTCGGACAAAAAAATCGAAAAAACACCAAACACGAGTTCCTCCGCGCAGCATTAAAGTAGTGTTGCGCACATGCGTGTAAACGTAAAATCGCAAACTTTGGATGATTATAACATCTAAAATAATGGTTTCCGCAAAAAAAATTCAAACAGTTTCAATATCAGCGTTAAAAATCACACATTTTGTAAAAAAAATTTAAAAAACTTTAAAAGCGTATAACCACCGCATTGGTACATTATATGGTACAGCTATAATCTACCGATATTAAATACCGTTTTCTATGACTCTAATTTAAAAATAAATCTCAATATTCCCAATGATACGGCCGATACGGGGAACAAAAATAAATATTGTTTATAGCTAAATGATTATGGTATTTTTCTTGTAGAGTGGTTAAAAATATTAAATTAGTCAATTTGCATCTTTATTAAAATTATTTTCAATCTTCATCACACAAGATTCAGTACTTGATAAATGGTCTTAGGGCCCCCATACATCAACACGGGAAAGGGCCTACCGGGAAAACCCGAATTCCCGGTGGGCCTATCGGCTATTGTTGCCTATACTTCATAGTTCATTAGTTCATATTATTATCACCTACTTAATTTTAAGAAATTGTAAGTTTGTTATGCTTATGACTTATGATGAATTGTTGTGTTTATTTTAAATTTAAAGTTTTAAACTGTAGGTACCAAATAGATCAAAAAATATATTGCACTTTAAAAAGTACTTCTACTATAAAGTATTGAACATTTTCCAGTGTCAATACAAAAATTAAAGAAATGGAAAAAAAATGCAAAAAATTACTGCGATGGCCGGGAATCGAACCCGGATCAACTGCTTGGAAGGCAACTATGCTGACCATTACACCACCAACGCAAGTTAAATGCTGTTTACGAAGGCGCTGTATATAAATAGATATCACTTAAGTGGATTGCCATGTTTTTGTTTTCAAAAATGATGATAAGAATAATATGGAGACATGTTGAATGTTGTCATGTTGATAACGGAAACCGATTGACGTCCGACGACGGTACCATTCATTAACCATTATTAAATTTAATAATTAATATATATTTCGACATAATACATTAATACCTTATAACTATTCTTCCGGTAAAAATGTCAATCCGATTACTGAGGATAACGTAAAACGACTTATTTCTTTTTTAATTGTTCCTTCGGAGATATTACAATCCAAAATGGCTGCAAACCCGGGACCGTCACATTCAACGTCGTCGGACCAATTCTGTTTGACCGACTCGGAAACGAATCCGATGTGTATTTATCTGGTGAAAAACGACAGTAAGGGTGACAAACTGTTGTTCCGTTACCCGTTCCACAGTGTCGGTGGACCTGTCAAGGTGAGCCTGAACGATCACAAACGTTCCCTGCACAAAGACTCAGGATTGGTAAAGACAGTGCGACCGCATGATCTCACTATCTTCACGGACGACGTCATATCTAGCTTGTTCGCCGTCAAGATGGAGCTGTGCGACCGCAAGTTTGAACTGAAAGTGAACAATGTTCGATTCGTCGGTCACCCAATGCAGCTAGTGACTGGCGGGAGCGATGGTGGCAGTGAAGGCAGCAACAAAAAACCACAGAGCCCATCTATTATAATGATCAACATTGTTTTTGCACTAGATGCATTTGCCCGCCGTCAAATATCCAATTGTTACTATGATCTGAGCAAAGTATTAGGCGTTGCTCTGCGTCACGAAGAAAAGCGTTGCGGGTATCTATCCTCGCAAATAAAAGATATGCTCTACATACATGATACAATGGCCATGAGTACAAAGTAATAATATCTTACCCATAATCTGTTTCAGAAATTGTTTTTTTATTTCAAGTAAAAATCTATTTCAATAACAATGTGTCAATATACTAAATAGTCTTTTCAAATACTTAACATCAACTTTAATATAATTTGAGGAACTCAAGAAGTTATGATGTAATCAATTGCTGTTTAATGTTGTATGTACAAGATAAAATTGTTATTGAAATCTCTATTTATTTATATATATTATTTATCTAGATTGGTATTTACTTGAAATAAAAAATAATTAGGTACCTACTAATTACTATTGTTTGTGAATTTAAGTATTGATTATTTTTCCTTATAGTGAATGTGACCTAGACTCATCTGTTGATAATAAACATTTCATAAGTATCCTCGAGAACAGTTCATTGGCACAGGATTTGAAATCTGTGTTTGAAGGTGTTGTTACCAATGGTTTAATCAAGTTAAAAGTGAATGACTGGGTAGATGTCAGCTTCTGTTTGCCACACAAAGTCCATCATTTCTATAGAGACGGACAATACTTTGAACCAGAATCTATTAACAAGTGGGAGCATGTTTAATTTAATGATGTAAATCAGTACTAGTATGTTTTGTGCTTGAAGGTGTTTAAAAGGACTTAGACCATATCATGGTTTGCTGTTAATGGCTGACCGTAAAGTTCTGTTGGACAGCTTGCCACAAGATTCTAGTCCATCAATTGTTCGACTAATCAATATGTATAATCCTGTCAAAAGTTTAGAAACCTTATCTGCTGATTCGGATCTTACCTTGGCTCAGGTAAGATATAACTGTCAATTTGTCTGTTTTAAATATTATTGTAATTCAACATGTTAACAGGTATTTAATATAGCTGGACATTTGATTTATTGGGGTGACGCAATTGTAATATTTCCATTGTCCGAAACAAACATGTATGCCATTGCTCCTAACGTTCCAACTGAACGCAACAATAAATTTGCCAAAAAATTTGAAAAAAAGTTTCCTGGACAAAAATTATTGGAGGTAATTGGTTTTCTCCAAATAATTTTATCTTGTATAACTTATATCTAGTAATTTAATGTTAATAACATATTACTTTTAAAATAAGGTAATGAGTGAATTTTCCTTTCCAACATCGTTGCAGTATAAAATGTGTCCAATTGAAGATAAAAGTAGTGGCTCAACAACAATCCAAATACTAATTTGGTTGTTACAGCACAAAATCTTATTACAATATCATACATATCTGTATTTTATGCCATCCAGTAAAGGACTTGTAAATATTATTATAAGTTTTCTAGTTAATATTGTTCTGAAATACCTATATAAGTATATGTTTTTGTAGGGTTATTATAATGATGAATCAGAATTTCGTGATTACAATAATAAACACCCATCTGAAGCACCAATGACTACATATCAGACACTATCTGAAAATTGGCTGCAGTTGTCATCAGGGGGATACAGTTCTTCCATGTCAAGTGCTGAAGAAATGTTTCACAGTTTGGACGAAGATGAACAAATAGCATTGATGCATATACCTGCATCAGCAAATCCTGACGACTTTCGTTTATTAATGAGATTGTTGAAACAAGGTTATCTTTCTGGAGAACATCATTTAGAAGAGATTATGTATTTAGAAAATATCAGGCGATCAGAATTACTAAAATTGTTGGACAAGTTCAAAGATGTACTAGTTACTGTTGAAATGGAAGATCCAATAATTAGTAATTTTTATTCTCATTAAGGAAAAAAAATATCTTAAGTTTTGAAAACTATTTAACTGTGCAAAATCCGCAACAAAAAAATTAACGTCTTCAAGTTAAAGATTTTTTTTATATTTTTATAAATAAAATTAATACGATTAGATTTACTATTATTTAAAAATTAAATTTAAATTTGGGGAATATAAATGTTTAGATATTTATTTTATTAGACCAAAAATAAAATAAAAATATTTGTTTGTTAGTTAACACGTTATATTGTTTTTGTACTAAATATTAATATAGCATTGCGAGTTGAACAAATTTTATATTTTTATAAAATACTCATGAATAATGTTATACCTGTATCATATTTTTTTATCACAATCAGTTTTTAAAATATAATTAAATTGTTATTTTTCATGTATGTATTATTAGTTCTAAATTCTATATTTCTTGACTTAACAAAACTGTCTGCAAGAAAATAAGGATAATTTAAGAGAAATGTTTGGATCGTAGTTGTTACATTTAGGGCTGTGTGATAATGTCTATTAATCGTTTTTAATAATTGATGTTTTTTATCAAACAGAATACTATTTACTATACAAATCGATAGTATCGGTAATAACAAAAAGGGATATTTTACTTCATTATTGAGTAATACACTAATATAGTAATATGGTTCATAGTAGGTTGAAATTTTTAAGCATCTAAATTAATCAAACATGGTTTTGTTTGAAACATTTAAAACAAATGATTTAAATAACATAAAAAAAACAGTTTTATTAAACAGAAAAATTCAAAAATATAAATTATATTATAATTTAACTTAATAATACCAAATTGTATACTTTGCCACTAACATCTGTTCCTGTTAAAATATTTTATTTGAATAATAACTTAAAAGTATATACCTACCAGCCTACTTATTAAGGCGAACAATGAAATACAGTGGTACAACAGGCTAGATAGAACTAATTTTGTTTTATATCTAGGTTTGTAATGTCGACTCGTTCACTTGGTTATTTATAATTGGATACTTAATTTATCATATCATCACAATATTATTTGTTTTAAAAAAAATAATAATTGTCAAAAAAGTTGTAAAAATTAGGTAAGTATTTGTACTTAATATGTGGGTGGGTGCCGGGTGATATTAACTATTCTTGAAATAAAAATATGGTAAAATAAAAGTGTTATCTAAAAGTCTAAACTAGTGGAAACATAAGAATAGTGTAACAAGAGGGAAAATATACATTTTGTGGTATCACTTTTAATGGAGAGGAAAAGTAAATTTTCTAATTAGAGGGGGCTTAAAAGTTTTTTGTGACAATGACTTGTAGTAACGTAAAAATAACATAAATATAAAAATGACTCCTGTCGATAGTTGTATTAAAATGGAAACTAAGAAAAAAATGGGCGACAAAATCGTAAATAGGCCTCTGCGTGCGGTCTTCGTCACGAGGTCTTATTATTGTCCGTTTCCCGTAAAAATAATATGAAACTGCGTGTCTGCTTCACTAAAAATTAAAGTTCAGTCCGTCACGTTCGAAAGCTGCTAAAATAGAACTACCTATAATATATACCTACGCCGCCAATGTGGCTTTTTCGTCGATATCTAACAATAGAAGGCACCCCACTATACAGCATTGAACACAAAACCATCAAAAACCGGTATCACTGTACCAGGAATATGGTATAAAGGTAGTTTATTAGGTAGCATATTATGAGAAAATATATTATTTATTGGTGTCGGTCATGACGAGGTACCTATACAACTATACAATCCGTTGTGAAGTGTGGCGTAGACACGACGTAGTGCAGTGATGGTCAAACGGTAGGTTAGGGGGGAAACTCGCATGACCTTTTTTTAATACTTAATAACAATAATATATAATGTATATTATATTGCCAAAATTCAGTAATTTAATATTTTAGTTTTAAGTAAGTGTACCCATAATACTTAAAACCGTAGAATGATATTTTTATATTAAAATTTATGAAATTTATTACCTAGGTCAGAGTGTCTCGACCTGTGGTACGCTATAGTGGTACTCGAAAATTAACAATATAAAAATAACTTATTAGTTTATTACTATCGTAATACCGTGTGACTATTAGAGACCATCGCAAAAAAAGCTGCAAACATCATGTTTGAACATAATTTATACTACGATGAGAACTGAGAAGCTGTATTTTTCATACTGATAATATTATGATGTCCTAATGGTTCTATACAATATTATTATAGTTAATCGGGTGATTTGGATTCCAATTTACCAAAAAACAGTTTTACTATGAAGTATGAACCGCGAATGTGGGTATCGATTTCATATTAGTATTTACAAAGCTGGGCAAGTTAGTCATTTTTTTCAACTAGTTGAAGTTAAGTTACATAAATAAAAAAACTAACTAAGTTAGAATATAAGTTAGTTTTGAAACTGTCCAAATTTCTAAATTAGTTAGTTAGAAGTTAGTTTGGTGAAAATAGTAACTTAAGTTAGAGTAGAAGTTAGAAGTTAGTTTTTTTTTATAGATTTTGTTGAAATGTAAATAATAAGTTATCTAACTTACATTATTGATTAAAACTAAAAATTGAATTAAACCCCTAGTAATTTGAACAAAATGTTCTAATTAGGTAAATAATAATTTCAATTACAATTAATTAATTTTGTATACCAATGTATACCACTTATCAGTAATTAGAAAATTAAGGATAAAACAAAATAAAAAAAATATATAACAGTATGACAACTTAAAATTTTAATATCAAATAATAATTAATATAATCTATACGATATAGTGATAATATAATAGAGTTATTAAATCTTAAATATAGGTAATACTGTAATAGTTAAATAGTTATATAGATAAACCGGTAAACGTAAACCACCGATAACACTACCACGAAAATTCGGCATCGTGTCTACAGTAATTGGTTAAGCCACCCCACCTGTATGATACTATTTATATCTAGTAGATATCAACATTCTACAGACTACCCGGAAATGCCGTGGTTCCAATGCGTACATTATTAAAAATCCTAATGATTAATAAGATATAATTTGAGCCAATGTAATCTATATAGCCATAATGTCATGATTGAAGTACCTACAGCTTTTGGAATTTTGGAATGAAAAAAAAAATAATAAGAATAACTAGTTTGTTTTTTTTCTAACGATTTTACACATTAAATTCAACTAGTTAAGTTACAAAGTTAATCTGACCTGCTAAAAGTTCTCATCTTTTAGATAAAAGAATATCATTGCTATCAATATTATCAGAATAATATTGAATTATTCGGAGTATTTCGATATATAAAAATAAAGTTTTGGAGTATAGTATAATTTATTAACTTGTTCCTATAAATTTATAAATATTTTTTTAATTTTTAGAAAAAGGTTGTTTTTCTAACGACTTAAAGTTATGTAGAAAAATATTTGCAAGAATTTTAAAAATTTGTGAAATAATTAGTGTCTTCCGTTAAAA
This sequence comes from Sitobion miscanthi, assembly GCA_008086715.1. Lineage (NCBI taxonomy): Eukaryota > Metazoa > Arthropoda > Insecta > Hemiptera > Aphididae > Sitobion > Sitobion miscanthi. The sequence goes on along the minus strand of CM017799.1, from coordinate 9,910,109 downwards.
TTAATATTTAATATCGAATTGTCATCCATAGGGTGTATTCACATTGAACCAGTTATAAAGATAATATTTAATGCTCTATAATAGTGGGCTCAGTATTTGCAGTTCTTACAACATAATATATTTATTAACTAAGATAATTTTATAGAACGTAGTATGTACTTACCTAAATAGTATTAATAACAATACAAGCAGGATGAACGCCACCGAGCAAAATTGACGAGGATTCTAAATGAAAAAAACCATATTCTAAAATAGAACCAAATACTATAAATATCAATATGGGACAGTTAATGTTAAAATGCTGCGACATAGGATCCCCCAAAATCGTAGTGGTTACCTGTATGAGAAATCCTTCGGCGTTGTCGAACCAATTTTAATGACTTATGTTTGCAGGTAGGCAACCCATACGTTTTCGGAGGGACAAAATGTGTCGCGGTTTTTTAATCGAACTGCCCCGTATTCTTATCTTTAGTATTTGATAGAACAAACTAGATAAAAATATGAATTTAATAATTGCAAATCCACGATCAATATTACACGTCATATCATTCTTTCCATGATATCGCAGTGTTTATGGTTTTTTTTCGATGAAGGTACCCTGTTGATAAAATTTTTTTTCTTTTGTCAAAAAGCTTGATAATTTAATACAAAGTTCCTCGTGAGATTTTACATTAGTTAAAAAAAAACCGTAAGTATACCTGAACATAATTTCTACAAGCCACACTAATTAATTTTACACAATACCGTGTTGACATAATATTATCAAATAAAAACCAAATATTATATAACATAACACACAATTTTATTCAAGTCAATTTACATAATATACAATTTACATATACATTATTACAGCAGCATAGCCATAATTTATAATTATTTAGATACCTAGGTATACATTTTTTACACAACATGCCCCCTGTTCGGGGTTACAATTAGATTACACTAACTTCAACTCATATCATGGTTATAGGTGAAAAAAGGTGCTAGTGGAGGGAAGTAGTAACCGCTAAGGATAAGCGATCACCTCAGTGGATCTATGATACAGACGGAGTGACCGGCGTCCGATTAACACAACAGGTGATGGGTCGGATACAAAAGTGAAAAGGTGCGACGTTTAATTAAACTTATTACTATAAAAAAGTGTGGTGTGAACTCGGTACGAGTGCTTTAACGGCGGGGGGAGGGAAGGGGATGTTGTAAATCCGGTGACCAAATACTTGTTATAAAACCATATAAACTCATCTATACGTCTCCGTGGTCAATCGCACCACAACAGAAAATTAGCCCCACGAATTTCTTGGTCCGGCTCCACAGTGAACGGCGTGGACGACTAGGTGTCACTGCAGTTACCGCTGGATCCGTCCCCGCATCACTACGGCCACCGCGGGTAACCGTATCCATTACCACAAGCCCCACGCCGTCGGATAACGGCGTCTCGATCTTGCTATCTTCTACAGGGGCAGCTAGTGTCATCAATGTGGCAATAGACGATCCGGCACACAGTGAATCGATGGAAACTGGTAACTCCACGGACGTAATTTGTGGCAACCCGACCTCGGGAGCATCGCCCTCGGCCATATTGGGCAATGACAGACATCTCTTCTTCAGCGGCAAACTATGGAAATCGCAGGTTTCTGACGGTTTCTTTATATTTTCCCCGGAGATCGTCTACAACCGGTAGTATTATATATTGGGCGTTGATTTCCATCTGAATTCTGGTGCTTTGGCTTCGGGATTTATCCGCACGGCCATGTTAGGTAACGAAATAAACCGTCTGTGCAGCGGCAAACTATTGAAATTGCAACTATCTAACAATTAGGATTTATTTGACTGAAGATCGTCAAAAATCTGCTGCATAAATTCGTTCGTGGACAGTTTCTGGATAACGGGAGTCGTGGGAGCTTAACCAAATCTAGGTAAAATTTTTTTTAAAAGTATTTTAAATGCATATTCCGAATACTTAAAAAAAAGTGTTCGGAATATGTTTTCGAATACTTTTTTTAGTAGATTTATATTTCAATAGCAAAAATATTACTTGTTCAATTCTGTGGTTATGAATTAACATTATTATAATCTCGATAATACACACCTATCTGGCTATCTATTAGTTATAAATTATATTCAAATTAATATTGGACGTTAAAAAAGTATTCCGAATACTGTACTCAGAATACTTGTAAAAAGTATTGAATACTTTCAAAAAAAAGTATTCGGAATACTACCTAAGTCTGAGCATAGCCCACCCAAAAGTCCGCCAAACCCCCTCTTTTTTTAGTTATGTGAGATCGAAGCCCCCCGCTCACATTGATGCATTAATAATGTTTGCCCCGCTGTAATTGTAATGGATTTTCGCATATGTGTAGGCACCTACCTACATCGTACTTACAAATATACAACCACGGACTAACGTAGTAAGGTATATCTTAGTTCATGTATACAACATACTACTTCACAGGCGGTCAGTAATTGGGCCACATTTTATCTACATCTTCTATAAAATATTTATTTACGTTTTACTACCCGGAGATTGAGCCATAAATGTGTAACATTAAAATATACGAATATATATAACGTACTTTATTAAATAATTATTATTATTATTTTTTCTAATTTATAAAAATACGTGGGAGGAAATAGCATCGTCACAAATATAAGTGTCAAAAATAAAATCGGAAAATGTTGTTAATTTATTGTTCTGTGCAGGCATCTATCACTTATAAAATCCATTAAAACGCAGTTACCTACTTCTTCTGGATTTCAAAATGGAATTCCGAGTATATTTTCCAGCCATTTGCCTATTTCAGAAGTCTTATCTTTATATTTTTTACTTAAGCCTACAGCATGATTTTTCACCACCATGATTGCGCAACGTGAAATCTACATCCTACGATTTCTATATCAACCCATGTATACCTATGCTTAATTCCTTCTTGCGAAGTCCTTAAATCGACAGTAACTTTTGTGGGCTTAAAGTGTAAACCGCATGATCAGAGCAATAAAGGATAATTGATATTAATGTTTTTTATAAGTATCTTTTTGTTTGTCTTGAAGTAGAAAAAATATAAAAGGAATATATGAATAAATTAACTTTATAACCTTGAATAGAAAATAATTGATAAAAATATGCTTTGCACAGTATTCGAAAGTACCTGGTCTAGAGCTGATCTTAACCACTGATGGTTCGTTTTCGACCCTTTTCGGACGCACACGAATTGTGTACCAAATCAGGTAAACGAACCTTTTTCAACAAATTCCTGGAAGAAATTCATGTTTGTTACCTTTTCGCTTAGGTACAGTTAATTATTAAAAGTAGTTTTTAAAGTGATATAGATACGTCAAAACATAATATCATCAAATAAATAATACATCATAATCACATTTTTTTTTTATTTAAACAAAATACTATATTTTACAATCTGTAATATTTATATTTTATATACAACATAAGTAAATTTGATAACTTAAGATTAAAATAACAACATGAAATCATGTGAAGAGAGAGGCCCACTTTTGCGGAAACCCTCTAACTTGGGGGGGGGGGGATTTCACGGACGCAATTTGTTCTAAAAAGTTCGTTTACCTGACTTGGTACGCAATTCCCGTTCACTGGTTTTTTAATTTACTAACGTACCTATACAAACTATATTATAAATAATTATATATAATAAAAGTGAAAATTCAATATAAATGTAAGTATGCCCAAAACCATGAAAATCTTAAAAAAATATTTTTTAGTAATTTCATATAACCATAACAACAAACTATATCCACGTTACTTTAAAAATCTTATTTAATAAAATAGTAAACAGTTATAATAATATAAAATATTATCTTAGGCATTATCTTATAGTCGTGGTGGAAAAAAATAACGTCAATATTATCATTTTAATATGTTTGTACTTAATTACAAAATAGATTATTTATAACAGGTGCTAAAGGGTGGTGTTATACCCCCTTTAAATACCCCCATTGTATACGTCACTGGTCACGCAACAGCCTATAGGTAGTAGGTAGCCATGTGTGAACATGCGTCGTTCAGAGCTACTCTTAAAATTGTAAATGTTTGCCTCCCTATTAAAAACTGGAATCACACCTCAGGGGGTGGTTAATAGATCATAATGCCCGCTTATGATTTATTACAATAACGTGCAACATGCCAATGAATAATATCAAAGTTGCAATCAGCAAAATCCTTTTATTATTTATGGTTATCAGTTTTAATAAGTCAGTAAATCGACCAATTATCAGATATGAGAATAGTGTTAGTTCAGTTAAGAATATTGTCTGTGTGCTTTCGTCAGTTATTTTTATATTTTAATTTTAAAACGAGTTATAAGTACATTATTCTTATCTGTTAACTATTAAAGTTTAAAAATTATCATAATTCACTTAAAAAAAAAAATAATGAAAACCCGATGAGAGAATACTGCAGATAATATTCTTACCTTTAACTCTAAGTTTGATATTAAGTTAACTTGCTATAAAATGACAGATGTAAAAACACCTAAAGGATTCTTAGTCAGCTGAACGAAAATTTCCTGTAATATGTTGTAGAAAATTGTAAGACGGCCGCGGCGAGATGATAAAAAAAACCTTGTAATATATAAAATTCAAAAATGTTTGAAACGAAACGTAACCAAACGTTTGAAAATCTGATACAATATTTACAGTAAAATGAATTTACTGGAAATCAAATACGAATTTCAGTGTTAAATCACAATCATTTTTGATGTGATTTTCAAGTTCAAACTTTGAAGCCATTGCATATTTATGCAATTTTTTGTTATCACTGTTGTCTATTTTTAATTTTTTGTTCTTGCAATAAGCCATGAAAATGGCCATCATCAATGTATAATAGTATAAATAACATTAACATTATACCTAGGTATACTAGGTATACATAATACATTATACATCTAAAATCAGTTTTACAGAACGTTTGGGCCTACTCATCCTAGGCATTATATTTTATTAGCTAAAAAAGTCCATTTTTCTATTTTCATATGACTTAATGTTTTATATTTAATCGCAGTAAGTAGGTAGGTACATATAATATCATAGGTATACGGTTATAATACGTATTAATTAATCAAACATTCTATTGTAGATTTTATATCTCATGCGAGGTATATATAACATATAAACGATGTGTCATTAAAAATATATAAAAATACTGGCTCGTCTTATACAGGTAGTATATAGGTACACAATACACATCTATGTAGGTACTTGTACTGTTGGCTACAGGCCTGCATCGGTGCAGCAACCACTGCGGTAGTCCAATGTTTTATATAATATTATATTATATTGTCGACACTCGACGTTGTAGACTCGGTAGTTTTCAATAAAATGTGTATGCGGTAATATTAAAATACTCGTATCTATATGCATTATTATATATTAATATTGTTGCGTGGTTTACACGCATGCGAAATAATTTCACTTGAGCACGCGATGCTCGACACGGCCGACCCTACACATAAACGCGTATATTATATGTTTTTATTTAATATCTCATATTATATATTCACTATTCGCACACACACACACACACACACACACACACTCACATGGTTATTAGTATAATATACTCGTTGTCATTAATATAATATAAATATATTATATTTTATTGTGTTTTTGAACGCTGATATACGCGTGATTTCCCTACAAATATATTATTATAGTTTATGCATAGGTATATATAGGTAGGTATTGTATGTACATAATATTGTAATTTATAATAATAATAATATGTGCGACCAACAGTTATATAATGGACAATACGAGTGTCACGTACCATACGACAATTATAATATACTAATAATATTCCGCTGCAGTAGTGCCTACATGGCTACATTTATACTGCTGCAGTATACCTATATAATGCGTATAGTAAGTACTTACTGTAAATTAATGTAGGTAGGTACACGTTATTATAAGCGCATTTAACGTTTTTTACTCAATGGCTAATAATATAATGATAAAAGTTTATATAAATGCCCATCATGCATGTCGTTATGCTGTATTATTGCGTGTACACGCACGAGTAGGTATCTGCAGCTGAATATGCTTGCTATTATAATATATACTATTATTAACGTTGTCATAATATTGTACTTATATACTTGATAATGTATTCAATGTGTATATCGTGGACTGTGTGGTGGTGTGTATATATGTGACTATTTAAAGCTTATAGGTGTTCATTATAATATTATACTACCGTGTCTGCCTGAAATCTGAATACCTGCGGATAGACTCTACCGTATGGCGTGTAATTTGTAATCGTGCTGCAGGTGAAATGTACAGATATATACAGCAGGCTACCTATATTATTATACCTAATATGCCTATAATACCACAACAGCTTGTCGCGTTTTAATAGTGCCACATTTTCAGTGGTGTCACTATAAATAGTGAGATATTATGCGACTAATGTGAGGGTGTGTTTTTGCAGTTTCCCACGATTTTTTTAATAGGTACCTCTATGTAAATGCAAACTATAATACGTATTATGTAGGTGGAGGTATGTACCATTTAAACTATAGAAATAACGTACTATAAATGTTGTTAGTTTAGTTCTTAGTAAGGGTGATTCCTCCTCCCATCACTCGTATTTTTTTTACTAAGCTAATTATAATAATTAACCTATATTCATAATAATTTGGTCGTCGGTATTTTTTTCAATTGTATATAACAACACGAAAAAGTTTAATTTTGTATTCAATTTTATATATTTATAGGTTTTAGAAACTTTCAGCTGGCATCAAAACGACCATATTACATAAATAATTACGAACGATTCTCGACGGTCATATAATGTAGGCATAGTCAGCGGTTGCATAGCGACTCTTCGACTTTCGTATCGTCCAGTACCAGAGCAGCTGATCGATTGTAATATATTTGTGTCGGCTGGGAACCCGACGATTCCACGTAGACCCGTTGGCGGTTATACCCACCAAGGCTCTCGTCGTGTGGTATCCGAAAACGGTGGTCATGTATTACCAATGAAAGCTTTCAAGCGGGTGTCTTCAACAGCCATCTTCCGTCTGACCAGATGATCTCTTTATATTATAAACGCGAAGTTTAGGTGCCACTGCCGTTGAATTTCCAACTTAGTACTTTTGAATTTGCATCTTCCATGTTGTTACGAGATGTATATTAGCCATTTGGCTATATAGGATAACGTGCGAATCTGGAAGTTCCCGAAAGCCCCAGCCCGTCGCACCTAACCATCAATTCTATACGACTTAACGTGATGGAACTATGGAAGCCTGCCACCTTACAGCGTTTACTGTAGGATATTACACACTTAGACGTCCCTAACGAATGGAATCTACAAATCAACCATGTTCGAGATTGTTAGATATCTATATTTCTATAAATATAAAATATCATATTAAGTAAGTACCAATATAGTTGTTATTTTGTTTTCCCACTTAATTTATCAAGATTCAAGGTTAATTTTAATTTTTACACGGCTTTATTAAAGGTGTATACAATTAATCAAGTTAATTCTTAATTCTGTAAGTTATATCGTAGTACCTATATCTATAATGGTTTATCGTTTATGACTATTGAACTATTTGTAAAAAAAAATTTTTACAAAAATAACGCGTTAAATCAACAATAGTTAAACACAGAAACGAAATGAATGTTTAGTAACCAATTCATCATTATTTTGGCATGCCAACAAGCGTGCCAACGAATTTACTGATCCAGGGGGAGCGCTGGAGATAATTGCCCCCCTCCGTTCACAAAAAAATAGAATAATTTTAATTTATTATTAAAAACAGAATCGTAAAAATATTTTTAATAAAGTGCCCCCCTCCGTACACAGATTCTGGATCCGCTTTTGGAATAAGTACGGACGTATACGAATTTCTTATATAATTTAATTTATAATCATTTAATTTATTATACTATAATATTAAAATATTGTAGGCCTTTATGACAAAAAAAAATTATTGTCATCTAGAAAAAAGTTTGGTGTTGCCACTGAATTTACGTAATTTGGTAATGTTTATCGACCGATTTTGTTTTGTATCGTTTTGAAATACGACTATAATTGTATGTGGAGATTTGTCTTTGTAGATTGAGACGAGTATAATCAGTTATTATTAATGGGTAACGAATTAGTTATAATTTTTATAATTTTTGTGTTTAGATAATCGTCATTCGGTGGTCTAAGAGTCTTGAAATAGCGATAATTCTCAACTATTCCACAATTATAATATGTCTACGAAATATGTCTTAACTTATATACTCATACATATAGACATATAGTGCAATATAATGTATTATTAGGGGACGAAGTGGCCGAGCGGACCAAGGCGTCGGTTGCGACGTGCACCGACACCGGTTCAAAACCTCGGCTGCGGGTGGCATTGTTCTTCGGGAAGTCACGGTGTCCGAAGAGAAATGCCGCCATCTCCCCCCCCCCCCCCCCCCCGGGCATGACAGATACCTACGGGTGCCCACTATAAAATCTGCCAAACTGTGTAAACGTGTTTAAACCTACAGTACCTTCTCATACAGTTAAAAAACCACCCAATGGCCTAAGTTGCCGTGGGTTAATTAATAAAAAATAAAATTATTATTAAGCCCCGTGTATGTATAATGTACACACACACACACACACACACACACACATATATATGTCTAATGTTATATACTATTGTATAATATTAAGGGAAAAAGAATCAACAAACATTTTCGAATTCATGAGGATAAAATAATTTTTTCTATGGGTATATAAAACCTAACATATGGGTAATAACGTATGTAGTGTTGTACCTACTCGTATAATAATATTATACAAACGGGTAGGAAGTATAAAAATGTCGATCGGGTTCGCCGCAGTAGAACATTATAATAATATTATATATTATGTGTGTGTGTGTGTGTTGTGTGTCATGTGCAGCAGTGGCCATTGAGCATATTGTGCGAGCGCACGTAGACGATTGGAAATCGCGATAATACGACGACGCGACTACTACGACGTGGTCCGAGGCAGTGGCAGCCGTGCTATGATATAGCTGCAGCAGTGGTGATCACCTCGTCCTGGGCTCCGGCGCGCCACAGGGTTTCTGCCTCCGTTGATTGGGCACCGTTCATTTTTCATTTATTGGCACGCGGGCTGCCGGTTGTTAAAAACATTAATTTCACACGCGCTATATACCTACCCATGTTATTATAACTGTAGCGCGGTCGCAAGATTCATGACTGCGAAACTCGACACACACACACACACACGCACATATATTATATATATATTATAAGGTGTATGATATTTTTATTAGTGGCTTTTATCTCCCTCCCGTAATATAAAAATATGTTATAAAAAATATATAATATAACATATACCTATACATTTCGCATCGAGTGGCACACCCCCAGCCCGACTGCAGAGCCGCCGTCGTCCCCGTGCCTACGAGTATACACAACGCGAATTATTAACTGCCGGGCTCGGCACTCGGTGGATTGTTGCTCTTTTTATTTATATATGTTTTTATTACTCGAAAAAACGCGCTTATAGTTCGATCGGCGACCGGTTGTGCATACATGTATTATGCCTATATAGTCACCGTGTATACAATATACACGTTATTATAATATATATATATTATTAGTTAATATCGGTAAATGGTAGTTTAGTAGACATATATAATAAGAAAATGGCAGAGAAGCGCTCTCTGCTCTTGTTTTGTTATGTTTCTATAAGCGCGCCTCACTACTCTCAATAATTCTATACTGCCGCAACTGACAAGACTGATCATTTTTAAAATTTTTTTGACTCAAATCTACAGTTGTATAATTCTTGAATTGCATTTGACGGTTAGACTTTAGGTATTAATGCAGGAGAATTCGGTGCTTTTTTCCTGCTATAACTCAATCTCTTATAGTCTAATTAATGGTTTAGTATACAATTTACAGATATAATATATATTATATGTGACTATTATATTATACTCTTATAGTCTTATAACTTTTAGTGTCATATACTGCAAGTATTCGAGTTCCAGCAATAACATCATGACGATGGTTAAAATTTTATATACCTTAATATGTAATAGCATCTTCGCATTACCAAAATGAATTTATCATGTAATAGTGAAAATATGTATTAATATAGTTACATTTATATCTAAGCTACTGATAACCATTAAACCGTCAATGCTAAAGAGTTATATTTACATACGTCTATGGTGCATTTTTTAGAAATTGATTTCCATTCACTGTTGTATTTGCAATGTTTACAGAAGTTTTTCAACACTATATTGGTTGTAAAAACGTTTTTGAGGAATCAACAACTATAACAAGGATTTTTTTTTTTAGATCATTAGGACTTGCTTTGATGACAATATTCATTGTAATCTAACATTAAATATAGATGAATTTATTAATATTAAAAAAAAAATTACAAAAATTAATTTTACATAATATATTTTATAATATAACAATATATACTTAAATATTTATAAAATAAAACTGCACAATCTCTATTTGTATTGTTTGTTTCATAATTATAACCACACGGCTCCTTAAAAAATATCTAGGAATGGCTATGTTACTGCTTAACTATAGTGGTAAATTGACCCATATACTGAAAACAATATCCCTAAATACACTCCACTGCTACTACAGTGCTATACCTACTATACGAGTATGTTGGGAATTTGGAATATATAAACAAATGATTTCCGTTCTTTTAGTAGTTGCGTTTATTTTTATTTCTATTCTTAGTAGACCGATAAAAACCATTTTTCGGCGCTATGTATATAGTATTATACCTGCGTGGTATGTAATATTATTATTTGCCACGGTAGTCGTGAAACAGCGGGTTACCGTGTCCTTAATAATTTTGGCGTCATAAATTTTGCCAGACGAGTAAAAAAAAAATCTTTGCAGCACTCGAATTTGCGTATTATTACCTATACCACTCGTCACATTAAAAAAAAACCTTACAGACGGCAACCATTAAACGAGCGACGAACGTCTATATTAATTTTAATGATTTATGAATCGTTTGCAGTTGGCGTATTCAAACATTGTATATCGTTCGATATATAAAGTGGGGCGATTTATGTTCAGACAATATGAAAGACAATACTGAATAAAATTATTATTTATCAAAATCAGCAGTATGTATAGGTATTCCGATATGATTTATGTTTAATATGCGTAGGTTAGGTTATATACTTATGTCTTATACCTAGGTATTATGCTGAATCGTTTTATGATTAAACTTAAATACCGTAAATGGAATATAATATTATGTGTATTATAAAGTTAACGATTTTAGATCAGTATTGAAAGTACTCGAATTTTCATTGGTGGGTATTTCAGTTTATTCTCGGCTCTTTTGTACGACATTACCTACTGGAACGGGTATATTATTTTCATACAAGATTTTCTCGGCTAGTACCGGATGTAATATCAGCAGTATAGACTAGTAACGAGCAAAAGTTTTTTTCTTATGTATACATTTCTCTGTTTCCAGACGCGTTTGCGCCGATCCGCGATCAGCTGCAGTAGGTACCTAACAATAATCGACGTCGGGCCAATCAACAGCGAAGGCAGCCCATGGTGTCTGATGGAATAAAATATCATCCAGGGAAAAAAACAATCTCCCCTCTGGCCGCTGTACCTACACTATTATACGTACCTTCTATGTGTATATATATACCGACGTAACGAGCGCGATCAAAGATGAAGACGAAGAATTATTATTTTTTTTTTAAACTGCGAATGCTGATTATTTGAAATTTATTTATAATCTCCGGGTAATGGCGTCCATGCCACTTTTTAATAGACTGCAGCAGGCGAAGATTAATGTGTGTGCAAATATAGGAAGGCAAAATCACCAAGAAATGAAAATAAAAAAGGAAATGAGAGTAAGGTAAAACGTTAACATTGGTCATAAGTGTTATTAGTGCACAGTGTTATAGTCTTGATTGTCATTGGACCGAGTGAACATTCGTAGAAGGCGGAGGGACATTGTTCTTTTTCGAAAACCAGGTACTCTTGTTGGTAGGTACGGTACTTACTACTTAGCAGTGGGTTTAGCAAGTGTGGTCAAATTAGGAATTTGATGTGTGGGGGGGGGATCATACGTTTTTAGCAAACATGAATGGTCATCACCAATACATTGATCAAAATGTTAGTAGTAAAAAAAAGTATCTATCCTCCTAATCCCCCCAATATACGCCTCTGCTACTAATTAGTGTATCAACCCAGTCGAGCGCAGTGTTCTATGCCGTACGCCGTACAGCATAATATGTTATAATATATTAACTTTAAAGTTCAAATGCTCAATATACAATTTCGAGGGATTCGTGCATTATTATCTAATATGCGCAAATACAGAGGATCTACTGTAGGAGGATTTAGTTACTATACTTACGCAATACCCATATACGTGAAATCGGCGGTACATTATACGATATAATATAACTATACTGCTATACCTTTATTAAATGTACATCTATGTCCTGAACATACCTACTTCTTTATATTATTGTCGGGTTGAACATCGTTGAATTAGCATTATTATATTATATTTGGTTATTGTATGCAGTTTTTCGTTGTAGTAATTTAACCTTCACACTTATCGTACCATTAATATTATTATTATACCTACACGTGTCTCATAAATGTACCTATGCAGCACATACTAATAATATGTATAAATGTAAAATATAGTTTTCTCTACTATTCAATTTAAACGGATAACTTCTACGAATATTATATAGCGGCAGTTTAACAATATAGCATAATATTATTATTAATTTTGTTGTATAAAATATACTTTTATATGAAGGTATTTTTGACTACGGTATTATATATATTTAAATATATTTTATACACAGATTGAAAGATGTGTTACATTATTATATACAAGTATGCATAGTCATACAGATTATGAAATATTTTGATTTTCTTGTGATGGCGTGTTTTCTTAATAGAAAATAAGAATGTCAGCAAATCATTTTTATTATATTATATTTTTATATTTCATATCATGAATGTTTCAGAATATTTTCATAATTCCATTTCTAAATTTTCGCGTTGTTCACCCAATAAAATTGAATTATATATTTTTAGGGCATTTTAGTAATAGGCCCAATAAATTGAACATTGCATTTAACAAATTATCGTTACAATTTAGCTAACGAGAACGCCATTAGAAGCAATTTTCCTATCGGTGTTTAGTAACCAGCTAACGCTACTATTGCTAGGCGTCATTGCCCATGTTTTTTTTTTATAAGTACATGTGCAATTAATCAATACGTTTGAAGAATTTTTCATTTTGTAGCAATACTCCTGTTTAAATCACAAAATGACCATCTACATTTGATAGTATAAGAATCTTGTCCATTATAAAATGACGTATATAATCTAACAAAATACGACATATTTTACTTCAGTTTTAAATTTTTTTTAAACATTTTAAAATTAAAATTAATTTTTTTAAATTTCAGTTAGTTATACCTAAACCGATTAAATCTATTGATATTTTTCAACATAATAATCTAGAGTATGAGTTATTGTCATAGTTCAATATACTATTGTCAGTATTTTTTTTAAATGTTATAAAGACCATATAGTGATACAAGGCGTAGTATCTACATTATATTATATAAATATATAATACGTATCTACTACCTACTATATATACGGTTCTACCTATTATACGGACTTCTGCGGCGGCCTAAAACCATAACGTTGTTGTTGTGTTGTCCGCCTCCAACAGGACATTTATATCGTGTTTTCGTGTAATAATAATAAAGCGACAACGGTGGCGACACGAATATTTTCGATACGGCTGCGGCGAGGGTACCTATATAATAATAAACATTATACATGTTATTGTGTGGGATGCATCCGAGTGAATTGTGGACCAATTTGTAGGCAATTATAGAAAAAATGTGTATAATATGTATTATTATTGTCACCATATAGGTAGTCAGAGGTCGGCGGCTAGCAGTTATGGTGATTGTCATCGTTGAGTGCTGACATTACATAACGTGTCCGAAGAAAAAATTATATTTAAATGCAGGCCTCGGGAGAAGCAATGGTAGGTACTAGGCATAATAGGTACATCGTACCTGCATTTTCATATTATTATGTGCCAAATATTTAAAATCATAATTATTGGCGAAGGGCCATGGATAAAATCTTAACATTTGTATCGATTTATCTACGATACAGGTATACCTATTGTTAACATATTTGGCGTGTATAATAGATAGGCACTATAATATATAGATAAATTATATCGTTATACACGGTTTGTTTTTTGTGATGTATAGTTCAACGATTGTAGTGGATTCCATTATTTATTTATTGCTCAAGCAATCAGATCTGATTATTTCATACGATTTAGGGCACCTAACCTAACCTATACTAACTAGTAAATAGACATCGTCTCAATACCACTGCGATGGTTTCTAGGGTCGGGGGGGGGGGGGGGGAATGACGGTGCAGTTACGCCCACGACCATTTTTCTGAGGGGGCAAAAGTATTATTTTGCACCCACAGAACAGTCAAAAATATCATATTATATTATATTATATAGCTATAAGTTATAACACAATTGATACACCTAATGCAATTTTAATAATGGATCACTTCAATATTTTGTATTCGAATTACTCAATTAAATTGGCATACTATACAATAAAATAAATTAATTTTTAGAATCAAATGATTTATGAAGCGAGATCAAAATATTAAATATATTATTTATAAATCATGAATAAAATTAAATTATAAGAAGATAAACTATATTAAATCTAAAAATATACAGACAGGATTCCCAAATTACACAATTATATAATTAATTGTATTGATATGTAATTTATATACATTTACAAACGGAAAAATTAATGTTATTCCTTGTAATGCCGAAATGAGTTTAATATAAGCGGTACTTGGTCCTTTCGCCATGTGATTTTATGATTGGTATAATGTTTAGATGACATAATATTTTAATTTGATAAAAACTGTGTTATTACTAATTTGTAGATTTGTGAATATTACGATGAACGTGCGCACCCAGTACCCACACGAGTTTCTACAAAGTACATAAGGTATATATTATATTATATAGTCCGAATATAGGATACGTCAAACATTCATTTATTGCTATGCGATAATAAAATCGGTTGGTCATCCCCGAGAAAACGGTTTTCTATAACAGTACCTACATAAGTTAGGTTAGGTTTTATAAGTTAATCATGCATATAAATTTATAATGTATAATAATATACGTACATTATACGTGGATCATGGATGATATTTTGCCACTGTCCCACGAACGATGTACCTACCTACTGCTCGCAATATAGTCGCCCGCGACCGCGTTGATTTACAATATGTATACATATATCGCGAGTGTGTATTTTTTTTTTGTAATTATTTTCATCCGAGTTATAACACTCACATTCGCGCATTGCAGTATACCTATATATACCTATACACCATTTACACTGCAGCAGAGTGTAGAGACAGAGTATGTTTAGAGTTCGTGTCAAAATCCCTATCGCATATAGTCGTCGGCATAGTGTATATATGTGTACAAATGTACAATATACGTAAGTACAACACGGGTAGAATATAATATATATTATATACCAGTACATATATATATCGTATAGCAAACAGCCTTATAACGAGATCCGGATGAGATCGCGTAACGATCAATTATTATTATTAGAGAATATAGTATATATATATGTATGTAATGTATGTGTATTATATATATAGTGACGGTGGTACGTCGTCGATCCGACGAATGGGGCATAGTGGTTGCGCGTATAAATTACCGCCAAGACAGTCTATGGGAAAGCATGATGATACGGCTGCGGTAACCTGCCTACATAATAATAATATAATATATTGTAATCTGTAAATATGCACCATTTTCCCGGTGCAGCCGGTGTCTGTTCGGTTTCCGATCTCCGGCCGAAAATCTCACCTCGTGCAGCGAGGCTAAGGAGACTTCAAGCTAATTATTCGAGTTCCACACTGCACGCAACGCCAAAGCCGACGCCATTACCGTATTTAAGATTTACCCATCTGCAAGCACAATAAAAATGTCTGGTCGCCTCATAATTTTGTTTCGTCTCTCGGCATTCATTTTTCTTATTCATCGTTATGTAAGTTCTCTTATTTTATAATCTACGGCAAGTGACAGTATTAGACTTCTCTCTCTATATATATAGGGTACCTAATATAATATAGTATTTAACCATATATTAATATTAAAATATATAGACTATAAAATGAAAGAAAAATAAAACTACGACAAATACATAGTTCTAAGCTCTAACCATCAGAGTTTCTTGACTGATTATTTTTTGGATAAATGTATAAAACCGCATGCAAACGTCGAAAAAGCTTTTTGTACTTGATGCATATTTTGATATTTGCGATCAGCCATTTGTGCATAGCACTCCCCCGTGGCCCCTCCTCATCAATTTGGTTTAGTACCTACTATCATTATAATAACAGTAGGTACATAAAATATAGTCGGACGTGATGATAATATTGTAACAATTATTGTTGCTTTTTACAATCCGATATCGGGCGGCGAGTTCCCCCGCGGTTGGCCGAACGGGGTCGCGCGAGCGCGAGTAATATTTCACCTCGAGCCGCCGCCGTTTGACGGATTACGTGTCAGCTCGGGATAAGATCAGAACGGGCAAGTGCCCCGGACGTTTTGCTATTATTGTTGTTGTTATCTCACACTGCAGTGCTCGTGTACCCGTATAGAAACTCGCGCGCTGCAGTCTAATGAAATATTGTCAGCGACGGCGCTGGACTACCGGTCGTCGGAATTCGATAATGGTTTTCTCGCGCCGCCGTGTCGAACCCACGCCGGGGGAGTAGGAAATAAAAATTATTTATACACTTTATATACTCATACAACACACGTACACACGTGTGTGTGTGTGTGTGTGCGCGTGTATGCGTGTGTGCCGTGTGCGTATGCGTGCGCACGACATACCTGCGGACCGATTTAAATGTGGTTCGCGACGGGTGGCCCTCCCTTCCGCCGCTGCGGTCACTGCAGCTGTACCCATTGTTGCCCTGTACAGATTACCATTACATTATTTTAATATTTACCGATTGTCGAGTCTGCAGTCAGAAATACGCAGGATCCCCCCACCCCCACGAGCCCCGCACACCGCGCCTATCATCAGCGATGCGCGTCGGAAATTTGATCGAAATATGATATGTACATAATATTATATAGATACCTGCATTATAACGTACCTAAATATATAAAATATAATAATATAATATTATGTATGTCACCCGAACTGCGTTTAGAAGTTTTAGAACTCTATACTATCCAACTACAGTCCACAGTATGGTTTATAATCTGAATACAATACATCTTTAGATATAGTATAGCTGCAGGTCTTATAATAATTTCAAGATAACCCTTTTTTGTTTGATACCCAGTATAAATGTATAGGTAATAGTGTTATTTTTTGTTTATTTCAAGGCTTAGAAATTGAGAGTATCTTCCTTTAGATAAAATCACGATACAATTAATTTTGTATAATTTCAAATTTGTTACATATTATAATTTACATTTTTACATTTTATGGTTCTTATATATATTTCCTCATTTTCATGTTTTTATTTCAAAATTAAACATACATAGACAATTGATAAATTTTATTCTGCGGTTGAAAAAGTTTACTTTAGCAATGTAATAATATATATTAAAGCTTGTAGACTAAAATATAATGTACTTATTTAATGTTCATGTAAATTTAGTGTTTTAATAAAATAAAATAATTTAATTTTGACATTTTTTCTGAAAATATGCCTGAGTAAAATAATTCTTGTTCCCTTCAACAACGTCTACTAACTACCGGTCCCTTTTTTATTTTCTGAAAAATTAAGAAGTAATAAAGTAATTATTATTAAGGAGTACCTAATGGACAAATAATTACTTGATTACTTCTTGCTTTTTTTATAAGTCATTAAATGAATACAAATTAAGTACACAAATCGTGTAGGTACTTTTATAAATAAAATTATATTATTATTAATAATTATTAATATTAATTTAAATTTGGCAGATTATTTAAAAAATATATAAATTATAATACATACTATTATAATTAATATATTATATTTTAATGTGTCAATTTGTTAATATATTTAAATTTATTTGAATAATATGATTGCCTAATGTAACTATAGTTGTCAAATTGTCCAATTATTGCCAATCAAGACAACCATTAATTTTATTACAAAGAAAAAAACCTGTTTGGAGCGTAGGACGACTTTATAAATTAATTAATCATCACAATTAGTAAAAAAAGTACGTTAGAGTATCAACTTTCAGTTATGTTTTTGTAAACATATAACATTGTACCTATATATTTAAAATTATATTGTGATATTTTATGATCAATTATAATTTATGATTATGAATAATAAATTTAATTAGGCATTATTAGTATTAACTAGTATAATTAGACACTAGTGATTATTTTAAAATCTATTAAAAATTCCTTTAAAAAATGTGTGTGTTGTATAATACAACTTGTATTGTTATTTGTTGTGCAAATCTTTCTGAAATTTTATCCTGGACAAGCCTCTGAACGCATCTAAGTCAACTGATCTGGCATTCGTATAGAGTCTTTTTCGAATTTAATGATTTATTGACTATCGCTTAATCAAATGTAAAACTACAATACAACGCTGACTTGCAAGACGATTGTCCGACATTTCTCTATATGACGTATATTTAAGTCTTATATTTGTAAATGTTTCTATTTTATAAATAACACATGTACCTAACTAACCATACAAATAGTCGTAATAAAAACTGGCTCAGGTTAAAGTTTAAATAATTTAAATTAGGTTTGTAAAATTAAATAATAATACAATAATAACTATATTTTTTTATGTAGGTGATGGAATTCGAAATAGCATGGCTGCATAGGTAATAATGAAATAGCAATAACGATTTCATATTGAATTAAAATAGCTTTTTCATGCTAAGTAGGTAGGTGAAATTGTATGGACTGGTTTTGCGTGGGATCTGTCCTCACTCCTCGCCGTGGAGAATCTTCATTTAGAATAAATAATACGTGTCCATAATTTTTCAACAGACACCATTTTATTTGATGATTGATTCACTTAAATATTATTAAACCTTATTGAAATACACATGTTTTATGTATTACATAAATGTACATAAGTAGTTTTTAATACAAGGATTTATCATGGGCACGTGCGTCGCGTTTATTATCGATGCAAGTGTATAAAATTATAGAAAATTGGCCTCTTCATCTCTATCAAACAATCTATAACTATCTTCCATGTTTCACATTAATTTTATTTAAAATTTATACTATTAATGCTTTACTAAATTATTTTTAGTTTTTATTTGATAATTTCCTATTTATTGAGTTCCTAATTTTCTGTACAGCAGACGCTCTTAAACGTATTTAATTTAATAACATTAAACATCATGGATATTTCTATTGTTATAGAATATCTTTTTTGAAGATTATTCATGTTGGGAATTTAATGTTCTTAATATTTAAATAAAAGAGTTAAAAGTTATTTGTTTTGAATAACCGTTGATATAATAAGTATTAGATACCATAAACTTAAGTAATGTCAATCTATGAATAAATGTGATTCTTATATAATTTAAACTATAGTCAAAGTACTTTCTATTTATTATGATTAAAAAAATTGTTTTGACTTATGGTTTTGAAGCGAATTCTCGTAGTCGATTTATGCATTCGTCGAAACATGAAATTCTAACGGTAATTTCGTTTTTTTGACTGCTGTACTCTTACAGTATTATGTTATATTTTACACAGTATACAAATATTATATACAATACATCTCGTAATTGTCCAAAATTGATGTGTAATGAGTAATGGCATTACAGATCAATACATCATACAGTGATTAATAATAATACATAGGTAATATAGCTATTTAATTATAATAATGTACACCTATTATAATACATATAGCCACGGTAGGATGATAGTGGCTATACATCACGGTACAGACTATAGGGCAGTAATGACGAATTAGTGGCTCTGTGCAGGAGTGCAGGAGACGGTTCGTGCCGTACGTATTTACATTGCAACGATGCCTATATAGCGTCTACACGTGTAATATTAATATACATTTTGTGCTTGTATAATTACTATTGAATTTAACACTACGTGCGCATAACGTTTTCATCACGACTGCGGTGTTGGGCAACCGTTTTGGATTCTGAATTTCTAAGATCTCGGTGTAACCTGGTCATGAATCATGCACTGCACGAGTTAATTACTATCACTTATCAGTGCTAAACGTTTTGCATTCTACAGTGGCCGTTTGTCGAACCGACACGAAGGAGTTGTCATCGTTGTTTCTCGTGTTCGTATGTACCGTGGTATTATGTACGTAAATGCGCGTGGTTAGGTAGGGTCGGGGAGTTAGTTTTGATGGCATCTGATTGTATGAGTCTAATTCTTTGGGATTTAACAAATGCACTCGTTATATGTGGAAAAAAAAAACAAGAGAATACATTGCGATAGGGAGAAAATATCGTTTTGCGAATGCGTTAACCGCATAAACGTGATCTCCCAACGGTTCTTTTCCGTACACGACGACAACAACGACGACGACGAAAAGAACTATATAGTCTATAAACTCCCTACGTCCTATAGGTACCGCGTCTTATACATTGGCATAAAAAAAATGTATTGAACGCAGAAGTTTGTATGTACACTTACTACATACTATATACCATAGACATTATACATGCACACGTTTGGTGCAGAGTTTGTGCATCATACTGCATGCATCACCTGTGGCCTTAATTTTGTGTGCTGGAAAATAATTTTAATGCGTGAATGCAACCAAAATCAAGCAAAAAATGATATTACATCAAATCCATTTTTTTCTTTATCACGATATGAGAGAACAAAATACGATTAACAACATATTATAATGTCTTGTTTTAGAATAGGTAATAAAACAAATTCAAGTTTATTAGTAATTTATCACTTATGTATTGTCTAAATATATATTTATGTTGAGTTGGAGAGTTAAAAATATATTAAAGAAGGAATAAACCACCAGTGAATAATGTGCATATTATATGCACTGCACGCCTATGTTTAGTATGATGTGCATTATGTTATGAGTATAATATTAATATTTAATATGATATTATATTATATTAGCCAACTACAGACCGCACGTGTATTACGTGCGTATACCGTATACGTATAAAGCTTCTATACTATTTGTATACTTGTTACATTTACTTTCCATTTGACCCGGACACCCGAGGAATCAGTAAAAAAAAATACGTTTTGAGTGAATACAGTGTTAGATTATTTACAGTGATTATAATATTATTATTGAACGTCATAAGTACGATAAACTATAATATTATAATTCTAGATTATAGACTGATGTATTTTAATACAGGTCTGATGTAGTTACTTATGTAATAAATATCTTATTTTTATGATTGAATTGTCATAATAATTGGTTGATGTGTAGACATGCATAAGTTCATTATAATATTATACAAGTTGAATTTGACAGGGCATGACGTCTGGTTTTATAACATGCACTACACGTGCTTATTTTAATACGTTTTTAAATCGATCAGTTTTTAATACATATGCGTGTAAAATATTATAATATCATGTTGTGTATTAAATTTATTAATAATAAAAAAAAATTGTAATAACAGCTGCACGACAGTGTGGTTTAGAATTTTAGACAATGGACACTCGAAAATAATTTATAAAGTCTCATCATAGTGTAGAATGTTTGTTAGAAATTAGTTTATACCAAATAAGACGTAGGAGGGAAACGTTTTATGACTGTGAATGCCTATAATATGCATAATACCATGATATGAGTTCAATAATATAGTATAGTTTTCGTCATTGGTAATTATACGGTCCATAATCGATAAAATATATGGGTACCCGGGTCTTTCTTGAATTTTTATTGGAAATCTATAAGTACCGGTATTTATTTTTATTACCTTTAAGTTACAAATGTATTATTGAAAAACGTTACAATTTAATGCGTTGTCATTTGTGTCTACGTTTATATGGTCATCTCTTTTTGGTCGTTAGAATTATATTTAACGGCGCTAACTTTCTGTCTCTATTTAGACAAAATTCAGTATCACGTTCAACTATAAAGAGTACCTACATTGAATAATTTAATAAATTCACATATATTCATGTTTTTCAATCAGTCCTCACTACTCAGCCAATAGGTATCAACCATTATATATTTAATTTTATGTTTATCTGGATTCTAGAACCAATGTAGATGTATAGGTACAGCAATTTGTTTTAATAATATAGTGTCACGAAGACACGAACTCCAAGGTGTCACGTTATAAGCTTATAAACGAGTTTCTGATTGTTAAAATGTTTTGAAAGGTTAAATTACGTCTCTGGTAGGTACGTTAATTTAAATGTCAAAATAATAGCTCTCAAATGAAAATATCGATATGTGTTTTGTGGTAATAGTAACTCTGTGAGATTTCGAATCAAATTAATTAAAGTAAATATTTGATAATAAAAAAAAACCAACTAATTTTAAATGTACACTTTTTGTGAAGTGTGAACAGTGTATTCGTAAAAAATAATATTACATTTTAAAACAACCAAATGGACAGCATTCTCGTATCATTGCATTACAATATACCTACCTTAAATTACAAAAATATTGATATGTATTACAATTTACATGTCACTATAGCAATGCCTATTTTTTTTGTAATAATTTTGTTATTATTCTAATTACTCACTTTTTAGTACATCATATAGTATAGGGTGTCACCCTTTTATCCAATTCATTTCATAAATTGTACCTAATTTGTTATTAATTAAATAATATAAATCTGCCATAAATTAGTTTCACACCTAAAATCCTTATAAATTCGTACTACTCATAACGACTTTCATATTTTAATTAGTACCTATAGTTGCAAGTGATTGTAGTGTGCAATAAAATTAATCAATAACACAAAATATAAAATTAAAAAAATAATAACTATTTTAATTAATTACGTCGATATATTATATATAATTGTTGAAATGAACATTCATTAAAATACAGTTTTATCGGCTAATTTTGATACATCATTAATTTTAACAATTTATTGCACTGCATATTGTATTAATTAGGCTACATAACTAACCGGCATTACTCACAATTTTCAGTGAACAAAATATATGTAGGAATTTTAGTTCATTATTTTATTTTTATGTATAATAATATGATTCGATATATTATACCGGTAGTACTTAATTGTTATAAAAATACTTAACTACCATTTGAAGGTATACCATTGAATCCAGTCCAATTATAAATTAAACATTTCGAATACCATTGATTCAAATAGGTATATAATTTAAATTTTACCAATAGAACATAAGTGGTTTTAATATTTTAAACTATATTTTCATACTGAAACTGTAAAAGTACTTAACTATTTAAGCATTGTTAGTTGATTGTGAAAATAATATAATAACGTAAAAAATAATGGTCTGGTTGTACTCATGGAAAATAATATAATATAGAACAATATCTCGCTCAATATGTAGCTCCTTTACGAGTTATACGAATGGGGCATAACGATAAAATAATAATAAAATACTTACATACGGTGCCCCCTGCCGGGTGCCACGCGTCGTCTTGTCGTTTATTATTATTTTTTAAGCCATCTCCGCATAATATAGTTGGTTGCCCACCGCAACACGTCGACCGAGTAGTCGATTAAGTAATATTGTATATCGGGTTTCGTGACCAAAACGTCGGAGGTCTAGATTAAGTCATCAGGCGGACACGGTCGTGACGTATGCCATCAGAATCCGACGGCTCACCGAAATAATGATACAGCGATAATAGAATAATAAAAATACATATATCCGTAGTAATCCGTGTGCATCAATAGAGATTACCGCAGCCCGTACGCTGTTGTTTCCCTGGCGGAAATTAAATGGTAGGTTACAGTAAACAATTAGTACGTTGGCGCTCTGGGGCAGGAAGATACGCCCAAGGTTTATATGGGAATTTGTGCTTGGGGTCGGCCGGGGTCAGGAATAAAAACGAAATAAAAAAAAACGACCCAAAAAACCGCCTTGGGGACCGGACGTTTTTTTCATCATATTCACGAATTATTATTACATTCCGGCCCGTGTTATATTGTTGGTGTTTTTTTTTTTTTTTTGTTCTCAATGAAACCGAGACCGGACTGACAAAATTCGACGCTGTGGGTATCATCATCTCTTGGGCCCAGATAATATTTTAATGTCCGTGCCCGATAACGATCATCCCATACAAAAATATAAAACCGTTGACCACATATGAAGTCAAAGTCCCACAAGACGAAACGGATCGGTAATAGGTTTTATTTTTCCTTAACAATAGCCCCGCCCTGCCTGCGTTCACAGCGACGCCAGTTTATTAATTTTACTTGGCATTCAGACGTGTCATACCCACGATTATTAAATTCGTTGTTTTGCTTTCTCTCTTCAATATATATATACATATTATATTATTTTTTTAAACAGTTCGATTGAATATCATTCGAAAACATTCATACCTATAACCTATTATCGAGTCTCCTATAATAATAATTATAATAATAATATAGGTAATATACTAGTATGCTTATATTGCATATTATTTAATATTATAAGACGCGTATAGGTACCTTTAAACGTAAATAACTGACAAAATCTGCTAGAAAAGGATAAAAAATAATTTATATTTTAAAAATGATTAGGTACAGAGTACCATTAGGTACGATAGAGTTTTGTATTTTAATATCTACTATCTAGGTAGAAAAATAGTATTTATGTTTAATACATACGTTTTTAAAAGTATGGTTTGGCTCGATTCAATATTTCTAGTAGTTTGTATAGGTAATAGGAATAATTGGATTTCTACAGAATATACTAAATCGACAATTTTTTTGCCAAAAAAAAAAAAATAATACTACGGTAACAACTATTGACTCATTCATTTTAAATATTTTTTTTGTTTTTATTACACACATGTGTATAATTTATTTGTCAGTTAAAATATATGTTTTAAACATCCATTCATATTTTATCCATATTTTATAACCATGAATTACATTACAATAGTTGTTTAATATGTGATTTCAATTCTGAAGTCATCGTATTTTGTGTCTTATTATGCATTTTTTATTTCATTCAAATGTTCTAATCTCAATATACTAAAACTATTTTATGAATAATTATTTTTAATAAAAAAATAAAATAAAATCATCTTATTTTCTTATGTTTTAGTTGCTACCAAAAGTTGTTTATTCCGAATTATTTTTTTGTCTAGGTACCATCGGTTGTTTAAACGTGTAGATAATCACATACTATAATATTACCGCGTTGTACCTACTGAATTTGCTCTATGTTTTTGTTAACATAATTATACAACCATAGAATTACTGTTTAGTATAAAAATTTGTGTTAAATGATAACATAATATTATAAACTCATTCCAGAATAAAGTGTAAAAGAAAATTGTTTTTATTAAGTTATTATAAAAAAGAATATTTTTATTAGTATTAATATAAAAAAAGGTGGGTAAGTGGATGTCGCTCTGTTGTACAGTAGGTTACAAGTGGGTCACTGTAATGGATGGTGTTAAATTTGAATTCAATGATATAATATCATTGTATAAGAAAAACGATTCTGAGCGAAAACGGTCAACCTATGATATTACCAATTATATTTGATGATTTTATAATATCATCAAATATTGTGAATAAAGTAATTTATATATAACCTATTTAAGGGGAGCTTTGTTTTAAATTTTCAATCCTTAGCTATAGAAGTTGAATATTTTATACATTTTTAACAAAATAATTATTAAATTTGAAATTTCAAAATTTTTTTTTCAAAATTTGAACTTTAAATGCTTATGATTTCTGGTCAGGTGGCACTGCTGGGGCTTTCATTCTCTGTTATTTTTATATAATACTCACTTACTCTGTCACCACACTTACTCATTATACACTTAGGTATAGATTGTAAATACACTTTATTTTTAATAAAAAAAAAAAAAAAAAATGCTTATAAAAAAAAATTGTGCCTATGTATTTTAAATATTTTTCAACTGCTATTATAACAATATATCAGGAGCCTTGCATTAAATTTTCACGCTTTTTTACCCAACAAATAAAATTTAATTGATATTTATAGAAAAAAAACTAAAAAAATTGAAAACTGATAATGTCCGTAAACAGCTCAAAAAAAGTCAAATTTTTTTCAAAATGTTATCGTGTATAGAAAATGCTAATATAAACATTCAGTGAAATTTTCAAGTATCTACAAGCATACTTTTTTTAAGTACAACAAAATAAAAAAAATCGTTACATGAGAAATCGTGTAGATATCAAATGTAGTAAAAATATGAATTTCAAACGCTCATAAAAATTTAATTTGACTTTCTTGTAGACATTTTTTTTTGTCCCACGTTTTTTAAAAATAATAAACATTTATACATCGTTTTTTCAAATCATAATCAACATTAATAACAATACACATTGCACATAGTCAATAGACAATAATATACGAATTTTTAAAAATAATTATGAATAATACAAGTTTTTTTTTCAAATAATAATGAATTATACAATTTTTTTTTTCAAATCGTGGTCAATATTAATATCAATAATACACATTGCACAATATAGCCAATATATACTTTTGGCCCTTGTGACCTTGTCTACAATCATTTGTTTCCCACTTTTGCTTAGTGTAAACTCCATTTTTCTTAGTTAAACTAACTAAAACAATTAAGCTAAACAAAATACAGACGACAATATTTGGTATAGGTATGTAATGTATAACGTTAAGAGTGTTACTAATGTCTGATAAAATCACACTGCGACCGTTCTTATTCGATGATTTGACGAATAACGATATCCAATAATGGAGTACCTATATACATACAGGTAGGTACAACATAATAAAACTGATATAAAACTTGTTTTCAGTCTGTCTGCGCAATATTATGTATATTGGCAGTAGGTACCTATAAAAGAATATAACTAAATAATAGAACCGTCTTGTATAAAACATTTAATATTTAAGGTAATTTCCTAAATAGTATAGACAAGTACGAAGGAACATGTAAACGCAGCAATAAGAAAATAAGAAAATCGTTGGATGAGATAGGTACCTACGTTATTTTATGACGTGATACGTGAATACATCGACATTTAAATATCAGACTTTTATTTGTTTTACCCTGATTACCTATTTTAAAAAGCATTAAGTATTTTCAACTTTTACCTCCCAAAAGTATTAACTATATAGATCAAATTATCTTCAAGAACCCTCCATCAAAGTCGATGATCAGAGGATTTTCTTCTACGTCGCGAAGTTTGTATGATTATGTAAAACCAATAGGAGGAAGTACAAAAATTCTGGTCGACTTTGTACCACAAAGTGCCATAATAGTTGTGTATGTGATAATAAATAAAGTAATATAATGCTATCATATGTGTCTAATATTACCTTTTAGTAATAATTAGTCAGCGTGGCATTCATAACAAACGTCCCCTTGTGATGAATGTCACGCTGACCTCAACACATCATATTAGATTGCATAAAATGTTCAAAACTTAGCTATTAAAGTTGAACATTTTATAAGAAACTACCTGGAAATACCATTGAATATGGAAGAAGCACTAAATGAAAAAAATATCATTAATATTATTATATTTTTAACCAATATTAACCTCAAAAATACATTTTAATATTGTACAAATCTTGCTCCGTATTTTTAAGACCAATACAATTTGAAATAAATTTTTTTTTTCTCTTTCCTTTAACTTTATTTTTATCTCTTTTACACTGTAATTTTACATTAGGCTAATGACCGGTGAAGTTGAAGCCTTATTTCTAATAAAAAAAATAATTTATTTAAATTAAGCTATTAAAATAACTATAATTTAATAATAATCAATAATATTCATCAATCATCTCATTCATGTCAAACCACTTTTAGATAAAAAATATTAATTCTTCAGTAGGAGGTACCATATTGAATAATAGATTTAAAAACCATCAATAGGCAACTAATATTTGAAGCATCTATTTCAAGTTTTTTTTATGTTTGTTTAAGTACTCAGTAAGATATCTTATACGATTTTTAATATATATTCATTATTTAACCTACAGTGCCTAAATCTAATTGGACCATGTTCAGTTTCCTACTTGCCCGTAACATATTATATAAAAGATCACCTAAAAGTTTAAATCTAGTCACAAAATAAATATACAAATCGTAATACCAAAAACTATCCTCGTTAAAATATTAGGTATAATAATAATATATCAATACCTACCTACCTAATAATGAAATGGTCTTTAAACAAATTAACGCGCTCGAAATTCTTCGAATGCTGCGGGCCGACGAGAAAGATAAACATACTAGCTGGCTAGTAGGTGATACACGTCGTCGTCTGGGAGATCGGTCTCTGCGTTGGAATATTTGTATTTAGCTCATTACCAATTCTCAGTTCAATCCTACCGCATATTGTCTTGAAAATAAAAGATGGCAACTAACTATATCATAACATCGACCGCGACGCGGCAAACGCCATATTGCTCGAAATCTGAGAAGACATTTGTAGTCAACAAAATGGAAAGCACTTGCGCCGAAGAAACCGACGAATACCTCGTGCGTCTAGTATTACTCTTCTTCTGTCTGCCATTGATACGGGCGCCCCTACTGCAAGTGCAGGCGACGATCAGACCCTGGAGTCGGAAGGACAAAATCCGATTCTTGGAGGCGCAGATAGACAGGAGTTCGACGAAAACGCCGAGGACGTCTCCTTGCTCAGTGATGGATTGCCGAGCGGCGATGCGCTGTCATCTGCAGCAGATTCGGAGCTTGATCCGATCCCAGAGACAGCACCGCTCGGCAACAACAACACGGGTTTAGTTACCCTTCTTCTGTCTGCCATTGATTCGGTCGCAACTACTGCGAGTGCAGGCGACGATCAGACCCCGGAGTCGGAAGGACAAAATCCGATTCTTGGAGGCGCAGATAGAAAAGAGTTCAACGAAAACGTCGAGGAGTCCGTCTGCTTGCACAGTGACGGATTGCCGAGCGGCTATGCGCTGTCGTCTGCAGAGACAGCACCGCCCGGCAACAACGACACGGTCCAGGAGGACAACGATTCGGACGTTTCGGAAGCAGAAGAGGACCATTCCGTTTTGCTGACGAGCGGTAGTTGTTCGTCGTCGTGTGGGGACGCGCCGTCCTCGGGAGTCGGGGCCTGTCGATCCCACTCCGACTCCCGAGGGCGGACCGCTCGACGACGTTTTGGATGAGAGCGACGGACAGGATGACGGCGACGTAATGGGGGGGGGAGGATGCGGGAGAGAGCACGGACGGTGCGCGGCGGTAAGTCACCCGCGCACGTTCTCCGACCACCCGCGGCACGACGGGTTCGCTGGCGTAGCGCGCTCGGTCGTCGTTGACGCGCGAGACCCTCTGGCGGCTCGGCGAGCGCCCGACTGCAGTTACGGTCACGTGGAGCGGCGGCGACGGAAGACGGCGACGACACGGCGGCTATATTTGAGGTACCGGCGCGGGCAACGATTCCGCCCCGTACGGTACACCGACCGGTACGACGGCGATGGCGACTCGGTACGACGGCAGCGGCGGAGACTTCGGCACGGGGTGAGTGGTATGGAGATTTGCGTGTAGGAACGCGGAGACGTCAGTGATTCCGGACTCGCGGAAACTTAACTGTTTCACAGGGTCTGGCGGCCGAAGGGACAACGCCAGGGCCAAAATTACCGAGAGCCAAGGATCGCGTTGTGGTCCGCTGACTCTCGCCTTTTCGCCCAGCGGGGTAATCCACGTCGGTCTCTTCGCTCGTCCCCACCGGTTCCGCAGCACAAAATCTCAATTCGCTCGCTCCGCGTCTTGGTCTTCGCCGTCCGTCAGCCGAGTCGTCGCGCCGTCGACCGTCAAAGCGCACGACATCGCGCACTAGCCGCCGTCCGTCGCCGTCAACCGTGGTCGCTCCCGTGGCCGTCTCGGTTTGGCCTCGCCGGCTGGGCAAGGTCGTCAGGCGTCCCAGCAAACGCGCCAGTGACACTTGTCAACCCGCGGGACAGGTCGGAGAACGTGCAGAGGTGACCAGTGGCCAGCAACATTGCATTTCAGCACCAATACGCCATCTCGCATTCTCCCCCCCCTTGTTTATTGTGTTTCCTGTCCGTCGTAGGTATATTTTTTTTTCTTTAAAATATTAAATCATCTCAAATTGTTCACATATTATTGAAAATTTCGTTTTTTTTTCCTTTTATTATTATGTAAAATATTATATTTATAGCCAATGTGCTAATTTTTTTGAAATTATTATTGTTTATACATTTTTGTATTATTTTTGATTTATAATTTTTATATTATTATGTAAAATATTATATTTATAGCCAATGTGCTAATTTTTTTGAAACTATTATTGTTTATACATTTTTGTATTATTTTTGATTTATAATTTTTATATTATTATGTAAAATATTATATTTATAGCCAATGTGCTATTTTTTTGAAATTATTATTGTTTATACATTTTTGTATTATTTTTGATTTATAATTTATAAACATATTTTGATGTGAACAAAAAAATATTGTTTCTTTTTTTTTCGTTTTGTCGAGTGTATAATCAATTGTTACAGATTTAACGACTAAAATATCGTTGAAATATATATTTTAAATAAAAAAAAATCATCAGTCAATTATACAGAGTAGACCTGCAGTATAAACGCTACACGGATATTATAATATGTTCCAAGAAATATTTAAGACATTAAACACTAAAAGCGACAAAAACTGCTGAATAAATCATAAAATAACGCATTTTACCGGCGGATACGACATGGACAGTTATATTAACCATACAAGAATTTTAAATAATAATAATATAGGTAATATGCATTGTGTAGAACGTGCGAACGTCGAATAGTTAATACAAAATAATATTTAAAAAAATTCGAAATTGTATTTTACATAGGTAAAATAATAATATAATTTTCATATAATATAACAGTTGTATGTCGAAATAATATTGTTTGAAAACGTTTCAGTTTAGGTTTGAACCATTAAACCCCCGTGTATACGCGCATATATTTTCTATATGGTGGTTCGACCTTTATCGATAGTGGAAAATGTAATGAATTTCTGTAGCACGTCTATATAATATAATATATGCATGATAATAATATGAATATATAGTGTCTACGCGAAGTGTCAATAATAATAATAATAGTATGATTATGTGATGTTAAGTATAATCATTCATTGAGACATATTATTATGCAAAACTTTTAAATCTAAAGGCTTATAATTATGAGTTACTACCTACAAGTGTCTTTGGAAACTGAAAATGTTCCTAAACAGTTAAAAACAAATCAAAATATTTTTAAAATTGTATTGTGTATAGAAAATGCAAATATGAACAACCAGTGAAAATTTCATGTATAAACGTTCATTTGTTTTAGAGTTACACCAAAAACCAAAATCGATTTTCTCGAATACAGATTTTACGTAAAAATTCCCGTTTTTCCTTAATTTTTTTTTTGTTTTTCAAGGTGCTTTTGAAAACTACTGGAAAATGCTTACTTTCCATGCCCCAAAGTACCAACTAAATTCACTTTCCTATCAGAAAAGATACTGTTGAAGAAAATCTAAGCATTTTTACTGTCCTAAAAGGTGATGACGATCACAAAAAAAAAAAAAAACACATTATTGTAAAATCAATACATTCATCGTTCCACTCAGAATCTAATAAATTACAAAAAAGTTCCTATTAATAAATAATAATGTATTATATATTTATGTTATTTATACCTGAGAATTCTAATCAAAAGTATTCACACATTTTAATTTATTGGTAAATACGTTTTCAATAGAAACGCGGTCGTTAACTTTATCAAGTACGGAGTAAATTATTCACACTTTATAATATTGGTTTATTTTTATCTTCAGCATTTCACGAGTCTCTAATATGGTAATGGTATTGAGTAAATTTCATCTCTGAAGTCAAATAAATTTTGTATCGGAGTATCGAATAATTTTCGACTAATTGGCGTTGTATGGAAAAACGATTTATTGATCAAGTCGAGTTCTCGAGTAAATAACATTGGAATATTATATTACATCTAGGAGGTATAGGTACGCTGTCCGTATCACGAACATGATAGTGTGTACGGTCAAATATTTTGTCGAAAAATAAAACACCACCTTGGGATTATAATTCTGTGGGCATATCGTTTCGATATAATCAATGCGATAATTGATAATAATTGATTGACGCCGTCGCGCTTGTAACTGAATACGAAATGTTGGCTATTGACACGCAACAAGTTGCAGCGCCGGTAGGTCGTACTATGACGGGCGTGTCGTTGTAATTACATGGTAATTATATTATACAATAATATTCGGAGCCGAGTCGATAAAAATATATATAGTAACATATGTCGTGTCCGTATGTGTCTCTGTGTGCAGTACAATATTCCCACGAGATCGCCGTTTGACCGTATATGTACACAAATTAGCAAGACATACTATATATATATATAAATATAATATATTATATTATGGGTATCCGATATTATATTAGTATATCATCTCAAGGCGTAGAAGAGCCTCATTAAAAATTTTTAAAAAAACTTGGTTGGAAGGAAAAAAAACAACTGGAATAGTGTGCATAGATCATTTCGTTATCGAATGTTTCAATTATTAAAGAATATAATAGTAATAGTGGGTATATACACGTGTATACATGTACGGTCGTCGGTGTGACCTACGGGGCCTCGAATCTTCACTATACGGTCTGATGATTTAACAATATTATTTTATTTCGGTGATATTTATTAGGTGTTTGTTTTTGAAGGCACCTATGTATCCGAGTCGGATGTACGTTCGCGCTTTTTCCTCGAGGGCTGATATCGCACGGCTACGTGTACAAAACGTGTTGGGACTTGTGTTTACACTGTAAATATTATAATATGTAAGCGTGTACAATAATAATATATCACATTACTTATTGTATTTCAATTATGATTTCCAAAACAAACATTCTCAACAACGGCTCGGGGGCAATGCGCTGTGAAATCCCATAGAGTACCTACATTGAGTGTTTTGTAACCAATTATCGTCCGTCGTAAATTAAATAAACTTTAATCAATTATTATTATTATTATTATTAATATTAATATTATTATATTGGACGGTGACTATTATAATATCATCGTCGTCTTCACTCTTCAGTCGCTGGGGTATAGAAATAGAAGTCATTTGCATTTTATTAGGTAAAATAATTTTTGTAGGTTTTTATATTTAGAAAAACTTTATACATTTATAACTTACAAATTATAATATAACTATATACAAGTATAAATAGGTAATATACTTACACTATGTTATTTTTATATTAATTAATAATCATACCTATTTGGTTACGTCATAATATTACCTACTTAATCTACTATAAAATAAACATTACGAATCCGGAATGACTATTGTTTTTTGTTACTACTATTTGTTACCAGTTACTTGTATAGTTAAATATTATTACTAAGCCTATAAAGAAAATTGTTTGTGGATACATTTTGTTTTAAGTATAAACATTAACACTATATTAGTTATAACCTTAACTTTATAATACATTAAATCATAATACTATAATAGAACCTATAAAGTATTTATCGTTTGAGGATAAAATAATTATGCAATACATAAAATTGTGAAATATCGTATAATATAGAGTATAGACAAGGTATAAATGTATAATATAGTTGGGTGGTTATAATATAGCTTATATAAAGTTCAACAAGACCCAACCTTGTTCTTTGTAACTACTAACTAGTATGTGTATCTACTATATAGTGTATTATAGATTATAATATTATACTAATGTATAAACTGATTTACGTATATTAAAATCATTACATACGAGTACGTATTAGTGTATTACGTGTATAATATAGTATAACAACCGTTTTCACTATAAGGTAATCGATTGTCATTTCTTATTCAGCTTTATTTCGACTTTAACTTTAAGTAATAATACTACGTAGTTCTTATAGATACAAAGACCCTTGACTACTTTAGCACTACATGTTAACATAACAATACCGATAAAAATAAAATCTTAACGAATTAATACACTAAATAAATTAGTACAAAATTTGTATAATTGAATTATATATAATTATACACTGTGGCCTATGTGTACCTCGTACCTATAATACTGTAGTTTTGATTTGTTATCGACCTGGCCCCTGTTACGGATCGTAAAATATCATTATTTATATCGTAAGTAATTCGTAACTCTGTCCGCTGTCTGGCTCTGGACAAACGGAAACGCTATGTTCTTTGTATACATATAATAATATAATATATACGCTGAACGTGTAATGAACATTGAACAGCATTAATTGTTTTAAAATAATTAAAATAACACATTCAATAGGGACATTAAAAAAATATACTATAACATTATATTTCGAAATCAAGTCGATAAAAAATATAAGTATACCATAGGGTCACCGAACCAACTGATTTATAGTGTTTAGTACTTATAAGAAATCTAATATACCCATGGTATAAAATGCATTTTTGTGTGTCAAATATTATATTATTAAAATATCTAATTACAAAAAAAAAATGAACATATATAAATA
The DNA here is from genome assembly GCA_008086715.1 of Sitobion miscanthi. Lineage (NCBI taxonomy): Eukaryota > Metazoa > Arthropoda > Insecta > Hemiptera > Aphididae > Sitobion > Sitobion miscanthi. The sequence continues at coordinate 9,875,337 of CM017799.1, read as the reverse complement.
AAAATAATATAGTCAACTAATATATTTATTTATTGATCCCGTAGATATAAATTAAAAAAAGTCATTGTGTATAGTTTTGTATACAGTTTGTAAGAGTATAATAGTTTAGCAGCGTTATATTTTTGAAAAAATTTTCTTATTAACTTATATAATTTTTCGCGCAATCGTGCTAAGATATTATTTATATCAAAAAAAATATGTATTTCTTAGATGAGAAATTATCAAATATTAAAAAGAAATTTAAAATCGGATAACAATGAAAAAAAAATAATAATTATATTAACATTGACATTTTAAAAGCTGAAAAAAAATGAATTATAATGGCAATTAACAACTATATTTATAAAAACTGTTTACCTATATAATAATGGTATTATGAATTATTATAACAACAAAATACATAAAAAAATAGGCACTAGGTAGTAGGTATGCGTGCGCTGGTTCAAGACCTATAGTGACGTGACTGAGGTCTCACGACAATGTATGTGGGTGCCCGTGGACCGATGGAAACTAAGCAATGTCAAAGTGAGCACTTCTATTCATTATAATAATATAAGTATAATAATAATATATAAGTATATTATAACCAAAGTGAACACGAAGCAGGCGGCGTAATAAGGATACGGTTTGGAGACGAGCAATAAACGATTATTTACGTGCTCCTCAAGTCACAATGTATAATGAAAAATCATATTAAACGTGCGTTATAAATTATAATAATATTGTTATACGAATGCCGCTCCTCGCTTGCATATTATATACAGTATTATGTAGGACGGCTGCTATATGGACGACGCACGATACGATACTGAAATTCCCAAGTGGTTGTCATCTCACCGCGGTATATTATATAGGGGAAAAAATGCGACGATCATAATATTATAGATTTACGGGAAACAACTACCACGTCGATGGCGAGAAGCAACTAAATAATAAACATGATAATATCGTATTGTGAACTATAATATTATAAAGAACAACTAAAAAATCATACAGTTTCCTTTATAAATCGTGCGTCCTATTTTCCCATCTATACGATATTACTCATTAATAATGTATAGACTATGTTATTGTCTGTATAGCCATTGTGGCTACGGTAACCTACAATAGTTTATATTATGTTTCCGGTATATAATTATTATATTGAATGTAGATTGAACGCCTTACCAACGCCACATTAGATAATAAAATGGTTTGACGATTAGCCGCCACATTAGACAATAACCAAAACCGCGATATGGTCATAATATTATACCCAAGTACGCGTATTTAAATATTGACAAGTCCCGTATAATACCTACGGATAAAAACGTTTAATGTAATATTAATTCAGCAACAAAGTTACACGAACAACGTTTTTAAATTACATGACAGCTAAAACGTTTTTCCGTCGAATTCGTGTGTATAAAATTAATCAATACGTTCCTTATACCGCATTATTATTATTATTATTATGTATATTTTCTTTCGATGAAACTAATAAAATATCCGTTCGAGTTAAAAAATATGTACGAGGCATACATAGCACATTGCATGATAAACAATATAAGAGTTTACTGAAACAGAGAGATGCACGCAATATAATATGCGGACAGCGAAAACGAGTCTGGTAAAATCGAGATGCTTGTAAAATATTCGACATAGCATAATAATATTACACTATCGAACGTTAGAACGGCTCACATAATATGCATCGATAAAAACGTAGTCGGACAGCTGTCGGCGGCGCGGACGCATAAACTCGATATTCGCATGTCGCAAAATCGCAACGTCTATGAAAATTACCCATCATCTCCCCTCCCTCCTCCCACGAGACGCGTATATACACCACCCTAATAGGCTGACTATCAGTGTTATTATGTTTTTACTCTTCAGAGCTCGAAATGTAACATTTATACCGAACAATGAACGTAGTAAGTTTATACGAAATTGGTCTGTGGACAAGAATGATAAACTTTTTTCCTTTGTAAACCGGATCTGCTTATTGGTCAATCCCGAGCTCTTGCTTTAGCACATCCTTGGCATATAAATTAAAAGCACAATTTCATTAAACTTCTGTTCTTAGATACAAAGCATATCGCATTAGTACACAAGCATAATATATATAATTTTGCGATACCAGGATTACTTATCAAGTCTATAATTAAAAAGAATTGTTAACGAAAAGTAACGATAGTAATACTATTGAGTATTATATTTATTCTATCAATGGTAAATGGCAATACTTAAGTAAGTGTAGTAACACTCTTTTGGTTTTAACTTATTTAATTTAAATGTTTATGAAATTAAATATCAGTCATGTTTAATGCTTATGTTATAAAATAATCAAATAATATTATTTATTATAAATTGTAATATTAAATATTTTCATTCATGATGAGATTAATAATTAATATTAATTTAAATATTCGTCTTTGCTATTCATATATACAGTTTTATCTACATTTATTTTTTAGGGAAGGTGTGCGAAATAATAGGATAGCCTCCCTATGTTTTACAAGATGGATCAACAGCCACCCTTGTCATGGCACCCTTGATTACATTTAAGAAGAATTTACTATATAATAGCAGGTCTCTATATCGCCCAATGTCCTTGCGATAAATACATTAAATTCAAATATGATATCAAAGATCTGATCAGTGACCTAACGCCTAATAATATTATTGTATATGTATTGATATTTGTAATCATAGTTAAAATTTAACCGATAATTTGATACTTTTTTATTTGCAGAGACGCTCCGCAATCCCACCAAAGTTGGGAATTTAGGGACCCAATTAACAATGTTTGTTTACGGACTCACAGAAGACACAGATGTAATTACTTCTGATTGTTTTATTTTTTTATTATAATATACTTAATTACTTTAATATGAACTACGCGATTAATAATTATCCATTATTCGTATCCGTGCATTTATGAAGTAGGGTTTGTAGGGTCAAAAAAATGTTTGTATTTTAATCGCGCGCGTTCACGTTTATACCTATTTGTGATATTAAAATATATTGGACGATATGGTGTCTAATATATGCGATATGCTATAATCTATATTGTAATATAAAATACATACGAAAATAACATTTGGGCGTTAGCATGTCTGCGTGTATAATAATAATAATACTAATATAATATAATGTCCTCCTGTTGTGTTATAGTCGTTTAACGTTATTTTGTATAAACGTCGCTGCTCTCCGGCGACGTGACACGACTGCAACTGCACGCGAAACTAAATATTATTTGTGTGATGAACGACGACTGTATCATGTGACATTGAGATAAATTATATGTATGCTATTCGAGATTTGTAAAAAATTAAATGGAGCAATAAGAGCATAATATAGTTTCAAATAGTAATATTATATATTTTAAAACAATAATTTTGTGTTCACTGTACATTATTATTTCTGTTTACCTACTCTTGAAGTCCGTGTGGTACGGTAGTACGGTACCTATACCTGTAGCTACCTACTATATAATATAATAAATACACTTCTATAGTAATAGGACAATGGATTTTATCTCTCCACGGGGCACGGGAGAGGGTTCGTGTGCACACGAATCTAGGATAATACGAATATCGTAACCTATCAAACAGATTATTCGTCGAGTTTTGGCTAAGTATTTAAATTGTACACACTACACGTTTAATATGATGGTGTTGCATTTTTGCCTAGTGTTATAATGTTATAAACAGTATAATCAGTGCCGGATTGGTTATAGGCGAGCTACCGAGGAAATCTCGGTGGGCCGCTTAAAGTTCGGGCCGGTCGTGTGAGTGTGAGTGAAAATAAATTCATGTTTAAAATACGATTGGGCCACCTATAAGCTCGTAATAATTATAGACGTAATTTTGAGCTTCTGAATATGTGAATGGGCCGCTTAGAAGTGAAAATCTCGATGGGCCGATACATACCAATCCGGCCCTGAGTATAATATATACTAGGTAGTAGGTTGGTTACCTAGTTGGCTACCTTTATATACTTTCGTACTGTACATGGGTGTATCATTATGTGTTGATTTAAAGAGACCAGATATTTATTTCGTGAAAGCGGGACACAGATATCGCATGCCCACCCAAAATCTGAGAAAGGGATGAGCATATTATATAAATAGGAGGGGGTAGGAATAGTGGGGTTCTGCAGCCTGCAGGTGAGGAGAGCTGAAGTACTTATAAAATACAAGTTAAAACCATAGTAATAATTTTAGGTCATAAAACTAATAATTTCCTAATAAATAAATCTTTTAAAATATACAATTCTTTATTAGGACAGCCCTTTGTGTCTTTAAAAATTAAAATTATAATAAAGTAAACCACACATACATATAAATTAGTAAGTACCTACATGTTAATGTTAATCAGTTTTAGTTAAGTATTAAATATATTTATATTTTAAATATTTTTGTGATAAACTGTGAAAATTAAGATTAGGTACATTGAAATTGTGAAATCGGGACGTTTAGTATTAAACCCGGCGATTGTGAACTGCGCCCAACGTACAGGTAAACACGAAATCATACACGTAAACTGCGCCCGAGTTCTTATTGTGAGTAAAAGGGTGATATGTAAACTGCGCTCGAGTTTTATCAAATGTAAAAAGGTGAAATATGTTACATAATTTGTAAACTTTTAAAAATTGAATAGCTATATTTTTGTAATAATTAATAGAATAAAATTAAAAACATATTGTTGATACATATTCTGCAAAATTAAACAAAATATTATAGCATAATGATATTATAGTGACTTTAATAATTCAAAAGTTTTATATATTTTACAAACGGCGCACAGCTTAAGTTGCATGTACCTTTTAATATGAATAAAAATTTGGGCGCAGTTTACATTGTACCTTTTTAATATGGATAAAAATTTGGGCGCAGTTTACATTATACCTTTTTAACATAGATAAAAATTCGGGCGCAGTTTACGTATGCCCTTAAAACCGGCACATTTATTTTACAATTTATCAGGACACCCGTGACCCATTATACTGATATATTGGTAGGTAATGCTGCCTAAGTTGGGAAGTCTGGTCACACTACATTGTAAGTAATATTATACATAAATGTATTACCCAACTGGTCGATTTTCGTATTTGTCGAATATATAATATATAGATTTATGTATAACAATACACTATGGTAATGTAATACAGCGCTATGCCGCTATATTGTACATGATATATTGTGTAACGGTGACTATATTATTATGTATGATAATACTCGGTCCGGTGGATTTTCTAAAATATTATTATTATAATATTATAATATATAAGTTATAGTATTATATAGGTATGATGATATAGTAGTCTGGCCGGGGCAATTATCGGGAAAAAGAAAACCCGGTCCCGCCGCACCTGTTGTTTGCGGGACGACCATTAAAAATAAGAACGAGAACAACACGGCACCGACGACGACTTGTCGAACACCTCTGTTAACGTCCTGCCCGCGCGCTGGACACGACACATCCGAACACGATAAAGCTTTATTACACACACGCGCGCCGCGTCGTACAATATCGGAAATGGCGTCCTATCTTCCCAAACATGTACCTACCTATATAATAATATGTATATTATTATTATTATACCATCGTTACCCGCTTGTATTTTATTGTTTGGCGCCCGCCGCCGATCACCGTGTGCCGGTAAATTATTATTATACATATACCCATGGAAGGCATTTATTCGTACGGTATACACTACATTATACTCGCGCGTGTAATCTCGAGAAAAATTCTCTCTTTTTTTTTTTTTTTCGGTGTGAATGTGTTCGATTCTTTCTTTATTAATATTATTCACACAAATACCGTCGGTCGGAGCACCATAAAACGTCGCCCGAACCAGATAACGCTATTAGAGGGCCATATCGTCGGGCTCGCGCGAGCTAGCGCGCCGGCTAATTAGTTAGGTCGGTCGTCGTGTTCTCCACTTGCCGCCGCGGCAAAGGTGACACACACACACGCACACACACACACACACACACACCAGTACACCAGTACGCCACACTCGTACTCACGAGCGACCGGTTTTCGGCCACTGCAGCCGTTAATCAAGTGCCGCGACGCTGCAGCTCACGCGTATAGCACAACCACGAAGACTGAATAGTGAGAGAATAATATAAAAAGAAAAAAAATCCGAACACAAGGACGAGCTTTGTATTCAACGACTAATATTTACATATATATACTATATTATATTGTACGGGATTTGTTGCTCGTTATTATATTAATTTCACGTTTATTCATACACCCGGACTCGGTCTCCGAGATGATTGCCAACGGATTGTCAACTGGTATGTTATTATACCTACTTACGAAGGTCCGGAGACAAATTCAATGGATGGTACCGTACGGGTACCACTAATTAAATTGATGCCAACGATAATGGAATCGTGATGTCGCTCGGTGTGGAATCTTTTTATAGTTTATATTATTATGTATACGGGTACCGTGATTTTCGTCGATTTGTTACTATTATTACATGTATATGAAAATATTGACATTATTAAATAATAATCGTTCTTCATTTTCAGCTATAGTGGTAATTACAAAAGTGATTTACGAGATTTTTATTTTTGTTAAAAACTAGTATCGAAAATGGGTTGTAGATGAATTATATCACTAAAATAAAAATTGTGAACTACAAAAATCATTTCCTAGAAGTAATCGCAGTTTGAAAGGTTGTTCACCATTTGTAGGTTCAAAGTCTTGTATTTGTTATTAATATTTTTGTAATATTTTAATTATATTAATATAATAATAATATAATATATCCTACGGACAACTGAGTATGTAGTCTTATGTACCTATAATTATTATTAAGTATAATAGAATCTATTTAAATAGATAATTATATACCTATTATATATTTCATCAATAATTGTCTGTCGCGTGTGCATCGGCAAATGTCTTTACTTTTTTTTTGTCTTCTATCTATAATAATGGTTAGTAAGTACCCATGGAATTTAATTATTTTCCAATTCTTATAACGAGTTCACATAAAGCAATTCTTGTAACGACGATAAGCCGATTTTACGATTGTGAATTTTATGTGAATATGTGATGGTTATAAGAACGTAGGTTTATTGCTGATGCCACGATGCGGTTATTTCCAATTATCAATGCTGAAAAATTTATTTTCATCTTATCATCATAAACTAATGTTGCGGGAGTAAAAAAAAAACTGTGGCGCGAAAAATGCTGACTGTCGACATTGTTTTATTGTTGATAAATTTCATATTTTAATAACACGAGTAATGGACGAGGTCGCAATCACATTGTTTCGAGTCCGGTTATCACTGCGGGTGACCGTCTACACCCCATACCACTAACTTAACACAGCTTATAAAAAAACAATTGGACGTGGGCGGATAAAACTGTTGTCAAATTTCATAGTTATTTTTATTTTGTAGTAAATCTTATACCGGCTATATACCATAATATTTTAAATGCATTACATTATGAAATCGTGTTATCATTGTAAGGAAGTCGTTACGTAAAATATGATTTTTATGTTCCCGATAATATAATATTGATCAATATGCAATTACATACAAATACAGGATGACACTATTATAATGAGTGTCTTACATTAAATGGATCACTCCGTAGAATCTATTACGTATAATTTATTGTCATAGTAATTACTAATTAAACCCTGTATTTTTTAAATAAAGTAAGATCAATAAATATAATATTTGCATTTCATATTTTTATTTTATAATTATTTGTAAGTATATTATATATTTGTTTTAATTTAATACATATACGTAAATTATTTATAACTCAAAAAATGTTTAGATTTAATTTAATTTGTTTTAGAAATATTCACTGTCAAATAAAATATGTTGATTTCTTAAAAACACACGGTTTTTTTATGATGAAACCAACAAAAGTTATGGGAACAAATTGTATGATAAGGGAATCACTATTGAAATGTATAAATAGTTGCAAACAGTTAAAATTACAAAAAATTAAAAGTAAAAATGATAAAATTCGATTATTAAAAACTAAAATGTCTGTATTAAACGTTCAAAAGAGAATTAAAAATTATGAAGCCGGTGAAAACGAAAAATATTGTAACTATAAACCAGTTGATTTGTCAAAAACAATCATAGCTAACAAGATAGTGAAACACTGCAAAATTAAAACTAATGAACAATATCAGTGTCCAAACAATATGGAACCTAAAAAAAAAACCAAAAAAATTCCATCAAAAATTTTTAGTCGAAAATTTTCAAAGTATAAAGATGTTCAACAAAAGTTAAAAGCTAAATTCAAATCTAATTACAATAGTAGTGGCAAATTTGATCAAAGCTCAACTAAATATAAAGCATACGTAAACAAAAATAAAAATAAGAAAAATAAATCATTTTTGAAATATTCTATGTGTAGTTTTGGTTTTAATAGAGAAGTACTAAAAAAAAAACGTACCGTGTGTCCAGAACTTCCAGGGAAAGGGACTTATAATCATCGCTTTGCGTATGATGACGCATTGCAGTTACAACGGAAAGGTATTGAGGTAGACGTACTATATAAAGTGAAAAATAAAACTGACTCTATTTATGTCATAAATGGAGAATTTCTATGGACAAAGAATAAACGATCAGCTATATCATCCAAAAAACCTAAAGCAGTTATAAATACTGCAGATAAAATAAAAAAAGAGCAAAAACTTACTGAATCGCTAATATCATTATCATTACAAGAAAAGGCTGAATTGGCTAAAATGCTAAAAGAAAATGCACTGAAAAAAAGATTAGCTAAAATGGCTTTGTTACAGAAAGCAGAAGTTGAAAGAGAAAAAAAACTAAGACTTGATGAATTTATAAGGAAACGAGATTTGGAGAATATAGAGAAGGACCTTCGTACTAAAGAGTTAAGCAAAATGTTAACAGAAAAATTATTGAAAAAAAAAGCAAAGGATGAAAAAAGAAATCAGAAACAAATAGAAATAGATATTGCAAAATGTAATGAAAAGGAAAAATTAAGACGACTGAAATTGCAACAAAATATTGCGTCAATAAATAAAAATAATGATGATATGAATACCACAAATAATGAACAAGTAATAAACCAGAAAAATGGCTACGATGGACTTAAGGTATAATACAGTTATTTAAATAAGTTTTTAATATTTTAATAATATAGAATCATATATACCTACACAAATACACTGCATATACACTGCTATAATACCAATGGGTAATTCCCTCACTCACGCGCTATCAGTTATAAAATAATTATCTATCTTAAACGTTACTTATCCAAAACTGATTTTACATGTTGTAAAAATTATAAAAAAAGAAAAACGTGTTGATCTAGTCAGTAGTACTCACAGTACATTTTTTATGTTTAAAATCTAAACGCTTTTCGTGTGTATTATATTGTATAGAAAAAATTTTAAAATATTCCATATTTTTAATAATAATTATAATATAGTTATGTAATTTGTATTCAATGGTATCATACAAATTATAAACAAAAAAATATTCGATTTTCATGAGGCTAAACAAAATTCATGCGTGAGCCACCTTGAATACTGGGGTTGAACAAAGAAGCTAAAAACAATCTCCTATGGGCTCTGAAGGGAATCCAATTGATGTAACTCTTGTCTTTTATTGAAGTCGACCTAGTATAGTTTTCGAGATTAGCCGTTGGCAACAGTTACTTGCATTCATTATGGTAGCGCGTTTTCGTTCGTTTGCACGAAATTCCTACAGTCATACATTTTCTTGTCGCGTCATCAAAAAAAGTTATTCGTTCGTGTCTCATACTATAAATAAAAGTAGTTAGGTACTTATCTAGTTATATAGTACCTAAATAGTATAAATTATAATCAGTGGAGTGCCCAGGAATATCTGGGTAAGCCGGGAAGGGAGGGTTGGCCACACATTTTTATAAAGTTCGAGAGGTGTAAGGGTAACGCCATGACCCGGGACTAGATTATTATAATATATAATTTTTATATTAAGAGGACACTACCTATACATTTGTTTTCTCCGTCTTCCACACGCACGACATAGCAAATTGTCGTTCACTAATTTCAATAGTGTGCTGTTAGTTGATACTAGAGCGAATTGACCATAATTAAACTTTTGGGTAAGAACATTATCTGTGCTTAAGCGTTGGCGATTTTTAAAAATTTATTTTTTCAAGCAGGATATGAGTATGTGAAATATCAAAAATTAAAAATGCTCATATTTCGCTTGAAAATTAAAATAGCGAATAAAAGCCAACGCTTAAGCACGGATAGAGTTATTATATAAAAAATTGATAATAGGTCGAATCACTCTAATATAAAAACTAACTGCACACTACTGAAACTAGTGAACGAAAATTTGGTATGTCATACGTGTATAAGACGGAGACAACAAATGCATCCTCTTGGCTCTTAACATCTATACCGGATGAACGTTTAAATTAATTCGAAATAATGAAAAATACGAAATACAATAAATTATACAATTTGTTATTACTTATTACATGCGGATTTATTATTGTATTGAGTAGGTAGGTATCTACTTGTTTTAAAATTAACTATACTTTGTATTAATGTATTGTTTATGAGATGTTTAATATTAGTTTGATTTTAAAATATTTTGTCTTGTTCAATTTTAAAAAATTGTTGTATACAAATTTTAATTTAAGTTATTACTTAATCAGTAATCATATCTAAATAAATATAAAGTCAAGGTCTTAATCTTAAAAGATTTAAATTTTCGAGAGCCTATAAACATTATTAAAATGTTTGTGAATATGAATAATGTATGCAAAATGTTGTTGAAAAATTCCTAAATAAAAACCATTTTTAGTAGTGTAGATACTTAAAGTTTATGAATTGTGTTTTTCGATAACTTAACTTTTATTAATCATCATTGATTACAATCACCATAAACATGTCTTTTTTTGGGCATGGACCAGTTGCGCCTAAAATAAAATTTGTATTTTAGGGTCAGTGTTCCAATTGGCAATTGCGCTGCTTATATTTTAGGTCAGTTTACCAATTACGCTGCTTATATTTTAGGTCAGAATACCAATTGTGCTGCATATACTTTAGGTATGTTTATATATATTATCCATTAGGTATATTATAAATTTACTAACTATTATTGACGTTCATTGCATAACAATTGAAAACATTTACAGACAAATCGTTTTTATTAAATCTGAAAATAGCTATTTATTTATATATATACACTGAAAATATACTGTAATATAAAATAATATTAAAATAGTGATTTATTTATTTGTAATTATAATAAGTTTCCGTATAATATTAGATTATAATACAATGTATGTCATGTATTATTAATGTTCATGTTCATTATATTTCAATAAAAATATTATTTTAATATGTGCAATTAAATAAAATGAATATTAAGTACCCCGAAAATTACCGAGCGCAATTGATATTATATCGACCCAGAAAATGACCAAGGGCAATGGATATATAAAAAGGTCATTTTAAGCGCAATTGGTAAACTCCTCCTTTTTCGCCTATCCGCGGCATAAGGGTGCACCACTTTCGTAAAGATTGCCTCTATTATATTTTATACCTACCTACTATAATATTACTCTATTATGTTATAATATAAAAAAATGATTTATTATAGGTACAATAACATTTTATGATTCATTTTGTAATATATAATACCTATTGCTTTGTAGTGGACATTATTTTTATTATTTCTTTAGGTCATTACTGATTCAAACATTATTAATGATATCGGACGATGGGCATTACAGAATGATGGCATCTTTAACATGTCATGGTTAAAAATTGTAGCTCGTCGGATTGATTCCTTGGATGGGCGAGTAGATACAATATACGAGAATAAATGGATGCAGATTGCCATTGATAAAGTGGTCGATGTAATGACAGAGAAAAAACTGATGTCTGATTTTTATAAAAAAGATTTAAGTCACCGAAAATTGTTGTGCAATAAAAGTGTCCAGGTGAAGTTTACCTTAATTTATATTATAACTCATAAGTTAGTACTTAGGTACCTAACGTGTTAAAAAAAAAAAAAAAAATTATTTATATTATTACCTATATTAAATGTAAAGAAAAAAGTATTGTATTTAGTATTTCTATAAGTATAAAAAAGGAGAAATATTTATTGGGTAGGTAGTGAGCGAATTAAACGATTAAGGTTAATAGTTGCTTATGGCTATACTAATTACCAAGTTATTTGTGAACAAAAATTACAAAATATATATTAATTATTATGGTTATATAATTTAGGTAGGTATATTAAATATATATGAACATATTTATATTGGTAATAATGTTATAATACATTTTTATATAATCTCCGGAAAAACTTTTTCGATTTGAACTAAAAATATGTTTTGTATATATAAAATTATCACTCAATAACAGCTGAAGTTATTAATGCATATATTTCAGACATAAATAATTGTTCAGGTTATATCGTCATAAATTTAACCGTCTCCAGACCACTACGCGCTACTCCGTACATCGATTGTAATATATTATACATTTATATCGGCAGCAGTTGAATATAGGAGTGAGTACCTAATATATACCTTACTCTGTCGATAAGAACTTCCGGTAGAGTTATTCCATATTTGTATAGTTTAAGGCGAACGGTCGTGAAAAATAAAAATATAATTTAAGATAAAAATAATTTATAAATTTTATTTATTTTTATTTTTATTGAATATACAGGCAGGAGCCCTTTTGAATAAATTCAATAGGCATTAAAATATAATTTTTAATTTCCATTTTATAGGGATTACAAAAGAAAATATTATTTTATGAGTTTTGAGTGATAAATAAAATAACAATACGAAATAGATTAGGTACCTTTGGCTAATTAGTATTTATAATTTATGTAAACGACAATTAAATAGTATATTTTATACGATAGTCGATAATAATGAAATGATAAATTTAATTTTGATTATATAAGAATAATATTATTAAAAACTCAATTAATTACAAAAAATTATATTTGTTTAAATACGTTTACACTCTGTTAGTTATTAATTATTATTATTATTATTATACATTGATATTTCCAACGGTGTCGTATAATAGAACGTCTATACACTTTACTTCTATAGTTCTACGGTACCTACCTAATAAGATAAAATATTGAAAATATTCAAATGTTAAAATTATAATAATATTTTGAGACTAGTCTCCGTTAATTTTTATATGGATTCAACAATAAACGGTATAGTTATAACTTATAATATGTCACGTAATAGATATATAAAGATTAAATCATCAATAAATAAAATTGAATAAATTTAGTTTCATGGAGTAATATATAAAATGTACAATATTTCTATTTTCTTATACTTTACGGAATAAGATAATTATCTCAAAATGTATTTTATGGAGTGGATAATTCTGTTGTAATTGTTTCGTACCGTGACAAAGTTTACCACTCAAATTATAAAATGGATTTTAGGAGCATTATAGTGTTTACTCAAAAACCATGTTTTCTTTATATATCTACATACGCTATATTTAGTATTTGTGATGGTGGTTGAAATTTGAATGGGTGGCTAAAATTTATTGTAAAACCAAATACAATGGCTCAGAGTATAAAATAATAATAGAATTCGTTTGTATTGTTTTATATTGTGTACAGGTATCTCCTAGTTTTGCAATAAAAAATAAAAGAATGATAAAATGCCACAAACGTCATACTTCAATCAGCATTCGCAAGTCTCCTAAGTTCTCCGGTTGTCCGGGTGATGGTCAAGGCGTTAGAAAACTGCACAAGGTGATTAAAACAGAAGGCAGCTATTTCCAAGTGATCAGCGTGGATGCCTTTGGGTCATATTGTTGCAAGGAGTGGATGAATTAAATTTGGAATCGTGTGGGTAAACCGGAAGTAACGGAAATAATATAATATGCTGCTATTCTAATTTTGAATGTCCGTCGTGTTTAATAAATTATAATACTCGTCAGATATTATGTTTTATTACGCTAAAACAAATCGATCTGTGCCTATTCTCAGGTTTGTACACGATCAATACATCTACGAGTATACCTAGGTAGAATATTAAATATAAATATGATAAATATAATATATTAATATATTATAATAAGATATATTGATATACCTATTGGCTATTATTTATTATATTATCTATCCACCAACCTGGTAGATGACACCTAACCTACTATATACTATACTTATACTCTGATAAGTCTGATCTAAAGGGTAGGTATCTACTATATAGTTGCAACTAGCACGTATATAGGGTAGGTCGAGGGTTCCCCCTCCCCCTAAAACTACTATGAACCCTTCTAATGTTAATGACCGGTAACTTATTGACCTTATTAAGCTGGTTACACACTGAGCGGTTTATCCACGCGCGGTCGCGGTTTTTATCCGTGGTGGATAACCACCAACAACTAAATATTATTGGCATATTCATATGCATATTTGTGTGTGATTTTAAAAAAAAAGCAAAACAAATGAATTATATATATAATTATTTAAAATTCTTTAAATATTATTTGTCCTACATGGCTACAGGCTACATGTACAAAAATATAGAAGAGATAGTTTTTGAAATAGGTACCTAGGAATATTAATGGGGACATCTTGAGTGTGTCTCGTTTTTAATTTTTACCTTTTTCATAGAACGAGTGCGTCCACCTTATTGACAAATTATATCCAGTTGCCTGAGTGCACCCACAGTGAAACAATCAGTTATCAAATTAAATTGAATAGCTCAAGTGCGTTTAAAACTCAAACTTGTAAAAATGGGTCATAAAATAAAATAAATAATAAGAAGTAATAAGCATATATTCTTAGGGAGTAAGCTACATCTACTCGTGGAGTCATGGGTGCACCCTAAGTTCAGAAATGAACTGGGATACACCCGGGTTATGTAAGCAAATATGACCTTTTTTCTAGGGACGCACTCGGGAGATATCTTATTCCGGACGCACACATTAAATAAGTGTCATTTGTGAGACTTGGGTAAAATACTTTTTAAAAGTATTTCAAATACATATTCCGAATACTTAAAAAAAAGTATTCAGAATATGTATACGAATACTTTATGATAATAAATTCCTAAGTATTTGGAATACTTTACTTTTTTAATAGATTTAGATTCTAATAGCAAAAATATTATTTTTTCAATTCTGTGTTTATAAATGAACATTATTTCAATCTCGATAATACACACCTATCTGGCTATCTATTAGTTAAAAATTATATTCAAATTAATAAAGTTAATAAGTAATAATTAGTAATATAATATAAGAGTATACTAATATAAGAAAAAGTATTCCGAATACTGTACTCAGAATACTTGTAAAAAGTATTCGAAATACCGTATTGAATATTTAAAAAAATAAAAGTATTTAAAAGGTATTCGGAATACTTTTTAAGTATACAACACTATATAGAAATCTGTGATCATCTGATGATCTGCTGATCTGTAAAATTGCATGTCTCACTGCTTCAACAGTTCAAGCGACAATCGTTTTTAAGTGACGCCCGTTTTTTGTCAACTCTGCGTAGTATTCAATAATTATTCATTTATTCAAGCCAAATTAATTAACAATTAACAGCTACTGCTCCCACACAACGAATCCCGTCAACAAATCTGGACGTACGGAATATGATACGTTTGAGTGTTTGACACCTGTTAGATTCACTGAAACCTATTGCATAAACTGGAAGTGGTCTTTTAGAAACCTAAAAATGATTTTACATTTGGACATTTAGTATTTATTTTAATAATATAAAAATTAAGGTAAATATTTTCATAAGTTTTTAATACCAGTACGAATTTTTTTGTATGATAATTGATAATATATGAAGAAGACAACTTGCTTATAAGTATATATTTTTACTCAGTTTAGGTAGTTATTTCAGTTGCAATGTGAGACAATTGATTGTGTATGTGGAGAGTTTACAATGCTACAGCTTGCTAATTGTTATCCAGAAAAGGCGGAATTTGGAATAATAAGTTCAGAAATTGTATTCAAATTTTGTTATCCAAAAATTTACAATTTCATCGAAGGCTTTCTAATGATAAATGCCATGACAACTCATGAAGTTCTCAAATCAAATACCAACATGAAATTCCATCATCAAACAATCTACTACTGTGAATGTAGACTGAACAACGTAGGTTGGTATATATTTCATTGAAAATTACTGATTTAGTTAATTAATTAAGTTATTATACATTTTTCTATTTTTTTCTGTAATATATAAATAAGTAACCCATTATTATATAATGTAAAAATGTTTTTATACTAAACCGGACATAAATATAAAATATATGAAATGATCAGCGTTATGACTAAATAAACAGGCATGATCACCAAAAAACCAGACTTGGCAGTAACAGTAAAATTCCTATAAAATAAACCGTTGCGGGAATAACATTTTTTTCCATGAGATTTCCATGATATTAGTTTTTCTTCCAAGTCTGGGGAAGTATAAAATATGCGTTCAGTTATCTAGCGATCATCCCTGTTTATTTACTTTTTAGTCATGATCAGTGTTAAATGTCCACTTAGGGTTAATTACGACAAATTATAGTGGTATGTCCATACATAAAATATGGGTATGTCAGCAACTCGTGATACGCATGTCTGTGACGTAAGCATTTCTTCAACAGGTTGACCGTAGATTGGTGGTGGAGTTTTCGGCGGCGGCGGCGGCTATTGAGGTAAGGACGGCGGTGGGACCCATGATAACCGGAGAAATGCTTACGTCACAGTACAAAGGTGGGCTGAGGGTGGGTGCGCGATATGTTTCTAAACTAGTAATATTGAATAATTTGTCATGGGGTTAATACCACCGAATATATATCATATGGTAGGAGTATCAAATGTCATAATTTTAATGTATAATACAATATATTTTATTCCATATGATCAAATGGTTAGTAATAGTTTCAAGTTTCAATAGCTCAATAATTAACGCCCAATCAAACAAATTTAATTTGCATAGAATTATAAACAATTGACTTCCATAAAGCTGGATTAACAGATTCAGGTAGGTATATACTATTATATTTTTTTAAATTGTCATTTTTATTATTGAAATAATTAAAATGTATTTTTGTCGTTTTTAATTTGTAGTTTGTGAAAAGATTTTGATATCAAAATGAAAAACACTTTTTGGAGATATTTGGAGAATCCATTAATTTATGAAATTATTCTTCATTCAACTGTTATATAAATTCATTTTAAGCAATTTAACTAACTCAGTAAGTCTAGTTATATATAGAATAAGTGAGTAAATGCAAACATTTTAATTTTTACATTTATAATTATTATTTTAGATGTGTCATGTTATTTTAAATTCAATGGAGACATTCAAATGAGTAATATTTCATTAAAATAAAATATATCTATTATTGCTGAATATATCTAACTTATTAAACCAATAAGTTATTTTGCATATTGATTATTGAGTAAGTTTTACTATAAAAGTATACAAGTATTAAGTAAACTCTTAAAAAAAATACGATAGTCAACTCCTTTTGGGTGTAATTCACTGCAGTAAGTGCAACTCAGCAACCCTGGTAGGCAATCTGACTGTTAGATCGTGGACAAAGTTCAATTCTTACACCTTGACAGGCAATGTTTGAAAATTCCATTTTATGCAAGCTTTTACATGATTTGCCCGAATAACCAATAGCGACCAATAATAAATAAAAACTTATTTCTACAAATTATTTCTCCTATCACCAATATCAACCATTATATTGTATGTATGTATACAATTTACATCTACAATTTTATATGGTTCACAATAAAGATGGTCTTTTTATTTATTTTTGTTAGAAAAAATCATTCTTTGTTACTAACAATTAATTATTGTATACTACCTTGGCCTCAAATTATAAAGTAAAGTAATAAATGAGCTTTTTTTAGTCATAAACTATATTAATACTTATAATTTCATAGTTGAAAAACAGCAATACAATGCATGATGTCTTAAAAATTAATTAATATAATTATTTCAAAGAGTTTACTTTTAAAACATTTTGTCCTTAGTAGCTAAGTTATTTGTGAAGAAATTTAATTTTACGTTTTATTGTCGGATAATTTTATCAGAAGTTATATCATTGGATATTTGTATTGATATCCATAACAATAAATTAAATATAATAGATTCTAACTTATCTTAATTAACAAATTTCACAAATGATATTGCATACACACCTATCAACAAATAATTATTTCTGTTGCAGATATCCAGAGTTTCACTAGACATTTCAAATTAACACTGGTAGTAAAAAATATTACAGGTACCTATAAAAATATTTTTCTTACAAAACCTCTTATACAACAGGTGTAAAATAAAATTAGATTAGAATTAATATCATAGGGAATAAAGCTATTAAATAATATATTCTCCATAATATATTCCTTATATGACCATTTTTAAAAATGTTTGAAGAATTTTCTTTCTATTATTGTTTTAATTAATTCTTGACTACCAATTACTACACATTTTCTAGAATGGTTTTGTCTTAATGGTTTTAGCTTACATTGATTTAATACTATTTTGCAAGTGGTTTGTGTTGATGGTAACAATAATATAATAATATATGTTTTTTCTGTATACCTTTTGTCAGAAAAATCTTCTTTGATATTTAATAAATCTCATACTTCAAATACACCATAATTTTTTTTAAAAGAACATAATTGTTGGTACAAAAGTAATATTTAATCATAATGACTATCTTGTCGTATGGCCTCTACTGCAGTTGCAATCTACTAGCGGTTACGGGATGCTTGTTATATGCGTTTTACCACTTGATTACAATGATGGTATTTAATGCACATACTCAAAGGATAAAAAGTTTGTGGTGGACTTTGAGGCTTAATCCTGATATGTTTCTGACGTATAAAATTAATATATAATAATGGAATTTTTTATATTTATAAATATAATTAACAGCTATTACACGTATCTTATTGAAACATGATGGTAATGAATCAATGAAAGTGACACATTTAACACCTTTCTAAGGAACATGGCATTAATATTTTAACATTTTCATTCTAATTATTTATTATTTTTTAAAAGAACAAAATTTAAAAGCATACATTTAGTAAGTGATAATTAACAAAACGACAACGACAGTGTTTTTGATAATATTATAATAATGACCTATTTAAGTCATCTATAAGGTCGTCCTATAGTGTGCATTTTATCAAATAAGTTTTATAAAGTTAGTGTGGATTCTACCCATAAAATATTTCAAATTCTTTAGAACAAAGATTCTATATTAAATAATAATATACACATTTAAAATAAGTATTCTTAATACTTCCGAATCTTATTATCATATTTTAAGTTTATTATAGATTTGCCTTCTTAATATTTATTGGTTTTAGGTATTGATAACATTCATATCCCTCGGATAATGTAAAATACAAAGAAAATTTAATTGACGCAAATTCAAGTACAAATAATACTCAAAGATTGGAAAGTCTGCGGTGAACACTTCTTTTGAAAGCAGTAAGATGTGTAAGATGTGTGGAACAACTTAAGATTTACAACGTAGGTATAACATCTATTATTTATATTTATGTATATTGTATAAGTATGTATACTAAAATGATATTCCCATTACCTTATATGGTTAATGATTATATTATAGAATTATTGGTGGAGAGCTATGAATGCCGACAATATTTGTTGAGAATATTTTGAGGCTTGTTAATTGTGTCTTGTATGCCGTTTTCTTTTAAATTTAAATTTTTCAATTCTAATGTTTATTGTGTACATTTATAGGTGTCAAATGGAAGTCATTGTGTACGAGGACCAATCATGAGCTAGGCCAACAATCTTCAAGACTTAAGGCATTCATGAAAGTTATTCTATTGTGGTTTACACCTCAGTTGTGATACCACATGACAAATAATAAAAAACATATCATGCTACTTGATATTTTTTCTCTGAGAGGAAAATCTATGAGTCACAAATATGTTTTCCGAGGTGGAGGGACACTAAACTGTGTGCATGAACTATTTTTTAAAAAACTCCAATTAACGAGCATTGTAGACATTTGTTAACATACCTAATTGTATATTGATATCAATATTATCACAACAATATTGTTTATCTGTTTTATCTGAAATATGTCTAGTATAGTATATAACTTAATTAGTAAAAAAATAATGAGATATTATATTTTAATACATCTAGAACAGAGGTTCTCCAGCTTTTGTTTTCTGCGTACCTACTATTCATGTCTATTACCGATCAGTCATGTATTGCTAATGGCTTATAATAATAGAATAATTCAAAATTTCAATACATTTTTAACAATAATAATGTATAAAAAATAATAATTTAGGCACCTACATTTATTAATATAAGCAGTGGCGGCACCACATATTTTTTATTGAGGGGGCGATACGGGGGCAAATTTTTTTCTGGTGGGGCATTTATGTATCGGTACTCGATCACCCACTAATTTGCTTATATCATATGTTCAGAAATTATTGCTAAAAATGTTTTGGGTATAAAATGCTATAATTCCTAATAATCAGAAAAAAAATTAAATAATTAATTAATAAAATGTCTTTATTTACTTACATATTTTAACATAATAATGGAATCCAAAGTAGGTATACGGTATAACCTAAAGTACTTATGATATGTTTTATATAAACTTGTAATAAGGTTATATGAATTATGACATATGAATGTGTTATATGTACATTCATTGCAATTAAACAAATAAAGAGAGGGCTTTTTAAGTATCTGAATAGAAACATGTTAGCATTATTTAATTTATTTTATTATTAGGATTATATCTTTTAATTAATCAACAAAAACAAATTGTACACATATGTCTGAGAAATGGTACGTTAGAAAGCCCTTCAAAAGAAAATGTTAAGACATTTAATGTGCTACCTGTCAAATTACTATTTAAAAAAGACCCATATTGTGCCTTATAAAAAATTTAAATTACTGGGTAAATTGTAATGTTGAAAAAAGAAAACATTTAGCCTTTAATGCCAGTTATTTATTTTAAGAAATTTTTATGTAAAAAATTTGAGGACTATCTTGCACTGACCTATTATAATTCTATGCCATTAATTTTAAAATAAAATATTTATGTAAACAAGAGTTTAAATGTTAAGAAACTTATACTTGAATGGTTATTTTCATCATGTATTTAATATTTAATAATGTATAATGTATATTGTGTACCTATAAAACCTAAATTATCAATATAATAACAATAATCTTTTGTTTTTTTTCTCATATAATTTATTTTTTAACTGTATACTAAGAAAGTCTGTTATTTAAAATTATAAAATGTTAAATCTAATATATTAATAATCTATATATTCAACTCTCTGCTGTCTTCACCACAAGCGGTAGATAAATTATGTAATTTTGTTCTTTGTAATATGTAAATATTGATAAATATGTATAATTTAAATTAAAAAAAATGTTTTAAAAAGTTTAGTTCCTATTGTATTATAGTTATGTATTGATACATAATAAATTTAATTTATTTTAGAACATCACAAATAATTTTGTTTTATATTATTTATTAAGATTTTTACTAATAATAGCTAATAATATCCAATATTTTCATAAGACTATAATACTACTGTATGTAAATCATGTTAGATACACAGGGCTCTTAGATGGCTCATCCACCACCATGTATAAATGCATCCTTCTTATCATTATTTATGATTTTATTATTTTGCTTTCCTTAATTCCAGATATACCTACCGATGTCTAAGACAATAGATTAAATAACACTGTAGATAGGCAACGCCAATGTAATAATTTATTTTCATTATTTTAATTTAGACTTGACTTACTAGTGGTGAATTGTGGCAAGTGGAGGCAGGAAATAAGTACTTATCTATCTACTGTCTCTTGCCATCATGAGCCAAAGTCAAATCCAAATTAAAATAAATGAGCGATAAATTATTGCATTGACGTTGCCTACCTATAGTGGTATATTTTTATTCTATGCCGATATTTTACCAGACACAATCGACTGCATTACAAAAATAGTTAATATCTATATAGGTACCTTTAATCCTTATAACTATATATTTAAATAAACATCAGGTTTATAAGTGTACCTACGAATAATCACAATAAAATTGTGATTAAAAACAATTATAATTGGGTGAAGCTATCGGTTTTTTGATTCCTTTTTTTCTACACACTAGTTTTTCGCTCAAGACAATAATATTTCCACCATTGCTGGTAAACGCATGTAGGCATTATTATGTAGATATACTCTTTACTCAGTTTCACCCGCGGTTATATCTTGATCAAAAACCAGACTCGGATAGAGTTAAAACAAATTGAGACGTCAAAAAGAAGAAAAAAAATGTGGATTCCGACTGTACGCATACAAGACAAGAACAATATTATATATTATAATTGGTCATTGTCCTCGGTGTTTATTTGTTTATTTTTTCAGTTTTTCAAATCGATCGTAATTAGTAAGTAGTCATCGTGCCGATCGTTCGGATGATAAATAACGTTTACAATAGAGCGAACGCCGCCGCCGAATAAACAGGACGAGAATCTTTATAATAATATTAACAGTGATTGGACTTATGCAAACGAGCTCGGGTCTTGACCGTTATATTATAATAATTTGTAATGTGCAGTGATTAAACGCTTGAGAGTCATCCATACATAGAATTCGTTTATAATAATATAATAATTGACTAGGTAGGCTTTATTTTTTTTAAATAAAATATCTCAATAACAAAAAAGTAATCAATAAAAACCTACCTACCTAATATTAAATAATAAAAAGCTTAATTTTGTCTTGAATAATAATTTGAAACCATATAGAAATAGAACAAATTAAGAATAATATCAATTTATAATTATTAATGTCAAAAATAAAACAGCTATTTATATTATAATTATTAATTTGAAATTAAATTAATTACCAACTAAAGGCTTATTATTATGATGGAGAGACAGTGTATAACTCGTAAATCGTTTGTCTATTTATGTAATAGTAATAATAGGGTATAAAAAACCTAATTTATATATCTATATATATATCTATATTGGTAATAATTATTTTGTATAGGTACCTATATTTATTGACGTTAAATTAAATTTTGAATCAAGTTATAATATTAATTTAATATTTTGATGATAATGAACGTAAGTATTAAAATGTTGGATTAGGGGTTTTTCATACAGGCTGAAATTGTTACGAGTCATAGCGTGGCAACCGTAAATACCGATTTGATTTAGTTTTCCATGACGATTGTGTGTGGAAGAGTGGCAAGTTGGCGACACTGCGCGATAGTGTCTCACATGCACTGTTGGAAACGGTGTCCGGGGGTCGGAGGTGAGAGGGACGCGTTCTTTCCACCCTACGGCCATTAGGCCCTGTAGACGTTCGTCATTTTCAATTTGCTCTGCAACGAAGACACCGTAACTGAGTTTCGTAAGTATTCAATTTTGTAATATTTTCATGGCTTTATAGTTTATATGTGTACGTTTTGCATTTCGAAACCTGCGTAAACCGTATTCATCGTATTCTACGATAAACAACCTAGTATCGAATCGCCGCCGCGAACAACGACGATATGGTATAGAACGGTTCATTTGGCAAACTCGTGACTTTTTTATGCGCAATAGTTATTATTTTTCAATTTTTAAATTTCAAAAACCGCGTAGCCATATTGACCGCATTCGACGACCATAATATCTATACCCGAAAATGGCGCGACCGCCGTAGTTTCACTTTGACGTTTTCTTGAGTTATAATTTTTTTAATCTCCCCTAGGTCTTGACGTTCATTTGGGTATCAAAACTCGCGTGCACGAAACCGTTCGGCGACCAAACGAGTGCCACACATTGCAGCTGACCATCGCGTATCTAAAAGCCGCTAAAAACAATGGACAACGGATCAATATATGGCGGATCACGTTTCCACCATTTAATGATCGACCTACACATTTTATCCACTTTGATCCAGCCGCTCGATTACTGTGGATTCCGTTGGACACGTTATAAGATTTCGTGAGTATTTAATGTGTTTATTTTCCCGGCACTTTTGCTGTTCGCCGTGTGCGGTATTCACTTTGTTCGACGACTATCTGACACACCATAATGGCGACCCGCATTTATCGAATTTACGTCGACGACGATGTTCGAAGGATGCCAAATGTTCTTAGTTTCTAAGTCTGACGGTTAATCCGCTTGTTTGGGTCTAAGGTATATGGGTAGTTTGTTTCCGAAATGGTCCATGTTTTTTTTAACCAATTAAACAACCGCCTCAACACGGTTATATATTTTATGCTTCGTTAAGTAGTTAGTAGATGACGCTGCGTATACTACACCTAACCTAACATAATATAATCTGTCTTACGAAAGAACGGGATCGTTTCGCGCATGTAGACTGATTCGATTGGTGAGTGGACAACCCCGTGATCAGGCTTACAACGGATAATTGGTGGGGGATGCGTGGCAGCGAACGAGTTTTGGTCGACCGCCGGTCCCGTTCTCTCGTGAGACGGACTATAGGTAGCGTGCGAATCGATCTGTCGGCCCTCGTACATAACACCGCGGCCACAACCCATGCGGCCACACGTCCGTCCTCGGCTTATCATATCCCTTACAGTACTGCATGGCCGGTAATAGTGATTTTATTTTTTCATTTTTCCATCGCGTTTGACGAGCGTTTTAATTTCAAATTCCGTGTCAACTGTTTTTACCGCGTACTATCCGAGAGCTGAAAATGGCCGTACTCAAAGATAATTTATTTTTTTTTGCAAATCTTACTTCTGCTATAGTGTTAAATCCATGCGTTGGAATTATAAAATAAAATAGACACACGAGTATACGATAACCCAAAGTACCTAGTTATTTTTATTAATAGTGTGTCGGCCGCGTTTAACCATGTGCTTCTGTTTAGATTAGAACTGTTCGAACGAGATAGATCGTATGCAATTTCAAGCGAGTGCAGTAAAAACGTCAGTCAATGTGTTCCAGGTTCCTGTTGAATTTAGAACGAGATGGAGTTGGTCTCCAGAGAGCTTGCAGAGAGTACTGCCTGTAAGTATTAATGTACTAATTTATTTTAGTTTTGTTAATTATTGAGTTATAAATGTTTTTGTTTAGGCTAGAATAACGGCCCAACGAGATGGAACATAATATCAAGAGTGGTAATTATTTTGCTTGATTTCCGTTTATTTTTTTATTTTTTATTTATTAATTTAATTTGAGCATGTGGTTTAGTTTAAGTTATTAGTTAATAGATCACTAGAGCTTTAAAGAATTATTAGGTACACAATCATTCAATCTACTTATGTATATGTGGTTATTGTAAGAGGTAGTAATTTTCTCAATTTATTTTGTTTTATTACCTACCTACTTTTATTGAATACAATTTAACTTTTATATGAGACATGTATTTTCAGTATTATTACTGTTCGATCATCAGAATATACTTTCCTATTTTTTTTAAGTATTCTTATATAATATTAACAATGTTTATTACCTACTAAGTTCTCGTTTAACGTCGCTTCATTTAACATTGTTTTGCTATCACGTCGTAGAAGTTAAAGATTTAAGTCCTTATGTTTCTTTTAACTCTAATGGATTCGGCACAGCGTAATTTTTAATACAAATTATGCACCTACATCGGCTACATCAGATTGTTGTTATATTTATATGTTTTTATGTATATATTTGAATTTCGTCGACTTTTTTCAGATAATACTGTTATTGATTTTATTTTATCATTTTATTGATATGTAGGTACTATTTTTATTTATTATAGCCTATATATTATAGGTAGTATGTAAATATGTATTTCGTATTCATTTTTAATTTTATCGATAATCAGTTGTTTGATGACATTTGCTGTTCGCAATACAGTTTTCACGAACATATTACTACTATAGTACTATGAACCATTTATACTGTTAATTATTAATTTATAATTTACATCGCAACTAAACACCTAGGTTTGCCATCTCTATGTACAAAAATATTTTGATTCTTGTTTATTACTTACTAAATCTGTGGTACCTTTCTCTCAAGGAACATTTAAGTGTACATTAAATTAATTTAAAAAATTTAAGCCATTCTTAATATAATTTTCCATTACTGTACAATAATACATAATAATTACCATTATAATAAATTAACTTCATCTAAAAGGAGGTACCTACTACAACCTTATTTTCTTTATCCAATTGTCATAGAATTTCTAAATTCTAAATTCTTTAAATTGGCCCTTCCTGTTTTCAAATAAAGTTGTCTTCAATGTTAAATCAAGTATACTTAAAATTACATTTCTTTGTAACTTTTTTAGCAATCCATAGCAGATTTTTATTATTGTATATTTGTATCTAATGTAGATTCATTAAAATGTTTGAATTAGTATGCAACTGTTTAGGTAGCTTAAAATTATTTAGAATTGAATTTAACTTCACTACAATTTTGGTATCTTAATTTCGGTAGGATTCTCCCCTAAAGGAATCTATTTTATTACGGTTTTATACTTGTCACTCAATCACTGTCTTAGAAATTTCAGACAGACTTTAATTTGATGCCTTAAGAACTCTGGAAATTTCTATATCTATATTTAATATACCTACATTGTAGCTTTGAGCACTATATTATTTTGTAAAATATTTCTTAAATTTTATTTTAATAATTATTTTATTATGTGCCACTAATATTGTCTCAAACTATTATCTATATTACCTGTAAAAACGTTTCTCATCTTAGTATTAAAACATAATTTCAAACATCTTTTATTACACTGATATAATTTGCCTATGTTTTAAGTTTGGTACTCTTAGGATGATAATTGGAATTACATCTGACATTACAGTTTTAGATGAAAACACTAATATTACACTTTCTTTGCACCATTATTATTAGTGTAATTATATAAGAACAGGTTCAAAATTGTAAAGACTAGAGTTACTTGTGACAACTGGTCTGTATGAACTTATATTAACAGAATTGCAATATAAACATAATATGATTCTCATTAATCAAATATCGAATTTAATAAAATATTTTAATAATACTGTTATTTCTTTCTTAAAATTTTGATTATTTACTTGATTTTTTATTAGGTACAAGACATATTTTAAATAAAATTATGTTCGCTTCGCCCTTATTAAGAATAACTATAATAATATTACTATAAATAATAAATTTACCTGGATAATCTAAATTATAAATGATTAAACCTTGAAAACTATGTTGAATTTCAGCAAACAATTATTTAATTACCTACCAGGAAAAGTCTATTAATGGGTATAAACTGTATACCGAATTTATATTATTTTACCTATAAGTTTGAACGTTTAGATATATTTTTTTTAAATATGAATAGAATTTCAGTTAGAAATATCTAACAGTTATAACTCAGTAATACTAAATTAGAATTTAACTTTGAAAGGCAGATATTTATCTTAAATAATATTATGTAGGTACACCTACTAATTACAACTAATTTATATGCATATTGAATCATATTTTGTTAATACATTTTACCTTATTTTGGAACAACTTTAAAATTTATTGAGAACTAAGTCTGACGTGTGTATGACAGTGTAAATATCAAATAAAGTGTTTTGATAACTACTCTTCACTTGTATTCGCAGCTCATCAAAACTTACCAAAATATTTTTCACTACTTCATACTGATGTTTCCCAGTAGATGATTTAATTGGAACCATGATTTATAATTGTCCTTGTATACCTAATAGACACAAATATTTAATTGATCAGTTACTGAAATGTCTAGAGGGAAAATTGACTTGTCGATTATATTTTGTTCAAAATTAAGTATTGAATCTATTGGTAGATAATTTTAATTTAACTTAAATATGGTTAATTTAGACGAACATGTAATCAAACTACTTCATCTATGACTTACATATTTTCTTTTTTTCTTTTATAATATTTTTGTGGTTGAAGTATAAGTGTTATGAACTCTGTCAAAAATGTAAAAAATGTATTTGTTTATGTAATGTAACTGATTCCGTACATACTAATATACTATACTTATTAGTTCCATCATTATCAATTATAATAATTTTATATAAATTTATAAGTATTGCTAGTGATTTTAAACTACAAATATACAAAATAATCGCACAGATAAAAATGAAATCAAGTATATTATGCTATATATATGTATATATGTATTTCTTTTTAAATAAAAGTTATTACCTATCCATTTGACTTAAAATTCAGTTTACTGGCATCTTTCAAAAATTGCAGAGACAGCCCAGACACCCTTGATTGCCAATGTACCTAACAAAAGTATTTTATGTGTTTAATGATACTCCTAACTTGAATAATTGGGTGCATTAAATAATAACTATTAATGCTCATTTAACTTATAAGTTAAAACTATAACTTTGCATTCTATGACATAATCATATATTAATTTTTCTTATTTAATCACTCCTAAATCTCAGTTATTTGCATTTACTAATATAATTTATTTTCTCAATACCTATTTATTCATAAATTATTTCAATATTTTTTCTCATTTATATTCAACTCAATATTACATCCGACTCCACATTAGGTGATATTATTTATGTATACCTACCAACTAAATCAAAATAAAGTCTGTCTAAAAAGCTTAGCTAAGCTTTAAAATTCAAATATAACATACATGCTAGGATATGATTACCTATAAATTGTCATATAAAAAAAAACTATTGTGGTTTAAATGTATACATTATAATATATATAATATAAACTAAGAATATACCCATGATGTTGGTTGGTTATTAATTGTAGTTACAGTTTTTTATGATTGCTATTATAAAAGCCATAAGTAGTGTAATAATATGTCGGTTTCTAGTTCAGATATGAGAATTAACATTTTAAAAGAAGTACCCAGAACTGAGCACGCGCGATAAACAAACATACGCGATAGACATTCCTCTTCGTCAGCCACCGCCGTGGTGTCGCGGTCGATGCTTTTCTTCTCCATTGGTGTTTTCACAATAATTATGGTCGGAGGGGGGTGGCAGTTGATGTGTGGCTCGCACCAAAGAGTCAAAACAAATCGTCGTGCCGCGAGGTCTCAAGTTTCAATAGACGGCGGTGGTAGCTTTACAATAACATTTATTTATTTTCATTCCTATTTAAATGTCGAAATATTTTTCTATTCATGTAACATTATTATGGGTAGGTATATTATAATAACGAATACCGAGGACTCATCGTGACGCGCGCGTAGAAGGTAAAAAAGTACACACACACTTTTGACACGTCATCTTTTCTCTGTGACAAGCCATATTATTTTTTCTTACTTAGGTTTACTATTTCTTTTTTTTTCATCATCTGCTTTTAAAAATAAGTATATACCTCTATTCAATAATATTATTTAATACCGTACAATTATACCTATATTATTGTAATTATTTTTGGTCTCTAACCGTTTGGTTAGTTTGTACAACAGTGAAATGGTAGATCGGTCGGTAACCCGCGACATTGCATCATATAGGTACTCATAACAACTTCTCCCTAACCCCAATCGGAATGTACCGCATATATTACGGTTATTAATATCTAATAAATTATTAAACAATTGAATATAGGTTTGTCACCTCGTATCTCTATAAATACAATTTTTTTTTAGGTATTATTTGGTTTTAATTCAAGATAATAAGTTTTTCTTTTGATTCTATAAAATATAATATGATTATTATTTCAAACGATACTTCATGACATTGTATATTTTACAGATTAATACAATTTTAAACTGTTTCTGTAGGTTTTTAGATTGTATTAATTTAAAAGTATGGGTAAAATAAGAAGGCAATTGGTGTAGTCAGCGGAGACTACATTTTAGCAGTAGGTAACTAGTTAAAAATATAAAATATATTATATAACATTAATTTATCTATCATCATAAAGTCTCATAAGTCATAACCAAATAGGTATCAATTGTTTCGATTATGAATTATTTTCAGTATATAATTACCCATCGACCATCCCCCATAGTTACCTATTTTATGATCATAAAAATAAGTTCCAAAATGTTGGTAAAATTTTCCATGGATTTCTAGTTTGGAACTAATTGTTACATCATTTGCCATGATTTATTTTATTTACTTTGGCTAATTTATTAAAATATTTAAATTTCACAAATTAATGCCATTAATGCCATTATTAGCATTAATTAATTTTTACATCTATGAAAATCACAAGACAATAAATTATGAAAATAGCATTATTAGAATACAAAACGACTTTTTTCTGGGTGTATATTTTATAGTGGGCATCAGAGAGAGTTCATTCATGAATTCATGAATGAGTGAATGTTGTATGAAGTAATATTAAAAATTGTATTGTAATATATTATGCGATCAAATTTTAAGAGGGATTTATGACGTACCCATAATAAATGTCTATTCCTGGTTGCCTTGAGTTCAGTGATACTTACGAGTTACGAGTAGGTGGTACACTAGTCTCTGTAGTTAGTGTCCTATTCAAATTACTATATGGAACAAGGCGACGACGGCGATAACTGTTGACCGGATGACGTAAAACTGCTGTTGCTCAACGACTGCCGATCGATATAAACGTACATTTATATATATATGTATATATATTATATTATCTTATATGTATATACATTATACACATATAAAAAAGTAAATGTACTTCAACGATTCCGGTCTAGTCTGTTTTGTAATTTTTAATTTATAATTCACATTATATAGGTACCTACTTATATTAATTTTTTAATAGCTAGGTATTATCAATTAAATTATTAGGGTATATTACAAAATGCTTTTATTATAGTGGTGGGTACATCGTAAATTGTAGAATACTTTTCCCTCTATCTACATGAAGATAATTTTTTACATTCTATGGAGGCTTCCCATCAGTCGCGTAATTATGGAGAAATATATCCCCTTCAAGAGCCTTTTTTTTTAAAAAAAAATAACTGTATTCAATTCTCGTAAGCCCTTGGATATAAAATATTTTAAGATTATTAAATACAAATTAATGGACAATCATTAACTATTATTATAGTTAAAATGTAAGATCCCGGATAAAACTGAAAAAACTTACAACTTACGACTTCTGATATCATTTTTAACAGCCTAAAACTTATACCTTCGTAGCATAAACATAGAATAAATTAAAACTGTTAATATTATTAATAATTATTATAGTTGTAAATTACACAATAATAAGGTCTGGGATTATAATGCCAAAAAACCCCAAATAAAATGTAAAAAAAGCTTTTATGCCCTTAATTTATGAATAATACACTTTCAAAATACACTACATTTTTTGTATTTTTTATAATATCGTTACAATTTCTAATATAAATTTGGTATACCTTCCTAAATTAATATAATATACCCATGTTTTAAAGGATGGTAAAAAACTAACTGATCTTTAATCTGGAAAAACAATTATTTTCATAGATCCTACGAATTTTTTTTTTGTATACCTAGGTTTAGATCATATATTTATTTACCTGTACATATTTATAGTTTAATAATTTATATAAAAATCACATAAAAGAAAAATATTTAAATTTAAATATAAATTTTATATTCAACTTTAAAAATGCCTCAAAAGTCCTAAAATATTGTGAAATATAAAAAAATAAAATTTTAAACTGTCAAAAAAGCAAATTAACACTTTTTATTAAAATGTACCTATGTTTAATCAAAATCTCAAGTAATACGTGCTTAAAATTTAATTTTACCCGGCATGCTTTTTTTTAATATTTTAATATATCAATTAAATTGATATTAATACAATTATTAAAATTTAAGAACTATTTTTTTTTTTTTATCACCTACTTAATATAATATAAGACCTATTTCTTATGATCATTTAACAATTTTAAAGCATTATTGCATTAGCTATGTTGCATAAATAATAAAATCAACTTAATTTTTTTGAACTATTTTCGTTGAACCTCGTTGGTAGGCAGTGCTTTTTTCTAAAAATGTTGACAGTCGATTTATCTATACATTTGTGGTTAAGTACAACCATCTTAAGTTTGGTAAATATATAAACACATTTTTTATTGAAATACATTTCAATATTTCATTAAGGTACTATAGCTGTATTTTTTTTTTAATACAATTTCGTATCTTTTTATGTTTTTTAAATCAGAAATTTAATGATGATCAAAAAAGTATTTCATTTATTTTTGTTATAGATGCTAACGAAATATTTAGTAACAGTTGTACGACAAACGAACTAAAAACTTGCTTGGTTAAATCCATGGCTTTAATATAAAAGGTTATTGCACATACAACTAACAGTGTTAGGGTACAGTTCAGATATAGGTTGTCCCCTTTCGCCGCCATTTCAATTCCTTAACGTGACAAGTGAGAGGGTACTATTGCAATAACCTATACTATATTTAAGCCATGGCTGAATCATAAAACTTTTCCCCCATAATAATTATACGCTCATGCTAGAATACTTTAGTTTCAATTATTATTATAATACCTATTATGTTTTAAGTAATCCCTAAAATGTCGCACAAGAATGTGAAGATATAGGTACTTTATATTTATTTAATCAATACGTTGTTGGTACTGGTGTGGTGTTGAGTACACAAATACATGTAATGATTGTATACCTACTATATCGTAGTGACTGTGTGAGATGATTAACTCAAAATTCTTCGAAGAATCGGGCGCAGGTGTGAGCTAAAAATAAAAAATGAGGTACTTTATATGAGAGACGCGTCGCGCGTGTGCAACACTCCGGGACGCGTTTCATTGACGGGAAAACGACAGTGGCGCCAAGGCTGTTCTGTGCCGCCGTTGCCGCCGCTAGTGGGCGGATAAGACTATTTGGGCGCTGTTCTGTCGTCCCACACAATGTTTTTGCATTTTCGCTCGGTCTCTGCGCGTCTTACGTCTCAGCACCGGGGAACCGCCGTAGCCGCCGTGCGTTCACCGGAAGTCGTCGACCGTGATAATTATTATTACCTGCGGTGTACCTACGTGTATGATAATGGTGTTATACGAACGTGTTTCGACGACGACGGTATTTAAATATTACATTATAATATAATATTATAATCGTCATTACCGGAAGTTCGGTGGGGTTCAGTGGTGATGAGGTGGAGTAGGTGGTTTCGTCGTCATCGTCGCCGCTTTTCGGCGCGTGCTGTAAATGTTATACCTACGAAGCGCGCGCGATTAAAATATTACGCAACGGCTGCAACACTCGCGCGTTTCATTCATAATAATATTATAATAAATACTACGCGGTCCGGAAACTAACGCGGCCTACGACCGACAACGACGCGCTGCCGTGCCCACTATGACCTACTCCCAATGTGCGAGCTCGCATGATAGTCTTGTGTATCACGAACGTCTTCGAGTATTTAATAAAATGTATGCACGTCGTACTTTACGGGTGATGCAGATATCGACCAACGGCGGGCACGAGTTTTTGAAAGTTTTTGTTTTTTTCGAGACCTTCGCTGTAAACTCCTACCTTGCGTAAACTCAAATTTGATTAATCCGTTTTATTTATTGTCGGGTTTGATTTTGAAAACATAATAACGATTAGATAAAGTCTTAACGTGTGGGACTGTTAATAGAAACTTACGGGATGTCGTGGCATGATTTGTTTTCAAATCTTATAACATAAACTATAAAGCATATGTTGAATGTGCAAAATATGATGGTATTTGATGATATTTCCCATGGACAATTTAGTTTTTTAAGAGGTTATTCAGTGATTGACTTCTATTGTATGAGTATAACGTATTTCTAAATTCTATGCCCCTTAATAAACTTTTGTTTTAAGTGAGTATTATAATGTGCGGGTATTAATCTTCAAACTTATTTTACGTTGCCATAATCTGTTTTATTTTATACTTTTCCATAAATAATTGTTTGACGTCAAGGCCAAAACTTATATCGGTTACATTATTATGCATTGTGTATATTACCTATATAGTTGAAGAATATTGATTTAATAAAATAGTAAGAGAAAAATTCATACCCACAGACCATATAACTCTGCCCACGGTTATTGTATATTATATACATATTTTTTTATTAACGGGCGTTTCTGAATGTAAATTTTACTATTTTTTTTTTTGTGAATAATTATTTATAAATCATACATAAACAGACTCTTAGATTACGTATAGCCTATAGTTTTATAAATAAGTAACCTACGACCTTCAATTCTGTCTTATTTGCTTTCAATGTTTTCGATTTTGTCTATTCATCGATTGGAACGGTACAATAGCCATAGCGTATAGGTATCATGATGTCTAATGGATTGTCAATGCATAGTGTGGTTTAAGTGCATTTATGATTGCCGTATTAGATGTAACGAAGTTAATAATATTTTTAATTTATCGTATAATGCTCATTGATTTTTTTCCGCACTGTCTGAATGATCTGCAAGTGTTGTTCAGTTAATGATTTTGTAAAAACGTCAAAAGACAAAAGTTATGTAATTTGTTACATACTATGAAAATACGTGAATTATATGTCGAGTGAAATAGTTTGACATAAATAATATGATCATGTATTAATGTGAATCTAGTATCTATCTCAATATCCTAGTAGATAAGTGATGACACTATAATAGTGGTGTCGATAGAAAGAGTAGGTATATTATTTTAGTCATGAAACCTGCCGGTTAGTTAAGTGTTTGAACACTAGATAGCAGCTCATGTTTTACGTTTTATATTTTTCTATAACCTGACATCGTAAACTACCTAGTACCTACAATCAATACATTTTTACAATTCCAAAACAAACACAAAAACGTTCATGGAATTGGTTTTTTTTTATATTGAAGATCCATAAAAAAAATATTTTGTTTAATAGTTAATGTACACACTAATGCTCTAATATATAGAAATAGATACCTATTTTACTTTCGACTTTTAATCCATGCATTTTTGATTTATAATTTTAAATTTGTTTAAATGCTACAAAAGTAAATTAAAATAAAAGTTGTATATTAAATAATATAACTTATTCATACAGTATTTTAAAACTTCACTAAATATGTTTTTATTTTTTAAATAAACTAAAAATAAGTAGGTATTTGGTAGTTGGTGTTTAATTAAAAAAGCACAATATTTTAAATATATTGTTGTCAATGAGATCTTATTTAAAAAAAATACAATTTAATTCTTTATACTACTCCTTAATATGTAAATTAACAGACAATAATTAATAGTATCTACTTATTAGTTTTTATTAATCGACTACCGTTATCATTAACAAACTGAAAATAAATTGTTCAAAAAAATAAAAATCCAGAATTCTAATCAGCTATAAATTAATATTTCAGATTGTTCAATAACACTACCTAAATACATTTATAAAAGTATAATTAAATTGAAAAACATAATCATTAAAAACAGTTTTTACTGGAACATAATATATAGCTGTGAAGTTAACCCCTTTTTTACCAAACACAATTGTTTATAATATGAAGTGATGATATTTTTTTAAATGTACATGAATGGCGAAGGGATAACAATAAGACACGTGAACGCTTTAAATCCACAGCCAATGTGTAATTAGTAAAAAACCGAGTTTTTCACACATCACCTCATATAACGCATGACGAAAACACTTGTAAAGTGATATCCGATCCTCGAGAAATCAAGCCGATAATATTTTGATAAAGTAAAGCAGTTTAAAAAATGGAAACCTTCAATACTGTTTGTTGTCCTCCGATATATTAATGCTTATAAATTATATAATTATTATTAAATATACATGGAAAGAAAGAGTGTGAGAGAGAGAATAGATACCGATAATGCTGTCGAAGTGTAACATCGGTAAGAACAGAGATAGACAAAGAGAAAGAAACAGAGACGAAGAATAGGCATAAGAAAAGGGAAACATAAATAATGGGTCCGGTTTTTTATTATTATTAATATTTTTTTGGGTGTCGCGGGGGCAGCGCGCGTGTTTTATTATTGTTGTTATTATTATTATAATAGTCTATACGCGCGGCAACGTATATTACGTTTATAAATGGAGGGGGCTTGTCGAGCGCGTGCCCTCTGCAGCAAGCCTAGCATTTGAACGGCCGGTAGAGATCGGTCCGCCGCTGCTGCACGGCAGTCTTGTCTCCGGAGCCTCGTACGAGAGACTTGAACGACCGGCGCCGCGCTACTCGAGCCAGTCGGACATCGTACGCCGTTAACGCGCGAGTTCTCACCGCCGTGATTCTGTAGTGTGATGTGTAATAACTTTTACGATCGAACGATCGATTTCGCGTACGTTCAGCGATGAATTTTGACTGTCATTTGCAGTGAATAAGTGTTTTGTTTTCCGCATCAGATATAGACTTTTTTTTTTAAATCGATTTTATTTTATTCCCACACTTTGTGGAAATGGCTGAGTTCGACGCGAACAACAACAGTGCGTTGCCGTTACCGGAAAAAGCGCAGGAAAAATACTCATTACGACCCAGGGCATCGCTGAAACGCGAAGAACCTGACGAAGATCACGAAGACAGTTGGAAACCATCAACTCGCGGTCGGTCCACCAAACGGCGCCAAAAACCTAAGCCCCTCAGCAGGTAAGTCGTATTATATTATTATGTCGACTAAACATTTTTCTACGTAAATTTTTTTTTAGGCTTCGGTTTTTGTGACTAAATTTTAAGATTTCTTTTTGCTTTGAAAAATAACATATCTAATTTTAGTGATAATATAAAGGTACATTTTTTTATCGACGATTCGCGTATAGTTTACCCTGAGTGTCCATTAAGAGGAGTTTCCTAAAATAATTTTTTCGGCTTCATCGCAAAAAAGGGATTGTGGTGTAGATAGTCTTTATGAAAAGTAATTAAAAACTTGGTTATTTATTATTTTTGATAACGAAAACATTTTTTGACTGAAATTTAAAAATAATTATTTATGCTAATTTTTTTTTACGAAATCCGTTAAAATAATAAATATAAATAATGAGAGGATGATTATGTTTGCATTTTTTAGCAGTATATTAGACGTATTAATACATTTCCAACGAGTCATAAAAATAAATATTTGCATAGAAATATATTAGCATACTTAGAAATATTTTTTATGATTTCCATATGAGCGATATCCTGATTTTTTATTAGGAAATTAAATTAATTATTCAAATAAAATTGTCAAGTTACCAAATTCAATTAAGTTAGTGTTGATATATATTATATAAAAAAAATAAAATATAAATTTATTTTTTGAGATAAATTATAATTTCCAACTACTTTAATTCTTTGTTAAATAAAAATAACAATTTAATTAAGTAGATAATTATATATTGTTAAAAAATTCCTTACATAACTTTATTGTTGTTTGACCTATATCGAAAAGACGAATCGTCAAATACATTAAGACTCACCGCGCCCGAGGGCGGTGTAATATTACGATCGAATAATATACATTTTACAACTGTAGGAGTACCCAAGGTACTAGTACCCGTAATAATGCTTAAATTAGGATTCCTGTAAGATTGCTATCGTTTGCAAATCGATTTAACGTCGTTATTGTGTAGTTTCATAGTTCTTTGTTTAAACTAAAGCCTTCGTAATAATAATAAGACATTTCCTTCCGTTTTTATTATACCTATTTTTTGATGACAAAAATAATAATTATTAATTTTTTCAACAGACTTGATTTTAAAAAATAATTAATTCGAGTCTTATATTAGTTTAATGTACTTATTTATCGAGATTAGGTAATGTGATCTTATAATTTTGGGTTTGCTAGGGTTACGCCCTTGGCATGTTATTTATGGATATTGATTTGAATGAATTCGGGGTGGGCGCATATTTGAACGCAGCAGCGATATGTGTTTAATTTGTTTTTTCTTTACAATCGAATGTTAACGTGGCTAGAAATTCCAATTCGTATATAAAACCAAAACACACAAAACACCACTTCGACGCCCTGTCGAAAATAAATATTCGAACATGCTTTGTCACTCGTGTACTATTATTTAAAATAATAATATATGTTGACTTTCGATTTCTGTGAAAAATCCTAAACCACCGATGGTAGGTACTACATTAACACGCTCGTTTTATTTTACTATAGTCATCGTGAATAACATTATAAAATAAGAACATGTATATTTATGACGATGGTAATTATTAGGATAATCTGACTCATATAAATTATGTTGATATTTCTCTTCGAAAATGTTTGGTACGAATTAAAATAATTTTCATCGGCGTTCAGATTTAAAAAAAATTTTAAATCGTTGGATATTGTAAACAAGTGATAAGATAATATAAAAATTAAAAAAAAACATTACATACACATACCAACAATTCATCTACAATTTTTACTAACCGATAGCCAATAATATGTAAATTGCACTAAAAATCTATAATTATTAATTGGTTATGCATATTTTCTAATTAAATTTATTTACCAATGGTAATATATATTTTTATACAATATACAAACTAAGCACATAGTATAAATATGTAGGACGTAGATATATAAACTGAATTAAACAAGATTCGTATAAAAAAAAGCGTACATAATAATATATCATAATTATATATTATGTTATATTATTATATAATGTTTATAAAAAACAATTTAAATAAAATGTAGATATAATATGAAAAGAAATTTTTCTATTTTTCACATGGGACGGTAAAACAAAAATGTTAATGCGTTTATGAAATTAATTTTAGTTAATATTTTTTTTTAAATATAACTACTTAATAAATTAAGTTAGGAATACTGTGCCTCTTAAAAAAATAATATTTGTAGATCTATTTATTATTATACAAAAGACCTTAATAATAACTTTAATATATAACATTTAAAGTATTTAAAGCACAAAACTAGATTTTATAATTGTAAATATTTACATGGTTATTTTTAGTTGAAGGCCTACCAAATAAATAATATAAATAACTATGTCCATTACCCCCTCCTCCAATTAAAGGAACCACTAATCAACTACACCCAACTGCCATGCGGCGCTACAAGTGTGGACATAGTAATAATTCGTGAACTGTTCGCAGGTATCGAAGGAAAACGGCGAACGCACGCGAGAGGAGCCGCATGCGAGAGATCAACGAGGCGTTCGAAGCGCTCCGCCGTGCCGTTCCTCACCTGGCGGTGGAAGCACACAACGAGAAGCTGACCAAGATCACCACGCTCCGGCTGGCCATGAAGTACATTTCAGCTCTCAGCGGACTCTTGACCGCGGCGCCCGGCGCCCAGTCTTCGTCATCGCCGACCACTGCCGCCGAGGCCGCGGCCACGACCACCATCTGCGGCGGCAGCATTGGTGGCGGTGGAGGACTCGTCGGGACAGCAGCGATGTCGTCGTCTTCGGCGCCACTGTCGATTACCACCGACCACTTGGCAGCGCTTGGCTGCTGTCTGTCGCCTTCGACGTCCGACGACGTGGACTCGCTGCTCAGCGAGTACGCATCTGACTTGCTCTGCGGCGGCGGCGGCGGTAGCGAGTGCTCCTCCGCTGCGTCCACCGTTGGGTTCCTCGCCGATCACCACCATCACCATCATTCGGCCGCGTTCCTGCGTGACTTGCCGGGCGCGGCCGCGACTTATTCGCTGTCCCCGTCGTCATGCTCCACGTCGGCCACCGACGTCGTCGGTTTCCCGTCGCCGCTTCTGTCCGCTGACTTCCCGGTGGACGTGGCCGCGGCGTTCATGCCGTTCGCCGACCATCCACTACCGCCAATAGACTTCAACGGTGACCCATACATGTTCGAAGACAACTTCGCGTGCACCGAATTTAGCTAGACCTCGCACTGTGTCACGGTCGGTTGTCGTCAAGGTGCCATATATTTACGACATATACTTACGTGTTCGGTGTACATTTTTTAAGCATTTTTTTTTTTGTTCGTCTCCCGAGATTTTGCGAGAAAAATGTGTCGAATTTCTTTTCCATCGAAAAAATATGATATATTTGATGTTTTGATGTATACCCTGTTTGTATTGTAGCGTCGCTTACTCCCGTCATGGCTGGATGTAAGTCGACCGTCGATTTAATACGTGTACAAATATTTTCCCTTCGATTTTCTCTCAAATATATTTTCAACTGTGATATACTGTTCCCTCGTACTACGTGGCGGCGGCCGTCGATTTCGACAACTCCACCCCTCCCCATAACCCGCCCATACTCTTGCCAGTAAATCGGTTACACGCGCTGTAATGACATTGTGTGTGCGTGTGCGCTCCTAAGTAAATTATTCTATTTGTTTTAAATGAAACGTGTACGTCTATTTCATCCGATTAATAATAATAATAAAATAATAAAAAAAACCGATCTAACGTTTTTAAATCCGACTGGTGAAACTGGTTATTATTTATTCTGTATATATATAGACATATAGTGTATAATATATCTATTTTTCCTTTCGGATCCTTTCCTTGGCCCTCTTGTACATAATATTTTACACTTTATATACGTCCCGGAACCATATAACAATCTCTACGAATATCGTCGTATAATCGCGATTAAAAAAAAAACCTAAATACTTCTTTTCGATTTGTCATTTTTTTCACGTGCGATGAAAAAAATAATAAGATAAACGGGTTTATTCGATTAGGTTTTTCGATCGATTTCGCGATTGTCTTGATTATAGATCGTATTTATAAACATTGCACGGGAAGCACTGCGGTATACTGGTGATATCCGCGTAATTTTTACAGTTGATGTTTTATTCTGATGGCCAATCTGTCCTGGACGAATAAGCAAATCAACTCATCCGACCTCCCGTCGAGACTAAACAAAATAACCGACGTACACGTAGACCTGTTTAAATATTGGCTTAGGATAATATATTTTATTCCAATATATTCTAGGCACACACATACACACACTCAGACTATGAGATCTGACACCTTTTTATTTTTTACCATTTGTTATGTGCAGCTTCACGATGATATGCGCACGTATTATACTGTTCTCGCGTCCGCGCGCTCATGTATGGTGTTGCACTTCGATGTTTCCCATTTCTCTGAAATTTATTGGATAGTACGCATTGCACACTGATGGATTTCCTCGTGTGCTATACCCGATAAAAAAACGGGTATTTCGGTTTTTTTTTCTATTGTATTTTTGTTACCTTTAGCGTTATGACGTCGTTTAGTGTTGTAATTTTATACTATATATATATGTGTGTTGAAGATAATTTATACGCATATAATGATATATTTGTACGTTAAGTTTTGTAAATTAAAATAATATTATATACTTGTACATAAAATTGATTTATTATGATCATATTATTATTTTTCAATAAATTATTCGTATTTTTAATATACTATGTGTATAGATTTGTGTTTTACGTTACTTATAGGTACTAATAAAACCACGCGCATTGACAAGGAAAGTGTCTACGCTAATTATTATATAATAATGAAGTAAGTACTGTGTTTTGAAGAAAACTGAGAAAATTTCGATCGGTTACGTCGTTGTACAATATGACTAAGACCGGTGTCGGCGACGAAAGACAGAGTAATTAATCGCCATGCGGTATATACCTACATATTACGAGCACGAAACCAACGGGTTATAGGTATACGTCCCCTTCTCTGTTCACTATTAAGCGTGACTGATTAATTATAATACCACGTGCGTTAAACCGTGTAATAGGTACACCTATATTTAACGAAAAATTATTATCTCACCTTTCGCGTGACATACGTTGAATGTTGAATCATAATAACGAATAACAATGATCGTAAGTAATCGTGTTATATATCTTGTCAACCACCTCCCATTTCGCAATCTAGGTTTTGCGTGAAACAGGGGGCCTTTCGCCATTTGCTGAGCTGGTATAGCGTACGTCCAGAAAAAACGAGCACTTCCCCACCCCGTACAGATTGGTCATAAGCATTACTTATAAGGCTCGTCGTCGTTTATTACAGTTATTATTATTTAATTATAATAATCTGACCATCGTCTAGATTTCACGTCTCGTCTTGGTATAATGATATACTATGGGTTAAAATATAATATGTTGAGCCGACTTGGAGCATTAGATTTGGGCCACTTGATAGATAACTTAGGACAGTGGGCTGTAACCTTTACAGTCAGTGTGAATACGCGATTAATGAAAGGATTTTTTCTTGTAGGTTTAATCAAACGATTTTGATTAATACATATATACCTATTATTAGGTAAAGAAGATACATAAAAAACCTTAACCTGAATACTCCTTTCAAATTTATTTCTTTGTGTGGTTATTCTTGTCGCTGGATCCAAAGTTTGCTTTTGGAGGGAGCAAAGGCATGAAATTAATTACAAAATATGCCGTTATAGATTTTCTACCATTTTTTAAAGAAGGTAATTAGTAATTACGTGTATAATATACATTTTGACGAAATTTTTTAATATTCTTGTATTTTGGGGACTGGGGTGATAAACTTATTACCAATTTGCTTTTGCTTCGTTATTCCATAATGTAATGCAAATTAGTATATAATATGTAATAATTAATTACGATAACATTAAAATGTAGTATAAAAACACGTCGATGGTTTTGCAACCACTGCAATCAGAATCGAAATTATTCCCCCAGCGTATAGTTATTGTAGGTACCGTTCAATTTTATTCTTAGATATTGATTTTACAGTTGTGTAATATTAATGACAATTATGGAAGTCGCTGCCTCTGGTCGCTAGCCCCTCTCCCAGTGCGCGAAACATCGGAAAAAGGGGCGGCGGCGACGGCGGGGGAGAAAGCGTCTGGCGCCGTCGCACGTATGTGGGTCGGGCCAATAGGCGAGCGCGATGGGCGTCGTTTTACTCGTGGCCACGAGCGACAATCGCTACGGCCAGCCTTGGGGCCGTATAGTATTGAAAAAATAATAGTCACAGCCAAAAGATGATCGGCAGAAAAATTTCGTACCCAGACGTGCGTTTGTACTCGATCAAAATGTATACATACGTACTATAGGCATATTATATATTACTAAATAAAAAATAAGAGTGATGGTTGAATGTGAGTTTAAGTGGATTGAGCTTTGATTTGTGTGTGTAGTAGCAATAAAACTAATTTCGTGTAATTATCAATAAAATACCTTTACACATATGTGTGGTAGGTAAACAATTAATATTCAACCGTTCACCGGTTTTTACGGTAATTTCGCGGAGCACTACATTAGTACATTATATTTTTATCGATTTACTTTTAATTTACTCAGCTCGCTAGTTTTTTGTTCATTTGAGATACGTCGTTTTATATAATTTTCAATCGATAAAAAGACAGTTAGAAAGTATAGAATCTACTTAAACGTTATGTTAATTTTGGTATGCTACGGATTACGCGTAATGCAAAAACTGACTTGGTATGTTTTAAATAGATCACTCGTGATTTATACTTCTTACAATATATTTATGGTTACTTCTGTGGATTTTTTCCATTTTTAAAATCGAACTGTCCATCACGGTCTATGAAAACTAAATAAACTCAGGCCGGGTGAATACAATTTTTTCAGACCACCCAATAACTTTTCTAATAGACAAATAAATTAATACAACTTACATTGTTAATACAACTTACTCCGCATTACGTTCGAATGCCGTTTTAAAGAAATAGTACGCTGATACTTAATGTTTTTAACAAACGTATAACATAGTAAATGTGCATTCAATTCTATCTTGTGTTGTTGGATTTAATATTTGCTTGTATTGACCTATTAATAATCTTATAAAGTTATGAACATTACCTGATTTACCGTAGGTATTTTTACGATATTTTAATTGTAATATTTTACATTTTCATAATTAGCATACACATTTTCACGAATGTTACACAGATGTAATAAATTATATTCTAAAAAAAAAATATAGACGTTTTGGTAATAATGTAGTATTTAATAACTTTTATTATAATGACTATACAGCACACGCTGTTCAAATTCTTAAATAATATGTATTAATAGGTACTCATTTCAATTTTCTTATTGCGCACTTGCCACTTAGAATAGGGTCTGGGTGGCATATTTACCTATAAACTAAACGTATGGATGAAAAAAAGGTATGTAAATGGTCCTCCATGATATTCCCAAACGCATAGTTCTTTCTACCTAGGACCTCGTCCTCTGGTTTCTCTCTCTAAGTGCTGTCCATTAGTTTATAGGTCTTTGTTCGCTGGTACCGATGCTAATATATGATAATATGTAAACAGTTATCTGGTCGGTGATAACTTAAGTCAAAATACAGCGATTAACATTTAGATT
Organism: Sitobion miscanthi; assembly: GCA_008086715.1. Taxonomy (NCBI): domain Eukaryota; kingdom Metazoa; phylum Arthropoda; class Insecta; order Hemiptera; family Aphididae; genus Sitobion; species Sitobion miscanthi. Next base: position 9,831,140 of record CM017799.1, on the reverse strand, counting down.
TGGTGCGGACGAGATATTAATTATAAAGGCATAGCCGGTAATTGATGTGTTAATTTTCGTCTCAATTTTATTCCCTATAACGTATGATTAATTCAGAGATAAATAATTAGTACCTGTAACAAACAATAATTAGATCCTATTACTATTAATAAAAATACATAATATGGTTCGACAGTTGGAGCCGGTGAGTTTCAAATATAGGCACCGAACACGATTACTAGGTATTTCGTTTCATTGTACCATAGGCCGCCTATGTTATTATAATTTGTTGATAGTAGGTAGGTATTTAACAATATTTGACCGTTGTTACTGGTGCACGGAAATCGGCAAGTCTATGCTGAGAATAAGTTTATGAATTACTAACCTACACGATTATTTATGAATAAATTATAAAGTTTGTATTTGCCGAAATAGGTAAACAAAAAAATAAATAAAACTTGCGAATATTACATTCGTGTAATGGACTTTCCATTTGATTACATTTTTAAAAACTAGTACATTCGTAACATGTGCACAAGATTACCTACACATTTTGTTGTTTATCATACAGTTTATTTGTGTTTAAAACGTTTAATATACTTATTCTACTTGATAAATATCAGGCTTAATATTTTTTTGTAATAGTGTTATTGGGTTTTATGTCAATGTATTATATCAATTCGAACTATATCGACAGTGTTTGGCAACCAGGTCTGTTCAAATGGCTCGTCTAATGTTTTGCAAATACATTTTTGATTTTTCTCTACCATATCAGGTACCTAGCAAAAAAAACCTGTTAGGCTTACTTGTGTGGTTGTGTCGCATTTAATCAGTTTTAATGAAAATTCAGTTTTATTTTAAAGCAATATCATCCATTTCTTCGTCTTAGAAGTTATGCCATTTCCTCGACATGATGTGTAATTATGCGAAGACAATGATAAGTAATTAGTTTCTCTCTAGAACCGATAAGCTATGTAATACAAACAATGAAATGGCATTGGAAAAAACATTCGGAGCACATCATTTCATAATTAAATGTTAATTTTATTATGTGTCTTACGTTTGACACGAATTTTCTCGATAATTATGGATACATTTTATCATTCGAGTTATGCATGTTGTGATATGTTGTTATCTATATTTGATAGATACTTGTATAGATATTGAAATATTTTCATTTTATGCAATATAATCATTCCGGAATTGTGTTAAATGCTTTTTTTTTTTATTAATAGGCATTAGAAGTTCAATGCGTGATTAATTAATTAAGAATTTTTTTCAACATTCATAGTGAATCAATTTTATTTTCTAAAAATACATTCTTAATTTCTAAATCATAATATTGTTTTAAGTATAGGTTTGCGGCTACAACTACACGCCCCCCCCTCCCCCCTAATAACGTTTGCGTTTATCGGCCGCCGCTACCGGCTTGTTCGTTATAAAATGAGTCTCGCGCGAGCATGGCGATATCGGATCTCGTTTTATTATTATTATTATTATTACCGAGAAGATGATATTTTCAAGAGTCGAGAAGAGGAGTGGAATATAAAAAAAAGATTCCTCCGACTTTATAATTGGGCAATAAATAGTTACACATATTTATATATATGAATGTATCGTGCGCGGCCCGGACGCAATAAAGTAAATTCATTAGCAGCTAATGACAAAGTAGTTTGCCGCCGTCTGTGTGTGCGCTCAACTACTACTGTTGGGTATAAATCATTCCGCCGTTGTTCGGGTTAACATCGATATTTATTTCGTTTCGTTTTAATTCTTTATCGGCGTATCGAGTATCGAGTGGTCGGCGGGGGCACACACGCAATCGGCCGTCCGTACACATAATAATATAATATAATATTTTATTACATCATATTCGTACGCGTATAGTCCCCCTCCCCCCGTCCTCCGTACCCCGGCACCCATCACCCCCTTTACTTCGGCCGTGCCGGGGTTTCTTATTAACGTAAGAGTTTTTTTCTCGCACACGCGCACTCTCGCACACTCGCGGCACACTCGCATACACCGGTAATTATTACACACGCACAGACTGCGGGCTATAATTTTCTAACACCTTTTCGTGCCACTGCGGTACAGTGCTAGTGGTGGTAATAGGACAACTTTTTTTCCCGTCCTTTATACAACATGTATATAAGTACCTACTGGCAGCCGCCCGTTTACGATAAATCGAATATTATTTATTAGGCGTAGCGCGGTAGGGTCTCCGGAGGAACGGAAAAAAAAATTCCGACCGGATTCGCGGCTGCTGCGGCGAGACGACATCGTATTATTATATTATCATGTAAACGTAATTAATGCGTTCTATAGAACCCGCCGCCATGCGAAATCACACTAGCGATATATCCTGTAGCATGAAAACGATTTCATTTCATACACCGTATATTATATTATAATACTATATACCTACGATTAGTCACTATATAATTCGGCTCCCCGCGGCACGCTACTTAGTTTTTATGCTAGTATAATCTGATTTATTTTTCCATTATGGTAAGTACGTCTTCTGTGTAACGACTTGGCGGTGAAAGATCCGAATGTTCGTCCGGTGGCGGAAAAGCACTCTACAGTGGAGGTTCTTCGATTCTCTCGGTGTGGATATCGATAACAATAATTATAGTCAGCGTTTATGACGAAAACGCGAGCATCATGTGTATACGTATCGTGAAAAAACCTGACCACCCGATTATTGTCATCAACGCGTTTCACGTAGATTTTCGTGTGTGCGTTTCTATTATTAGTTTTAGTATATACTATCAACGTTTTATCGATGACGATTTTGGTCGCGGATACGAAGTGGATACTAATGGACACCGGGTAAAAATACAAAAGTACAATGAACTCTGGTGCTAATGCTAATTATTATCCATTTATCCATATATTGGACATTGACTCTTTTCATTTTTTGTTCCAACGGTCGTGTACCCGTGGTAGTAGTAATTGGAGGCATGTGGACGTCCGTGGCGTGAGCCACCCTGTATATTGGACACATAATATGTAAACATATTTATTTGTAAAACGTAGAATGACATAAATATTACAGTGGTGCTGTATAATAATAATATGATGTTGTATGAAAAATGAGATCGTAGAGCAAATAAATTCGGTTCCTAAACTGGTCGGCGTTAACGTATACCTATTTATTTCCTAAACTATTGTTAACGTCTGCAGTACCTTATTTAACCTATGTATATTGTGCATTATATATTTATATATGCACGTATAATATAATGCCCAGATACTGGTTATTGCGTAATTTCAGCAAACACAATTTTTACATAAAATAATTTATATTTTTTAACCGCAAAACGGAGTATATTACACGGTGTTTTAAATTCCACGCCGTCTTAATTTATTACACGTCTATAGCGTCCAGTAAATTTTTCCCACTACCTCTTATGCTACGCTATACTTTGAAACGCGACTAGAAACATCTCGAATTGTTTTTACTCCAGTCCCGTTGTATATCGTGTACTGAAACCCGTCACATTGTCGTCGTCGTGTACTCGCATATATATTTTATTCAACCATAACTTTTTATTATTTTTTTTTAACGAATCGAACGAGTTTGACTCGTGTAAGTATCCGATCAACAACAATCGATTACACGATGCACACGACCCCCCTGTATATTATATTGAATAACTATACCTATATATATATATACACACGTAGTATTCCACATTAACGGAGTTCTCGCAGAAATATGATCAAACACAATAATGAAATATACATTGGTGAATGTGCGCGGGGGATTAATATAAGGTATGACATATTAATCTAAAAAAAACCCCTCCGTCAGGAAACTTCACCCAAGTCGGGTGATTAAGTAAGCATATAAGTATATTGCATTATTTTGGCAGTACAGCCTGTTAATGAAAACTTGCAAGAAACGCAATTCATTTATGTTTGAATATAATATTTAACAATGCATTATCACTCGCTACCTAACATATTATATTTCTATATTCGTTCCGTGTTGGATCGTTATCGTAAATTGTTAACTTCTCTGTCTTGGTATACCTTCGTGTATAGTATTAATCTTGTGAAAAATCTGTAAGCTATTTTTGAAACAACTTTGCCTATAATGTTCACTTTGGTATTCCGTTATTTTTACGGTCCAAACTCCTTTTAAACAAGTTGGTATTATAAAGTGCAGTTTTTCGTTAGGTTCATCTTATTCACAGTCCCTTATTTAGTCTTAACAAAACGGGAAAACTTGAGAACTTGTTTTATTTTAATTTTAATTATCTCAACATATAAATTTGTTTTTCAAAAATCTTTACTTTTGCCATCTTACTATTTTAGTATGGGCTGGGTCTATTATAATTTCTCTTAAACTTGTTTTATTGAACACATTGGCGAACATTTGGTTGCAATTTTAGAGGGGGAGGGCTTAGCCTCTCCCCGATGTCTGTCTATGATTGAATGGGTGTATATTTTACCATTTCTCCAGCTGTGTTGTATATACCTATACTCTCAGAAAATATTTTTTGCCTTTAAAACAAGTGAATCTACTAAAATCAACTAAAAAACCAAAACATGCATAATAAATGTAAATAATACAAACATAGGTAATTCTGATTAATCATTTGTATTTAACATTTATGTTAAAACTACTGTTTATGTCTTTTTTTAAGTTTTATAATATTAATAGTGCATTAAATCGTATTTTTAAAATAATTTTTTTTTTGTTTTTTCAGGACATTTAAATCCGTGCCCTACGATATCCATTGCTGCCATACGATGAATTGTAAGTAATAATCAGATCTTTTATTGTTAAGAGTGTGAAGAACACTGACATACGGCTTTAGTTGTTATAAGAATTTCTTTAAACTACCCTCTTGCCCTGCAGGGTCCTGAGATTTTTAAAATTTTGTGACGTCATTATGACTATAAAACTACTAATGGTTAATGAAATACTGTTTGGTATCGGGATTTTTTTCAAACAATTAAAAGGTTATATACGCATAAAAAATTGGATTTGCGTGTCTGGTTGTAAACAAATTAAAAAAAATCACTAGTTTAATTCCTGCTTATCCCACGCCAGTGGTCCGCCGATCGGTCTTCGTCGAGGCCTCTCACCGGGGAAGTTAATACTTTAAACGTAGATCTTATATACAGTTTGTTAATGTTATGGATGATTTTACGTCGGCGTCTTGTATTGCGCTTGTTCATCATCGAATCGGCTGGGTAGTGGCCAGAGGATGGAATGCTCGCGCCACTGTCGCCACCACTCGGTAGTAGCGTGTTTCAACTTACAAGATGTGGGCGTGTACTGTACGTGATATGTATTGATATGATATTATGATATGTTTAATAATGTGTAGGTATCGTATGCGGCTGCGGTGATGGAAAGATGAAATATAACATTTAATAGGTAACGAAATTGATTGATCGTTGTCGTCGTCGACGAGGCCAAAAGGTTGCGTATATAATAAATAATAATATTATAATAACAGTATAATCTTCTATAAACGTCCATTAACTAATTGATAGCGTAAATATTATATTGCCATGTATGTAATATGCCTATTTCCTTACCACCATCCGCCTGTCTACCTAGCTACCTACTGATTTTTATACTCTCTCTGTTCCGCGGACCGTGGTAAACCCAGAATATTATTGTAATTTCCACTTTTAGCGACACTCCATCAGATAATACTGTTGACGTGTGTCGTAGACCGTAGTAATGAAACCATACTCAGTACGGGGGACTTGGACGATCATGTGAAATTTAAATTGGTTAAGAATCAAGATATTATGATATCATGTCACAGTCGTATCATCATAAACCGTAAACAATTCTCCGGCCTTCTTATACATAAAAACTGAATGATAGTTAAGTAGTAATCTAATAAATTACAATCTATACTAAACAAAGTATAACATTTAAGTAATTTTGATTGCGCATAAATTAATGCCTGCAAAAAAATAAATGGGTAAGCAGTAAGCACCCATGTAATGTTACTTTTGTATTTTATAATACCTAAACAATTTTTCAAATATACCTAGGTAAATAACTTTACTATAATATTATACAAGGCACTTATTCAAAAACTTTGGAAACGGTATTTTTTCTTCTTCCCTAATAGACATTTTCGAATTTTGATTTTTGATTATCAACAAGGTCTATAAAATGAATATTTTTCTAAACATCACCACTGTTATTTCATTATAATATATTATTCTATTATTTTATTTTTGTAAATACATCATTTTTTTAAAGTGCTATTTACCAATTTTGACTGGTGTTTTATACATATTTTACAATATACAATATATATTGCATGAAATCTTCCTTTGTACAAAAGCATCTAATTGATACATCTATATATCAACATAGCTGTTTAATTTTGAATGATTTAATTAACATATATCATTAAAAAATAATGTAATATTAAACACTATACTATGGGTCCTACTCATTAAAAATTATGATGGATGCTATACAAAGTTTCTTTGATAAAACTATCTAAACATTATTAGTACTTAACTAATATTTAGGATTTTCCATTTATACTTGGGTGTTGAAAGATAAAAACGGTTGCTACATGTTAAGATAGGGTTATAGGGATTGATTATGGCATCTTATCCCGTGGTATCAAAGACCGTCTAGATATCCAAGAGACCAATATCGGGTTTAACTGCCACTACCACCACCTATAGCTGGCGCTTTTGAACGTTATTAAAAGTCACTCATTCCATCGCGATAGTGCAGTAGGTGTACTGCAGCATACTAATCGCTTTGTCGGCGGTCGTTCGTTTTTGAATACGATTAAAACGACGCCCCTCTCACATAAATATTATACCTATGTAATATGAATTATATGCGCGCTACGTACACACTCAGTGGAAGCGGCTACGTTAAAAACGGTTTTATTACGGAGACTTATAAATGAAACACAACGAGTGGGTTTAATATGGTTGTATCTATAGACTATAAAGCCGCGTGCAGACTTCAGACGTACTAAAACCAAAATGTTCTTCGTCAAACGCGTGCGTCGGCGACTGAGTCGGTAATCGCTTTTTAAAACGTTACCGATCATAATCATGTATAATTATATTAATTTTTTCGTATTTTTAGTTTTGTTGGTTTTAATTTTGTAATAAACTACAGAAAGGTATTAATTTCAACATTGTATAAAAAAACGATTCTGAGTGAGATGTTATGTTAGCATTGCATATATTACGTTTTACGAGAGACATTTTTCTGTATAAATAGTGCAATTGGTTACTTTTAATAATATAATTTCGACAAATTGATGCGACGGATAATTTTTTTATATATTATGTGTATTTGCCGTTGTTTAGCTTGGTTTAAACTAGAGCTTGAATAAATTATTATCCATTACAGTGACACACTCGTGCACAGCAGAGCCACTTACCAGTTACCAACCCTCATACCAAACCTTTTTATTTATTGATTTGTATAAACTATATTTTTATAGGTGAAAGCAAATGTTTAAAAAAAAATTAATACAAATTGTATCATCAAATTACTTTTATTACTACTAATTTTTATTCATACCATTTTTGTAATAATTGACTATCATTGTGATTTTCGGTGTCATCAATGTATTCTTCTTTAATTATTGCATTACATATTTGATTGACGATATTTTCCTTTTTTTTTATTCTATTTCATACTTGATTCATAGATCTGAATGGTTCTATATTGAGTCTCTTTTAATTATTAATATTTTAGTATTAAACATAAAGCTTAAAGTTGTATCACAAATATCCGTAAATACTGCGGTTTTCTATTTTTTTTTAGTTACTTAGATATTTTGACACAACCTTTCAACTTTCTTCAATGTTAAATTTTTTCCTAAATGCTATTCCATAAACAACATTTTACGGAAGACATTATTTTCGTTCGCGTTCGGAAGCGTTGGCTCCAAAGGCGGTCTGATCAAAGCGTTCGATATGGGTTTGAATTTGTTCGTTAATACGTTCATGTCTATACTCCGTTTTATGAGCATATAGAGTAGTCGATAGGTCCATTAGTTCGTCTACAATTAGTTCATTTTAGAGTATTAGGAGCAGAAATGGTAATTTACATGTTGTATTTGAAACTTGAATAGCAAGCCGTTCGGGGAAAATTCTGTTATCTCACTACTCTTTGATTCCAACTGATCAATTTTAATTTGGTTCTGATAATCATAATGATATGCTTATTCGGGTGTCATCTACATGTATGAAACTGAAATAAAATAGATAATATTATAAATACAACTACCTAACTTAAGAAAGTGATCATACAATATATTACCAAATTTTTTTGACTTCTGTTGATTGTAAGGTCTGGAATTTTGTTTTCAGTGGGTTTTTATGCTCTACAAATATTAATATATTATACATTTCAATGTATTTAAATTTATTTCTGTTTTGTCATACGGATATGTTATAATGTAGTCCATGATTCCATTATTCAATTTTTTCCCAGGATTTTACGGCGTCCCTTGAATTTGTATTACTCGTCTTTGGTTATTGTTGTTGATTGAAGCCTTTTTTTACAATATATAACTATACAGTAACGGCTAACCGAGTAGGCAACAAGTGTCGCATAGTGACCATTTGTACACCCATGTATACATCAATTATACAACAGCATCAAGACAGACTTATTGTATTATGATATATAATTTTGAGCATAATTTGTTCATTACCTAACTGGATTGGCGTCTACGTTGTGTGTGCGTGTGTTACACAGCAGATTATCGTGGGAAGTAGTTTTTACCTTAGTTATATCTACTCCGGAAGTCGAGATTTCACCTCTACTCACAAATGTTGCCTGTTGATATGGTCATTACATGTTTACGAATAATAATCGACGAGTATAGGATACACGTTAATAATAACTCGAGAAGTTTTTTTCTAACAAATCATAAATTATTATAAACATTTGTTTTTATTATCGTCGCTTCATATCTATATAATATGTTCATTATTTTGTTTGGCGTGTATAATACACATATCAATCCGTCTTCACCCTCGTAGTGCTCTGCGCCCTAACAGCACATTTCCCCTTGAAGAGCAATTCTTAATTTATTAAAAAAAAAATTATTTACTTCATTTAAATATGCATTTGAGATAAAATGAAATATAATTTATAGATGTATACATTTAACTTATACTTCCACATCTTGGTCAGTAACTGGCCCAGTTACATCAGCACCATATGTTGGAGTCAGGGTTGGGCAGTATCAAAGATACAACTGTATCTTGTATTTTGTATCATGGTACATATTTTTAAAGTATCAAGTATCATGATACATTTTATACAGGTATCATGTATATTTTTTGCCAAAAGATAAAAGATACTACTATTGTAAACATTTTTACTGAATAGTACCAAAACATTTTAATTTTTGAAATTAGATAATTTCGTCGCGTATTGTATATTTGTATTTTTACGAAAAATTTTCCAGGTGCAATCGAGCCGAAATTAACGATAACGAAAAAATTTACCACGCAATCTTATAAATTTAAGATAATTTGATAAAAATAGAATAAAATTAAGGTGTTCGTATGGCCGTATGCCCGTACTCGGTATACGTATCTACACGCAGTCAATAGTCATACAGAAAAGCACTAAACCGAAATTTTTGTTAATGGCCATAACCAATTTTTTTATACACATAAAGCAACTACATATATTTAAGTATAAATTAAGGTGTAATGTGCATGTAATTTATTAATTTTGGTGTACCTATTTATATTATACATGTGATGTATTAGTTTAAATGTTTAATGTGCATCTATTGACTTATTCTATTATTTAATATAATTATGACTTAATAAGTATTTATAAATACTATAATTATGTATAGCAGGGGTCGGCAACCCGCGGCCCATGGGCCGCATGCGGCCCGCGTAGCAATTTTATGCGGCCCGCGATAATAATTTATAGTTAGTTTAAAAATATTATACAACACGTTATCTTTGCTGATAAAAATTGGGATTTCTCACGTTTCGTTAAACATCGATAATAATTTATTATACAAAACAAAATACGACTTAGTATTAATGAATTGATTTTCTAGTGAAGTGTAATCGTCTCAATTTTGTGTTTCAAATTTTTGTACGTGTAACTCTATGGTACAGTGATGTACTTAAATAAATTAAATTTTAAATTACTACAATATTTCGTTTAAATAAAATAAGGTGTATTCAAATTATGGCCCGTGAAAAAATTTATTTTTATTTTTTGGCCTTGACACCAAAAAGGTTGCCGACCCCTAATGTATAGTAATAATATTTTGTATTTGTTATGTATAGACAGTATAGTGAATTGTGTATAAACGTTTTACGTTTAATAATTAATAAAATTCGATTGGAAATATAAAAGTATCATGTATCTTTGATACATGTATCTTGTATCTTGTATCTTTTCTACATTCACAATGTATCTTGTATCTTGATACACTAAATGCATGTATCATGATACTTTCTTTTAGTATCTTGCCCAACCCTGCGTGTATTATATTAGACCCATTATTGACTTTTTGGTTGATCGATTTTGATTAAGGATTTCTGTAAAAATTACTGTTTTTCTATTTTTTTTTTTTAGTTTCTTAGATATTTTGACACAAATCAGAATTGGCTTCGAAATGATAATCACTGTGGTGACATTAATATCCACTATTATTGCGATATAAGATGGCGTATAGGGAATGTTGCGTACCGCCTGATGCACCTTGGACCTTTGCAATAGCCACACGGATCTAAGCTGATTGGTCCGGTCCTTCAGGTTGGGATTTAAGCGCAGGGCTAACCCTGTTTTATATTTAAAAGTAATTGTTCAGGATTCAAACAACAAGCCTCGGGATAGATTAAATGGAAAACATTGCTATAAAAAATTACCCAGTCATCAAAGTTGGTCAACTCGTCACCGACGTCGGCCGCGGCGACGGATACGGCTACGACGGCGTAAAATTATTACGTCTCGTTTGTCGAAACGCGCGCGCTAAACGACACTAATTGTACGAGGTGTCGGCGTCGGCGAAGGGTGTCTGATTACACACGATTGCGGGCACCTTCTTTCCGCCACCTCATCCACACCGGTTCTGACGCTGTCTTGCGGACGTCTCTGCGGCGTCGTCGTGTCGGCGGGCGTCATTGTAATTGTATTTTATTTTATTCGCGCTGGTCGCGGCAGGTGCAGTTATGTATTTCATTTTCACGACTTGTAAACACGTACCATACTTAGGCATCATACATAGGTGCAATAAATATGTTTAACGATCGGATAAGATGGCGCTCGCACATCGCGGCGACCTGTATTTCAAATCGCGGTATGGAAACATAGGTTAACATAGAGCTAGGATAACCTAACGGCGAGATCGAAAAATCGTCAAATCCGACGTAAGCCGTTTGAATTGCCCACGAACAGGTTCAGTGGGACCCATTATATTCTTAAATAAAAAAAATAAAAAAAATAACTAAAATCGTTATTCTTCGTTTAAATATCTAATTTCGTCCAAATTTTAACTTGAAATATCTATAAAAAAAACTGTGATTGTATATTTTTAGATTTTTTTGATCAATGCTACTCAAATGTTCAATCCAGTTTTATATTCTTAGTGGTAATATTAATACATTTATTGATTACCTTTACATTATACAATATACATTTTTATACCACTAGACAAGAGATTGATTTAACCTTATAGGACGTTTTGAGACCAATGAATCTTTAAACTTCAACTATTAATTTTATGAAATGAAAATTTTAAATATAAATAATTAACATTTTTCTTAAATTCTTGAAATATAGATTATACCTACCTTGTGAGATTTTTAATGGCCACCAAGATTTACTTATAATACTTATATTAATATTATTATTACCTACTTATTAATTTTACTGGAGATTGCAATGAGATTGATTCTTCAATTGCAAGTCATTGTACATTTTGTACCTATCTAAAATTTTAAATTAGCATTTTCATCACAATTCAATGTATAATTTTCGTTAATTTACAAGTACCTAGATTAGCTAATGTATTTAACATTATTTTACTTTAATTCCTGACTCGTGACTCATGAGTAATAATTTCTAAAGAATTAAAACATTTTTAAAATTCTTGAAATGTAGACAAGTTGAACCATTTTGAATAAGATATTTTTTAAATTCCATAGTTGTCTTTATTCTCAAATATTCTTCAATTTTTCTAAAAGTCATTGTTCATCTGTACCTATCTAGGATTTCAAATTTCAAATTAGCTTTTTCATCACAATTCAATGTGTATTCTTTGTTTATTTAATTTTTATTTAGCCCATCAATTTAAATTAAATATTTTATTGGATATGATCCATTTTTTTTAAAAAAATTAAGAAAAAAGGTTAATGTTATGTATGGTAACAACAAACAATATGAAAAACTTATGTTTAATTTCCCTAAAAGTCATTGTTCCTAAATTTTCAAATGTGACATCATTTTTTTTTTTTATTAAATTATATTCTCTATATTGATATTGTAATGAAAAGTGGAACAAATCAGAATATTTTAGATATTTATATTTTGATACCTATGCTATTATGCTAATGTATTTAACATTATTTTACTTTAATTCCTGACTCATGACTAATGAGTAATAATTTCATAGAATTCAATAATTTACTTAATAAATACTTGCATGTATAGGTTTTTGTTGGTTTGTGTTAATAAAATTATAAAATTTATAACTTTTTGACTTAAACACTTAATGCAGTATTATTTTACAAGGTTATTCATACAAAAGCAACTATTTTGAGGGATGTGCCTTATAATTATTTTCTACTAGTTTGTTTAAACATTGGTCGCATTTAATAGTACAATAAATATAGAAACCAATACAATTTAGAAGACAATTAAACTCATTTAAACCTCTGGCATGGACCAAAATTCTGCAAGTTTAAAATGGCAGTTATAATCATATTGTATTGAGAGAATATAACTCGTTGAAAATAAAAGAATTGCGAATGTTTTAAACAATTAGTTGGTACCCATTGATGTAACTTTTTAAAGATTTGTAGACTGTAGTTATATTTTACAAGGTTATTTGCACAAAACCAACTTTTTTAACCAATTTGATTATATAAATACTTTAACACACCAATTTTTTAAGTAATTTGTTTAAACATTAGTTTCATTTAATAATGTAATACATATAGCAAAATAGTAAATATACATAAGATAATAAATCGATTGAACCTCTTATATAAACAATGTTTACTAAGTTTAAATTGTGAAGTATGTTTTTATTAGGCATTTATTAAACTGCTGACTTTCATAAACTCTACATTTCTTTGAATATAACTACTCTACCTATATTGGATATAAACGAGTTATGTATCTTATATGGATACCTATTAATTATTATGTAGATTTTTATATTAAAAAAAAAAGAATTGTATCTCAAAAATAATGAATTTGCTTTTAAATTGAGTTTACCATACATAACATAATAGCTCAATCATTTTTAATATAATAAAATTTACTAATTGACAACATTAATTAATCATTTTATTAGTGAATATTGATCCTTACGCAAATTGTATACATTTCAAATATATTCACATTCATTAATACTAAATTAATTTTTAAAATGGATAGTCTTTCGAAATAATGAATTTGCTTTTAAATTTATTTTACCATGCATTACCATATATCTGATTCCTTGCTAATTTTAATATACTAAAATTTACTAAATGGTTCAACAGTTATTTTTCTTTATATCAGTGGATGTTGATCCTTACTTATCAAAATTTTACACATTTATTAAAATGAAATGAAAAGTTTTAAAATTGCCTTAATCCATACGGAAAATGCTTCTCAAAAAATGTTCAATCCTAAAACATAATCTTATTTCCCATTCAGAATATATTACGATAATTTTTTACTGATGTAATTGACATATTTAAAGTACTTGATAATTATGTTTGATGTTATGATTGGGACTTTGATGTTGTTATAATTAATTTAATAACTTATATTATAATATTTATAATAATATAAAACTTTATTTTACATATTATAAAGTTTATACTTATTAATAATAAAATACATTTTTCAATAAATTCAGTCAAAATTGTCTTGTTCTAGTGTATACATATTTGCTCATATTTATATGCGTATAATATTTTTGTGTTTAAAGATTTTAAGTCTCTAAGTCACTCAGAGCCCATAACCTTTAGTCTTTAATAACTTTTAATTAATGTAACAATGTCCCAGCCTTAGTTATTATTGTACATTTATCCTATTTTAAATTTTTAAATTAGGAGTTTGTCTTAGTTTAATTTGGAAAATTCTACCTAGGACATTTTTTTCTGGAAATTTTAACCATGGATATTTTTTCATTGGACATTTTTTCCTAGATTTGTGTAGTGCGCGTGTGGCGTCGTAGGATATTTATATAATAATTATTTTCACGCCGAGCGGTTTTTACATTGGTACGCTAAAGCCGCCGTATGTGAGTGCGTGACCGCATGAGTAATATTTTCATAGAATTTAACAATTTCTCAATGAATACTTACAAGTTTAGTTTTTTGTTGGTTTGTGTTTATAAAATAATAAACATTTATAACTTTTTAAAGTCTTGCAGTTATATGTATTTTAATTGTAAGCATCATTTAAAAACTGTTATAAAAGCCCTGAAATGTACAATAAATAAAACTCACGCCGTGCGACGTCGTCGGATATTTATATGATAATTTTTTTCTCTTTTCACGCCAAGCGTTTTTACGTAGATCCGCGAAAGCCGCCGAAGGTTGTACGTGTGTGCGTGCTCATGTGACAGATAGTGACAATCCGAGTAAACGTGTATCGACTTTTACTGCGAATATTATGCAAAACTTGCTGACCAGTTTAATATACGTATATATAAATGCTTTTCTCCAATCACGACACCAGTATCACCTTTCCGTGGCGAGTTGGATAATGCGTCCCGCACCCCCTCAGGCTATCATCGTTGGTATCATCGTATATAAGTATATACGTCGCGCCCGCGACCAGTTCTGTCGTGCAGACGTTAAATCGTCTTCGGGCTGGTCTCATCGGCTCAAGCGCGTGTCGCGTAAGCATACATTCCGTGTCATAGGTTTTGCGTGTAGTGCGTTTGAAAAATGCCGTAAGCCTTTTTGACATCGCGTCCGACACTGACCGTGTGGTGTGCTGCGTAGAATTCTTATAATAATAAGTAATAATAATTTCTTTATTTACGAAAATAAAATCCAAAGATAATAATATAAATTACAGTATGTGTATACGTAAATGTAATGGGTAAAATGATATTAGTGATATTACTAATATACATGATGTTCATCATGTTCCAAATTTTTTTGTGACAGCTGATTATACTATTAAATATAAAATTTAGGAAAAAGTAACCTATGTTTGAAATCTTACTGTTTCTGTGGCTCCAAAATAACACCATATTATTCGTATTTCCACTTAATACTTAGTTGTCACAACTTATAGATTTTTATAACCACTTTTATTCAAATAAACCCTATTAAAATCAATTAAATATCATTATCTTTGATATTAAAAAAAAAATAATTATCATTGGTAGGGGGTAGAAATGATTTTACTGATATTCAGTTCAGTGTCAGGCATCTATGTTGTATGTATGTGTTACTGGTACACCCATTATATAGGTCCTGCAAAAAACATTTCATACATGGCCCTGAAAATATGCCATGACAGAGCGACACACATTTGTCCACCTTTTTAAATTTGGTTTCTAAGTAAAAACTGAGTAAAAAAAGGTTTGATGATGAAGCATTTTCGTACGAGGTCGAAACAAATATATAAATATTGTTTACCTATTAAGTAAATTTGGCATCAGGAAATCACGATTTACAAATTCACTAGTTTATGATGCGTTCCCAGCGTTCCGTTTCAAATAAATAGAAGGCGTACGCTAAAAGAAAATTTAAAAAGAAGGGGGACTCCATCCTCCGCGCCTCCCACAAATCAACCCCTGCCAAACCGTCTATCACACACATCGCATTTAAAAGGTTTTTCTTCAGTGTGAAGGTACTTTGTATGAAAGTTTAGACTTGATTTAGAAGGAAACTTTCCAGTTTCTATCACAGATGTTGTTACGGGGCGTCGGTAAAACGTCCCGTGTCGTGAAATAATTTGAACGCATGTGTCTTATGGTAATTACGTTCCTATATTCTTATTTAACTTTAATATATTTACATGAATAGGGTTAAGTAAAGCGTCGAGTTGTTCCGATCAGACTTAAGTAAGTGGACCGGAACAGTCGGTGATGCTTAAGTGTAGTGTAGACTCTAATTATAAGTTGTGGGGCATAATATGGGCGTACAATTGAGGGATCAGAGATTGACTGTCGCCGGTACAAGCTTAATTAAGCGGTACCCCGGCGGTGAGTCGAATCCGGGACGGTCAACTTGAATAAGTGCCGTGGGTATTGTAATAACTTAAAAATGAGAATAATATAGGTACGACTCCTGTCGATAATTATATTAAAATCTGATGTTAGGATATTAAATATAAGCTATTACCTTCCTCCAGGTGTTCGGAGGGCTCTCGAGATCGTGTATTCGAAAATTATATCAAATACACCATACAATATAATTTTATGTAAAAAGCATGTATAGTGTTATAACTGCAATCAATATAAAATATTATATTAAATCCTTTACCTGATTCGCAGTTGTTTCTTGTGATATTATAGGAGTTTTAGGTTTTTAAATGAAACAAGGTAAAACTTCAAATACACAAAATTGAATTAAAGAACGCACTGATTATTGCTCGCACAAGGAGTCCAGTTGTCGCTCGTCGAAATCGGTTTTTGATACTTGAGAGGTTGTTACTCTGGTGGTTGGTGATCATGCACTGGTTTAAGGGACGACACGGATATGCCGACCAGAGAGCAGTAGGCGGTTTTTATCAAAGGTTTTTTATACTTCACCGAACTAAATTTCTCTTCGGCGGCAAGGACCTTTTTACCGTACATTTTCTCTAGCGACATAAGAATCCCGTATATCTTGCATCCCGCTGGGCGCCGGTACGTGTCGATTTCTTAATTCGTGATCGCATAATAAATATCGTACTTATTTGTCGATGACAACGGTTTTATTAGGGATGTCCGATTTCTACAAGCGACAGTCTGTCCGTTATTTATTACTCAGTAAGATTTTAGTTAATTTATAATAATGGTGTGTGAGCATATCATTACAGTATAGTGAGGTCGCGAAAAAGGTAATCTTGAATGACGGCAGCGTCCGGTCAAGCGTCGGAATGATTATCGTTCTCGGGGTTCGGTCTACTGGCGTCAGAATTGAGTCCTTGAGTCTGTTAGTCCAAGCGGTTGATGGGTGAGTTGGTTGTCGGTCGGGAACTTCAACTAAGAAAAAGCTTTATCACAGGTTTCACATACGTATGGACTTTTTCCGGTACGTGTCGATTTCTTAATTCGTGATCGCATAATAATATCGTACTTATTTGTCGATGACAACGGTTTTATTAGGGATGTCCGATTTCTACAAGCGACAGTCTGTCCGTTATTTATTACTCAGTAAGATTTTAGTTAATTTATAATAATGGTGTGTGAGCATATCATTACAGTATAGTGAGGTCGCGAAAAAGGTAATCTTGAATGACGGCAGCGTCCGGTCAAGCGTCGGAATGATTATCGTTCTCGGGGTTCGGTCTACTGGCGTCAGAATTGAGTCCTTGAGTCTGTTAGTCCAAGCGGTTGATGGGTGAGTTGGTTGTCGGTCGGGAACTTCAACTAAGAAAAAGCTTTATCACAGGTTTCACATACGTATGGACTTTTTCCGGTACGTGTCGATTTCTTAATTCGTGATCGCATAATAAATATCGTACTTATTTGTCGATGACAACGGTTTTATTAGGGATGTCCGATTTCTACAAGCGACAGTCTGTCCGTTATTTATTACTCAGTAAGATTTTAGTTAATTTATAATAATGGTGTGTGAGCATATCATTACAGTATAGTGAGGTCGCGAAAAAGGTAATCTTGAATGACGGCAGCGTCCGGTCAAGCGTCGGAATGATTATCGTTCTCGGGGTTCGGTCTACTGGCGTCAGAATTGAGTCCTTGAGTCTGTTAGTCCAAGCGGTTGATAGGTGAGTTGGTTGTCGGTCGGGAACTTCAACTAAGAAAAAGCTTTATCACAGGTTTCACATACGTATGGACTTTTTCCGGTACGTGTCGATTTCTTAATTCGTGATCGCATAATAAATATCGTACTTATTTGTCGATGACAACGGTTTTATTAGGGATGTCCGATTTCTACAAGCGACAGTCTGTCCGTTATTTATTACTCAGTAAGATTTTAGTTAATTTATAATAATGGTGTGTGAGCATATCATTACAGTATAGTGAGGTCGCGAAAAAGGTAATCTTGAATGACGGCAGCGTCCGGTCAAGCGTCGGAATGATTATCGTTCTCGGAGTTCGGTCTACTGGCGTCAGAATTGAGTCCTTGAGTCTGTTAGTCCAAGCGGTTGATGGGTGAGTTGGTTGTCGGTCGGGAACTTCAACTAAGAAAAAGCTTTATCGCAGATTTTACACATATATGGAGTTTTTCCGGTATGTGTTTTCTTATTTAGCTTTGCACTTGATAAAATTTTAGTTTTTTTTGAGGTTTTTAAACATGGTTAATGTTTATCATTATTACGAGGAATCGAACGATGAATGGAATTCTGATAAGCGGCTTTCATCATCAACTGATCCTTGAAAAACACAACCCTCTATGAAATATTTTTCAAATTTAATTTCTGTAATAGTTGTCTTTACTTTTTCTTCAGCTTCACATATTATTGTTCTAAAAAATAAAATTATTGAGATTATTACCCATATTAACAAGTTGATATTATACAAGATGAATTTTACATTCATTTTTCAAATTATAAAAAATGTACACCAGAAAAAAAAGTTTGAACAAAAACAAACTGCAATCTAGAGTAATCTTCATTCAATTTTTGATAAATCTAAACATTTAAAATTCTACAATTTAATTTAAAAAAAAAACAAAACTTTTTTAAATACGCATGATGTATTTCTGTAAATTTCTATTTATTACTACTTTTAAGTTTTACTTTTTTGTTGTTTAAAATAAGTAAAATTTGCTATATTTTTATCTGTAGTTATACTTATAATAACACAAAAAATGTTAAGTTATTTAATTCTCCAAGCAAGCCTTACCAGAGTGAATCAAAGAAATAATAGATTTATGCAGTTAAATTTTTAGAGTATATGAATCATATTTCAAAAATATAGATAGGATTTGAAATCTTTCCTTTTTAATAAATAAAAAAAAAATAATTGATATCAAATAAGTTTAGATTATATGACTTATAAAGTTTTTTTTCCTATTATAAATATGTCATGCTGAAATGGAGTTTCACATAAAATTTGGAACGTCCGGTATAGAAAGAGAGAAGAAAACACTGTAATAAAATAAAATAATATAAATATAATTCGATATGATTAACGTAATTAAATTAGGGATACAATTAAATATATCACATACAAATTTTGGAATTAGATTGGTTTATTCTAAATTTTAAACGCTCGAGAATTTCAACACAATCGATAATATTGTGTATTAATTTGTACAAATTCTTACAGTTTGAGACAGATTAAGAAATTAAAAAATCCATTTCTCTTAATTATTGAAAAATCTACCATAATTCGATCACAAATATATTTGGTATGTTGGTACGTATCTAGGAGAAAATGGCTACAATACTGTGTCAAGTTATTTTTCTAATTTTTCATTGTATATATTGCAATTGATGATTAGGTATTTTTTATTTCATGGGTGACTAAGAACAAGGCCCCAAGTGGTCGGTCGGCGAGCATGTAAATGTACCTACTTTATACAGGTACCTACTACCGTAATACAGTCTATGTCTACGGACAATGCACACTATTTTTTCTCTTCGCCCGAGGATGGGTTTTTTTTATCATCGTGTAGGTACGCGGCAGAAGTAATTACTAGCCCGGACGGAAAATAAAAAAGGAAATACGTGCACACGCCATTTGTGTGCGAGCTCGGTCGGGCGCGTGCGTTTGGGCTGGGCAATTATTGCAGACATAGCATGTAATGCGTTTCGTTTTTTACTTTTTATTCTTTCCACTACTGGCACGCGCGTGCGGCCGTCTGCTCATTACACGCGTCGTTATTACCACCGTTTTGGCGCTGCCGACGCATGATGATTGATAAAACACACAGGCAGTAATGAACGCGCCGACGATAAATCATCGGCTGCCGACGCCACTGAGCGATCATATTATTATAATATGCCTATTTGTGCTAGTGTACATTTTCGATGCAACTGCATAGGGTTAGACTGCGGCGCTGGTCTTTTAAGTATTTGGTAGGATCGAAACGTCTCGAACAGAGCGCACTAAGTTAGTTGAACATCAACGTCGTACATTTTCACCATAACTTGCATCCACGTCGGTGTCTTGCGTACGGCATTCTTTGGAAATCTGAAGATCCCGAGATGGCAATTTATAGATTGGCACTATAATAGTGAACAATACAGATTGAAATAATATAATAATTCACGTAGGTAGGTAAATGTAATATGTATAGAATTAATATGGAAAATAAAACATGTCTATATCGTTATTCATTTGGGTATTTTAAACTATCTTATTTAAATACCTCGTAGACCGTAGTCAATGAATGCATTTTTTTAGATTCTGAGATGAGCGAAAGAATGTATTGGTTTATTGATGTGTGTGTTTCATAATAATATACTATAGGTACATAACTAAAAATAAATTATTATGTCTTATTTATATAAATAGGAACACTGAATAAATAGTTGGAGTGAAAAGAATCCAATTGAGTTTTAGAATCTATGAAGAAGTCATTATCTACAGAATAATATTCAAACGTATCATTTTTAAAGACCATAGCTTTATCAACATTAAAAGCACACATTGTAGTAGCACCATCATATGCTGTATTAAAATATTTCGACTTCCTGGTTAACTCGTTCATTGGACAGTAACTGTGTAAGTTAATAGTACGCCGACAGTGGATTAAACGCAAAAACAAAGAAAGACATTTTATAATATTATTATCATACGCCTGTGGGAGCGAAGAGATGTTATCGAAATATATAGTTATTCGTTTTTGGACTGTCGGCATTTATTATGGTATAATATACATCGTTGTGGTCGTCGTGGTCGACGAGGATCTCGGTATCGTGGGTATACGTACATAACACTATACCCGTGTGCAGGTGTACCTCGATTGTGTGAGTGCGCGCGCATTAACATATTATTATTCCATACGATAAGTATAAAATAATATAAAAATAAAATAATACATATATATAATATAGTGTGTAATGACACATCAAACTGATTTGTGTGTGAGCGGTTTTTTGTGCGGTGCAACTCGACTTGTGTCGTTGCGAGCGCGTGACGACGCGCCGTTGGACGTCCGCGTCCGTTGAAAGGCGGGCGGCCCGGCCGAGGTGTCACCACAGTTGTCGGTGGACTATTTGTCGCGCACGGTAGTCACTCGTGGGCCGACGCATACACGGCGCGCGCACCGCCGAGTGTTTATAATACAATATTTATGTATACCTACACGCGATACGGGATGATGGACGGCGTGTATTATGTGGAATATTATTTTTTTCGTGTCGGGAAATGAATAATTCATCGGCCGTAATTTTCGGGGCGATGCGCTCGGTACGGCATCCGTACTCTTCTTCTTCTTATATTCTTCTCCTCCGGGAAGACAAGAGTTTCCCCCGACTGCGAACACTGCAGGACGAGCGATAAAATTATGTGATCATTCTTCTGCGTCGCATACGCCATATTATTATGCTGCATAGTATACAGGACGAGGAGAAACCCGTTTTTTTTTCTTCCGTCCGTGAATAATGGACGAAAATTATGAAACTTACAAGACGTCGTTGTCGTCGTTTATATTTATTTTTCCAAAATCCGTTTCGCTATGTACACGTTATACCACATTATACTCTCTCTACACGCATAGACAACACGACGTCATGGCGAGCGATGGCGACGGTGGTTTTCGTCGCTCGTTCGTTTATTTCATTTTTATTTTCTTGACGACTGGAAATTGATTACGACGTTGATAATAATAATTATTATTATCATAATATTATAATACTGACGACGACGACGACGACTGAGAAAACGAGTCGTCGTATACCGATAACGATCCGATAGGTACCTATTGCGAAAATCCAAGAAAACTAGGTGTTGAAACTTTTAAGACGTTTATACGAGCGCACGTACGTTAGGTTAGTGATGTTTCATGACTGCAGTGTGTGTAGACTAATACGGGTATACGACCTTTAAGCCGCCTGTCAAAATGTTGCTGTCCGACACAAGGTAAACCCCATCGCACGACCTGTGTACGTGTTAGCTATGTATTTCTATGTTACTATATGTATGTATGTGTGTGCATATATGTATATATATATATATGATGGGATCTACGACGAAAATAAAAACAAAGGTGATTATCGGCGTGATCCTTCATTTGACGCAGCTTTTTTTCTTCAAAATGTATTTTGCACAGTGGCGGCTTAGTTTTTTTTAATTGGTGGGGGGGGGGGATGTATACATTTTTGACTCTCAGACCACATCATAAAGCAGTAAATATACTTTCATTGCTTTATCGCCTTTATCATATATTTTATACGACAAAAATAATCCAAAGCGAGGGATATGATACCCTCACCCCTCCCGCGAGCACGTCCCTGACTTTGCCCAACACCAATTCTACACATTGCACAGTGATTATCTATTAATTCATAAATAACTTTCCGAACTTTCCATTTCCGTGTTGCGCTTTGAAATGCATTTCATAGATAACGGGCACGTGCCGCATTCCTAGGCTGGTCGGAATAAAAGCGGACATTCGTGCGATGATTAGATAAAACGCGCATCTCCGACAAATGGATTCTGTTGCTGCCGACGCGATAATTGGACTGTGTGGGGAGAGGAGTGAGGATGCGGAGATATGGGTCGATTTGCAAACGGTATATTGGAATGCCTCGCGGCACGAGCGATCGAATGCGATGTTCGTGTCGTCATTTGTCAACTCTATTACGACCGCCGCGCGTCGTCCTGTGGTATACGCTGGACGTACGCCTATCTTCGATCGTCTCACTTAACCTAACCTAACCTATACACCACGTTCCGGTCTTTTAAACCTCCGGCGGAGACAATAGAAATTCTCGCCGACTGTAATGTGGAGCGCAAATACCACGGATACCGTATACCCGGTAGGTATACGTTTTAGTCACTGGCGCCGATCTCGCAGGCATTCTCTTGCGCCGTGGTCCACTGATGATTTATTTTTGTTTTATCACCATTTCTACACAGAGCAACCAGTAGAAAAAAATTCGATGCCTATACTAATCGATTACGGGCTGCAATCGTCCCAGGTTTTCGCTGTTTTTTTAGGTAGTTGTCATTTTTATAATGTTAATACTTGGCCCGTATCAAAGTATAGGATACCGAGGTTGAGGTCTTCTTTAATTCGCTTTGGTAAAAGTTATAATTTCAAATTAATATACCTATCTACATATTATATGTAATATATTATAAGTATATTTGATTATTGGGTTACTGCTTAATTCTCAGGTACATAAAAATTATTCGAATTACAGTTAATTCAATTTGTATACCAAATGGTTTTTATTATAAAGTTATGAAAAATAAATATATTTCATACCTATAAGTAATTGAAACATTCATATTGTTCACTCGTGACCTCAATGATTGTAAGAAAGCCATCATAAACTGTGGGTAGAAAAAAATAAATGTTAGATAACATCAACACCCTATAGTTATAAAAAAAAAGTATCGGAGTAGGGTACTTAGGTACGGTCAGTTTGGTAAAAGTTTTAAGTTGAAAAAATAGTATTGCATTCAAATGATAAAAGTTATTTTGAACTGTCGCTTACGGTTGTAGCTTCAGGTATCGTATTCGTTTATATTTAGAAGCTGGGTTAGAATAGAACTCTCGCGGAAGACCTTGAGGTGGCGGATGACCTTTGCGGATGAAATGGCCGTCGTCATGTACTATATGAGCGCGTGCACGTGACCGGTCCGGACGCGGAATCGTTTAGCTGCATTCCCGCGCACCGGTCCTCCCCAAATACGGAAAGTATGCGCCGTTTTTTCTTCTGTATCTCTCTCTATCACGCACTCCCCTTCTACTGATAAACTATTGCTTTGCCGTACACGGTCTGCCGTGGCAGACAAGTGGACGCGATCGAATAAAGATCACCTGCCGGAGAATACAAAAAAAAAAAAAAAAATAAAATAAAAAAAAAATATGTATTAAAAAAAAAAAAAAAAAAAAATTACGCTCGCGTCTTTCGTTGGATGACGATTTTCCGTTGCTGGTTTCTGGGAAATGACTGGCCAGACACTTGACCGAACGCCGATGACACACCGTCTCTAGTGTATATTGTTATTTTTCTTTCAATTCTCATATCACTTTACGTGCTTGTTTCTACTGCATATTGTCAATACCGCCATCACTCACAGTGTCGCAAACGCCTTTGGAGGTTTTTTTTATTAAGGGGTATTAATTATAATATGATATGTTAGTTACTAATAACATTAGTTGATGTTGTGTAACTTCTGTTGATAGTCTTTAAATACTTTGTTGTGTATTGGTGCTACTCCGTTGGATCACCGATACATAGAATTCTGTATGGTGATATTCGAGATCAATACATTTAAGTTGGACTAATGCAGAATCCTAACATGTTATGTGTATTCAAAATGTTGGCTTTCAAAGTTTAATTTCTGGTAATTTCATCGGGTATAACCTTTGACGACTCGCCTCACCATCCGTTTGGGGCTCTGGAACGAGAAAATATATTTATTTAAATTTTTTATGATT
This sequence comes from Sitobion miscanthi, assembly GCA_008086715.1. NCBI lineage: Eukaryota > Metazoa > Arthropoda > Insecta > Hemiptera > Aphididae > Sitobion > Sitobion miscanthi. The sequence continues at coordinate 9,806,234 of CM017799.1, read as the reverse complement.
AAAGTCCTAGGTAGTTTTTTATGCGTCTGATCTCTCACCAACTTACAGTACAATTTACCAGCTATATTTCGCACGGCATAACGACATCGTCAGATGCTTATCGGCCGACGCTAATGAGCATTGCCGCCGCGTGTGATAATGGTCATCGTATTCACAGGACTTAGGATAGTACCTATACAATACGATACAATACAATATCATATGTGAGGGTTACACACATCACACACGAGAGTATAATATAGGTACAACAATATAATATCTTTTACGTAAATATACATATTATTGTACAGTGGTGTGCTCGATGCGACGCTTATCCCGTACTTGCGGTCTCCATCATTCTTTTCAATATAATATATACAAACGAACGATTTACGATTTATGAATAACGATTTTCCCTAGGTCGTCGTGTAAATACTTACTTCGGTCGTGGTACGACAACTGTCGTCGTATCGACGACGGCGTGCGCCGCGTGTATTGAAACGTCGTTACGACGTTTACTATAGGCACGTAACTACTACCTATATTGCGTATAAATATATTATTGTATCCAATAAAAACAATACCTATATAGTATGAACATAGAAATGTCGATGTTTAACAGAACCACTGCACTTTATTTATTTATAAATATTTCAAAACATTTTACATATACAAATCAAAGGACATAATATTTTAATGTACATTTTTTTTGCACACCAATATTAAATACTTGAGGATAACAGATTTAAAGAACAATTTTGCAGTGTAAACTTCCCAAGCAACATTTTGGTAAGTAGGTACATTACTATTTTAAGTACCATGTTTATAAGGGCTAACATGAGCTCAAATAGGTGATTGGGTTGAATAACGTCTGGTCCCGTGGTCGTGTCTTCTCCATTTTATATAATTTCCAATATTTTCCGGTTTATATGATTGTATAGAAAGTATGAAAGAGAGCGCAATTGAATATAGATTCCTAAATAAAATTAACTTAAGTAAAAATCTGTTCTATATCTGTGTAAATTATGCAACAGGTGCTGTGGCATGTGAATGGATTAATTGATGTATTTTGAGATATTCACAGCGAATTCACAATCGATTTGTATAGTCCTTAAAAAGATAAATAGTCAGTGATATGGTCAAAATATCGAACTCTCGATTTTCTTGGTGCCGACAATGAGTCCAACGTCAAAGTGTCGGAATGATTAGTAGGTGCGAGCCTATCGTATATGCCTCTCAAGTCTCAACTAACTATAATATTTTATACGTCTTAGGGAATTCGATATGTTGTACAATGTGTATAATTCACGCCCCGTTGCGAATCGTCGCAGTAATAGTTCGTGTGCTGCTCTACAGTCCACACAAAACATACAAATAATATCCATTCCTTCCTCTCCGTTCGCACTTCCGGTGGCGATGATAGCGTTTGTCCGCTTTACTGTCGCCGCGGTGTGTTTGACAGGCGGACTGAGCGGACTTAACACACGACGTGTCGCCGTCAACGCGGACTGCGCTGTCCTTATTAGTTAACGCGCACACACTAGTATTCACGTACACGCACACATTACACGTTCGTACGCAACGGTATAATACGCCGTATAACGCGTCTCCAGACAGAACTGGATCATCGTGTGTGTGCGTGAGTTCTCGTGCGAGTGTGTCTGTATGTGAGCAAAAGAGAGAATGTGGAAATAAATAAATAATAATAATAAAAAAAAATAAAATAGCAGAAAAAACAATGCGTCGAATCTGTGCAGTGTATTATAGAAGCCCGTGGGAAAGTCGAGTCTGTCGGATTTCTCGGGCCGTACACACTCACACGTGCGCGTGCACGTACTAATACACGAGAACGCGTGCGTGTACGGAGTTTGCAGATATAGTTTGCCGCCACTGGTATATAGTGGCAGTGGCGGCGGTGATATACAGTCGGGTCGCGTCCGTTTACCAATTATTTCTTGTACGCGCCGCGTGGTTAAAATAATATGTGTCTCACGGTCTCTATGTCGGTTATGTCAGTGTTGAGGAGCGGGGCGCTCGCGAGGGAAGGCCGATATCCGCGAGTATGACGTCGCACGAATATATTTACACAATATAATAATAATAATAATAAAAATAATAAACAATAGATAATGTCAATATATAATAATATTACCCGTGTATCCATATAGTTTTACGGGAAATTCGTCAGTTTTAACATACATTATTGTTGGTATTAATATGGTTAGGTTAGGTTAGGTTGGGTTGGGTACAACTTTATTTTTCTAACGCAAGGCCGATTTTTGTAGAAACGAAAAAAAACTAAATTGAAATAAAATTCATAACAAAATATAAAATGCTACTATTGGTGTTGAATTTGTACCGGAAACATATTTTTCTTATATGACTGTAATAATACGTTTCCAATCATAAGCCATGTTCTTCTATTCTACCGTACACCTATATCTATACATCTATTTTGTGTGATACCCTCCACCACTTTCCGGAGACTACCTACCGTCGAAACGTGACACGATACTGTGGTAATTGCAGTCCAAGTTCGTTATTAGGAATTTGTGTCTGTTTTACGATGATATACAGAGATCTAGAACGGTCGACAAACGATATAATGGTACTTATGTGATTTATAATATCTCCAGCAATGTGTTCCTACATGGGCAATATACAATGTGTGAAATTTAAAAGCGCTTTCGGAGATTTTGATCGATAAACGTTTCACACGCTTGACTGTATCGATGCACCCGTCAACCTACGACGTGTTATAATGGCCCGGAAGGAAATTGACGTGGGCGAAATTGATAAAGTCGTTTATTATTATTTTTTTTTCTTTAATTGAATTTTGTCATCGTGATTGAACAGAAAAAATACGGTTGGTTCACAATGGTCGACTGGCGCGCGCAGATAATGGATGCATATATATTATAAATTAATGCGTAATTTCGGGTGCGCAATCTTCAGACGTGATCTCAAATTAATCCCGTGATCGATCGAATGTTTTAATACTTGTCTCATAATGAAAAAGAAAATTACTTCACCTGATTGAGTCCCACACGTATGTTTTAAAAGGGAGTCACCAAATAGCGGACTCCCTGAACGAAAATTTGTGTGGACAAATAAGTAGATACCAGACAGATAATGATATGACAAAAGAGGACAAATACTAGGAAAGGCATTATTGGGAAGAAATAGATCAATTGACTAAAGCAAAAAAGAGCTAATCTTGACAATAACTCGCAGGACTAATTTTGTTGTAAGTTCACAATTGTTTTCATTCTTCGTTAAAAATGTTCATTTTAAAATAATATCAATATGACGTGAACGATACTTAGGTAAGTAGTGTTGTAGGTATAACGGTAATAAGTGTAAAATTGTATGAAATATATTTAAATTTAATTATAGCCTATAAGTACCTATTCAAATATTCCTAAAAAATAAATATTACAATTTTAGTTTTTTAAGGGGACAAACCTAAATACGTTTTTATCCTCATCACTAAGGTTATGACTGCCAATAACTATAATGCGAAGAATATTTTCGTTGTATCTGTAAGATGTGTTAACGAAACTAGCTTTCTGGAAACAAAACTATCCGAAGCCACAGAATAGGTCATAGGTAAATTAATTTTGAGGGTTATGAATTAGAATCCCTTATCTCTTTTGTTCATATTTTTCGTCAGTATGTTTTAGAAATATAATTGTAATTTAATCCATATACAGGCATACGGAAAGTAACGGTAATAGTACAATAGTCACATAGGTATGCATGGCGAATATCAACGGCGATTGCGATTTCTAGAGCATTTTATTTTCCAGCACATGGCGTGCGTATGAAATCGCATGTCGTGTTATGGGGAACAAAAAAAGCTCTATAAATTATATTATATTTCACGTGTGAATGACTTGGTGCCTTGCAAATATTATTATTATTCTTGGTCTCATCGCTGTCGAACGTCGCCGGTAAATACTTCGGGGCACGTATGACCAAAGGTTTTGATTATAATTCTGATACAGTCCGTAGGTCGCACTATCGCGGCTGTTTCATCTGCTTTTTTTTTTTACCTCTTATCATCGCCGAGTACATATTAATATTTTATTATTATATACCACGGAGTGGAACCAGCGGTGTAATACACGACTCGCCCGGTAACCTCTCATATTATAGGTATACATGTTGGTACTCGCGTATGATATTTTAATATAATATAGTATTCGTTTCGTAACGCATAACGAGTCTTGACGTTTTTCTGGGTGGTCACACACACACGCAGACAATACAGACCGTTGTTGGTGTGCAGTAGCTTATATTATATAATACGTGAAGATAATTTCCGAAAAAAATCACATGATAATCGTAATAATAATCATAATAATCATAATACAACTAAAATAAATATAAATAAAACCGACCGCATATAGGCCATTGCCGCCACCGCCACCCGTGGTCACACGAATGGACTACCGAATAAATAATCCGCCGTCGTGCGTAAATTAGGAACGCTCGGGGACTTCTCTAATGTCCGAAAAGAAAAAAGATAGTGTGTGTGTGTGTGTATGAATGTCGACCGGAAGCTTGAAATTAATAACGCTCGTGTATATATTATATTACGTTTACCTACTACTGCTGAAGCATCAGCTTGCCCCATACGTCTCGGTCGGTATTTATTTGTGTTATTCTCTGTTTCGTGGGTTTCACAAATTCTATTTCGTTATTTATTTTACCATAATATACTTTCGTCGTGCTCGTAACTTATCCTGTTCACCGGACGTTTCTAATGACTTCGGACACGGTAGCCACTATTTCTTACGCGAAAGGGGAGGACGCTTAATCGACAATAGAGATGTGAACCGCACGGCACCGAAGTCTATATAGTCGTCTGGTCACGATGTTTAAATCTTATCAGGTTAACTTTTTTTAATTTTCTTCATTTTATTCGTTCATACTAATCAGCCGAAAAAAAGTCACACACATACATAAATATAAATAAATATATTTTTTCGAATCTCACTAAGCTTTACTTTTAGGTTTTCAAAATATTTGCCTAGGTATACATTTATACAATATGGATTTATGAGTAGGTAATTGAAAATTATTTAACTATATAGATAGTATATAAACTTAAGCGTGAAACACTCTTTTAAGTTTTTAGATGATTTCAATCAAGTTTTCTCGGGATGTAATCACAATTGCTTGTTATACTTATATATGCGTCTAAATTGTAGCCATTTATTTTTAATAAAATTAATATTTTAAGAAATCGGTTAGTAAAACTATAAATTCTCTCACTACCCACTATGCATACTGTATACCTACCTAACAATTCGCTGTTTTAAATTAATTTACTTGAGTTGATATATGATGCACCATCACTACAAATTATACCGCCCCCGCCGAGAGCTATATACCCTTTTTATATATTTATATAGATATATATTGAGGTCATCGGTTTATAAGCACCAATTTATAATAATAATAATTGTACTAATCGCGAAGATCGTGAATATTTAATTAGTATATTATTTAAGATTATAACATGCCGAATAGTGTACGATTTTACTGTAACTACCGTTATAATTTATTATATTTTTCTCGGATTCTTTTAATGTGATCATTTAATAACAAACACACACATAGAATAATTGAAATATTATGCAAATCTCCAACTTATGATACTGAAAACTTGTTGCTTCTCGAAAACACTTTTTCTATGTTTGGATGTTTTCCACTTTGGATGTTGGTTATCGTTTATCTGATTAGAGTACTATAATAAATAATATAAACACACACTTAGAACGGGCTATACTTAGTATACACTTATTGCGCATTGAACTAGTATTCAATCATGTAAATTGTCATGTCTTATCCTCCACATAAAACTATAAATACGATCTTATTTTAACGATAATAACCTAATTACATGATGAACATACTTAAAATAGGTATTATAATAATTGAATAATCAGGGGAAGACTTGTTAATGCAACTATAATTATAAATAATTACTTGTAATTTTTCCTGTTTATTGATTCACAATTATTCTCCAAGCCGTTTTTTTTATATTTTTTTGTGCTACGACGTTCTTACATGGTCTGTCGGACCATTTTGGCTTTTTTTCCACCTGGCCGTATAATAATAGTGAATGGTTAAGACATTTTTCAAGATAAACAGAATTTGATTTCAAAAACTGATCACTGTTGGAGTTAAAAATGTCCATAACCATCAAAATTGACACAAAAAAAAATTACAAAATTATTGTTATTTGTTGTATACTATAATTTTATGAAATGATCTACACAAAAAGTTTAATAAAAAAAAAATCACGAGATGCATTTACACACCCTTGCATCCCACAAATGACGCCACTGACATTAATACTAATATTATGTAATCAAATATTTCGTGTACCTATGTCAACTTGCTTCCTTGTCGCATATGCTTTTACTTCTCAAAAACCGTTTTCAATATTATTTGAAGGTAGTAGGGGCAACGACATTGACAGTTTAATTTTATTTTAATTGTCGCATAGAATTAATAATATCAAATCCTATAATAGGAAATATTTTCCTCCAATACCATCTGAATTTTATACTGTGAGAATCTGTATCCCGAAATGGTTCTCCACTTACAATACGTGCCACGATAATATTTTGATATACCAGTAAATATACAAAATGAAACATCATTCTAATTAAAGCTTGAAATTAATATAATATGTAGGCATATAAATACCTTACGGAAGGTATAGAAAGTTCGCCGTTCTTAGGTAGTTCTGGTACATAACCGGAAGACAATGTAATAAATATCATCATTCAGTTACAACATAATTATATCCAAAATAAGTTACTATAAGAATTTTTCTGTTGTCAAATAAAATAAAAAATTTTTTCTTAAATATTTATTGCGCGATTATATTATAGGCGTAACCAGCTAACAGTGTCGCGTCATTGCGTGTCACGAGTGATATTATCTGTCTTTTAAATATATTATAATATTCTATATAAATTATAATTTATATCCACTCAGCGGGCGCGCGTTCTGTATAATACGATAATGCTGTGCCAGAGCACTGCAGCTTTACATACGGTTTGTGACTAGGTATCCTAAGTGAATTCCGATACGCGTGTCCACTCTTATACGATTCGTTTGTATGCACACATATTATACTTATAATTTATATTTATAGGCCAATGTGGTTTTTTTTGCTGTGGCGAATATCTAATTTATTGCCGTGGCACGAGCGCGCAAAGGCGGCGTCGGATCTATTAAGATTTGATCTGTGACTGCGTTCGGTCGATCGCGCGAAAACTGTATTATTATTATTATTATTACTATTATTATTATCATACGGAGATAAATCATTTTACATTATTATTATTATTTATCTAACACGCCGTTCTGTATGCACACAAGCAACGATAATAGCAGTAATAATAATAACACGTCTCTGCAAAGTCCGTTAATATACCGAGTGGAATAATATTTATGTGGATAACACAATCGTATTATATACATTTTATACGCCGGACACGTTTGTCGCAGTTTATAACGTCAAACGTAACTGGCCGTCGATAACACGTATTATGTATATCATCGTATCCAGGGCTTGAAACCGAAAATATAATTCCCGATTTCTATTTCGATTTGGATATAGGTATTTATTTTTTTCCGATTTCGGGTTTGATTACCAGTATTGGTTTTTTTCGATTTTTTAATCCATCCAACTGATAAACGGGAAAATAAATTACTTTAATGGCAATAACATTATTAAATATACCAAGTAATGTAGGCTACCTGACTGTCAAAACTCAGAATTATTTTTGAATAGCTAGGTACAATGATCTTACCTAATCATTGAGTTCAAATTTAAAATATCTATTGCAGTGACCCACATGACATTTTATGTACAGCAGAACAGGACCCACTTGCCAAATCTTTTTATTTATACATTTTTATAAACTATCTCTTTAATCTTTATAGGTTAAACCAAAAAATTAATGAAAATAAAAATTGTGTCAACAATGTTATATTACACTATGATGTATATTTAATACATACCCTTTTACGACAGAATTGGTATTCGAAACACATGTTAATCGAGTGACTGGGACACGACGTCGTCGTTTTATTAACACGGATCGATGTAATTGTGGTAGCAGCAGCACATACACACTCACTTATAAAATATATATATTTATATATCAGTGGATAAAGTATATATTCGTATATATTATGGGAATTCAATGTGTACAACAACGACAGGTAAATTGTTTAATATGCGTTCTTTGGACGACGTTTATAATATTGGTCGCGCAATCTGACGCCGGTGATCTGCGTCGGTCTGGCGGTGGCGGCGGCGGCCGTCGTGTCTTAATTATTATTCATTGAGAATTTATATCGAAAATAAATTTGTTGTGCCGTGTTGCGACGAAGATGAATAAGTAATAATAAAAAAAAAATTGTACGTACGTATTAAAAAAAAGACTCGCACCGTGGAAAAGCGGCGGTGTGAGTTGAAAATTATCATAAATAAATCGTTGTGGTCTTATACGGGGGAGGCCCACGCTGCGGCGGCGACGGTGGCGTCGTACGACGTGGGTTTGGATCTTGTGTTGCGCCGTGTCGCGCTCCGGCAGATTTATTTCCCCGTGGCAAATTATAAGCGAATCGCGATTACGTCATTATCATAAAATAAATAAGTGTCTGTGTATTATTATGCATGTATATTGTAAAATATACTGTGTAATATTCGGACGGAGGCTAAAGTTGTGTCATTTGTTTAATTGTTTCGATTAGATTTCATTTTCACTGATCATGAAGATTTTTGAACAGTTTAACTGATTATCGCGACTACGGCGTCACATTGTTCTACAACATATTCATGCGGAAGAGTAGAATATGTTTACTTCTTTAGGTTACCATATGTACAAAGATATTTTTAAAAACCTTATTTGGGTTCCAAGTAAAACGTACGATAGGTTAAATGCTCAAAAACATTAAAAAAAACCTTACTGAACCATGTTACCCAAACACAATGCGACTAGGAACACCTACTTTTTTTTTACTAAGTTATAGTTAAACTTAATTTTTTTATGCAAATATAGTCATTTATACTAGATTTTTTTCAGATTTAGAAAATTAATAATGAAGTTGTAGAGCCTGAGAAAGTTCAAAATCGTACTCATTTCATCCGTTTAATCCGTTAATAGTTTTATTTACCTAATAATCATTACTAAATATTTATACAAAAATGTTAGGCAATTGAAATTGATCACTTTTTTATTTCTGATACAGTGATACAACAATTGGGTAACATTGAATTTTAACTGGTGTCAATTATAAAAATTTGGCTCGATTGATCCATCGTACATGATCGTACTACTTATCACGTAATTCCACATTTTTTGAAACGGAAAATTTAGTTACATGGTAGTTCTTGTTCTTGTAACCTGGTTTACAAGAACAACATAAAAATTCTTAATTTCTATAAAAATCAATTCTACGATTTTATTAATATTTAAAAAAACCGTATTTAGAATATTCGTTCTTAAATATTTTTACACAAATGCACACAATTATTTGAGAACACGTCAAACAATCGATTAATCCTATTTTGTACATGTTAAACTGGTCCTAGTGACTGCTAGTGACCGTTGATTAGACTCGCGTTTATTCCAGCTGAGTAATAGATAACAGTGTCCTATATAGTGAGGGCAATAATATTGTCCCACCACCTCTTTCAAGTATTAATTTGATCCAAGCGATGCACAACGTTCGCGATCGTTGGTTATTGCACTCACGTACTGCCACGATGAATTTGTCGGGGGAGTATAATATTTTAATAATATTATGTTTGTCATGTTATATAGGAGGTATGTGCGCGTGCAGCCTTATTCGTGTGTCGTAGCTCGAGGGCATTTAATTGCCGGACGTCTGCCGCTCGCGCAATTACGCCTCCACTTTACACACGTGCGAGTCCGGATGTCGCAGTATATACGACCGCGTGCGCATACTGACCTGACATCTTCATAATCGTTTTCATCGGTACCGCTTTGTTTTCTCCCCACCACTCTTTAATAATCGATACATCACATTAATAATCTAATAATTTGATGAATCACGGTAAAAACGTACTATTCCTATAAGTACTTATTAAGTATAGTACTTAAGGTATTTATTATTAATGAGTTGTTTAAAACTTAGTTAATAGATGTTGAACCTGGTAAAATCTTAAATAAAAATAATAAAAAAAGAGTAAAACCCTATGGTTAAACACCACACGTGTTTATTTGAAACTATAGGGTCTATATTTTTTTTTGTGATGGCTGGAAAATTCATGCTTATTTATAAGTCATGTTATTCACTAGGTACTTGAAGTAATTTTTATCCATGGTTTAAATTTTAAAAAGGAGGTTAAAATTTCATATTTCTATTATATTTTACTACCTAGTGTATTTACTTACTTGGCAATTATTGCTGAATCATTAATAGACGTCCTTAACGGTTCCATTCTAAATATTGTATAGTTCTTATAGTGTTTTTTGATTACTGTGAACATAAGCCATTAAAATTATATACCTTTTTAATGAAACTGGTCATTAGTGTAGGGGTGGAGGAATTTCCCTTCACGGGAGCCAGGACGTAAGTAAAACATCTTGATATTTATAAGTAATAGGGACTTTTAATGTATTAGAAATATATTAAATATTATCAGTCAATTTATTTTTATATTGTACATTTAATCTACATAATTGTACAAGGACATAAGCATAATTAAATCTAAATATTCAAAATTTTAAATTCCCAAAAACCGATTTTGAGTAAAAATTCCCGGTTTTCTTAACTTTAATTTTGTTCTCCCTGCGCTTTTGACCTCTTTAATGCACCAACTAGATTAACTTTCCCATTGAACAAAATACTATGAAAATCGAAGCAGTTTTACTACCCCAAACAGTGATGATATAAAAAAAGTGATAATAAAAAAAAAATACATCGTTGGAAAATCAATACGCTTCGCTCAGAATCTAAAATTCGATTGTTTACAATGTTAAATAAAAGATTTTCGGCTTTTATTTTGTAACTCAAAAATAATTCGTGGAAGACGCATGCATGTCATCATTGGTACTTGTTTACGATTATTGCTACGTTATTATGAAAAAAAGTCGTAAAAAATGCACCGTTAACTGTGATATATTTTTTGTTGTGTGTATACTGTCATTTGTTGCTCGTGTTGTTCTGTCGATCGTTTTTCTACCTTGACAGTGTGATTTTCACATCATCCTGTGAATACCGTGCGCCCGCAATGTATAAGGCTGCGCGGAATGGAAATCGTAACTTCAGACGTCGGGTCGTCGTTGCTGTCATCGTCGTTGTCGTTGTCGTCATGTAAAACATAAAACGTACATAACATTCGTAGTACCACTGTTAAAAATTAATTCGCTCAAATGTTTTTATATCTTGTTTAATCAACAACAAGGACAGTTGACTAGTGATGTCTTGTTAACATCGAACTCTGTCTCCGTGATACTCCCAGAAAAAATTCCCAGCGAAGAGGTTTTTCTCATTTAATTAATATTTTTTTCTTATTATTGACATTTTTTGATTTTTGATCGGTAAAATTGAAAATGTATGGAGCAATTCTTTTGTTTAATTGTTGTTTGGTGACCCATCTGAGTAGGCGACAGTCTAAGATAATTTCGTCTATATTGTCAACAATGACACATTTTTTGTTTATTTTTAAGGGTGCCGTTGGTTACAGATTATTTTATTATTAAACTATTAGATGTATGTTTGGGGACCACATCCAAGGTTAAAAGTATATAAGTACATTTAAAATATTATCCGAGTGTGTGTTATATTAGTAGATATTGGTATATCTCTGAACGTTCATAATGGATAAAGTAGAAAAACATTACTATACAGAAAAGAATTACAGTAAACTTGATAAGGACTTTATTTGGTGTTACCAAGCCCCATCTTCCTCTTTTTCACATATTATGTTAATTGTATATTAAAGATATTTTAAAAATTATAAAAATTATATTTTAACATCGATAGAGCCACTATTATAAGTCACATGGTTCTATTGCTGAGGTTCCTGGATTCTATAAAAATGTATAACTAAAAAATATAATACAGATGATTATACTTCAATAATTAAATTGTTCAAGTAGTTTTTCGTACGCTACTATATTTTTAATAATAATAATAATAAAAAAAAATGGAAGCGCAATACAGCAATTGTGTTTTGTGGAGCGACAAAAAACAATACGAGAAAGAAAAAAAATCAGTACGGTTAACAAAAGATAATCATTGTTCTAAATTATTAGAATACGACGACGATTTTGACGCACAAATAAATTTTTTTTTTTGAGGAATGTGTATAATTTATTCGACGCGCGCGTGGTATTCCTCTTACGTTTATATTATTGTACGTCGTCGCCGAGCCTTCTGAAATTTTCGTCCCTATATTATGTCCGTATATTAGTTATAAATGTATTATACTTATCAAAGTATATATAGGTATATATATATATATACATATTATACTCGCAAACTCTACTAGCGGATGGACGACGTTTCGACAGTGGGCGACAGCGATGGTTTTTTTTCGTGACGGACCAAAAACGCATCCTCTCTATTAGCGTTTAACAATATTATTATAATTTTAAGAATGGCGGGGAGGTCTTCAAAGGCGACGCCGCCAAAAAATGTAAATGCGATCTCGTTAACGATGATATTTGTAATGCCGGCCGTGACCTAAATATATGATGCGTGGTGTGCTTTGTCGACTGTGCGTCTGTGCCTTTATTGTCATCGTCAGTTCCGGTGTTTTGGATACTCTTAAAGAAAACCAATTAAAAAATGAATACATTAATTTGAACAAAAATAAATAAATTTTAAAATTCTAAATAGAATTTGCTTTATGTCAATTACAGTTATAGTTCATTATTTAGCAGGCCAATTCGTTAAAATTTTGACTATTGAGTTATTATTTAAATATTGGATTGTAGCTAAATATTATCACTGTGAATGTTTACACCCTATAACTGCAAAAAAAATATTTTTGTTTTGAATTTTTATGAACTATAATTAATTACAACTGCGTTTTGTTATTTGATATATTATAAATTAAAGTGTATAGTAATAAAATCGTTAGGTATGTTTTGTTATTGTCATACAATATTATACAAATACAAACTGGAATAACGTTATGTAAAGCATAGTTTAGTCATGCGTATTATTATTAGTTTATTGCAAACATTATTACTGTTAAAAATGAATAGTAAAAAAAATTATGTGAATAATAGATGATAATGATTATTGAAAAAAAAAGAAAATTATTATAGAATAAGTAATAAAAAAAAATTATAATGTGATTTAACTATGCTTAGTAATTAAGTAAATCGTATTATATATAGTCTTAGAATTAGTAAATAAGCGTCCTCAACCAACTATCACCCTGTTTGCTGATAACTTGAAAATCCTATAAATAAAGACCATTCAACCTTAGGTAGTTAAGTATGTTTTTTATTGTAATTTAATTGCAAGTTGTAATAACATTATGTAAAGCATAGTCAGGTCATATTTATTATTAATTTATTGCACATTTAAAATTATTACTGTTAAAAGTGAAAAAAAGAGGTTAATTAAACTGCAATAATGATTAAAAAAATGAAAATTTGTATAGAATAAGTGAAAGAAAAAAATGTATATAGTAATTAAAAGTGAATAAAAAAAAAAATAATTAAATAGCAAAAATTTAAAAAAAAAATTTTGATTTAAAAAAAAATTATAAGGTGACCTATGCTTAGTTATTAAGTAAATTGAATTGTATACATAATTGGAGTTAGTCATGAAGTAATCGTCTTCAATCAACAATCCCCGTTTGCCGATAAGCCGTATCAATTGGAACTTTCAAAAAGATCTTTAACGCCATTCAACTTTTAACAAAAGAGAGGAAATGAGTTCCCACAAATTAATAATTAGTTATTAATTTGGGAAAATAAGACTTTGCAATCAAAAAATTACTGTACAAAATTGTGATAAACTTGTGCATTTATGTGACCAATTAGATAATGCATCTACATATCAATATGAAAGGACAATGATTTCATTAATTTACCATCACTAGTTGCACCTAGTTAATATTCAAGAGTGGGAATCATTTATTGATTCATACAGAGAAATATTCCACAATAATACTATTTTGGCAGACGTTGCAGTGTATTGTAATAGTATAATTAGTTACTAACTAGTGGTTATTATGTGGCAAGTGAATTTGGAACTAAAATTACCTGTTATGCATTACCAAAAACTACTGATACTGTTCCAACACATCCTATTGATATAATCGGATCAGCATACCAGTATATTTCGTGTCAACGGTAAACAAAGGCCATGAGAGAAGATTACCCTTCAGACGTTTGCCCAGTAGCTTATGGAAATCCAGCAAAAATATGTTGCAGAGTGGTTCTTAAATATTAGAGCATAATCTTGCAAAGGATGGCACACAACCAAATGTGTCTTATAATTCTTAAGTTCACAAAAGAGTACCTCGACATGGTCATATGATACAAGTGCGAAGCTATGCTTGTACATTGCCGTTTTACTATGTACCTCATCATGATGTTTTGATGGGACGGATAGATCTGCAGATACCACTGTACCAAATACTACTTCGATTCTGAATATCTGTGACGTACGGGACTTATCGACACTGTTTTTAACCACGATTTGCACATTTTGGACATAAATGTGAAACGCCTATGATAGCCAGAATCATTAAAAATGATTTTTGCAGCGTCGAATATCGTCGAACAGTGTAGGAAATCAAATATATTAAAGCCTAATCGGAATATTTAAAAAAAAATCACATTGCTCTTTGAGAATAATGTTATTAATATCCATATTATGGTGTTTAAACTCATGATATGTACTGTTTGATATACCGTCCATTGCTGATGCAACCTATACTTTCACACTTAACGAGAATGATATGGGCCAATGCTGAACATAGCTACCTAGTTATGATTTATTCAGATCTATCCTTCACCCATGAAACCCACTTGTCAAGATAGCCAAGCATAAATTGCTTGGTTTATTACATCGATATTGAACAATGGAAATATATTTTTGTAACAATCGTGAGCAATGTATATTGATACGGATACTGTGCTGTCCGCAGACCTTCAAACTCGTTGGTCTCAATTTTATAAGTGCAAAGGCTGTAGGGACTCATTTTCACTTCAAGTTATACAACGTTGATATCATGGTGTATCACAAGAGGTCTTTGGTTTTTGGATATATACTCAATACTTACAAGGGAAAACAGTAGAATGTCGTCGTTAATATGGAACCAACCCACCGCGGCGACTTAAAAGAAATTGGTGCCGTGTCCTATTATATTAAATTAATGAAAAAAAAAAAAAAATAAAATAAATTCTGGAGGGTACCATCGCTGGATGATTTTCCTCATCTTGTGTTTCATGTATTATTTTTATTATGTATGTATATAGTGTTATATGAATCATCTATTTTACCTATTGTGTTACTTAATACAGATTGTAAATTTTCTAAAATAAAAAAAAAAAAAATATGGAACCAAATATTATCATTGTGAATTTTTATAAACTATATTAACAATTTTTTTGTATAATTATTATTTATTACTTGTATTATATAATGGCAACTGCAGCCATATTTTGTTATTATAATATTATTTTTAAATGTTTGTTTATAACCACGGTTATTTTTATGTGTAGATAACCATATAGGTAAGGTTTTTTATTGTATGTAAATCAATAATTTGGACTTCGGTCATACTTACTATTGTTAATTTATTGCAAAGATAATTGTTACTATTCATTTTAAAAACAAAAGCCAATTTTTTCGATCTTGCATAAAGAATTTTTTTATAATAAACTACTTCTTATCTTTCCATATTGAATAATGCTTGAATAATGCTAGTATAAGATGGATAGCACCGAAACTGCTTGTTAAAATATAAGCAAAATATGTAATATTATTCAACTAGACTGAGTCCGACAAACAGGCTTATAATTATAATGCTTATTATTAATATTTTAATTTTATGGAAAAAAAAGTGAATATATAGGTAATTTGCAATAAAATCGATTTCAAATTAAATTCTTCAAGTTAGGGATGTCCAAAATTGTTTAAAAATCGATACATCTATAATCGACATGTTGATTTACGAATATTTACTGTCCTACAATATCGATATCGTTAACGCACTGGTGTTGATGCAGGGCGATGTTCTAATGTTTTAGTAATACCCAGGACAGATGCATCTAGGGAATGGATCTTTGATGATAATTTTTGGTTTCTATCCAGTTCTTATATATATTATACATTCATTGTACTCTACTATTTAAAAAAGTTTTGTATATTTGTTTTATAAAATATTTTAAATTTCAAGAAGCAAGGGGGATTCCTCAGGGTATTCGGCGTGACCGTTGGGGGGTCTTGCCTGTTGGTGGCTTGGCTGGTGAGCAAAGTGATCAGGGGCCAGAGTCCTTAATTTGTTTGTATTTTAATTATTTATGATTAATCATTGTCAAATTATTTTCTTCGTGAACTCTGTTTGGCTATTATATTTTACGCTGCGGTGGGTTGTGTCCTGGTTTCAGCGTTTAAATTACTTTTATCTTTGGCTAGTGCATATTTTGCAAAATAATAGTTTTAGACGAAATGATAATAATTATTTTTTTTCGCGAATGTTACGATCGCACATAACCATATCGTTGTATTATATTGTGTCCTATCGTTTGAAACGAGTCTGCACGCAGCGCGCTCTCAGATCCCGCTGTGGACACCTACGACGAGCAAACCACAAGTCGACTACACACCACCAAGGCGACTTGCACATAAAACATTTATGTAATTACACAAATGCACGCCAGCTTTACGATAATATGTTGGTAATAACAACGACAGATTATTGTTATTATTATTGTTTTCTAATGACCGAGCGAACCTTACTCGTAGATATTACAGGGTCGGGCCGGAATCGCCAACTCTATATTATTGCATACATCGCTGGTCCGACATGGACGGCAAGCACGCTCACGCACACGCACACACACTCATACTCGCACACACACTCAAAAAGTGTCGCGAGAGTTATATAACACGTCGTATGTGGCGTGTAAATCATTCTTTTCTTCAACAGACATGGTACATTTTGTTTTATGTACGCGTAATATTATCGCATATTAATACGTAGGTTTATTAATATTATTATACGCGAATAAAGCATAACAGTTATAATTTAAATATCTATTAATAACTTTTAACCGGTTGAAGAGAGATTATACGACGTTTTTTCGTATAAAATATAGAATATACCTATAACATCATAAAATACAATTTCTAAAATATATTGAATGCTATCGAGTAAATTCGATCAGAGATCTCTCACGGGCTGTCGGTCTATTATTAGTTAATGCGTATAATACATTTGATATTGTATCATAATTAATTACTATACCTATGTCATGATTTATACAAAAAATGTGTAGTGATTGGGCTGTGCAAATGCGGCGACCACATCAGGTGTACAAGTGCTGTCACTTTTATATTCGTTCTGGACATATCGTGTAGGTACCTTGTGTAATAATCAATATTGTTGAGTTACTATTGTCATTTGATTATATCTCATTCCTCCTAATTTTTTTCATCGTGCTATGTTCAAAACACTGGGGTCTATTCATTAAATTGATTAGGCGTTACTTTCGGTTCTCAGTAACTGTGTGATTTAAATAAACCTGGCTGAATACTTATACAAAAAAAATTCGCTTTAGCCAAGTGTTATTAACTTATAACGTTTAATAAATCTGATATCGTATTAAGATTGATAATAGTAAGTTAACATTGAAATAATTTATCGATTTTATTAGCAACTGTCAATAAATATCTAACAAATTATTTTTTCTACTTTTAACACACGCGAGACTCCTTGCGACTGCAGTCGTCTTCAACACGTTAAAGCCCCCCCCCCTCCCACGGTAGAAATCTATTTTGCAGAAAAACAGGGTGACATTAATTTATTCCATATCGTGAACGCGATTACAATATAAAATCGAACACAATTGACACGATATTATTTATAGTAAGTAGGTACCTCCTATATACTTATAGGCGTATATTATATTATAGCCTTATATGTATTGTCGATGCCTATCCTTATGTATTTATATAATATATATTGAGTTACTGACGGCGGCAGTTGCGGCGCGGTCTCTCGTTGATTTGACAAGAAACGAGGAAATCCGTGCAAAGCCCGCACGAAACGTCATTATATTATATTTTGTGTAAAAAAGAAACTATATTGTATTAATTTATCGTCGGACGACAACAAATAGGTAATGCACTATTTTTTTTATAAAGCATTCGTATTAGATGAGAGGTTTGTTTTTCTACAACTTCTGCGGTTCGTACCTATATGCTGTTCAATAATGTGGTGCACAACTCGGCTGAACCGATCTGTTATGATTACTTGAGTAGTTGATTGGTGCAGAGCTGCTAGTGGACCACGAACGTGGGTGATACCGGGTAACTACCCGTAGATAGTTAACGTTTAGTGAAAGTGTATTTAGAACAAAAGACCGCAAAGACGAGATATATTAACTATAATAATATTACTATGTGTCTACTCTATAGTTAGAACAAGTTAATAAATTGTGAGTTACCTAGTATCTAGGTGATAGAACAAAACGCATTTGGTTATTATAGTTGTCCCGTTGTCCGTCGTCCATTTATATCATATTATACGATAAAAATGTTATTATACTTTTTACGGAATGATAATTAAATACAAATATACGAATGAATTAAATTATTCCATTAAATATGAATGAAATGGAATTTGTCGAAAATAATTTTTACAGGGCCCCCAAGTCGAGCACATCTCTATATCTAGAAAGTATCCATACTACTTATATATTAATTACATAAAAAGTGCTTGTATTCATGGCGTATAAACAATAAATAGGTACAGAGTATTTATTTCCGCGTTTCACCGATCTCTTATCGTACATAAGTGCATACGTTACTTTAATAATATGTATCATCAAGACTCGTCCGACCCGCGGGCTGCACTCTTGGCGTTACAATGTAATATATATATATATTAATATACGTGTACTTATAAGTTATCTCGTGGCGCGCACGCGCGCCAGGTTATGACTAAAAAAATTATTTCTCAATCAGATAGGCCGAGCGGATGAAGAGAAAATTAATAAAAACTATGATAGGAATCGTCTCGGGCAGCCAGGTAAAAATGTGTACCATATAATATAGCACGTGTGTTTACTTGGCGGCGGGTAGAACAAGGAGAAGATGATCACTCATAAAGCGGCGCCGCCACTCTTATCATATCGGAGACTTCGAAGCGCTGTTGTAGCGTACAATATATACATACTCGTCGATGATTGACGTCGATAACATGAAAACACGAGGAAGACGGTCCTCCTGCTGATGGCGTATATACCGGCCTCCATCATGTGTAAATGGTTTTCTGGTACGTGTATATAATATATATTACAATATTTTATTATAATGCTATACCACTGGAGGCCGGAAAACAATTACCGTTGGGGGCGTATTGTAATAATATTGTAATTACAACGTTGTGTGCTATTATCGAGACATATTCTAAATTATTGTTGTATCAATAGGTAGTTGTCGAGGCGAGACGGAAGATATAACAAAAAAATCGAATAGTTCAAAAATATGCCAATGCCACTATAATGTCTTTAATAATAATTTACATTACAAAATCTTTAAATGCAGCTGGGTAATTACATTGAACTCATAGGTTGGGTTGATACCAATATTCTTTTAGTAGGCTCATTTTTCTCTTTTGTCTCTCCTCACCTATGTCAATAAAAATAATTTCCTATACCCTTCCCGTAACATTATTTTTACTTTTTTTTGTGTTTGGTATTTATTCTGATAATTTTACATATTTTGTTGTTTTCAACAAAAAAAGATGTAGGGGTATATGCATTAGCAATGATCTTCTCTGGCATACACATTATATTTGGTTGAATTAAGGTATTTTAATGAGGTTATAAAAATTAGGAATTGAGTTCCTCTATTTTAATGATAAATCTGACATATTGATATTAAGCGTCCTTGGAATACTTTACGTACAATATATTAACAATAAATTGGTCCCTTACTATGGAGTCTGTAAGTTATTTGTACTTACAAGATGCTAATCATAGTTTTAATTGTGTGATGTGATCTAATAACTACCATTCTTAACGTTTGTATTTTCGAAAACTAAATCCATCGAATATAATACTTTTTTTCCTACACAGTACATATCGAATGCAGTCATTACTTTTTGAAAGATTGGAACCTTTTTCTCGTCTTAGTTTTCCTTTTCACTAAATGTGTTATAGATATCGATGCCTTCATCTCCAAATAGCGTGAGTATTATAGCAGTTTTTGTTACTTGCGATTATGTACAGTGACTGGCGTTGTTTCCAGTTTTTATAGTTGGCTTCAATGTTGTCAGTAAACCACATTTCTTAAGGTAGATTTGAGTCCGTTTTACTTTTAGCAAGAGGTATATTGTACTGTTTTTTACAGTTTAAATTTTTACAAATTACTCACATACATTTCACAGTGCCATGTTGTAAATATGTTTATTGAGTGAGTCAAAGTTTATTAAAATTAGTTTTTGTTTGTGCTGAGTAAAACTGATTTTACACTAAAGTGTGTCATAAAACAAAAAAAAATTGTACGTCATCACCTTTTGGGGTCGATACACTTGATTTCTGATGTTATAGTTAATAGTATTACTTCTTTTTAAAAAATACTCCTTAATCGTATTTATTTTTACAATTTTTACACCTATTTTTCTGACAATTAATAGGTAATTGATTTGACATTATTATCAACATCATCTTGTATTCGTTTTAATTTTTCTTCTTCTAGTTTTTGCTTTACGCAGTGCTATACCTTAAGACTGTGAATTTGGATACTGTATTTTGTTTTCACTGTTATGTATTCACAATAATTATATGTTTAACATAAGAATGACGGACGCTTTAATCATTGATTCTCATGTATATTCTAACCATATAATTTCTGTTGTTTTTTATAATCTGGCTTGAAGACAAAAAATTGATAATCATTTTTTATATTGGCTTTTTTCTATAACGTATTAGAATGAATCTAAAGTTTTATTTATTTATTTTTGTTTTTTAATTATCCAACTAGTCTTCGTGAGTCAAATGCTAGGTAATTTTCCAAGAACGATTTTTTATTTTTTAAATAATTTATAAATATAAACAAATACACATTTTGACAACTAAAACACATCATCAATACAATGTTTTACATAAGTAAACTAACTCAATTTGCATATACTGTATTATACAAATAATATAGGTTTTAACGAGGTGTATTATAATCTACGGTGTTAAAGTCACTTCCAATTTATCCTGTCTATATATTTTACATTATATTATTTGGTGTACGTATTTACATACACGAGTTTTCAAAAACATGCCTATTTAAAATATTCAATGTATTAAAGTGGTTTTACATTGTTAACACTAGTGAGAAGCGACTTCTTCGCCGTATACATGAATAGGTGGTGGTGTTATAGTAATAATTATAATAAAAAAAAAATAATAATACCATTGCGTCTTAGGAAGTATCGATGGTACCCAAATTTAGTAATTACAGAGTAATCAGATACATACTGTTTTTTAATGTGAGGATATTATTGGAACTCGTATACTATGGAAATATATTTACTAAATTTTGCGAATACAAAAATTTTGGAAGTTCCTGTGTTGGGTTGGTTTGGTCTGATGACTATTATCTATAAAATCTCAATTGATGGATCGTGTGTTGCATCAATGCCGCCGCTTCTCATAATAAACCACTGTACAAAGGATTTCTTATCATGGTTAATACTTTCAAAAGTAAAAGCGTTACACTGTTAATAAGCATTATAAAAGAAGAAGGAACAAAAATTAATTATATGACTGAATAAACATATATTTGTACGTATATTATATAAATGCATATATATACATACATATGATAGAGGATATTGTTAGTGCGTAATAAATAATAAAAACTACATACGTTAATTGTGACATTAAACATATTAAAACGTTTTCTATTTGAATAACAATTTTAATAATAAAATCAATCGTTACGGAGTTCTTATTTAAATGGGTTTATAATTGTACGACTGTTTGCTTAAAAAAAAATCATATATAATTAAATGGTGATCAGGCCTTATATAGTTGGCCAGAAAATTGCAAATGATTATCATTATAATATATTATATGCTTAGTCGAACGGGAAAAATATGTAATAATATATAAATTTTATTATGGTGTAATATACACCATGCAGTATACATTCGTTTTACAAATTATATAGTATCGTTGTTGAGAAGAAATTAATGTTGTTGACTATTTAAAAATAGAAAAAAAAAGGAAAAATGTACTATTTTCTTAAATTAAGTGAGGTATAGCTTAAAATCATGACTGCCATTTTATAAATATAAAACGTTAAATACAATATTTGAATAAAAAAATATAATGCCCGATAATATTCTTCAAGATCAATTTGAAAATTTAAAGCATAGCATTAAACTATAGCGTCAGAACTATTTAGCGTTATATAAAATATCTATGGATAAAAATAAAATATAGGAGTTCAACTCATTTGAAATACCATCGTTTTATTAAATATTAAAATAATTTATATTATATTATAAAATACATAAAAATATAAAAATAAAACAAAGTAGATACATGTCCTTGATGAGGCAGTTACAATTCCGATAGTTGAAAAAACTTGTATATAGTCTTTTCTTTAGCTAAATCAGTTTTAATCCGCCTTAACTTTTTAAACTCATAGATTGCCAGCTACGTAATCCACACACCTACAAGATTTTAAAAAAACGTGACTCTTGTTACAAGTTTGAAACGGTACTCATGCTGGACGTGGTATCGTCGTGTAATAATGAAGAACTCCTTAGATTTTTCAGCATACAATGTACGTGTTTACTTATAGCTCGCTCCTACCTTGTGCTCTTACTCATCGGTTGTATAATTACCGGTCAGATCTACATAATAAATGGATGGTTCAGGAGCTCGGACGTGGTTGCCTTCACTATCCACCTTCCTAATGCCCATCCGTCGCCTGGTTGGATTGGCTCGGTCGGTATCTCCACGGCTGGTTCGGTAACGGTGTCTGTCTGCGTACATATTTCCACTCGTGTATGGGATTTCCCACATAACTGCTGGACCGCCATCGACATATCCCACGTGAGGATTCCCGAGGATCGACCGGCGAGACAGAGGGCGTTGAGGATGTTTAGTGCCGTTTGGTCGCATGTACGGATGATTAGCTAGGTGTGACCTGTCACCGTGTTACAGAACACGCCACTCTCCCCCGCCAATTTGCGCGGTGTGTGAATCTTTAGATTCCACGTTTGAAACATAATCTGAAGATGAATAAGATGGTGCATTTGTTGATGAAATATTTCTCACATCTATTAATTATTATTTGATATTTTGTAATACTATAGATTTTAAACTATTTATAAAATATTTTAAACACCAGGTAAATTGTTTCTAGTATTAGATGCTGTTTGCCTAGCATTAATTTGTATTGGCAAAGCATAATTTTCTAATGATTTTACAACTTTATTAGTTGAGTCAAACCAATGATGGAGTATCTTTAGATCAGCGGGCGTTAAGGATTTTTAGTGTTGTTTAGTCGCATTGTGTGGATGATAACATAAAAAAACCCACCGTTGACAGGTGAACTTGTTGATGGGAATTGTTCACTTCCATTATATCTGTTATAATCATAATTCATATTCTAGATATTGAACGAATAATTGTTTTAAATTTTTCAATGTTATTTTGAAGTACAAGTAATGGCCGTTCTTACAATGTCCGGTAAAGTGTCGGTTAACGCTAACCGACTGATACAGATTTTATTACCGCCAGAATTCGGTCAGTTAAGTGTCGATTAACTTTAACCGGACATTGTAAGAACGGCCCTTAATTGTATAACTGTGAAGGATAATCACTAACCGACAAACACATACCTTTCCCACACATCATTTGGGAAATGATAATATTTTGTGAATATTTTGAAGTGCTTGAATAATGAATATTTGACTACCCATTTTGTATAAATATTTTATTTTCATGATAACAAAATATTGAACTATATGACTGCACAAAAATGTTGACTTTATCATTTTTTAACGTTTCCATGAAAATGTTTTTTGAAAAAATATGATTAAAATGTTTTGTTAATGTTTTTTACAAAATATTTTTCAAAGGTGAACTTCTTGGCCAAAAAGTATAAATAAAATATTTTCTTATTATTCACGCAACTTTTTCAAATATTTTGACAACTATATTGTTTTCCTGAAAATATTTTTACCATAGTTAGGAAATATTAAAATGCTATGTTGGATAATCGATTGTGTCCCAACTAGGTGACGCTGGTGTTTGTTGGTTTGGTGTCGACATCGTAGTTATACCTGCTGAAAATACAAAACATTAAATTATAATGTCCTACTTGTTTATAGGGGGATACCCCATCGCTGGTATCGTTGATTTTCCCATCCCGCTTGTTTCGTTTATTTGTTGGTTTTCCCCCTATAAAAAATGGATGGTTCAGGAGCTCGGACGTGGTTGCCTTCACTATCCACCTTCCTAATGCCCATCCGTCGCCTGGTTGGATTGGCTCGGTCGGTATCTCCACGGCTGGTTCGGTAACGGTGTCTGTCTGCGTACATATTTCCACTCGTGTATGGGATTTCCCACATAACTGCTGGACCGCCATCGACATATCCCACGTGAGGATTCCCGAGGATCGACCGGCGAGACAGAGGGCGTTGAGGATGTTTAGTGCCGTTTGGTCGCATGTACGGATGATTAGCTAGGTGTGACCTGTCACCGTGTTACAGAACACGCCACTCTCCCCCGCCAATTTGCGCGGTGTGTGAATCTTTAGATTCCACGTTTGAAACATAATCTGAAGATGAATAAGATGGTGCATTTGTTGATGAAATATTTCTCACATCTATTAATTATTATTTGATATTTTGTAATACTATAGATTTTAAACTATTTATAAAATATTTTAAACACCAGGTAAATTGTTTCTAGTATTAGATGCTGTTTGCCTAGCATTAATTTGTATTGGCAAAGCATAATTTTCTAATGATTTTACAACTTTATTAGTTGAGTCAAACCAATGATGGAGTATCTTTAGATCAGCGGGCGTTAAGGATTTTTAGTGTTGTTTAGTCGCATTGTGTGGATGATTAACATAAAAAAACCCACCATTGACAGGTGAACTTGTTGATGGGAAATTGCTCACTTCCATTATATCTGTTATAATCATAATTCATATTCTAGATATTGAACGAATAATTGTTTTAAATTTTTCAATGTTATTTTGAAGTACAAGTAATGGCCGTTCTTACAATGTCCGGTAAAGTGTCGGTTAACGCTAACCGACTGATACAGATTTTATTACCGCCAGAATTCGGTCAGTTAAGTGTCGATTAACTTTAACCGGACATTGTAAGAACGGCCCTTAATTGTATAACTGTGAAGGATAATCACTAACCGACAAACACATACCTTTCCCACACATCATTTGGGAAATGATAATATTTTGTGAATATTTTGAAGTGCTTGAATAATGAATATTTGACTACCCATTTTGTATAAATATTTTATTTTCATGATAACAAAATATTGAACTATATGACTGCACAAAAATGTTGACTTTATCATTTTTTAACGTTTCCATGAAAATGTTTTTTGAAAAAATATGATTAAAATGTTTTGTTAATGTTTTTTACAAAATATTTTTCAAAGGTGAACTTCTTGGCCAAAAAGTATAAATAAAATATTTTCTTATTATTCACGCAACTTTTTCAAATATTTTGACAACTATATTGTTTTCCTGAAAATATTTTTACCATAGTTAGGAAATATTAAAATGCTATGTTGGATAATCGATTGTGTCCCAACTAGGTGACGCTGGTGTTTGTTGGTTTGGTGTCGACATCGTAGTTATACCTGCTGAAAATACAAAACATTAAATTATAATGTCCTACTTGTTTATAGGGGGATACCCCATCGCTGGTATCGTTGATTTTCCCATCCCGCTTGTTTCGTTTATTTGTTGGTTTTCCCCCTATAAAAAATGGATGGTTCAGGAGCTCGGACGTGGTTGCCTTCACTATCCACCTTCCTAATGCCCATCCGTCGCCTGGTTGAATTGGCTCGGTCGGTATCTCCACGGCTGGTTCTGTTACTAAAGAGGTTATTTTGAGTTATATGATTTATTCTAAATTCATCCTCTGGGTATGTATATGGAGTTCGTTATTTTCTTAAAAAAAATATAAACATTAAACATAAATTATATATGATGTTAAATAAATGCATAATTGTATTTACTTTTCATATAAAGTATTCATCACTGAATCCATTTCATAAGAGCTTAAATTAAAATAATTTTCAGTCAATAATCTGCAATTAAATTAAATGTATCAACAAATATGACGGTTTTTCATTCTGATACTTAACTGTAATAATAAATATAAAAAAAAGTTAAATCTTTTAAATACATGAAAAATACGACAATTTTATTATAAACACGTCTTGACCAATATAATCTAGATAATATTCTTCGAGATCAATTTGAAAATTTAAAGCATAGCTTTAAACTATAGCGTGCCAGAACTATTTAGGATGATACTAAATATATAGATTAAAATATAATATAGGAGTTCAACTCATTTGAAATACCATCGTTCTATATATTAATATATATCACTATATACATATTTTTGTATATTTTTATAAGGGAAACGTTTTAAAATATTATTATTAACATATTAAATAATTTCATAGTTATATTGAAATTATTCAACCCATAATAATTTATGTAACTATTTAATTAGAACTTAATTTTTAAATTCCTTAAACAGGCATTTTAATGTCATAACAAAATGTGTATGCATACATTTTTTTAATAACCCCATTATAGTATTAAAATAATTTTTATTAACTAGTTTTCCTACCCGACGTTGTGCAGGCCAAAGATTTGTATTATTAATATATAATATATTTGTACAAAATGTGTATGCTATATATCTTCTAATTTATTGTTATATAGCTGATCCCTCTCTGACTTCGTTGCCCATAATAAATGTCAACTCTTAAAAAAATTGTGATTATTTTGCTCATTTTGGGTGTAACTCGCTGCAGTATATTATGAGGTAGGCATTCTACCTGCCGTAGATCGCAGACCTCGCGGGGTGCGTACGTAAGTCTATAATCTATATATGTATATAAGTGTATAATTTAACTCCAAAGTATCGAAAAATGCAAACAAATCGTCCACCAAAACCGTGGTTCGAATTCGATACATTCTGTACTAAAATACACAGTGTGTGTTTACCGATAACGGAACGCGATCAAACGACGCCGCGCGTCGGCTGAAATATTGAAGATGTTAATAATGTAAGCGCGTCTGCGTTTGTGTTCAAAAATCTTATTAAAACTCTGATTTTGTAAGTCAACGTCGGTGTACGCGTCGTTTAAGTAATCTAACGCGTATAATAATATAATATAGTATTATGATGATGAACGACCACTATACGTATTTCTCGACGAGTGGGACCGGACAGTGAAACGATGATTGATTTTTGTGTCAGGGGCCGCGGCCGTCTTCGTCCTTACAGTGTATTATTATTATTATTATAATAATAATCATCATCATTATCATTATATTGTAAATCGTTTTTCGAACGCAACGCTCGCTACACTCGCTAGCACTCAGAGTTGGATATTTAATTCGCCGGCGATTCTCGTTTAAAGTTAAAACCAATTAAAATTATCGAATTGAATCCTACTGTTTATGTTTTTGGTACTCTACTATAGTCACCATCACGATTTGGGGTAACCTTTAAATATTTTGGCGGGATCAACGCTTACATTGAAATAAGATTGTTTGTTTGTTTGAGAGGGGGTTAAGAAGTAGGTATTGATGAACCTAGAACAGTATTTAGCAATATTGTGTTAACCTTCATTGCTAATATTATGACATAGATACACGGTACACTGTATAATACGGTGCGGTGTATTAATTTTTAATTACATTTTATAAGGTTTTTACCGACGACCCTTAAGGACATCCTAATTTTAGTCGAAATGAATTGTCTCGTTCAAATAACCTGAAAACAATTAAATCCGCTGAACTTTGTCAGCCCACCGATATGATCACACGTCCTCGTCAGTCCACGCGCTAGTATTATAATAATTTCCTGCCGGCCGGCGGTCGATTTACGAAACGTCAGAGATATTATGTATTACAATCCATCGCCGCCGCACACCAGTAGCCCCGACTACCTGCGAGAAGGACGGAGGGGAAAAAAATACAAAGGAAAATGAACGCGGGTCTTGTCATTTATTTCAAAGATTTATTTATTATAAATTATAATATTTGTTACTGCAGTGCGCGTACACACTCCGCAAGATTCTATTATAATGCCGCGGTCGTTATAATACTCGTACGTACCGTATAGGTGAGGTACCTATATATTATACAATAATATATATTCCACGGATTGTGTGTGTGTATATTATACACGAGTGTTCTCACTATTCACTGGCGGCGGCGTGTAATATTGTAATAATATTAAATAATTTATGCCGCGTTAAATACGCGTTTCGAAAGCCGAACGCCGAACGGACGGAGAAAATTAAAAAAACCAAAATAATAATCGTAAAAAGAAAAACATAACCACGCCGGGTCGCCCGTGTATTTATAATAATAATAATAATAATAACAATCGGTCGACTGCTTAAAGAAACATATTACATATTATAATGTTCATTCCTGCGGTATGCCTTCATATACGACTGATTAACTACGTTGTCGCTCGAGGTGCGTTCAGCGCTGCTCGCTGGCAACGGTTTTTCGCGTCCGTCGACGCTAATTTACACGTTTAGATCCCTATGGGCGGAGCACAGTGTACACGGTTTGTGTTCCCATTTAATTACGCTATAGCACATCCCTTGTCGCAGACGCCGCCGGCCAAGACACGTCACGAATAAAATGTAATATATTCTTATTATAGGTATATATAGGAGGTACCTGTAGAAAACGATCTGTGTATGCAATATAGGACCGGCAACATTTAGCTGCGCGGAAAATCGAATTTCGAAATCATATGAAGGTTAGGATCATAAAGTAATAATATTATCATTGTCGGAAACGGATCACCATTTTAAAGTGAACTCGGTGCCCCACCGTTTACAGGCTATTCTCGCCGATCAAATGTGTAGTTTCAACATAAATTATGTGATGTATTGCTAAAAAGATTTGTGCGTATATTATACGGTTTTTTTCGTGTATATATAGCTGGTAACGATGATAAAAATCTTATCATAGAGTCGAAATACTTTTTTTCCTTACTTCGCCCTATAGCAAAATATTTTCTCTCAACTCTAATCATGCTAATTAAGTATATACTTTGTACTTGTGTAGATCCATCTTAAATGTTGGTGAATCTCAGATGATTGATTTTTCACACGATTTCCGCACATTCAGTACGTACAAACATGTAAAAAAAAAAAAAAACAATAAACATTGTAAAATAACAAGTTGCATCGCATAAGAACTGTGCGTTTATGTGCTTCCGACGGTTCTCGCGATGATGATGGGCACTGCTGTGAGAAGCTCATCGTGACGTTTGCCCCTGACCACCGCCATCATCCTGCACTAAACATTATAACTATATACTTAGCCCAACGGCGGGCCGATGAGACGCCGGTTTATAATTTATTATGGTAATATTTTTATTATTTCTTCGTGTCGTTTTTATTATTTTTTCTACACACGATATTAGTATATTATTATTGTGTATATGTACACAAAAACGAATTTCCATAATATCGCCTGAATTTTCACACACGCTCACCGTTCTCTCGGACAGGAGACGTGTCAAGAACACTTGTTATCGAGCGCGTGCGCTTCTTCTTCTTGTCCTCCTCGTCCTCAACCACCGTCTTCTACACGGTTGGCCCCAAGGGATCTCCGTATATTGTTACTTTGTATTATTATTATTTTTCATTCCGTACCGTGCATCACCAAATTATATTCGTCTTACGGTCGCGGCCGCGCGAGTGGTGTCAGTCTACTCTCACATTGTTGTGTTCACACCTTCGGTCACGACCCCGAACGCCATTTATTTTTTCATCAATTTCAATTTGTGGGTTATGACAACGGTGTGACGGCGGCAGCGCGGGCAGGGTAATACGACGTCGTGTTCCGTACTTGTATTAAATATTGGTACCTACTATACATGTTCGTATATATATATATATATATATATTATGTGCTCACTAAAAAAATATACTCTTGCACGTATATATTTTTAATGTGCCCACACGGATCTCACTAAATCAATCGACCGAACAACGCGCGCGCCATAAAACGATACCATAATTTATATATGTTTATGTATATATGATTATGAAAATGGATGTGTTTTGTGTGAATGTATACCTATTATAATAGTCGACGTCGTCGTCTTCGGTTTTACGTGGCCGCGATCGGCTAAGAAATGATTTGTTCTTTGGGGACCGGCGATAAGCTGTCGCCGCCCGTCGCCTCGTGTGCGCAAGCCCGCCATATTATAATATCTTCGCTGTATTTTTTTAAACACTCATTTTTAATAAACTCGCCTCCAGAAATATCACAAAATATGCACATTACATATTATTACGATTGGTGACATCGTACGTATCGCTGATATGTGTATACGATACACAATAATATAATATAGGTTATTAATTCTCCATTATCAGTGATTGGTTAATACATTTTGTATTTAAAAAATTCAAAAATACGCAGGCGTGTACCAGCAATAATTATTATGGCACCTATTATCAGTGCAGGGAAACCATGGTACACACCCCAAGACTGTTCTATATACGTTACAAAATATATTATGAGTATTTTTTTGTTAATTTGATTATTTCAAGTGCAGTGCAGTTGTTACTAAATGATTTTCGAATAGAATGGAGAAAAAACACCATACATATTATACAATTCAGTCATCTTGGCAGGTTACGGTAGACCGATAAACATTTGTACCTAAGTAATATGTTTCTGTACTGAACCTAATTTAAATTGTCAGCGATAGGAGGTGGTGACGACTGTCCGCATATACCTACCTACGGTGTAATCCAAAGTTAAATTTATCGCCCTTGTTTTTAAAATTAATAATGCAACTATTTTGTGTTCGAGGCGAATTGATATACATATGTTGCTCGATAACGATGCCCGTCGCCGTCTGAAGATGAGGTGTTAAATAACCGTTAACGATGGAACGAAAAATCACATTACACAAATTGATTACGTGCGTATAATATACATTTATATATATTTATATCCGTTGAGACAGAAACGCCTATAATAATAGCTCGGAGGCTTTGAGACATCACGTACGCGCGGCTACATATATATATATAGGTACGTACCTACTACACTGCGCGTATAATACATAATAATATATTATACTATAAATCGTTCTAATGATATATTACTAGTTAAAAATGTAATCGATTGAATAAAATTAACTTTAAACACCGAAACGGTGTGAAATTTTAAACCACTAATTCAACAAATTGTGCAATAAATAATCCGCTATCATCTCCGTGGTATGATAATCGATTAATCACCAAGCTGCTCATATTGTGTACGTTCGTTAAAGTCTCTCAGGCTATATTATAATAATATTAATATTCTTTGGGGTTATAGCCAGCCACATCTCGACCATATTCTTTTTAATAAGATGTTTCGCGCACCATACAATTAAATACATTTTCAAAAAATATTTTTTAAATATTTTGACCAAAGTCATAAACTTATATAAACCGAGCATGAGACCTTTTGAATATTATATAATATTGTAACATCTGAAACCTTGAATTCGAAAGTACGAATCGTATTATATATTAATTATACTATAATAGACAATATTAATAATAATATCTTGTCGTTTTTCGATATTATGGTTTTATAAAATTTGTTCTACATCGCACCCGTACAACCACGTGTGTTTTTTGTAAGTATCCATGTGGAAATGATGAGTGTTTTCGTTGTTATACTTTTTTTGATTTTGACACGAGACCTTTTAGGTTTGGAGTAGGTCGTCTTAGTTGCATTATTGCTATTTGATCTAATGCTCTTCATACGGAGGAAATTAATTGCGGGTCAGATATTGTACGGAATTTTTATTTATCGACGATTCCATTGTGTGACCTCTACTCGCAAGAGCAAACAATTTTTACAGTTTATAATTGTTTTCCCTTATTGATTCCGGTGTGTCTTGGAATATCCTCCTACCCACATACGTCAATATATATTTTACAAGCGTATACTTATACACAACTTATCAATATACGCGTATATTTATATGTTGTGCAGTCGGACACAACATATAGAATATTATAACATTACATAATGCATCGGTACGATATATTATATATTATTATTATTATTATTATTATTGTCGCCGTACGACTGTGTTTTTCACGCCAGCAGACGGGTTTGTACATAATATAGACGCGCGAGAACGACGACCGTCGACCGAACAGCTTCGAGTTTTTTTTTCTTTTTCTTAAAGAGAGGTGTTTGCGGGACGTGTGCGTGAAGATTTATTTCGCTCTACATTGCCTCCACACCAATCCCACCGGTCACGTCCAACAGGTTCAAGCGTGACCTTTACGTTTAAAATATACCTATATATATACATTTATAATATGACGTGTGTGTTTACCTTTCGTTATAATATTAAAACATTTTTAGGTTAACCCACAACCTTTACGGCAAATGAGCTCGAGAACAAATCGTCGTCATGATAGTAATACAAAGATAATTGAAACCCACCCACAGTTGATGTTATAAGAAGTCTAACTGTGAGTCGGGATGCGCGGGGCTTATACGAGTCTTATTATAATTTCTTTCACGTTTGCATAACGCCGCAGCGGCAGCCACGTGTTGCATTCGGTAGCTTTTCGTCGTCGTCTTTACAGGTCTGAGACTCAGTGTAACAATGTACATGGCGTGGGCGCTGCAGGATATTAAATGTAAATATCTTTATTTTCATACGATTTATGTGGAAAAGAAAAGCGACGGGCAACCGCGACTGTGCGGCCGCGCAGTTTATTATGACATTACGTCGCATTGTTTTACATTGCATTCGATTATTATTCCATATTTTGGTGTGGGACGTGAATATATTTGTTAACTGCGCGATTAGCCATAACTTGTAACGTTTTTATTACCGCGTTAATAATATATATCTTTATATAAATACCTACCTATATTTCGAAAATGTAATTTTTTAAATAATTTGTTTCCAGTTACATCAACTACTGCAGACGTTCATATTGTATATGCCGTAGGTATTGTCTTAAACTATATACATGTATAGTTACTAAGTACTATGATTTATAGTCATATAAATTACAACGTATTTAATGAATATTTCCGATTTTTTTTTTTTTTTTTTTTTAATAAACGAGTTATATGAACGCATTTTAATGAAATCGATGTGTTCTATTAGTTAGTATTTACAACTATTTCCGAACTATTATGAATGCTCCAACATAATATTACTTTAATTATGTGTATAATACTGAGTGATTAATTCATTAACATTTATTTATTAAAAAAAAATGTCGATTCACTCAGCAATCATAGTTGAATGTCTTTTTATAAGAAAAAAAGTATATTAAAGGAAGAATAATAACTCATCCAATTTAATGTTGGGCGAACGTTTGAGACTGACCAGTGGGGAATGCCAACTTGTGAGCTAATTGGTATGGAGCTATAACTCGAACCGTACCCTAGGCATGATTTAAACAAAATCGTATATGATCGTAAATATAGGCAATAAAAACAATTGTTTACAAAAAAGTATAGTAATCGACCAATTGAAGTACATGTGAGTAAACTTGAATGGAAGACGTCAGTATATCGGGAGGAATTCTAAGCGTATCTTCTACCACATTATAATGTTATCCCTTATTTCATTTTAAAGTTCCTCAGTGCACCACTCTTTTCACTACAACAGTTCATGTGTTCCACCAACTACTAATTGTTAAATGAGCCTATTAGACGTATGATGCATAATGCCAATTTGGACCCCACCTCTCTCTTTTAGTTAGCTCTTTTATCATATCCAATATTACTATTGTTTTATTGTAATGCTCTTAGAGCTTTGTTGTATAACACTATTAACTTTTTCACGTATCTTTCTCTAAATATTTTATGTTATTTTTTTTTTGTAAACCATAACATATATCTGTTGTTTATGTACAAAAGGGCTCAGCCCGTATATTCTAAAATAAAATAAAATGTGTAAGAGTGACAGTACCCTGTTTTATATGTTGTGAATATTATTAATACGTTCAAAAAAATGTATTAAACCAAAAAGAGTAACGAGGTATTTAGTAATATGCAAACAAGTAAATTAAATTACATATAAATTACTTACAGTTAAATGTAATTACATTAGCATAAAATTACTTAAAAAGGAATTTCATTACAGTAACTTATAACTTATAGGTTAAGTTACTCCCTAACACTGCAGTAATGTCTAATCTAACTGAATACATATCTGTGTTATTAATCTATTACATATTTAAGTTGGTACATGATCGATTTTAAACTTTGATTATTATCATATTACATGCATTAGGATTTATGTCGATAAATTAAGCAAATTGAACACGTCATGTATCTATAAATGAGCAATGAGCATAATATTATAATAACAATAAACAATCTAAAATGCACGGTAGAACACGTTTCCTATTTAAAGTCTATTCACTATTTTTTTTAGATATTCAATTTGAATATCATAATATCTTACAGGCTTATTGAAATATATTATGACATATTTTAGGAACTAAATACCATATAAATCGCAATGATTTAAAATATTAACTGTGTCCTACGCATGTCTTAGTAAATATATTTTTATTTATCAGTAGATTCGATAATAATATACATAATATAATCGA
Organism: Sitobion miscanthi; assembly: GCA_008086715.1. NCBI lineage: Eukaryota > Metazoa > Arthropoda > Insecta > Hemiptera > Aphididae > Sitobion > Sitobion miscanthi. The sequence goes on along the minus strand of CM017799.1, from coordinate 9,771,117 downwards.
TACGGGATTTGCGTCATAAATTTAATATATTTAATAGTACAATAACACTGATTTATTTCAGCAGTACATTACGTAGTACACATACGATTGTACTGTACTAATGTGGTAGAATTTGAAAAACTTCGATGATATTATATTATTAATTATCCGTTGACGGTTTTTAGAATTAGATAAATGAGTATATTCTTCAACTTAAATCTATTAGCTGAAATAAACTATATATTGTAATATCGCATCTACTTAGTGAAATTGGTAATTTCATGAAGTGGATGCGACATATTCACTCGTTACTGTACAGTGTACACCGTACTTATAATATAGACATATTATAGAGAGTGGGCCAACCGTTTTAACCGATTTTCCTTGCACAAAATCGGCAACAAGAAAATGTGATGACCTGTCCTGTATGCTTTAATATTATGATGACGACCCAGCAACGCGATGTGGAACAAAGTGTGATCATAAAGACGGTCGGGTCGCGTATATATGCGAGTTTGGCTTGTTTTTTATGCAGCTACCGGACGTTTTTAGTGTCTAGCAAATTACTTGGCCACCGCCACCGACGGGATTTACATTTTATGTCTTATTAAAAAAAAATAATAATGATACGTATCCAATCGATGGGCGAATATAATATTCAGATCCGAGACGCGCGCACCCCGCCGTTTAATGTCTCAATAATGTAACGGCAGTGCTGTTGTAGACTATATAAAATATTATTATTATGACGTACCTACATACGTACTCATATTTATACGAACTAGGAAGGTACAGCAATCCTGGTAGGCAGTGACAATAACCACGTCGATATTTTTTTAAATTAAATATTAGTAAAATATTTTAGTGTATAACCATCAGTGGTCCAGACACGGGACTAAAAAATATATGAACCATTCATCGCAAACACAATTGTTGGAGACTACATAATATTATTATATTATATTATAATTATATACGCGCGAATTAGCTGCTTGTCGCTGGCACCCGCAGGTTGAAATTAAGTTTAAAAACCCACAATGGATGGATATCAATATGTTACCAATTATTGGAGGCGAAAAGTAATTTGGTGTTTTGCATTCAGATATGTTTCAATGCATGGACACCATACAAATAACTTCAGTGATAAATGTAAACTTGTGTCTTTAGTATTAGATCTTCAGATTAATTCATATTAATTATAATTAATAATAGACACCGATTATAATACTATTGAAAATTATTTAAAAACTGTTTGGTATCAACATTCTTGAAACTAAATAATTTTTATTTTAATTCTTTAAATATATTTTATTATTTACATGTAAATAAGATGTTAAATTTCTTTACTATAGGAGCACAGGAAAATAATGGAAAAAAAATAATATTAAAAATTGTTTCACAAATGACAAAGTAGAGAACAATTAAAATATATATATAATTAATATCATACAAAATTATCTGCACAATAATATTTTATAAATATAATTAATTTTCAATTAATTTGTATTTATGAAGGTAGCCGATAATGGTCATCTATAATGTGTAGTTCTTTTGGATACGGAAATTTGACAGCTTCATCAGCTTCAGTTGAAAGTCACATTAATGAATTAAAAAATCGATCAAGAATTGAAAAAAAATATAAGTATCGACGATTTTGTCAAATGTCATTCATTATTTCTTGAAAGTAAAATATTAATATAATGATAAACATTTATAAACCTTTTTTTTTTGCTGATCAAAAAAGAACATGTGTTTTAAGAGACAAATTAATAGTTTTTAAATTTTGATTTTTCTATTGAACAATCTGCATAATTTAGAAATCATCAATCAATGCTCAAAAATGGAGTTTTTTTATAAAACATTAATTTAATACATGTTTTGGATGTATACAATTTTTTTTCCTGGCTTATTCTGCGTTACTGCACCTAGGTTGCCCCTAGCATTTTTTTTTTTTATCTTACGTTTTTATTTTATTATCCTCCCACCCCCCAAAAAAACGTATATTTGATGATTCATTGTTTTTTCGTACATCAATGCAGTATATATAATTAATTTTTTAAATATTTGATTGACATTTTTTACCATTCAATTTCTCTATCTACTATTTCTATATAATTTATATTTAATGTGTTTTTATTAATCTACAAAATATATGGTATCAATTTACTATAGGGTTAATGAAATTGGCTTCGGGACTAAGGTATTTTCAAACTTCTGAGTCAAATATTCACGATGAAACAGAAGGTGGTCCTATGGGTTCAGAATCGAGTATGATCAACAATTTAAATGAATATGAAAATTGGTATGGAAAAGGACGTCCGTTAAAAATTAATAATTCATCTGAAAAATGTGAAGTTATACACAATTTTAATAACAGTGAACATGATACAGTTGATTCCGAATTCGATTATTTATGTAGTTTTGATGAAGAACCAATGGAAAATAACCAATATGATTTGGAAACTGAACTACTTGAAGATCTTCCCTTAATTATGAAATCTGTGATACCGAAAAAAAAGTAAGTATTTAAATCCTGACACAGAATGGATGACTATTCCATTGGAAAATGTATTTAGTCCTTCAAAAATAGGTCTACTCCCAAATGGTGGTACAAGAAATATCTTCCCTGCAGATGAACGTATTGCAATGTAGTACAAGCTGTAAAAAAATTAAGTGTACGATCTGTAATAGAAAAAAAAGATTTGTACCAATAACAATTGACAATACTTCTTGAATGTCCAAATGAATTTATTAACTGCATCTTAAGTGAAATACCAAATATCGTGAAAATAAATAAAAAATTTATAATGCTAAGAGGAATTGTAAGCTATAATCCACCATTAAATGGCATTTCTTCTCTAGGACATTATAATATTTTCTATGCTAAAAGGAGTCATCTTTATTGGGAAGTGAGTGCAAACATTTTATTTCAATATAAGATACAAGTTAAATAAAAACAAGAACTAATTCTTTTTTTTTAATAACTTACAAGTCCATAACGATCTTAATAAAAAAATTAAAGCAGTTCGATCATCTACCTCAGTTGCAGTGGTACTGATGCTGTATACGGAATAAATATGGTAATTATTATTGGTAAAGCAATCAATAACCATATTTTAAGTTTTTTTTATGTAAAAATAATTAATATAATTAAACTGCAGATAATATGTATATAATTTAAATAAAAATTAATATAACTACAAAGGATATTATGTAAAAATCTATATATAACCTGTTTCACCTACGCATAGCATATTAAATATAACATTGACTTTAGTCTAGTAAACTTGTATCTGAAAATCACAAATTAAAAATACAAGCTTACATTTATCACTGAAGTTATTTGTATGGTGTCCATGCATTGAAACCTATCTGAATGCAAAACACCAAATTACTTTTCACCTCCAATAATTGGTAACATATTGATATCCATCCATTGTGGGTATTTATTAAATATTGCTTTTTCATCACCTGAACATATTCCTTCCACAATTTAAATGATTTTCCAGCTATTTCAATATCTGATGATACTAAAGAATATTGAAATGCTTTGTATACTGTTTTTCTATCATCCTTATTATTATATTATTACTATATAATTATCATAATATTTGTAATAAACACTTTACAAAATTAAAAATTAAGTTCTAGGTTTTGTGTCTAAAATAGGTACATAATAAATACACAATTAATTATAATTATAAAATATGATAAGTGAAAATCTTACAAAAAGTAATAAAATAAAAAAACTTACCTCAGTGAAATAGTGTATAGTACAACTAACACAACTCGATTAAAAGTCAAGTTAGTTATATTTTGTATGGTATAGTAAAATACAAAACAAATTTAAAAAAAAAAAAATGATAGGAATAAAAGTTATGAGACACAAATAATAAATTTAAATTAAAACTACAAATTCGTATAAGGGAAAACAATAATAAACAGATCATAACTCAGTAGAAAATTTAACAATAATTTTTAAAACAGTACCATCGAATAGCAGTAACTGAGCACTAAAATTCGGTGCTATAGCGGAAGTTGGTGCTGATGGTGCACCCGCTGGGACGAAATACTGAAAACCCCATAACTCGGAGGGAAAGGTAGCACTAATTGAGCACTAAAATTCGGTGCTATAGTGGATTTTGGTGCTGATGTTGAACCCGCTACGTGAAGTTAACGGAGAATGGTAAGCCCCTTATAACTTTTTACTGGCCATAGCACTCATTTCTAAAATGCTACAATTAAATAGCACCAATTTAGCACTAAATAATGGTGTTATAGCGGAAATTAGTGCTCGAATTTTCCCGCTAACTTCACGCACCTATTACTGATGTGGATTTTAGCTAAATTCAATCATGCAGGTGTCAAGGTCCTGTACCCCTGCATACATCGAAGAATCGAGTCAGTCGTTGTTTCGCTCATTGTTTTTGTATATTGCGGTTGATTATAAAAAAAAATTTCCGAAAAATCTTCAAACACGGAAAGTTCTACAGGCTCAATCAATTTATCGAGCTTTGGCGCTCGCACCGCGCGTACACACATCATAATAATATTATATTTGCATACTACAAAACGCGTACATCGTATGCAGTCGTAAGCTGTTTATTACTCATTCGTCCGGCAAATCGTTACCATAAATTATGTACGTATAATACACTCGGATACAATATAATATAATATACAGACATAATATTAAAAATTATTCGTGGGACAAAACGTGCATAAATTACCGTGATTATAAAACGTACATGATATACCTGTATAATAACGTGTACGACGTATATATTATAGATGTATGCCGCACACTCCGTGTAGGAGAAGAAGGATTATATTCTAATTGATATGGTCGGACAGAACAAAAAAATTACCTTAACCGTCGTCGTTGTCGTCGTCAGACGAAACGAACATACAATAATAACATTATGTTATATACGTGCGGCGGCGTGCCGTGTGTGGCGCCATCGGGATTGTTCGCTGCGCGCCGTATGCATAAATCAACAATACCTAACTACGGTTATGATAATATTAATAATGGTAAAAGTGATAATAACGATAATGATAATAATATTTCAGAGCGGTCATCATAATAATGTTATAATCCGCCGTAATTGTAGTGTATTATAGATGGTGTACCTATTGTTTTTCGTCGCTGCGGAGAGAACCTTTCGCGCGAATCGGCCGTGTAAGCCTCTCGTACATCATCATCATCTCCTTCATAGGAAATTCGTGTGCGGCCGCGGCGTCGGTTCTATCCGTAGTAATAATAGACGGTTAGGTACAAATGCCGCACGCGGGACACCCGGAACCAAGTTTCACCTGCACACTCCCCCCCCACCATACCCACATCGTGGGATTTTCTGTGCATATTGTATAATATATATATATGGGTACCTATATATGGGCAAGATGAACGTGTAGTAATTAGAAATGAGCGGATGATAAAACATATTATGTTATCCGATGTAACTCTAAGTTTAAACGATATTTAAAAGTATTTTTTTTATATTATACATAACACACGTATAATATGTTTCTACGATGTAAAAATCGTATTTTTTTCACCCAATACAGATGGCATTATAGTGTCCATTTTACGAAACGGATACCTAGTCGTTTTTTTACACTTTACAACAACCACCAATCATGAAAAGGATGGATAATTTTCGACTTGGTGAGCATTTTTCAATAAGATATCATTTTCCATCGGCGATATATGAGGACAACTTTGGATTCAAATGTTGAAATGTGATGCCCACGACTGCAGGGGCAAACTTGGGCAATATTTTAGGCCGTGGTAATTTACTACGCTGGCGAGGAGGTTGGTTAGGCCATGAACACGGATATCAGGCTAACCCAACGGAAATCTACCATATAATCTCGTCGGCCAATCTTCTCCTAGGGTTGGCAAATTATCCCTTTTCTAGTGTTACATTATGTAACATTGTTCTATTCATTTTTTGTAAGTTTTTAAGACTTGGAGAGGTTGAAGAAGATGCAGTGGTCCGGAAACTAATTTCTCATTTGCCGTTACTTCGTTTTTCAATTTATCTTTTTTTAAGCCGGATTATTATTTACGATACTGGTAAATTTTTATCTGATGATTTATCATGGCGAGTGTACGGACACCGAGGCCGCCACGAGTATATCGCGTGTTTATACATATATTTTTATAATATAATAATTTACCATTTGCTACCGAAAACTCAGCGGGGGTATTAGTTGGTCGTGTTCGTAATTAATTAGATTCATCCGTTCTGTAATATTTTAATTTGAGTACATTTGAAACATGATCATTCGTCTCTCGCTTATGTCGTATTTTTACGTTATAAAGATATCTATTGCACCACGCTATGTTCGAGATGTTGTCTCGACAGCAACATAATATACGATTCGTACTCAACGTGTATATTATATCTATGATTCAATTACCTACGAGTACAGTGTGCAGTATTGTACAGGACTATAATAGTGATAATATGTTTATCATTTGTCTATCATAACAATTAATGCATAAACTCATTAATGTCAAATATATTTACTGTGTACTATACTTAGGGTTCTAAATTTGAAATATTTCAAAATTGAAAATTTCACTGTTCTTGAAATATTCCAATGAAATTATGAAGAATATTTTTTCTTCTTTTAAACGTGTTCGGTTATAGATGATTAGAAACAATAAATTGATTACACACTTAAAATTAAAGAAAAACATATTATTTTTGTTGATTTATTATTTCTATATTATATAGTACTGAAAAATATTCCTGGCATTATTTTGTGAATAAAAACATTTTTTTACTTGCGTTTTAAAAAATTATTGTATATCAGCGATCCAAAAGATAATGGTTTTGAAATAAAGTTGAAGTCAATTCCAACAATGAATGAAATATTAGTGTATTTTCAGTAATTATAAAGTATACAAAAGTTGTATAATATGTGTGTGTTTATGTGGCTGAGTGATCTGAAGGTGCTCTGGACTCATTATTTAACACTTTGATCATATAGTTTGTTATAACTATTATAGATTTGTTAAACAATTTATAAATTATATGTAAATATGTTACATATTTTCTTTGTTTCATACAATAAATCAACTTTTAAAAATATTCATTTAGAAGTTGACGACTATAATTTTTAGGTATAATAAACATTTTATTTTTATATTTCAAGAAAATAAATTTCATGAAATTTTAAAACCCTAACTATACATAATTAATATAACACTAATATAATATATTGTATCTAGTAGTCATATTGATGAACTTACTTTTGAGGCATCCCATATCTCAAATCGAGTATAAAGTTTATTAGTGACTTGAGGTCTGAGATATCTCTGAGTTCATGCTTTACAGTTTACACTACGCACCTGTATGAACCATGTCCGTTCTTTTCTTTACAATTTCCGCGTCTATGCTACTTCACATGGTATTAGAAAAATCTTTTTTTTCCATAGCAACTACCTATCATATTTTCGGTTGAACCACGTGGGTAATAGGCGATGCACGGTTAAAATGTGTATCGATTTATAAAATCGTATTAAATTACAACGATTGAGCTAATTATTGCTGGTATAGTGGTATAATAAACCGAAGATCTTTATAGATGCATGTGAACCGACGTGTGTCGTCGATTGAGGATACGTTAATATTATAAAATGTATGATTGCAGGAAATCAACGGGAATCTCGAACAAAGTGGCAGGCGTGTACGTTAAAAACGACAGTTGTATAGGTAAAAAAGAAAGAAAAAACAGTGAAATTTACGAGATACATCCGACGTGCCGGTCGTATTTAATTCGTGAACACACGACTGGAGACCGAATTCCGCGGGAGACGCGGAATAAGACGTTATTTTTTAATTATCGTGTAATAAACACCGCGCGCGCGCGTATACGTGTAGACAATTAGCAATCACACAACCCGACGTTAGTACCACTCGAGAGGAATATTATTATAATCGTATACATAATAATATACATAATATATGTCTAACCGCGCGCTACACGTGCCCGAATACGTACGCATATTATAATAGTGATACGAATAACATATTTTATGAAAAGACATTCGGAGCGTATACCTACACAGTATAATGTAATGGGTACGTATAATAGTATAATAACTAATAATATAATATGTGTGATGCCCGGTGCACGTGAAAATTACGACGTCCGCCGGACAGATCTAATTTTTTTTCAACATCGTGGCCAGTGCGTATCGTAGTGCGTACACTTCACACACACACACAATAATAATTAATAATAATAATAATATTCTGAATATTTTGGCGTTGATGTGTGTATATAGTGCGTAGCGTTGCATGCATATAGGTATAAAAACAACAGCGAGAGTCGGCGGCGATGACGCCGAAGACGACTCCGCGGGGCTTAATGACTGCTATGTATACGTATCATATACGGGTGTGTATGTAGAGGTATAATATCATTATATCAGCTATAGGGTGTACGTGAGCATCGGACGAATCGCTTTTTTTTTCATGTAGGCACGTTGCCGGTAACGCCCACGAAAAAACGTTTACAACACGTATTTTAATTAATTCGTGAAAAGAGGAGGGAAAAAAATCAAATAAATGGTATAGACTATATATTATATTATGCTACCTGCTAACGCTGCTGCTGCTGCCGCCGACTTTAACGTCTGTTTTTTCCCCTTCTTTACGTATCGTTTCGTTGTCTTGTACGCGCGGCTGCTGCCGATGTTATATTATGTGCGCGACCGCGGTCGCATTATATAATAGACACCGGAAAGTCCGGTCGCCCGTCTGGTTTTATACATGCCTACCCATATAATAAACGCGAGTCGTTTCGAAAACAAATTAAAAAAACAACACCGATCATTGTGTCTCGTTTCCTGCGGTTTCCCGCGAACTCGTAATGCCCACCTGTATAATAATAATAATATGTATAATATAATGCACACAGAACCAGAGGCGCTAATACGACGGCGGCGGCACTCCTCCTGCGCACAGCCACCGCCGCCGCCGCCGCCGGGGCGATTAAAATTAACGTCTCGCGTCCTACCGTCGACGACGACGGCTCACCGCCAGCTCCCCCTCGCCGAAGCGATGAACGCGTAAGCTAGCGATTTCTGACTTTTTTTTGTTTACGTTTTGTGCGTTTAATTTAAAAATCCATACAGGTATCAAATGCGTAAATAGATATTGTACGCAAGACCCGGTCGTCGCAATCGTGTCCGGACCGTGTTTCAATCCGACGAAATTTGCATGGCTGACAGATCTGTCGGTTTGATACGCACCATGGAATAGACGTGGACACACTCCTTTTTGATTTCCGTGAACTCTACAGGTGCATAGTAATATTGCGTATTATTAAAGCCATCCGTTTCGACGATTCGACGGACACGAAGTCTGTAATACGCATACGTCTACATATATTATACAAATATATATTGACCCCGGACTTGGTTTTCAATTCAAAACGATATTTATCTTCGCACTCTCTGGCGCGGGACCGTCGGCCGTTTCATTATATTATGGTCGGATAATGTAAAATTAGAAAAGTGATCGTTTGAAAACTTCACTGCTGCACCAGTGCAACGCGAATAAACATCGTGTTGCAGCCGTTGAACCCTTTGGCCATGGGTATTTGTAAAAAAAAAAAATGTTCTTGTATAATTATAACAAAACGCAATGTGATTAAACTCGTAATTCTCTCGGTGTAAATCCAACACGGCCGGTGGTGCAGACCACAACGATTATTTTTATTGCACCATTATATTAGCATAGTCCAACATCCACTATGGTGGGAATTGTAGAGTTGAAATTTATTTTTATCTTTTTCTTGTACATTCGTGTGCGAGTGCGTGCCACCTATACGGTATGATATTTAGATTATTGGTTCAAATCTTTTAATCGCATTTTTCCCACACGCCAGATTCAACTTTTCACATTAACATATTATTATGAAATCGTTTAAACAACTCTGATAGTGAATAATATAGACATTGGCCCTCAAGAAATAGGAGTTTTAATTTTACTAGGATTTTTCAATTAAACTAATAAGTTTCGTATTTTGAAGTAGGTTTTTTTTTTCATTTGTAAATAGTGATAGGTAAGAGTAGTTTTGCGCTATGCGACGAGACAGAGGGAGCTGCCCACTATATTCCTTCTACCAAAGTCGTTATATTATAACACGTGTATATACGCATGTTGCGTAGTTCGTACACCACTGCGATTCCCGGCGGACGCTGCAGGAAATGCTCGCTAAAAAGGACCTATTAAAATTCCACCTCTCGGCGAACGCCTCCCGGACGGACGATAAAAGCCGCGTCTTGATCTGCCGTCACTTTTTACATGCACGTAAGTCGTACACACTACCAGGCGTATAATATATAATCCATGTATACGGTTCATGTAATATACGAGGTTATAATACGCTCTCTACGGGTCGGTGTTAGTCCTGGAGCCAAATTCTAATACTGCTATCAGAATTGTATACGTGAAGTTATATTGTATGTTGGGTTTACGCGCGTGAATACAGCGGTAGTAAAGTCAGTGCGCCCGCTGCAGGACGATGGATTTACGAGGAGACAGTAAATAATAAAATCGGTAAAAACAACCACCTGTGGTTTTTGATATACGCGCGCATCGACTTGCGTGATATTTATTATAGTACATTTATTATAGTACGGATATATTGTACACCATCGCCGTCGTGACAACATATACAAATACCTATAACCGATGTGTATGTTAATGTCCGAGTTACGGTTTTTTACGCGTTTGGATCTACTGCTATATGCACAGGATGATCGAAGAAGTTGTACAGAAGTTAATATTTAATAGTTTGTATTATTGTAATATTATAACCAACAATGATGACACGAACCGATAAAGTGGTGATATATATATAGAATGATCACCGAGCAGCAATTATTCCGACGATTTTCCTACAATAATTAATTTATTAAAATTGTGATTTTAAGAATTCTTTTCATCGGGTATGTCATGACCTTTATACTTGCTAGTGTCTTGCATGATGAATATTGTATTTTTTCAATATTTAATCGAACAGTAATGAGCAATAATTGTTAAATAGCAAATATTATCTTCTAATAATTAGCCACGATGGTTATAATATAATATATTGAAAGTTGGTTGAACCACGCTGTACTTTGGCTTTCATGTCTGAGTAAATCCTTGCTGTCATTGAATGTTCTGTTGTAGTTCTTGTTTTATATAATTAAATCCTTATATATATGTAATTATGCGTGTATACATGATATTATATATATTATATGAGAAGTAATTTAGAGTGTGTGCGCAATATATATAAATAATAAATCATATATAAGTAAAAAAAGAGATAAATACGTATATATGCACATCCTATTTTCCCATTGCTACAGTACATAATATGCGGCGCCGCTCATCTCGTGATTTCGCGAATTGATCGGACTTACCCGGCGCCGTCGGACTTGTGCATTAAAGTTACTTTTAATCGCGTTAGCTACACAGGAGAAGGGTAAACCATAATTCTGCACTTAAAAGTATTCTTTTTTTTTTTATATCTATCGTGCCATTCGCAAACGTATACATAATGTAATTTAGTATATTTACACGTTTAATCCATTTCGATGGTACACTGCAGATTAAGTGCATGTATATATATATAAATAATAAAATTTAATATTTGAATGATAAGTTGTTTTATACGATAGCTGCGGGCTGAACCGTGTTCACAATTCGATTCATGAATTACTCTATATATTGTTCGTGATGCGAGAGAGAAAAATTGGAATTTCGATAATGGACGTTCAATTATATAGTGGTTTCGTGTGAGAATATTATACAGCGCAATACTTTCCATTGATGATTAATTATGTTTTGTAAATGCATTTATTTTTTTAATTCATTCTTATCAGTCTTTTTGAATACATTTTCAATCACTGCGTAGGTATGACTAATGTACATAAACAACACGTCCCGATTTCGTATGCTGTCGGTTATCTTGATAGAACGTTTTTTTTTTTTTTTATTAAAAATCAACTTATACCCAAAGTACGCAGTTTACGCCACGCTCTTGTAATGTCGTTATGGAAGGTCACCACTAAGAAACGAAGTACAGTAGAAGAACCTCGACAGTGGGAACGAATTCAGACAAGTGTTATCAGGATTACGGGGTGTCTTACTAGTGTACTTACTTAAATTATCAAGAAATTGGTTCTACCTACCGCCTTTTTTTTGTTTTTTTTATTATAAAACATTAAAAAAAAAATGCAATAGATGAAATAATTATTCAATAATGATTCGGTTAGGTTAGGTTAAGTAACCTGAAAATTATCATGATTATAAATACCATGTAAAGCAAGTAAAGTAAGTAAGCGAGTTCGGAGGGGTTCCGAATGGGGAGCTTGTAGGGGATCCTATATAACGAAATAATTGTTATGGATAAATTTGGATTACATAATATGAATTTTGGCTTGTTACTATTTATGGATGCTTTTGCATGAGTCATCCCCGTGCTGTATTTTAAGTCTGCACCGTTGAATACTCAGATGTGCCCTGGAGTTTTAATAATAATACATACCTAAATAAACGAAAATGTTAGTATATAAATCGGTGTTTTAATGTGACATCACATATAATATTATATAATATATTAATGGGTGTATAAAAACAAAATATATTTTATTGCCGAGGCAACGGGCCAAGCCACTGATGTGCCTATTTCGGTTTGGGATTTGGCGAATAATGTCCATGCGCGGTGGTCACGATATATCACACACGTAATCATATCGAAAAGATCTCTGAAAACGATAGATAATATCATAAAAATAACAGTCATAATATTATGCGCGCACGCGCGTACGTTTATATGTAAACCTGGAGCTAACGTCGTCGTATTTTCTGGCATATTTGTCCGGTAGCTATATTAAGTCGAGTTATCTATGCGGTCGATCGGATGTGTGGCGATCCTCTAGACCTACCTGGTCGAAATCCCCGCTGAGCGCGTAGCCCCGTTAAGCACTATAAATTACGGATTCTATTTATTTATATAATATACTTATTTATAATAATATAATGTATATTGTATTGCCGCGGTGCACGAACGGTATTTCCATAAATTTAACCGCGAATTGACATCAGACTTATAGCCCGCAATCACTCAGAGTGCAGGCCTTGCTACCGCCATTCCGCCACTCCCCCTTTGTAAGTTATGTATCGTTTAATATAGAATTCGTATAGAGTTTGTCGTTTTTGTATACGTTTGTTTCGACCAGGGGTGGACTAAGACGATATTTAGGGCCGGAGAAATCACAAGGCAGTGCAGGAAGATTTAACCAAAAAAAAATTGGTTGTTTATTAAAAATCTTGTTTATTTTTATAGCCAGTTAGACCATGAATATGAATATTAGGCCAGGCCACCGGTAATCTCACGTCGTCTCGCCAGGCCAGTCCTACTTTTGTTTAAACCTTTATAAATAGCCGTATATACCCATATAGGTAGCTGAAGGTACTGGGGATTAGTAGAAATATTGCATATACATTTTTTTGCGACTTCTTTTTGATCAATCAGAGACTTATTAATTCTGGTTAGGTTTTTTCTGGCATGTTTCAAAACTTTCCGATATACCTAATTCCCGATAACACCTGTTTAGGAATTCATTGACTTAACTGTTAAAGGATTTGGCATGTGCATAAAAAAAAAAATTAAAATTATATTAGAACGTCTAATGTAGCCGTAACATAATAATATAAGAATTAACTACTTTAAATAGGTATATACTAAAATTTATTTAATTATTATTTTGTGTGATTAAAGGAAATAATATATTTCAACGTTATACAAAATGACTTCGGATCATCTAACTTATATAAAAGAGCTAGGAAATAGATACATGCACAGATCTAGAATATAATATGATTTTAATTCAGTAAACCTTCCTTCGGTTCTGTGCCATCTCAATCTGACGCGAGTATAATAAAAAAAAAATTCATAGTCGAAATAGAAACGCTGTAGGTACGCTACTCCAAGGGTTTCCATATTCGAAAATTCAGGGGAGGGGCTGGTTGTCAGAGGAGTCGAGAACGAACAATGTCAGATCACACACGTGTTTTACCGTAAAAAAAAAAACAATGATCAAAACTTCTGACGCTGTTTTACGCGCGTGCAGTGTGTTTGGGAGGTCCTTGGCGCTGCTGCGGTCGTTTTGTGAAACGCATAAAACTATATTTAATAACAATAGAAGCGCTGAGCACTGCACCCTCTCGCGGTATATGCACACAATAATTTACGACCGATATACACATACGCATAATAATAATAATAATTTATGCGCGTGGTATAATCGCGAGACGTTCCGGCGCGCAGCGTACCTATATACGTATAATAACAATCATGATAAATACCCAAATATATTCGTCCTGAATTCTCGCGGCTGGAACCAGTCCAAAACGTGCTATCCGTGATTTAATTAGACTCCGTCTGTTTCCGGCTCGTGTCGCATTACGACGACGGTCGAATTTTTAATTATTAACGTAAATCTCTCACTTTATTATTAGGTATTTATTTATTATTTTTTTTTTTCGAAATCGGGATTTTTAAATTTTAAATTTTTTCGTTTCTCGTTTTCGTTGTATCGCCATAGTTCACCCGAATTCACGGGAGGCTGGCTAATGCTGCAGCGGACGCATCGTTTTATATGGGTGCATAATAATATATACATTATATTATTAATAATATATTATAATATACGTAAATTACGGTGGACCGGCCGCCCGCCCGCGAAGGTCCGACACGGGGACTGTATATTACGATATATACAGGATTATCGCCGTCCCAACCTAACCGCGTGTGCATGTATATTACGTATTGGTATATAGGTATAGGTATATGGGTACCGTGTTTTATTAATCCGACGCGTTGCGGCAGACGCCAATTAATTTCATTCTTTTTTACGGCCGTCGATAAATATCGTGTCCGTCGGATAATGAGACACCCCTTATTATTATTATTATTGTTACTACACACACACACACACACGAATACAATACGCGCGCGAGTAGAATACGACCGAGTGTGGAACGCGGTGAACAAAATAAAAAATAAATAAATACAATGAATAATAATAAACCGGCAAATTATACACGCGAGACGTCTCGTTTACGCGCCGAGGACGGGTCCCTCTGCATTTTTCGACGATAAGTGAATAAAAACGGTGAGATTCATGTTCCTAAGTAGATGTATATATTATAATATATGGTACATTATATATATATGTATATGTATTTTTATTACATCAGAGGTATATAGAGTTACGCGTACAATAAGAACGGTTTAAATAAAAGATTAAAAAAAATAACCAATAATGTTTACTTCGCTTTACGACCGACGCTATACACTCTCAGCGCGAGTGAGGGTGTTTAAATGCACATAATAATATCAAACGTATTTAGTAATAACGGTGTATGATATATTGGACTTCGTGCAAAGCGCTGGAAATTGGTTATTCAGTTATTGTACCTATGTCCTATATATATATGAATATTTATGGAGACTTAAAAAAAAATAGTAACGAGTGTGGGGCTGACTGTATGTATGTACCTGTATATATTTATAGAATCAAATTTCACTCTCTAAAATAATAGGTAAACCTGCAGATAGTCACATATCTCTATTTAATTTTGAATATTATTATAGGTTTACCTACCGCCGTAGACGACGTCTGAATTGAACGTGAAACTAAAACTCTTATTTATAAACGTAACACACTAGAAACGAAAATACTTATTGCGGGATACCTAAGACATAAAGTGAGTGAATGCAACAATAACAAAATTGGTGTGGGTGAACGGTAGGTAGAAATTACAATTTACTTCGGTGTTTTTTAGGAGACCAAATCTATTGTTAGTTACTCAAATCAAAGGGTGTAGTTGGACGGGGTATGATTGAAGCTAAAAATTGGTTTTTGCGGTAACGATAAATGATCAAGAATTGTCATCGTCATCATCATTAGTGTTTTAAAGTCTCACTGAGTATTTTGTTGTACCTATTAGGTAGGTACAGTTTACTCTTATATCGTGGTTAAACAACTGTTCTTTGTCAAGATTTACAAATTCGGCAATCATACGTGGTCGTCAAATAAAAATAACAGTGGCAATACACATCTCTGCAACAGCTTAAATATTCATTTAATTATTTTGTGTAGTGTAATTGAAATTTTTGCAATTGCATAATAACGTTGGTTATTTGTACCCATGTTTACATTCTATCATCATGTTTTGAGTTCAAAAATGTCAACACAAGTCCGCCGATTGGTCGTTATTATGATAGTATTGTGGCCATACGTAAAAAAATAAAATAAATATCGCAAGTACCTACCTATACTTTGCAGAGCATTTATTCGTAGCGCTCCGGTGTACATAACTCGCTATACTTTATAGCTCTATGTAGGTATATATGTATGCCTTTATAATGGGTGCGTTACGTCTTGCAGCAAACTATTGTGTACATATTTTATATAAAGACGTTAAATGCGCACTATTACACGAGTGGTAGGCATAAGCGCAGTGCGTACGTACCTACTACACGTTAGTTAAACCGTTCTCGAACACGATTTTGTGATAATTTATTTGCAGAAAAGAACAAATCGGCATCGGCGGCGAACGCTAATCGTGTGATAAAACCAGCGTGACGTAATAATTTTCTCTAAACTAAGGGCGCGCGTACACATGTACACATGCATATATACACGTGACACTGGACAGTTAAACAAAATATAGTATCCGCGGAGGCATATAAAATAACATAATAATAATATAGTAACATATAATATTATGTAGGTATACCCACCTATGTTGTTCAAAATGACAACGCCATAGGGACTTGACGTTATATCCTTCCAACGTACCCATTTTATTCGTGCAGTGTTTACGAACATTGTTTTAGGAGATGAATTTATATCTTCCTCTTCTCCGGTCCAGACGCTGTTGTGGTCGTCGTAAACGCAAAGCCGTTAAGCTGTCGCCCACTGTCCTCCCGCACTTAATATCCCGTTTTTTATGCGACATTAAGAACTGCGCGATATATTTTAACGTAGATATTTATTTCTAATTTCCCATGTATAATAATATTATGATATTATATCATCCTGTTTTATTAACGGTCTCACTGGGATACTTCAAGTATAGACCCGTTGAAGCTTAAAATAAGCACTTCAACACAATATAGCGAACGGAATCTAAATTTCATCGGCGATTCCCGCACGCCTCGAATTATCAGAATTGTTTATTTTATAAATATATTATATAATTATAAACGTTCGGGTTATGGTTTGGGTAATGCAAAAGTTAAAGTTCTTGGAAACAAATTTCATGTATTTCGAGGAGATTATAATTTGTAGCAGTTGCTGTCCCGTTCATATTGAATCGTATAATTATAATGTATACATTATATAATAAACAGATTTGAGAATTTGAGACGTGCAGACGTTGCCGTTCTGGATACCATTCGTCTCTATAAATAGGTCTCCGTACAAGTCGGTTTTTATTTTTGTATTTAACTCGCTCGCGCGCCATACGATCAAATCGGATCGCTGCAAAGTAGAATGTAACATTCGTGTAACTATTATACATATAATAATATATATTAATATCGTTTGTGTTCGTCGAGTGAGACGCGATAACCGCTGTGCCGGGCGTGCGTATTTCCAGTCACGTGCCGCCGTTTAGCAACCGCGGCCGTCCATTGTTTCAGCATTCTTCGTCAAGTTTCCTCGTTCTTCGCATACGCGCACACACATTATTAATACGTTTGTGTGTGAGAGAGAGAGCGTAATAATATTACATATATATTATACTTTTTGTCGCCCCTAAAACGCGCATTATTAATTAATCGTTTGTTCGTCTGCGGCCGTTTATTTTTTTTTGTGCGCGGCGCTGCAGCTCTCTTCGCACTGCCCGTCGTCGGTCTCCGCGCGCGCGCGTGCGGTGCGCTGCAGTTCGTGCTGGACTCCGGACACGCGCGCGCCACCGTTTTGTTCGCTGCGCACACGTTTCCCGGACGCGTCTCTAAATCTTTTGCGCGAGATGATAATAATAATAATAATAATAATATATTAGCGGCGGCGGCGGTATACGCACACACAAACGACGACGGCGCTAATTATATTATATGCGCGTCTCGCCCGTATTACGACGTGTACACGATCGCGGGCGACGCGAACAAACAAACGAAATAAAATAGTAATGATAAAAAAAAAAAAACCGTTTACGTTTCGTGAGCGACTCGATTCGGTTTTTTTTTTTTGATTTTTGATCGCACGTGACGGCCCCGCAACGGTTTTGTAACGCAATAAAAAAATATAATATTATGATATACTACGCCGCAGTAGGTATTATTATTATACGACGACGCGGGCTCGTTTTTCGTCCGTCCGACGTAGATATGACAATATTATATTATTAAATTTTCGTGTGGCGAAACCGCTCTTCGGATTTCTCATTTCGTGTCCGGCTAATCCTCCTACTATACCGTAGACTTTTTTTTATCTCCGATATTATTTCCAAACGCTGGACACACAAATAATATGGTGGTAGAATAACTGGTATGGAGTGTATATATATTACACACACACACGATTTAAACACTATATTACCGCGGTTTCCCTGAAACGCATCGGCGTATATTATAATATAAGAATATAAACAATCCGACGTAGGAAGACATTATTATTGCATGGGTTGTAATGTTTTCATATAATAATAATGTATAATATTACAATAAACCGCTTGCGTAACGTCGGCTCTGGGTATGATCGACGTACACTTGGTACGACGACATTATTATTTATTTAAATATGCACCTCGTCTATATCGCTGCTAGTTACTGTTATATTGTTATAAACTGCAGCGGTTGCCTCATACTGCTACCCAGCACCCATTTCCATATGGCTATTTGACCAATTAACGACGATATGTCGTAATAACAACGTTGTCGTTATCGGATTTCAATAAAACGGTACATCTCTGCATACTTGTGGTAGGTACCCATATACCGGTAATTCCAAGTGATATGTGATATGAAAGCCGCTTCAGTTTGATAGCTGCACACACACGTGATCTATGGTCGTTTCGTACATCAACCGCACGGGCTGTCCTGCTGTGGGTAACCACTCGGGTAAAGTGCATATTATTATATCGATACTCAACTGGCTGAACGTATAGATATTATAATGTCAATATGATATTATATATACATCGTGCTCAGTAGTTTTTGTGCGTGTGGGGGGGAAGGGGTGGTCGAGACATGAACTTCTATATTGTGATGAGTTGTCGTAGGTATATACTATTCGTATTGCATACAAAATAAAATCTACTTGATTTTTGCAACCAAAGAGAGTGTCAAGTAAAGTACAAAGTACAATGTATAACGTACGATGGCTGAATGCTGATATATCATCGATTTGTTTGTCCGTTACTTGTATTACCCACTATTAACGCCTTATAGGTATATACGTGTACCTAATACCTAAGTAATCGAATCGATACGTTTTTAAAATACGGCTAAACGCCATTTCATTATATAAAACGTTTTACACTAACCCTGAAATATAATTTTCATCACTAATCTATAAATGAATAATTTATTTTTTTTTTTTACAATAATTAATGTTAGCTTACAAACTGTTCATCTCATTATATTATATATTTTTTAATAATGTTCTCAAATAGTGAGATATAATTTGATATGAGACGAACAACCGATAATACTATACGTTCAGTGACGGAGCTGCAATACATATGCGATCAGGTTTTCCGTGTTGTAATAGAGTAATATGATCTTTCGAATTCCAATCGTTAATGGATCTCAATCAACTTTATGTGTATTTTTATATATATATATAAATTTATAAACAAACAACACTAATCAATCTGACTTATTGATTTATTATCAATAATTGATTTGTAAACGGATTCGAATTCGATACACACTATACTATTATATACACACATGTACGTTCTCTCTATTTTTCATTACAATCGAATTGCCGTGGTAAATTATTATATTGAGAACAAAGAATGATTTCGAAATTTTTTTTTTCATTTTTTCTAATAACGAACAACAACATCTCTGGTTGTATAATAATCACATATATATATATATTATTTATCTGTATATCTATCTATTTATCTATCTATCTACTTACCTATATACCTATGTATTATGTAGGTATATATGATATACATATATGATACGAAATGTAAAACAATTCGCTCCTACGCTTTTTTTTGTACAATTATAATATTATAATATAAGTAGGTATTTGTGGTGTATATATTTTTACCTCCAGTAGGTATAACGTTATATTTTTATTGTTGGCAAAACAACAACGACGACGTCAAGAAGATGTCGCTACATAGGCGTACATTGTTCAGAAACAATAATTATCGTTATTCGACCTAAGAGAGATTTGTTATAAAGACAATGGATTATTCGGAAGAGTGCACACGTCATATATTGTAATACTCTGTTACGACAAATGCGGAGATTCCAAGTCAATTCCGACTGTATTAAAATACAGTTTATCCTTAAAATGTTCAGTCCCTACAAATCTATCATTTAAAAATTATACTACAGTTAAAAATTTTTGAATATTCCGTTTAGATAGTTCGTTCTTCTTCCCTTAACAGATTTAAATATCGATCCTTATTTTTCTATTTTTCTTCTAAGAGGTGATTTGAGATTAGATAGATTTAGAAAGTCGTTTTTGAAAAGCCATATTTTACGTTCTCCCAATAAAATCGATTGTGTTCAAACATAATCTGACGCTAATACCCAACAACAAATTTTAAATTTTCTTTTTGAGAAAACATTTATTTACCAGTATCGTTTTATAAAATATTTTGTCTTTTTTCCAAAATGACGCAGTAATATGTGACTTCTCACCTGATTTGTATATTATAATAATACTTCCCACAGTTAATGTCTCAGCCAATTCGTTTTTTCCTTATAGTGCTATATAAATATAATATAGGTAGGTATGTTGTATCTATTGCTCTATTGGTGTATCTATGTCCTATACATTGCTTTCGGAGAAAACGTTTGTTTTTCACTGAATTCCTGTTAAATGAATCATATTTGCATATAATACCTACGCACACCTTATTTGGACTATTATGTTTAACCTAAACTAACATGAGTTTAAACTCAATATTAAATTAAAAATTTTTCAAAAGCCTAATATTATCCAATACTGTAATATTTTATTAGGTTTTTTTTAAAAATTTAAAAAAAAAACGTGAACCAAACAAACACCGACTATTATACCACTGATATTTGAATAAACCGTAAAGGCTCCGAATAAGGATGGCAGTACCAATAGGTACGAAATTATCAGTGAAGAAGTAGGTATTATTATATTTTATCTGTTTGGTAGAACTCGGTGAAATAATAATTTATATTTACATGAGATAAAAAAAAAATCTAATCCATTTTTGTTCAGTTAGTTTTAATTCTAAACCACTTTGTGACACGGTATTGCGCGTATTAAGTTTGGACCTTTATTTTACCGACCGCGCGGTCCGTAGAGATTTGGGTGTTTGTGCCAGAGGAAAACCGTACATACCTATCTTGTCGAAGGAATCTGCAGCGACTGCGGAGTGTTCATTACTATCGTTTTTCAATATATTATAGAATAAACACATACCAGTATACCTATAATGGTAATAATATTATTATCATGTACGCGGTTCTGTATAAAACGCGGTCGATTGGAGTCTGATCAGTCGTGTTTAAGATCCGTTGGAGAGGCGGGTGGCTGCGGCACACGCGATACTGTTGCTGTGAGGATTTTCGCCGCCAGTTCGGGTCGTATACGCATCGTATGATAATATATATCATTATCATGATTGTCGTTATTATTATTATTGTGTACGCGAGTATCGTACGGATTTTTTTTTTAAATTTCATTTAATGTCTTTGGCACGTTTGTCGGCGACAAAATATAGTTTTTTATATTTTTGTCCAGTTGGTTTCATTCGATTCTAAACCACTGCGTGATACGGTATTGCGCGTATTAAGTTTGGACCTTTATTTTATCGACCGCGCGGTCCGTAGAGATTTGGGTGTTTGTGCCAGAGGAAAACCGTACATACCTATCTTGTCGAAGGAATCTGCAGCGACTGCGGAGTGTTTATTATTATCGTTTTTCAATATATTATAGAATAAACACATACCAGTATACCTATAATGGTAATAATATTATTATCATGTACGCGGTTCCGTATAAAACGCCGTCGATTGGAGTCCGATCAGTCGTGTTTATGACCCGTGCGGGAGGCGGGTGGCTGCTGCGGACGCGATACTGTTGCGAGGACCTCCGCCGCCGGTTCGGGTCGTATACGCCACGTACGATAATATATATCATTATCATGATTATCGCTATTATTATTATTATTATTGTGTACGCGAGTATCGTACGGATTTTTTTTTTAAATTTCATTTAATGTCTTTGGCACGTTTGTCGGCGACCCTGCCAAGTCGTGACCTCCGCTCCGGGCCACACGCCGCCGGTGGGCAGGTTACCGCGCGCGGCTCGTGCTGTACGCGGCAGTAGTAGTCGGACACCATTTAATAAGCACCTAATACGTATAAGTGTATTGTATCGTATATAGGAATTGCAGGCTCTTTGATTCGGCGGGACCCGACCGTCAATCGATAAGTAGACGAAAAATAGCGTGCGGGGCAAATCGTGCCGACTACAATAATATTATGATATTATGGTATACCTAGGTACACTGAGAGAAGACCGCGGAACTTCGAAGGTATTTTGAAGGTGCAGAAATCTACACATATCGTATATATTATTATACATATTATATACATTATACCGAAAACTGATTATTGTCCAACCTCTACGGAAACAAGTAACAAGTGCTATTAATAACCTCTAGTGATCGCAACGCATCTATTCTTTTCTCGAAAAAACAATACCATATCATTATGGGTATGTATAGATACGTGTCCGGTTCTGCGGGATAAATTTACGATCGATTTTTAACGTTCGCGTTTCGAAAGTCAAAAATTATTGTTAATTTAATAAGATTAGGTATAACATTTCAGTGTGGCGGTGTCACGACAATTTGACTGCCTCAGGACATTCACAGCTGAGTTAATTTAAAACGCATTTTTTAGGTTTTTTTTTTATGTGACTAATGCCAGAATCGGATAAATAGCACTCAAAAATAATATGGTTGTACGCTTGAAGTGTATACGACCCATAAATCATAACCAACACGTAGACGTAATTGTCCCTTAATAACGTGTAGTTGCGTACCGTCTGGTACTTGATTGAGTAGTAATAACAAAATATGAAGTTATTAGGGTACCTACCGTATTGGAGTAAACAAATACTTATTCATTATTAATTATAATAAAATAGTGAAATACGGTATTGAATAAAGTGTATAGTTACAATAATGATAGGCGAAGACGATAGGTTTTACTCCGTGGGTTTGTCGTTACTGTTTAGATGTACCTATCGATTGTACTTTGGAGAAAGTGTTCGTCTTTTCTCTTCACAATGGTCGTCGTATTAGATCAGTAACTGCTGAAATACGTGGTAGGTAGATGTTTTGTCATCTCAAAATATATGTATATGTATTCGGTTGCAGAAGGTATTTTAGGGCATGCAGTTTCTAATGTTAGGTATAAGATGCTAAATTAAAAACTGCAGTGATGCAAGTGCTGACAAAGAAATTGCAATTTTTAATATTCAAGATAAAATACATTTTCTCGGCCAGTTAATGTGTTGTTAAACAGACATAAATTGCAATTTATTCTTCTGATCTTTTTCTATGTATGTATAAAAAACGGATATATTATGGGTACCAGGCACCCATATACTTTCATTTTATAGGAAAAATAAAATGTATAGAGTAAAATATTGGTCGTCGTGTTCTTGTTTTTACAGCCGGATATTTAATAACTTTTTGAAACGTAATTTAAAACGGTATTTATGCGTGTACAACACAATTTGTATAAAGAATCACGCCGTAGTTACAATTTTGAAAAGAATTAAGACATTCCGGTTCAAAACATAAAACGAAATTTATATTATACATTACATTTTAAAGAAAACGCATCATAAAATTGCTCTTAAACAAATAGATTTACCGCACATACATATGTCTTAATAATTTATTATAGACAGGAAACTCGCTCTCTAAAATTTAATATTTTTCCCTTTTCTCTTCTTTGCCAATTTTTTTCTTTTTATATTCATCATACAACGTCTACAATATTATATGCCCGGTTATTATACCTGGACAAACCGAAATTAATTTCAATTTTTATATAGTCAACAATTTTGTCTGTTTCCACATGAACGTAATACCTATCGGCTATCAGTAGGTACATCATAATATAATCACATTTTAATATTATATGAATCTTACACGGACGAATAACCCACAGATCATAGCCGACGAGAAAATTTATTTTACGTAATTTCGTCCACTGCACCTAACCTTTAATAAAATTAAGCGGCGTAGGTACAACGACTTTTAAATTAATTTTTTTTCTTACTATCATTTAATTACGTCGAGGGGCCCCATACGTATTATTTGATTACAATAATTACGAACGCCAGTGCGACGTAGGTACACGTGGGTATAATATTATAATGATATATTATATTTCAATTTATCTTAGTTTCGATCGTAGGTATTTCGTTGGTAATTATTATTTTCATTTTTATTTGACAAAATATAGTCATAATAATTTTAATATATATGCATTGTGTACCGAGATCGTGTGTAGAGACGCGTATGCCTAATATATAAAGCCGCATTTCAAAAACATTTTTTTAATTTTCAAACTCGTTTCGGTTTTCTTTTCAAAGACGTTTTATCTTCGCGATCAGCTATAGTAATAAATGGAATGTTTGTGTATAATAATATTATTATATTATAAATGTATTTTATAGGCTGTTCGCACCACGTATAATAATCGTTTGTGTGTACCATCGTGATGTACCTATAATAATATTAATATATAGGTAGTAGGTATCGCGCCTGTGCGTTACAGGTACACATCTTAAACAGGATAATATTAACACCTCATTTTTTAAGGAATGCCCTTGACATTTATCTTTATTGTGTGTTTTGCGTCGAAAAACATGGTATTATTCGTTCGTTATGTATCAATGCTCACTTCGGTGGACGAGTAGTCGTTGGCTTATGTGGCATTAACGAGTTTAAGATAACATTTCAATAAGAATATTTAGTTTTTCCATAGTTTCTTTGTTTAGACGGCTTGACGCTGAATGTAGGTACGTTTATATTATGATACGTCATCAAACAAGCTAAATGATTAGTTTATTACACAAACACAACGTAGAATTTGGTATGTTTTCAACGCAATAAAGTTAGTCACCGGGAAAAGTTAATTTTACTATACATGGACTTTGTTTTTTTTTTTGAATTTTATGAATAAATATTAATTAATACGTTATTCAAAATAGAAAAAGTCCAAAATATTATGGAGTCATTTCAAAAATTTTGAATCGTAAAATAATAAACAACTTAAAAATCGATCATGCATAATATTTTTGAAACACTGAATAATATTTAAGTGACTTATTAAAGCAAAGGTATATAATACAAACTGCGATAGAAACAGGTGACCGGTATTCATAAGTTACGAATACTTATTATTTTATTATAAACCGCTAAAAGTAATAACTAATGTTGTTAATTTGTTTTACGAGTGATATAACAAATTAAAAAAGTAATGAATACATTTTTAAACTACATAAATAGTTATGATAAGACATTTAACTGCGGTTAATTTTTAATGAGACAGTAGATTATCACGATTAGTTATTACAAATACTTTATTTTTTCCTAAAGTGTAATCAATCAGAAACGCGCATAATTATAATAATATACATTCTGTTATATGTACATAGCATATTAATATTATGTATTAGGCATGTGCATTATTATACTATTATGTGTAATTATTCGAGATTTGTGCACACGACGACACAAATATTAATGAAGTGCGAAATCGCGCGGCGTTGCGTCCAATGGAATGAAACACGACTAGGTGACCATTGAATTCCGGTCGACTTCACCAATAAGTGTTTGCTATGTAAATTTACATCGTAATAACAATTATCGTAATAACGTCTCGTCCGTTCAATCGAATCGCATTTTCTTCGAGGTCATCGGGACGTTAAATTCGACGAGCTTTGAACGGAGTAGGTACTGCATTGCATAATGATTGCATATTGCATATAGTGTAGGTAGGTAGTGTGTTATTTACTTGTAAATGTATGGAAATTCGATCGATTGAAAGGTGCACGACTAAGGGTCGTACGTGAAAGATGTTAGTGGGAAAAATCATACGTTTCAACATATCGTTCGTTATAATATATGTATAATATTATTATACTTGACGAATCGATGCTGGTGTTACTATTATATTTTATTTATTATCGATTTATTATTACGATAATTATATTTACAGCTTACTGTAATTTTCGCGCAGTTATTCGTATATAGATTGATATATATATATATATATGATATATTATTTATATCTTCTGCAGTTTTACCGTTACCGAGGTTCACGTCGAGAAGGTTTACGACGTGAGATTTTATTTTCATATTTATTCGTTGTTCGTAAAAAGTTCGTTTTTTGCAACGACCAACCTCAATAATACCTGTACAATAAACGTACATATTATATTGATGGACGCTCTCGTGCAGCGTATACGGCCACCGTGCTATATATATACGTAGCTATGCGTGTGACCGGATTAGACTTAAACCGTAATTTCGTCGACGACAACTTGAACGAAGAGCACAGTCGCAGGTACATAGTACTACATATGATATTATTATATAACCGACAGTGTATATATAAATATATATATATTTCTATTTACATTAAGGGTATATACCAACGACTATATATAAATATAAAATATTAGATTTATAAAAACGGTTCGCGTGTTGTGCTCTCGTGTATATTATATATTATATACCTATTCGCTATTGTCTTATAGGAACACGACGACCGGTTTCGTTTCAGTCAAACCGTAGGTACATTATAATATATATTGTTTTCGTGGCTAAAGAATAAAATATATAGGTACGGGGAAAATAAAAACAGTTATTGTTATTTATCATTAAACGTTATTCGTTCTATATATTCTTCTTTAAAACGTAACGAATATTATACGTGTTTATATCACTGTACATCAGCGTCGTTGACAGTAAAGTCGCGTTCCTATTACATTATAAAACCACATACAGTAGCGGCTATAAGCAGTCGATCGATGATGATTTCGAATTCGATCCCTATAATAAATTACGAGGGGTAGTAATAAAATTTAATAAAATGTATTGTTGTACATTTAGTATAGATGAGACACAACTGCCGAAAATTTTTTTACTGTAATATTGACGGTTACGTTTCGTACTACCCATATTATGTGCATTTGTTAATTTGTTGGTTGTTTATCGAGTACCTAATGCAGTTCTAGTGTTCTACATTATAAATTTCAATAAATTAATACAATGATTTTATTGTATTTATTAAAGTCTAATGATTGCACAAAAAATATTCTCAATATTAATTTCAAAGAGAGTTTGCAAGTTTGTCATGTCGAGTTGTTGAAGTGTTTTTTTTTTTGTATAATAACTTGGGGTAACTTAAATATCCTAATTTATAATATTCAGTTTGCAAAATATATTGAACTCTGCAAAGTTACCTCTTTTTTAAATACAATTGACTGTGAGTAAAGGTTTATCTCTTTTTTGGTGTATATTCCGTATTACAAATTATTGTTGTTGTGGTAGGTACTTATGGAAATACAGTAAAATAGTAAGGCGACGCATCAAACAAATAAATATTATACATTTTCTCAGCTTCTTAGCCTAAAAAAGTAACTTTATGTCAAATACAAAAATGTATTACTTAATAAAAAAAAACGGAAATAGATATTTTCATTCTTAATCTAGAAAGACAAAGTCTAGGCGCATGTTTGGTATTACGAACCACTAAACTACAATACAATGCAATACAAAAGGGTAATTTATAAAGACGTTCCAAAATTATGTATACTTAGTCTTATATACGTAGCTGGTAGTAGGTAAAATAACAAACGAAAACGTATAATATTATAATACTATGGGTTATGCAATGTGTACATATAATAAATACGGCGAGGCGTACAACTACCGTTGACTATCGCCGTGGCATAGAGATAGGTGCCTAACCTGTGTAGGATCTGCATAAACGCATAAATGTTTTGTAGATTATAATATTATATTTGTCGGTTGTGTATACATGCGTGTAATACGCGTGTGTGTGTGTGTAAGTCGTACTACGACGAGTGACGACCGTTAGTGCTGAGACGTTTTGAAAATTCCACGAGAGAAGGATTATTAGTCGGCGGTGGCACTCGACAATACGTATAATATAATATAACATATATATATATATATATAATATAGGACATATTATATAGGTACATCATGACGACGACGACGACGACGACGACGTCTTACGGTAGGACTACATGGTTCGGTCGACGCCGCAGATGAACGGATAATGATTTTTTTCTTCTTCTTATTATTATTATTATTTATTCGATTTCCCATCGTACGCAGTCTCGTATTATACGCTCGCGCGCGTCTCACGGATTGATCTACTGCTGCTGTTGCTGATGGCTAAGGCGTGTACCTGGTATATACCTAAACCGACCGTCGGCATTTTCCCGTAAACATATACGCGCGTTCTCAGGAGTCCCGCGGCGGACGTGTGTGTATATATATATCTATATGCGATGTGCGTGTGTATAGTGTATATATATATCGGTACATTATAAGTTATAAGCATTATGTCCGAAGCTGCAGACTGGCACGTCATCGTCGAAAGACGGTACGACGCTTCGTTTTTTTTTTCTCTTACACGTAACTGCCACCTTTCGGCCACGAACATTTTGACGAAAAAAATATGCCAAAACGATCATTATGGTTATGACATCGTGATAACATAATATACCGTGAGGGATATACTGACTGCGCGGTAACGGCGCCAAAACGACATGAAAGGGTCGGCACATCTGTACGAAATTCTCGTATGCTCCCTTCGCCACCATTTCGAAATGCATATTTTAGCGTTTATTGCTGTCAGCAGGCGTATTAATTAAATTAGGAATCTTATTTTTAACGAATACAAGTAGAAGATTTCGTTGTGACTTGGAATCCATACTAAGATAATACTCGATTTTTTTTGACATTTGATGTAATAATTGTCCATATCTCGGCTTTATGAATTCGTGATGATTGAAGAATGGTTTTTTATTTTTATACAAAAACTTAAAACAGTGAAAACCGATGACTATGTAGATACAGTTGAACTGGACGTTATAATCTATTTCCTAAGTATTATAAGCTAAATTATGAATACGATTTGAATTAAAAAATATACACCGAAAAATTACAGGATATTTAAACAGCGTCATAACATTATATAGGTACGTCAATATTAAACGTGGTGCATTGTTGTCATATCGTATACAATATATGCACATTATTTTAATAATATGATCAGTATACGATAATGGGCGTACGTAGTCTACGTAAACGCCAATCAGCTTCCCAGAACGTAATATAATACGAACGTTATATACATATTATATGTATGTATATATAGTTAGATGAGCGTATGCTATAATTTATTTATTAATTGATATATTTATTAGTAACTATGCGTGAGTGGGAAAAAAAAACATCGTGGAGGTTAATGAGAACCGCCTCCCCGCGGTGACCTCTAGATAACGCTAAATGGTTCTCAAACGTCAAGTATTATATTATATTAAATATACTAGGTATGTAAGCGGAACAGAGTTATACAGGCATATACCTACGTGTGTACTCACACTGCTGCCATTCTCTTTTTAACATCAAAATATAATATACAACATATTGTCCACCGACCCACTACGACTGACGTTTTTTATTCGTAATAAAACCGAGCGCGACACGTTTCTGAAACTTTTAGATTGTTATCCGCCGGAGTTTAACAATATGTCGTGTGACTATTGCCTGAACTTTATTACCATAATTCATTAACGTAGATAAATCATGGTTTTGTCAGAAATCGTTGGTAAATTTCCAAAAACGCTCAGAGTTGTTTATTAAGCTATATACTTTGCGCACGCGTTATAATAATATTATAATATACCGACCCATAACGAATTATAAAAAAACATTATAATTTTATAACCATAGTTGTGTGCTATATATGTATATAGTTTGTACAATATGCTTATATACATATAAGTTCTTATCAGAAACAATATGCTGGATATAGATAAGTTATGTATAGAGTGAAAAAAACTTAAGTGCATTAGGGGTTGGTGTATGTTACTCGGTCATTTATAAAATATTAAATACATATTATTAAATGTTCATGTATATAATATGCAGGTCAAATATTTTATTATATTCGCAGTACCTAAATCTATGCCTATCATGCCTATGCGTATTTCTGTCAAATTACCAAACGCAAAACACGTTAATGGATTCGTATCGTTTTCAATTTTTTTTCCTTCCATAGTTGATTTCTGGGTCCGAAAAAATTCCATTGCTCGCGATAATGGGTACTTACGCCTGTCTTGACCACGATGATCGTTGGATGAAAACTTGTGCATCATATTCACGATCCAACCATTAACCGGTATATAATATACCGTCATCGAACAGAGTAAACATTAATAATTATCACACGCGGACGCGGTTGCGACGTCAGGCCCGAGGTGTCGGCGGCTTTTCAAAAAAAAAAAATAAATAAATAATAAAACAAAATTATAGATGAAAAATAAATCCAACGCCATTATGACGGTGATGGAGACGGTATTTTAATATTATATATTATTATTATTATTATACGCAGTCGGCGTAGTAATAGGTACCTATATAATATTATAATACGGCGTACGTGTGGAGACTTTAACGTGCGCTAACCGCGTTTCGGTCGGCGAGCGCGCGCGTACAATAAACGGGAGCCGAGCGATAGGAAGAGAGGAGTGTCGATTTCCAAGATGATGGTAATATAGTATATTATACACATTATAAAAATGAAAACGTCCGAATCGATAACATCAAATCAAACACGATGCAGAAACCCGTTTGGTGACTTTCCGTTTGTACCCATCGTACGTGTGTTGTAGTATAATATATATATACATACGGCATATATATTATAATATTTTGGGAGATTTAATTATAATGAAAAAAATAAGAAAAATAAGAAAAATTGTTCCGTAAATGGAATTTGTTTTAGTATAATATACTATGTGAGTATTAAATTATATGTAGGCTGTAGATATAATAGGTTCCTTGTAAATCTGATAGTACGTGTGCTTATTTAATATAATATGTATAGGCAAGTATATAATATTATAACATCTACGAGAGAAAGAGAGAGATATAAGCTCAACAGCCGTTCCCCATGTATAATAATATATTTAAAAACATACAATGGTCTCTCGGTTTTATACTGTCAAATATATAATATCTATTCAAGTCGTTGTTGTAACACCACACCGAAAATTTGTACACAATGTTCATCGTTGAAATAGTAGGTATTATGCATTTATGCAAAATAAGGTAGGGTATACACGTGTTTTTATGAATCAAGCATAATATATCGAGAATAAAAAAAAAATGAAAGGAAAATCGACCATAAATTGTATAGTTTTGACTAAATTATCTGTATATTACATTAGTGGTTGGAAAATAAATTTGGTTGAAGTTCAGTGGGGTATAGTTGGATAATTTTCATATAGCATAACGATTTATTTAGTTGTGTCAATCAATGTGCTCATTTGAGAGTACCAACTAAGATTAATTTGTTACATCAACTTATCTCATAGCAAATTCAACTATACCGATAATTACGATATATACGTCAATATCTTGGATTTAACATAATTATTTTCAATCTCTTCCAGCTTTTCACGTATATATTTTAAATTTCTAGTCTTGTCTAAGTGTATGCCGAATCGCTATTGGACAATGTTTTGAAATTAGTTAGACTGCTCGCTTTTCTTACACGTTTGGTGAATGCAAAGAAATCTAAGTTCCACCATCCATAAATGAATGTGTTCTAAGTAATTGTTTTTACAGGTAACTAAACGTTAAAAATATGGTTTAAGCTTTTGGACGATATTAAACATTCCAGCGCCAGTGCGTTGGGTTTTTACCGAGTTGTTTCGGAATGCTTCGCCTACGATTGAGTCAATAGGAACGGTTGTCATAAGTTTGGTCGCCGCGTATCTCCAGACTTCAATTTTCCGTTTGAATCTGAAATAAGGTGATTTAATAATGATTGTATCTGAGCTGCAATGCAATTTATTTTTCTAATTAGTCTTTGAATCTTTATCTCGGCAAAATCACCCATTACCGCTGAAACTCCTACAGAATTTCCCGCAATAGGAAATTCTAATCGTCTCGCTGGAATATTTGCAATCATCGTCTGGCTTTCTGCGCAGTTGCATTTCGTATCAAATCTTAGGGAACTGCATTGGTACATGCGTTCGTCTAAATCCACATGTTCTGCACAGAACTAGCTGCCATCCAAATTTATTTTGAAAGTTGCGTTTCCCTTCATGAGGACAGAGACAGCGTTCAGCCCCGCCTTGAATAGTCCTTTCAGAGACATAATCAAAACAATTTGGTCAAGTGCTCTGTAAAGGCCTTTTGCCTTGCCAAATAGCGTACCGTGATGGTATATATATTCCAAGAGTTAGGATTCTGCTCTTGAGTTTATCAGCACTTTCGCATTTTGGGCATTCAATATAGTAGCCTTTACGCGACGCCACATCTTGAACACAGTTTTTGTGAAACCAACCGTTAATGCTACCAGACCGTACCAACATTGAAGTCGGTGAAGCTGATGGTTCAACATTATCGTTGCAATAAGCACGTTCTACGGCAGGATAGGCGAATGGATGTAACTCTGTTACATGTATAACAGGCAGAAAGCGACGATGTTTGCAAAACGAGTTGAATGACTGATGATATTGATGCATCGACCCATTTTTCAATCCACAAGGACGACGGAACCGTTTCGGACGGTTAACTCTAATGCACTATAAAGCTGCACCCTTTTTGTTGCAGTAAACGCAAGTAACTCTACAACTTCGGGTTATTTCACAATTAATATTGTTTAATAAATATCCCCAAATACCCTCCTTGTCGGCACCATTTTTAACTGCCCTCGATGATAACATAACGATTATTACGTAACATGGTTGTTATTATCTTTGAGCGTTAAAAGCAGCGTCGCGACGTGCAACTATTAATTGCATTTTGTCTTTGAATCCAGCTTATTCTCATATTATGTTGTCCACAAACTTTTTATCGGTTTCAAACATCTTATAGCGTCGATGGCTGAAATGCTCAAAGGAGGGTATTTGGGGATATTTATTAAACGATATTAAATGCGAAATAACCCGAAGTTGTAGAGTTACTTGCGTTTACTGCAACAAAAAGGGTGCAGCTTTATCGTGCATTGAAGTTAACCATCCCAAACGGTTCCGTCGTCCTTGTGGATTGAAAAATGGGTCGATGCATCAATATTATCAGTCATTCAACTCGTTTTGCAAACATCGTCGCTTTCTGCCTGTTATACATGTAACAGAGTTACATCCATTCGCTTATCCTGCCGTAGAACGTGCTTATTGCAATGATAATGTTTTACCATCAGATTCACCGACTTCAATGTTGGTACGGTGTGGTAGCATTAACGATTGGTTTCACAAAAAGTGTGTTCAAGATATGGCGTCGCGTAAAGGCTACTATATTGAATGACCAAAAAGCGAAAGTACTGATAAACTCAAGAGCAGAATCCTAACTCTTGGAATATATATACCATCACGGTACGATATTTGGCAAGACAGAAGGTCTTTACAGAACACTTGACCAAAAGGTTTTGAAGAGGTCTCCGAAAGGACTATTCAATGCGGTGCTGAACGCTGTCTCTGTCCTCACGAAGGGAAACGTAATTTTCAAAATGAATTGGGATGGCAGTTAGTCCTGTGCGGAACATGTGGATTTAGACAATCGCATGTATATTGCAATCCTAACCTAACCTAACCTTTAGATATGATTTATTTAGTGAGTTCAAGATAAGTGATTTCAGTGGGTAAGCCCCTGACGACTTAAAGCGTCTTTTCATCGGGACTTGGAAACGTTAAAAATGCAGTTTAATTAGTGTTTGTAAGGAGTTTTAGGACGATATTAAACATTCCAGCGCCAGTGCGTTGGGTTTTTACCGAGTTGTTTCGGAATGCTTCGCCTACGATTGAGTCAATAGGAACGGTTGTCATAAGTTTGGTCGCCGCGTATCTCCAGACTTCAATTTTCCATTTGAATCTGAAATAAGGTGATTTAATAATGATTGTACCTGAGCTGCAATGCAATTTATTTTTCTAATTAGTCTTTGAATCTTTATCTCGGCAAAATCACCCATTACCGCTGAAACTCCTACAGAATTCCCCGCAATAGGAAATTATAATCGTCTCGCTGGAATATTTGCAATCATCGTCTGGCTTTCTGCGCAGTTGCATTTCGTATCAAATCTTAGGGAACTGCATTGGTACATGCGTTCGTCTAAATCCACATGTTCTGCACAGAACTAGCTGCCATCCAAATTCATTTTGAAAGTTGCGTTTCGAGAAACGCTGAGCCCGTGCTGCCGTCGTCCGTTGAAACCACCGTCCTTATTGTCAGTTCGCCGTTGTCACATCATCGTGAACGCCGATCCATTGCTGCCGCCGTCCATTGAGTGCCCGTACGTGTCACCGTCCGTCGCCACCTGCGTCACACCGTGAGTAACGTAGTGCCCGTCAACATCGTATGAAACCAAAACAACCAATACGCTAATTATTTTCACTGGAGTGACTATTACGGACATTTGTCCATTACCATCACTGACACTAACAAGCTCATATTCACTTTCAATCACACTTGGAGTAACATTTCTTTTAACATCTTCAAGTAAAAGACCTTTTCCTTATTTTAATATAATTTAATTGTCAAGCTGTTTTATACAGCATAATTTAAATAAAAAAGAAAATACCGTTCAAATAAATATTTATTGGAGAATTACAATAAAAGTATAAAAGATTATAATTTATGAACTAAATCGTCTATGTGTTTAGTTATTTTATTATAATCAATTGAACCGTTCATATTCCACAACATTGACTTACTTATGTCTTCAAGTCTAAGAATCAGCCATACATTCAATTTTAATTCACTTTGCAACAGGCGGAGTTGACCTCATGATTATTTCCAACTACTGAAAAAAGTTTTTGCAACAAAAATGTTCCTTTAGATATCATAAAAATAAATGAATTGCTTTTACAAGTACTTTAGTAGTCAACCAAATTTAATATCAATACTATTACAAAACGTGTGTCTTCAGGTAGTTTGAGACCACTTACCTACAAGCGTTATGTGAGCCATAATGTTTATATGTTAGTTGCTTGTCGACGAGTATCTTATAAAACACATACTTATAACCGTTTATTTGTATCAATCTTTATGCGATTACTCTGTGAGGTGCGTGTATATATATTTAGGTACTTCAAGACCGTCGTGATATATTGAAATATTGTTATGTTCTTTAAACGACGTAATGGACAATTTAAAATTTCCATTACAATGTGTATAATATTATTATTATTATAATAACGCCGTATACGGTGAGCGGGCGCCCGAGTTACAACCCCTCGAAATACACCGTGCGACGATATACCTGTAGACGTATATGAGGTACCCGTACGTTTAATAATAATTTACCAGTCGTCGTCGGCGGTTAAATGAAAAGGTACCCATTATTATTACCATTGTATATAGGTATATAGGTACACCGCGTAAATCTCTGTACTGCGAGTTATGGTCGAGGTCTGTTTCTCCAGTGCTTAATGTGATATTATATTATACGAAGCGTGATTTGTAGCGCTACGCAGTTTATTTATTTATTAAAAAATAATTTAAATAATATTTTTTATATTATATTTTTTTGGTTCAGATACGCGTCATTATAATATAATAAAATATTGGTTACCCTATTAATCCATCTTGTAGTCCAGTTAGGCGATCTTGGTAAGGTTTATAAGATAGGTACCAACTTTGTAAATAGTAATATGCTATTGTACGTAGTAACTTTTGATAAGAGATGTGTTGTTACAAATTTATTATTCGATCGGCTGAGTCTGAGTCTTTTCGTCTTTTTCGTCTTTTCACACCGTCTTTAATCTCATGAGTTAAAGTGATTGTTTTCGTCATTTTTTATGTCTGTGTTTGATTTTTTTTTTAAATACTGGTTTAATGAAAATTTAAAAGCATGAATTTAACATATTTATCTTTTTACTGTGTTTCAAACGATAGACTTTTAACATTACGTTATTTGCTATTTACCTCAATAGCTAAATAACTTGTTAAATTATCCGTTGTGAAGGTAAAATCACTTATCACACTTGTATGATTAAAGTTCAGATTAGCTAATTGTTTTTTACAGATATTATTGAATTATTTATGATAATCTATAATCGACATTTAATTTAAGTTTTCTATATTTCCAGAGAACACAAATTAAAACACTCATTTTCATAAGGCAAATTTGGCTTTCTGTGTTTTTGACTTCTTTTTTACAAAATGTATTATTGCTGGATGCTTTTAATTGCATTCATCTGTAATCTGTATAGTATTCCGCTGCCGCCGTGTCTTAGTTTAGTAATATGGGTTATGACAAATGTGGCTTTCGATTACGATTGCCTACTTATACTTCTGATAACTGACATTTTCGGGTCGCCTGTCGGTTAGATTATTGTTGCATATGTACAAATATAATATATATAGACACATACAAATTTGTATGGCGGCAGCTTCGCGGCGGCGAGTAACTACCTTTTGTCGATAGGAAATTACGATTGAAATGTGCCGACATACAATTGATTATAACGACGTCCGTATATGTGTGATATATTGAATAGAATCACTTTAATTGCGTTGATGCTGTTTCTTCCAAAAGTGGTATTTTTGTACACAAATGTTGATTAGGATATTATTTTTTTTTTAACTCGATAATGGCATGCATTAGTTATATTTTTGTAATGCTAAGAATATACCGGAACTCATGACAAATTTGTATTCGTTTTTGACGTTTAAAATGAATCTAACATCATTATTTATAAAAAATACTTCAATAATCTTACTATTCTTTTAGATTAAAATGCAGGTTAAGATATAGGTAGGTCAGACAAAAAGATAACGAGAAAAAGTAAATGATAATTAAAACCTCATACTTACGCGGGTTGAGAATGAAAAGGTTCTATGTCACAATATCCAATCGTTTAGCAGAGCGATTCTTAACTATAATACCCAATATCTTTTTTTCATGTTATCTTATGAGTATAACCAAAGTTTTAATGAATAAATAAATACAATTTTTTTCAGATACATTGTTAATATTAAGTTTTAGTCATCCGCACATTTTATAAAAACCCATAAAACTGGAAAAAGAAGTATACAATAGAATAAAAAAAGTTCTATGTATGGAACCTTTTCATTCTTCCAGCAAAATTATATGATATACATAGAACTTTTTTCATTTTTTGTAATTCCATACAAAATTTTTATTTTTTATCAGAGTTACCGACACACGCAACATCAATATTTATAATGAAATTTGTTTTTACATTATTTTAATGTATTTTATTGAAAACAATTATTAAAAATTTGAGTGAATAAATAATTAAATTGCTTAATGTACTTACCTAATTGTATTATTTTAATTATATTGCAGATTGAGACTACATTGTAATCTATAACCCCACTAATACTATAACTAAAATAAGTAATATCACATTATCACATTATCACAAGAAGTCATGAGACGTTTATAGAAATTTAAACCAATATGAATACAATTATATAGATATAATGTATATTATATAATATATTTTAAACAACACGAATGACGAAATAACATATGCATGTGTATTGTAAATTGTATATATATTAGAAACGTTCAATATGCAACAGGCTCTTAGTTTGTGTCGATACTCGGTGACTATAATATATTTCATCGACAGGTAGCGTAATTCAGTAAATTGTCGAAGTTCGCTAGCCGCGATCACGCTGTAGAATTTCAATGTTCGTACTTATCGCAATATAAAAGCGTTATTATTTTTTAAAATTCAAATCACGTTATGCTATAATTATATACGTTCGTATATATCCCGTTTACCGTAAAAACGTGTCGACTATTTATTTAATACACCGAACAGTTTAAGATTATACATAGATACATGCAGCGAGCGCCGTCACAGCCGATATTAAAATAATGAAAACGTATTTCGACTATTCAAAACGTTCCGAAAAAAATTTCAACATCCGCCATAGTGCGGTGTATCCATTACCGCGCGAGGGTCGTTAACAAAATATATTCCTTATCAGAGCCCAGAAGCAGTTACTCATTCTATAATATATATAAATGTATAATATATTTTAAACAAGACGAATGACGAAATAACATAATATGCATGTATATTGTATATATATATATATTAAAAACGTTCACCGATGCAACGGGCTCTTGGTTTGTGTCGATACTGGGTGCCAATATATTTCATCGACAGGTAGCGTAATTCAGTAAATTGTCGAAGTTCACTAGCCGTATAATTTCAATTTTCGGACTTCGGCGTGTAAAAGCGTTATTGTTTTTTAAAATTTTAAAATTCAAACCACGTTACGCTATAATTCTATGCGTTCTTATATAATGTCCCGTTTACCGTAAAAACTTGTCGACTATTTATTTAACACACCGAACGGTTTAAGATTACATAGATATGCATGCAGCGAGCGCCGTCTCCGCCGTCAAAGCCGATATAAAATAATGAAGACGTATTCCGGCTATTCAAAACGTTCCGAAAAAATGTCAACAGCCGCGCCATAGTGCGGTGTATCCATTACCGCGCGAGGGTCGTTAACAAATATTCCTTATCAGAGGCAGTTACTCATTCTAACGCGCCGCAGACCGAAGACGGGCGCGTTATGATGAGGGGGGGGGAGGGGGTGGCGAGTCGCGGCAGAAATAGGATTGGGAGAGAGAGAGAGAGAAACACGACACAGAGGACGAGTATTGAAAAAACGATTCGAAAAAAATCACCGCCGCCGCCGCCGATGTTAAATACCTGTTCGATTAGGTAGCTGGTAGCCGAATATATAATTACTTATGGAAATTGGTAGTGAGACTCAGTTTCCCGCTGGACGACGACGACACTTTATTACTTTGAAAACGAGAATCCGCTAAAGGACACACCGTCTCTCCTTCGCATGCGCACACACATACATACGCATACGTTTTTATTATTAATACAATAATATACGTCTGTCAGTCAATTAGAGTACAGGTTTTTTATCTATAAATACCGTCGATTTATTATTTCTTTTCTTGCGGTTCGTCTACGACTGTTTCCCCCGACGGAGCACAACTACAGCGAGTGAATAAAAAATGGCCAAGGAATACTAATAATATAGTTTGATTTTATTTATTGATTTTTTTTCGCTTTTTTCCGAAGCAAATGAGATAGTATCGCGTGATATCACATATAAATTATACATATATACATTTATTACGTCGATAACATAATATATTTTATTAACATATATTATTATGTACCATTACGACATTCGTATTTTAGCCGTTTTCATCGGAAAGTAGTTTTTTTTTTATTAAATTGTACAACCTAATATAAATACCCAATACCTTGTATTGCAGTATAATACGAATCGATAATAAATCGATTTTCTGTTAATATACCCATCTGTTATATCTATGTAACGATATATTAAAGTAGGTATACGGTAATAGCAAAGCTTACCAAGCACGACCACCTATCAATTTATTTTTGGGGGAAATATAGCTACGATTACTGTGTATTTAACGATAAAGGTAACATAAAATATTTCGATACATGACGCTGGATTCTATTTGGGGTTATTTTTACTACATAAATAACTTACCATTACACCTATTTTTTAATATTAAATCCTTTATGCAGTAAATAAACAACAATTGATGAAAATTGAAATTCATGGTCATACCTATAATACGTTCGAAATATTTCATTTTAGCTTTACCTTTGAACTAACTGTATATTTTTGATTACTTTTGCGAAGTAGTTTACATTAAATTAAGAGTTTATCATACTCAAATATTCTACCATAAAACAAAAAAAAAAATTCCACTCAGAACTTAAAATAACAATTAAACATAACAAATTTTTTCGCAATTTATAACTTTTTCCAATGGCACCTATGATATCTAAGAGTTCATCGATACAGTGTCGTAATTACGAGGGGGGACTTAAGTGCCGTATACCCAGCCGTAACTTTTTTTTTTTAAGCTGGAAAACCATATTTGTGTGTGCCTACTTGTTAAATTATATAAATATTATTATTTATAGGTACTATTGTACCTACTGATACTATATAGATATTTTATAGAAACGACAAATAAAAACCAAAATCTATTATGGTAGCTGTAACTAAAATAATATTACTTGATAATAAACACTAATCACTTTTGCAATATTGCACAAATATATTGATATAATTCAGTTTAGCTAGATTTTTGGGAATTTTTTTGGGGGAATCTATAGGTATATTTCAACGAGTTAAGCACAATAGTGCAATCAGTATTAGTCGACCGGACTTAGTTCCAAGGTTATAACATTTTAAAGTTAGGGATTTTGTATATTATCCACGAATCTACGAAGAAAATGCAGTTTAGCTCTAAACCGATTTTTTAACAATTTTTTTTCGGAAATTTATATCTTTAAAAGAGTTAATCAGAATTTGTCGGTCGGACTTAGTACAGGGTTATAACTTTTTTGGAGTTAGCAAGTTTGAGTATTTCACGTTTACGCAGATGATTCTATAAATCTACTCGAAAAACTACATTTTAAAACTTTATTAAATAGTGTATAACTATAATTATTTATTTTAATGTATGCATGCATTTATACATGTACCTACTTACACTGTACAGATCCCAATGGTTGCACTGAGAAGTATAATATATATGATATAAATCAAAATGTTTTTGGTGGGTATGGTGGGAGGGGAGTAAATGATTCATTCCCCCCACAAATACATGACCAAATTACGCCACTGCATCGATGTGTACCAATTGCAGAATGCAGATCTAATGTCTTTGTAGGTAAATTAACTAAACTTTATATAGGTACCAAAAGATAAAATAAAGAGAAAACCACAGATGAACTAGATACTAACTATAGGCACCTATAGGTACTATAGTTACTAATATTTCATAAATATTATGCCTCCACCCTGACAACTATTCATATTTCCACCACTGTTTATATACCTACTGTAGTCAGTAAGGACCACGGGGACACTTAGGGGTGCATTTTTTCAAGACTTTATTGAAAAATTATAAGCATCTTTTAGCATTTTTTGTAGGGGGCGTGCACTGGATCGCAGAGGCAGGTTGTGCATCTGCAGTGGAAAACTTAAGTCTACGAGAGCAACAATTTCTATACACCACGCGAACTCTTATGGAAATATGCACACATTGTAGCTTGAGATCGCTCCCGGAACGGCATTCCGTCCGACTTCAATCGGAATCTCGGTTAATCGTTTCGTAAATATCACGCGTGCGCGACGACGCTAAAATTCTTATTTTCCGCCGCGGCGATCGGCCGGATTCCGTCGGTCGTCCACGTGCGCTAAAATTACGACGTTTATAATAATATATTAATATAGGCATTACTCGCATTAGCTATATACGCAAGATCGAAACGATTTGAGACGACGATGACAGTTTACTAAAATAACATGTCGTATTGAATTATTATTAGCAGTTTGTTTAACTATATTGCATTAAGACATTATAATAAAATATAAACTGCAGTTTTATAATAAGCACGTGTGACTGCAGTGTAATATTCATATTAATAAGTACCAAATTCAAAATTTAATTTGCATTATTTGAGTACTTGGCATTTACGAATTTCCCCGTTCAGTTATTTCATATTTTTTGTATTTGTGCCTACACCTACTGTGTATTTTCAACGTACCTACCTACGACGTTACGAAGGAAATAATATGTATACGACAAATATCGGTGCGAAACGTCTCAAATCTCAATCGAACTAACACCTTGGTCGGAGATTTACACTTTTAAATACGATAAATATAAAATAATGAAAGTGTCGATATTATAACGTCATAATCTATTTATCAATAATCGTTATCTAATTAGACCCGTTGAAAATATCAATCCTTTAAACCTTAAATATGCACACGCATATAGGTACAATGTAACGTGTGTTCAAGTGGGGATGACTTACCAGCTCACCACCTCCTCAAGACTACGAGAAGGATTTTTTTTCAACTGGTTTTGGGTGAATCAGATAATATGGTAATTATTTGTTATAACGCGTGGACGAGTTAGCTTTTTGCACGCGACGTAAAACAATACAATAATTAATAGTTCGCCTGCTACCTGAGAAAGGGTGCAGTGAAAAATTCAACCAGCGAGAACAATAGGTTCTTCCTATAAATTATAATATATAGATTATTATGCCGATAATATTATATTATTATGCAATATATGCGTCGTCAGTGGCGTGTGTATATTGTAGCTAATGTGTTCGCAATTGGTAATAGATGTGCTAATCGTTGTTATTTACTTGATTATTTTCATTTGCCAATTAATTAAACTGACCATTAGTGAGATACAACTGACATTTAAATTATTTGAACTCTGTTATCTATAATCATTTTACATTTTCGCGACAGTGTGGATAAGTGTCAACAGTTTTTGAGTTTTTCAAA
Source organism: Sitobion miscanthi (assembly GCA_008086715.1). NCBI lineage: Eukaryota > Metazoa > Arthropoda > Insecta > Hemiptera > Aphididae > Sitobion > Sitobion miscanthi. Next base: position 9,728,200 of record CM017799.1, on the reverse strand, counting down.
TCAACTCTTGTTCAATCGCAATCATAAAAAAATCATTAGCCAAGATGAAATGGTCCAGCAAAATAACAATTGTACCTAAAATTAAAAAAAATATCGATCTTCTACGTTAAAATATGACATTAAATGAGTAAGTCAAAAGAGATTTAAACTGTCAAACAAAAAAAAAACTGGACCTAATGATTAAACGAATATTATAGCATGTCGACTACCTATACCAATGTGTTATTTTATTTCCAGTTGTCTCGATAATCACGCTGCTTTGTTTAGAAAACAAATCACTATTCTCTATTACGGTGATGCGCATATTACGTCGGACTTCGCAATAATCTGCTCGAGTTATTTGAATATTTAATGTATTTCCCTATTATAATATCATAATAATAATTACAATACAGCCGTCGTAGTCGTATCATGTCCACACAATCGCTCGGTTCTAACCTTCAAACTGATAGTATATCAATTTATATACCTACTACACAAACGTGTATTATAAATTGTCATCTCGACACAATGTGACGCTGACGCAATGAGATCTATGACAAAATCATAATAATAATATTATAATGCTCAAACACATCATCGTGGTATACAACTGACGACAACCGAATGATTGAGCTATAGTGACGTCTATGCAGATTTCCAACGATTGCCTGTGGCAAGGATTGCACACGCGCGTTCACATAAATATAAATGTGCAATCGGCCATCACGAGTTTTTTAAGGGACACGAAAAAAATATATATATTATCACATTATTTGTTTGTTGTAAACCTACGATATGATATTGTAATTGAATTGAATTATTATCGTAGCCGTCTGATATACGGTCTATAATAACAATATCGTTTCAAAAATATTGATCTGGAAAATAAAATGTCATTACAGAGGATAAACACCGCGAAGAGAACCTATACACACTTTTATTCGTCATAGGTATATAGGTAACAATATCTAAACGGCAACAACCGGCAGGACTGGAAAAAACTCGAGTGTCGAGACCCGCGGGATTAACGCCGACAATCGTTTTTCACAATATTCTATTCTATTATTTAGCTACTGTGCTGCGGTGTCGTAATGACAACACGACACTATAATATAATATATGATATTATTATATGACGCGCTCCTCGGCGTAAAAGGAATAATATAAACACTCTGTCTCCGAGTACGGTGCGAATCAAAACTCGAATAAAATGCGATTTTTTTTTTCACTTGTGCCGTTTTAGGTGTATCATTAGAGGTGTATACTTATACTATTGTATAATAATATTCATGTACATATATAACTGTATATGTGTGTGTGTGTGTGTGTGTGTCTTCGTAGGTGTTGTTTGCGGAGGCTTACTTATACTTATACGTTATATATATATATATAGGTACGATGAAGTACCTATGTTTGTGTGCGTGTGTGCGGCTCGCTTGCGAGACAATTGGCCGCTCGGTGCAATAATATACCGTAACCGCGAAATTGATGATTATTCACGCCACAAGTTCGTTATGCGCGTTACCGAGGTATGAAAATAAAAGCATTATCGCGTTATTATAAGATTATAATATTTATTCAAATTCTGTTCACGCTCTCTACACTCCGCGCCAGTTCTGTGCACGGTCAGATCGCCCGTCACAATTATAAATATCCAAAGCTATAGGAGACCTATAGCCGATGTGCGATCTATTGCTTATAACTGTGCATAAAACATATAGGTTCCATAATTGACCAATACCACTCGAGTGTGTGTATCTAACAGTTCGTTTTCACTGAATTTTATAAATATTGTGTTTTTCGTCCGGTCCATGATATAAGCTATTTATACATATAAAATAATACGATAACTTGCACGATACAATTAATATTATGTGGGTTGAATTTACTGAAGTTATGTAAAACTTCCAGCCAAGTATACTAGTGTCTAGATTTCAGTTATCTCACAATATATAAATTCTCTAGAGTTATATTAGATTCTCATACCATTTATATTTTTATTCATTTCTAAATAAAGAAATAGGGTGGGCAATCTGCTGTTTTGTTTTTTTTTTTATTTGTTATAACTTATAAGTATTTTTACCAGTAAAACGGTATCAATAACTGAATAATTAGTTGTTGTATTTGAAACTTTAACACATATAATATTGACGGCTAATGACCAGTGATGCTAAAGTATTATTTCTAATAAAAAAAAGTAAAAAAAAATATTGACAATGCATTACAGCGGATGTATAGTTCAAGCATATATTACACAAGATAAGCTAATAAGGAATGCACCGAATATGTTTGGTGAAAATAATAAAGAAAATTTCTTTAATAATTTAATAATATGCATATTTCTTCAAATATGCCGTACTCCCTAAAATATGCACTACAAACTGTTTTCTGTACTTTTCTCTACTTTAAAATCGTAGATATTTCTGAATCCCGTCGAACTGCATACTCTCAATAAATATATGTATATGAAAATTCATTCAAATCTGGGCTTAAATTTTAGTCTACATTGTCCAGTCCATACACGATCATAACAAAAAACGCTGTTTGCCAATAACATTATATAATATAATATAAATCGTTTGGCTGTTTGTTATCTTTGACCATTATGTTCATTAATGGAACATTTATGAATCATAAATATGTTTTTGTTAATAAGTAAAATTAAAATGACTATGTGTTGTACTATTATATCATTAAAATAGCTATTTACGATAAAAATATTGTATTCTTTAAATCTTAAAACATAATTTTATATATTATTAACTCTAAAGGACCGCTGGTCAAGTGGAAGCAAGTGCAATCTTTGTGAACTTGTTTTTTGTATTAATGTAGCACTGTAGCAGACAGAAATAACGAAAATTCGTTGTGTTTCAGCGTCCTCGAAACGTCTGGAAAGCAATTAAATGCTAATTTTTTAGTCACCGATAAAAATCATCGTATTTAGAAAATGGTACACTGGTACATAATATATTAATGTATAGATTTTTACAGTAATTTAAAAAATATTACGTTTTTAATAATACATTATAATAATATAAAATTAACGTCATAGAGATAATGTTTTGTTTGGATAGCATAATAATTTATAATTCTATTTCAGTTTTATTTATGAACATTAATGTTTATAATATAAAAAACTATAAACGTAATAAAATTTACAATGTTTACTTTAATACTATAATGTTATAGTAAGGGCGTAGGTACATTTTTATTTAAAAAAGTATATGATATCCTTTTTTCAAAATGTAATCGTATTCCAAAAAATAAACACGCAATAAAATGTGCCTGATTGTACTTAAAATAATGTATGTGTATAAATAACTAGGGTATCTATGTGATAAACCTGCAGCGACGATTGCATTATAATATTTATTGTTAACCAAAATTAAGTTTGATTCACTCGATTTGAATTTTATCCAGTCATAAATAAATGAATAATAAAAACGTTACACAAATTATCAAATTAATATATTCTTATATAGAAGATGCCCACATATTAATAATTTTCGTTATGCAATGCAATTCGATAAAATATTTATCCGGATGCATAAAGCAATATCACATGAACCTATATATAAATTTTGATACCTCTCATATAGCTAAGGTGTAGGAAGCAGCTTTGTAAATTGCATTAGGTACGCATAAGTCTTAAGAACATCAGTTTGTGAAACGTTGTGGTATTATGGCGATAAAAGGACGGATAAAGTGAGGCAATGGATAAAGAATATTACAATATATTATGTTCTACTGTTGGAGACTTATAGCACAACCCAATAAGCATTTAAACATTTTGTAATTTGAATCGTTAAGTATATCATTTAAATACGATCATAATTAAATATTTTATATTAATATTTAATGGTTTAATTAACATTTAACAAATGAGAAAAAATATAAATTTTTTATTTTTAGATACTATTTATTTTATAATATATCAAATAGTAAATGGACGATTAAAGAGGATTTTCAGGTGTATAGAATATTAATGCGCAAATATAATTTTGTTTTCTACTAATAAATACCGAAAATATTTAAATAATTTGATTTTCTATCCTACACAATAATATAGTATGGATGATAAATTAAACTAATAATTTCAAATAAATTATAATGAATTAGTCTTTCTTGAGTGGTTAAGAAGATGGTATCCTATAATGGAAATTATAATCCATAATACTTTACCAATAAATTAGCTAAGAACAAAGACATTTCCAATATTGTCACTTATCTTTCCTATTTTAGCCAATTGTGGCGGACAGTGGCGAACTGGGCCGTCGGGATACCGGTAACTTTCCCGGTGGGCCGCTTCTTAAAAATAATTTAATACAAATTTATTTTTGTGTCTCATCACCGTTTGGGATTATGTGAAACTGCTTCAATTTTCTTTAACAGTATCTTGTTCGATAGGAAAGTGAATCTAGTTTGTGAGTTCAAAAGGTCAAAATTTAAAATTCCCAATAGTTTTCAAAAGCGCCGGGAAAAACAAAATAAAAACTAAGGAAAAATGGAAATTTTTAGGCATTGTCTGTCATCAACACTTTGGGTAGTAAAAATACTCCATTTTTTGAGATCAGCATCTTTTCTGATAGAAAATTGAATCTAGTTAATACTTTTGAGAATTATTATGAAAAACCAATTTATTCTCAAAAACTAATGACTAATGGTGGGTTTTGACTACACCAGAAATACAATACATTATTAGGTCATCTATAATATAATGATCATATACGTGTCCACTCGCAGATTCAGTGCTAACCGACGACCGATGATGGTCTTTTGATTTTTTCGCGAAATGCATTATCACAACCCGAGCGACTGTCGATGTCTTGAACACCCATAATTCCGCCAGTGGTATAAAATACCAATCCGATTTTATGTCTCCCTTGACGAAATATGGTTCGGCCGCGGCGGAGCTTCATACATAATAATACACATATACGTAGGTATACAATGTCATATACATATCACATTATCACATTATCACAGGATGATATAGCCACGATTATTATTTGCACACGCGTCTCGTTTGCCCACGCATTTCCGGTACAGTCATGTCTCTCTGGTACCAGTCGACCGCGCACGCGCTCGATGAATGAAACACACGGCGGTATAATAAATTAATAATATACAGGTTTCTTTTTTTCCTCGTCGCTTGTGCCAAATATATATATCGTATGTGTAGATAAAAAATTGTAAAATATTGTATAATATATTATATATTATCATATCGTCGCTGTATTTTATATTATTCGCGTTAATTCGGTCGTGTTTATTTTGAACTATATAAAAACTCGTTTACAATTTCCATTTATTTTGGGTTTTCGTGACTAAGGACAATTTCAATTGCCTTTTCCGCGTATACATATTGTGAATTTTATACTACATTGGTAAATTTGAAAATCTATATACATTTTTTTGACGGTCCTAGCATTGTATTATTATTTACCGTATATTCCTACGTCAATTTCTTGACGTGTATTATAGTCGCTTCATGAATTTGAAACGGTGTTCTTTTATACAACAGCACAAACGCAACAACTTTCAGAAAATATCACTTGATGGTTCTGCTATATTTCGTAATAAACTATCTTTTCAACACTGAACATAAAAAAAAATATATTATTTTAAATGATTTCTGTGTCACATAAATTGTAGAAATATTGTATAATATATGCGTACATCTGTAAAACTTTTTAAATTTTTTTATTTGCTTTTACGAATAACAAAAATTAATATTGTTATATCATTTTTATGAACATAATATTTTGACTATAAACAACAATGACGTTAAATACATTTTTTTTTCTAAACATTAAAATTGGAAGTCTTTAGTTGTTTAAGGTTTAAACAGTTTAAACATAGCGATGACTTTACGGGTAGTAAACTATATTTTACTTCCCGGACATATTATCGCTGCGGGTTTAGATTAATAACGATGATAGCTTATAAAAACTATAAAAACAACTATCCACGTGATGGCGAAAAATCGTAAAATCGTATTATGACGGTACAATAATAATTATTATATAATAATGCAACCTATTCACCGTGTACCTTCCATTCACAAATGTGCATATTTTATATTTTATAATATTTATTATTATTTGTTGTAGTAATAACAGTTGCTGTGACCGACTCGACGAATCAACACCATTGAACGTACCAGATAATACGAGAGTGGTAAAACCAAAATAAGCGCCAGTCCAGGTCGACGGGTTCAAGTATACTCGTTTCACGCCCGCCATAAGGTAAATACATAGGTAAATACCTATATTTTATCATCGCAATTCATCATATAATATTATATGGTAATTTTCGAACATTGCACACTATATTTGCAGCTTTTGGCATAAACCATATATGTATGTACGCACGTTTGTTGTTTCGATTAAATCGAGTGTGCTACATAGCCACAATACGGTAGCCGCGATTTTATCATTGTGGCTATTAATTTATTATTATCATTTTGCAGCATTTTCGTCCATGTACAACGAAAGTCAACACAATTATTTCAACTGCGTCATACGTCGTATGAAACGTATCGAAATACATTAAGTCGCGTATTCGTCAGAAGGTGGTTTCAAAATACCAATCAAGACGGTTCAAAATACCATCAAGGGCGTCTGTAAGAATTTGTCAAGGGGGGGGGGGAGGGCAAAATATTATCAGCTACATTTTTTGGTTCATCATCTGATTAGTGATAAAGTATATTGTTTCTTAAATGTTTTCTTTCATATTATAGGAAGGAAATGAAAAAAAAATTATAAATTAAAAGTAAATAGTTACTTAAACTCAATTATGCAGCATTTATTTTTTTAATATGTAATTTTAAATTAACTACAATGTTTTTTTTTTTTTTTTAAACAAATACAATTTTACGATTGATTTGGTAGTTATAGGTTATTTATAAAACAATGTGGTATTTTATATTACATTAGATTTCAATCACAAGTTGAAACGTATTTTGGTACGAATATTTTACACGTAGTACACTGTTTCTGTTTTTTTTTTTTTTGCAACTTTTCATCAACTTTATTATCTTTTGGTTTTTGGAATCTACCTTCATATATATTTACATCATATTTAATATATTTTAATAGCGGTTCAACATTGAGATTTCTCTGTAAATCAATATTTTTGTGTTTTTAAATTATTTGGTTTCATGTTTCATATACTTTACCCGTCACACGATCATATTAACACATTTAATGATAATTTACATTTACTGCTTTGTTCCTATAATAAATGTTGTTGCTGAAAATTTATCCTTTGGACATTTTAACACGCGTGTCATGCTTACATTAAATGACGATGGGCGTTTTTTCGAAAAGATTTATCGTGTGTGTGCGACGACGTATTTATGCATTGACTGTTACAGAACTATATATAAAAATTAATTACAATATTATGATAGGTTTAATAATATTGGACGCGAAATAGTCAGAGATTTCGTGCTGAAAACTCGTCCTTCGATCCACCTCCGGTCGAGTTTAGTTACGACCAGCGCGTGTTATATTAATAGATGATTGGTATAGCTACCTATATTCTAATACCTAACTTAAAGCGAGACATGTAGGTAGATTCAAATACCTGTGTGATGGTGGTAATTATCGTTTATTAGATTATCTCGTGACGGTCAAACTATTTTTCCGCTCGATAAATTAACACGCCCTGTAAACGAGCAATTATCGTTGTGAAATATTATAGAGGATATGAGTATAATAATATTTTCAATCGTATGTATACTGTTTTGTTAAAAAAAAAAAATAGTTATAAAATTACATAATTAAGTAAATATTATATGTAAAAATTGAATTCTCTTAAGAACTAACAAAATCGCTTACATGCTTTAGTTGTGTTTATTTTACTATTATAAGTACAGCTATAGGTATTCAATTTTTCAAGTGTACTTAGGTTTGGTTAAGATATTTTTGTGTGCATGTATTCTTGCGACATACTTTATTAATTCCTCTTTTGAATCGATAGACTACCTAAGAATGTCACGATAAAAATGGTTTATTCAATTTTTCTAATGAATTTTACTATAAAGCTATACAAAATAAATATATACTTCATACCCTTAGTGAAAACACGTACCTATAAGAAAGGCATAAACGAAATACCTTATTTTTATGTGTGACATTAGAGTTAACCGTCGCACAACACTGCATGAGGCTATATTATGTGTAATCGGTTTCTGTGCCACATAATTCTAATTTTAATTAGATAATAATTTAGTCGATGAAAAACATTTACAAAAATCGTAATATTCTATTGTTAAGATTTATGACTAGTTGAAATTCTACACAGTATAATTTATAGGTACCCATTAAGTATTAGTTATACCTATTATCTTAAATTTTTTGGAATTTCTACATATTAAATAAAGGTACATCAGGCTAAACCGTTTCGGCGTTGCCACTCGGGGACGTAAGACATTTATTTTATTTAAATATTAAGCCTTTATTACGTTGGCCAAAATTTAGCTGCTACCAAACTTGCTTAATATCAGAGGCTTATTCGCCTATACGAACGAAGTTGGCTGGCTTAATTTTTTAGCTACTTGTTGCTAATTTGACAACGATGAGTGAAGTTTTCTTGGATAATCAACGTGGCTAGCAAAATTGGTAGTGTGCTATACTCTATTCAGAATAGTTATAATTTTTTTTTTACTTCTTCTTTAAATCACTGGAATACGATTGTAATTTCTTAAATTTCTTTAGAAGTTGGTAGTTCTGGTACTGGACGAAGCCCAAAAATCCACCACTTGAATCTTACCAGCATGACCTTGGATGTTGATAATGACTTATTTGGATTTGTTCGAGATTAAACATTGTTTTTTCTTGACGGTTCTATGTATAACCTTATACTCACTATGCTTTAAATTTTAAAACTTTTGGAATTGCTTCAAAATTATTAATAATGTACCAATAGATCCATTGGGCCAACAACGTTGCCCCTCGCAGCTCATTCTTTCCCAAAAGATTTGATAGACCTTCACACTGTCTTACAGGCAATATTGTTCTTTTTTTTTTTTTGTGATTGCTACCCGGATTATCCTAACTCCTTTTTTTCGATGTTCTGCGAATCATACTCCTGTGGACAGAACAAAAAAACAGATAGACAGAAAGAAAATTAACCATGCGTAACTTATAATAACAGTGGCGAACTTCATTAACTTATGAGGCACAATGATTTATATTAGTAATTATAAATACATATATAAGTGATTACGTATTTACTTAAATGGTAATTTAGAGAGATTGGCTTAGTCTTAGGGTGTACTTAATAAATTATTAATTATATGCAAAATGCCCCTAGTCTTCAAGAAACCCGCCACCCTTTAAACTGAGGCACATGCCTCAAATAAAGTTCCTCGTCACGTGACTCTATAATAACATATATAAGCACTAGCTGAATAACTGCCCGAGTTCAGTTTTTTCTTGTGTTTTAACTTTTTTATAACAGTTTTTATATTACATGGAGAGTACCTACCGTGGGTGCTTTCCCAAAACAGCTAATCTCGCCACTATAAAAATGTAGCCAAAGTTTCTTATTGTACATTTTTACGCAGGTATATATTGCAATTAAATAATATGTTTAATAAGTCTTGTGGCATGCAGGGCTCCGCACTATTGGCACCGAAACATTCACCCCTGCCAAATAATATACATATTGTTAATCATACACAAAATACAATCGGTGTAGTATATAATAATATTATAATGACCGTATATTTAACCGCAACAATTTATGATAATAATATGTGTCTCATGTCAGCCGCGTTTCTATTCGCCATATATATATACCGTTATGAATCTGACTGCACTGGTTCGTCGTATCTGCGCCGCCATCGGACGTGTATACCCGTTCGGAACACAACGTATTAAAACGATTCGTCGTCGTTTGCTTTTGCCCCGTGCTGCACCGCGAATGCACTGGACTGCGATGACGGCTGCATTATAATCGAAAATTATAGTCATTATTATACAGAACGTTCCGAGCGATCGTTAATAATAATACTATATTATGATCTAATTGTATGACATTATGTTAATAATATTGTATAAATACATTGTATACCTTAATATTTATGAAATTCCATAAAAAAAAAATTACACATTTTGTAAAAATGGTTTGATTAAGGTAGGTACCTGTACACTTAATAGTTTTGTGGAAGTCGGTCACTTATGTCACTTATCATTAGGGCGCGAATTTTTATGTAAATACATATTTTTATTGAACGCAGATATCTTTGTCCTGATTAAAAATAAGCACGTTTCATAACACCCTGAATAAAATGACAATTTTTTATGTTACATATTTTCACATATTTGGTAGTAAATACATATTTCTAAATATTTTATTAATAAGTACATAAGTACATATTTTGCAAATATTTCATATTTTATAAATGTAGGTACTTATTAAATTTCCAGAAATGTTAAAATTAACCATCTATCGACTTTATCGACGTCGTAAATATTGATTACGACTTTTGATGTACTCATTTTAAATAATCATTTATCGACATCTATCGACTTTATCGACATCGCGCGTCGTAAATTTGATGTCATCATATCGGTTAGTGTTAGTACTATTCAGTCTGCTGTTGTGCTGTTGTTAGGTTTTTTATTATAATTTAGCATATATTTTAGCAAAATTTTATTTTTTGGTTGAAGTCATAAAAAAATTAGAAACATCGAATCTCACATTAGTTGAAAGCCTAGAAATAGTGGAAAATGCAGCAAATACACTTAGTGAAGTCCAAGGAGAATCTGGTGTGATAATAAAAAATAAATAAATGACGTACTAGCTAATAATGTTGGTTTACAAAACATAAAAACTATTAAAAATATTCTTCTAAATACAAATGAAAACAATGGATTAATGGATATTGAATATTTGCACTATCTGATATATCAAATATGAAATATGCCCCATTAACCTCAGTTGACATGGAACGGTCTTTCAGCAGATACAAATCAATTTTAAGACCTAACCACCGCACATTTAAATTTGAAAATCTCCAAATGTACATTGTTTCAAACTGTTTCAAAGACAACTGCAATGAAGATGAATAAATTAAAGTACAAAAAAAAAATACGTTATGTAACAGAATTCTATATATTTATTAATTTTTTTAGATGATTAAAAATTAATTAAAAATACACATTTTTGTTGTTAAATATTTCATGATTTTTAATACATATTTTGGCAAAAATAACAACATAAATATTTACATATTTTGACTTTTTTATTATAATAAAAATCCGCGCCCTACTTATCATCCAAATTTGCTGAATTTAAATTATTTTTTTTATTATTTGTTATTAGACACTTTTTCACAATCATAAAGAAGTTTTAATCGTATTCTGTTGCTATGTTTGTTCTCCAAAGTTGGTCGTTCTGGTCCCAGACGATGCCCAGATACAATTAATAGTATTTTCACATAAACGCGTTTCTTTATGAATACTGTTATGACTTTACGAGTAAACGTCAAATACTACCGCTTACGTTCCAATACAACCCTCCGTTCTGTACATCAAATATAGTCTGAGATATACTTTTTTCTTCTTTCTACGCACAACAGAAAATTATATTTAACAAATAATACATTTAGGTACATCATATGATAATAAACTTATAACCGTACAATTTTGTCGTTGTTATCTTAAAATATATTTAATTCAAAATATTTATGTTCATGTATTATTGAACCCATCACAAATCGTGCAACTATATGGGAAAACAACATATTTTATCAACGCGTGCATATATACTTGTATAGATATACATCTGAAGTTCGAGTACCTATCGATATATGTATATTAAACGAACGATGTTGGCTGTTGAAACGAGTTAAATGTTTAAGTCGTTATATAGGTGATGACACTTTTTCTTAATTTAAATTACGCGTCATAAATTGTACGGGGAACAAAACAACGAAAAAACCGATAAAAATAGAGGGAAATCGAACTGTAATTAATTGTACGTTTAACGAGCGACCGTGTAAATATATCGGAGGCCATTAGATTTGTACCGTGATAACGTTTGCCGGTTTTCGTGTACGGGATACGGCCAAATTCGGCGTTGGATTACCATAATTATTGTTGTGCGTGCGTCAACCGTATACGACCTGGTCCAGCGTGGTTACCGGTGATGGCGCCGAGCGGAATAACGAAAAAAAAAAATCCTGATGTAATCTGTCTTTAATGAGCTCTACACCATCGAGAGATACGGATCTCTTGGGACGGGTATAGGTATGCATTATATCGACATTGGTCTAGCAGCGATCGGACGTAAAATAAAAATGAATAGGTACGTCAGGAAAAAAAATAATTAAATTTCTATAATTTTATTATGTAATAACAATAAATATAGGTATCCCCTGCGAGTAGATTATTCTATTTCTCGTTTTCCCGTTTTTTCGTCAACCCGTATATTATAATATTATATTAGACGATAGGGACATAATATTATTTTTAAAGCTTATTTTTTTTTTTTTTATTGTCAAAACATTTTAATTATTGCGTTCCATTTGGCCCGGAGCGATGTCATAAAGAAACGCAAACGGGTGACTGCGCGCGTATTGGGTTTCACGATATAGCAGCTATAGCCATATGTATCTGTTTAATAGTAGAAAATAAAAACAAACATAATACATATATGTACCATACCTATATATAATATTATGTGTGTATTAATGTTATATACGAGCGCGCGCGCACGGATATAGAAGTAACTCCATTAAGATAGGGCGTGGAGATTGCAAACCAGCGATAAAACATTTATAAACAAATACAAAGTTTTTCGTGTAACCTGTGTACGCAGCGACCGCGTGCTTAGGGGTACCATAAAACACGGTTTGCCGTTTTAGACGCATTAAATCATTCTCGTAGGATCGTGTACTTATATACATTTGCTGTGATATTATGTGTGTGTGTGTGTGCGTACATTATAATAGAAAAAAATAAACAAACATTTTGTAGGTATATGCTCATATGCTGCACACTGGATCCGTGAATCGTATAAAAAGTAAAAACCTACTGGAAGTTTAATAATCTTATCTTAATATATATAAATCTCGTGTCACAATGTTTGTCCTCAATGGACTCCTAAACCAGTTAACCGATTTTGATGAAATTTTTACTATGTGTGTAATTTGGCCGAACTTAAAAGATAGGCTAATTTTAAAAGGGAAAGGATTAATCCCGGGAGGTGCTAAGACGGGAATTTTGAGATTTCAGTTGAAAATTTTTGTTTATAAATGGTTGCCATGGGTTTTTAATGATAATAATATAAAAAAAAAACTATTTGCTTTAATTTTTAAATATAATTATAATATAATATCAAACTATAAAAACGTGAAATGAAAATCTCTGTACAGGCTTAACTCTGAAACTACTTATTAGATCTTTTTGATTTTTTTTTTTAAACGTAAGAGTATTTCACGAAGAAGGTTTATATGAAAGAAAATTTTAGGTAGCTATTGGTTAATCGGTCATGTTTATTTATTTGTATTATTATTTTTTGTCAATATACATAATATAATATAATATACAAGAAGATCTGATAAGTAGTTCCAGAGTTTAGTCTGTATAGTTATAGTCCCTGTATTTACATAGTTAGTTATATATATAAATTAATGTTCTTGGGTAGATTAGACCTTTGGGAAGAAGATAAGTTAATTTACAAAGGGTTAAATTTGTTTTTTTTTATTCATCGGTACGGTTAGATTAGGATAGGATTTTGTATAGGTAAATTGATTATATTAATCCATCGTAGGTAGAATTAAGTAAAACCAATAAACTTGGTATAACTTTGATACTTTAGAGTTAAATCATACACCTACGTACTAACAGCACGGCGGGGTCCGCGATCTACCACAGGTAGATTGCCTACTTGATATAATGTACTGCTGCGAATCAGAATTTGTATTCTGAGCAACGGAAAAGTTAAGATAAATTTTGAACACCATACACCGAATATTAAATAACGAATTGAACAAAGTTTGAGTTATACAGAGTTGATACATTTAACGGGCAACGAAGTGCACGGGATCAGCTAGTATTAAAATATGAAACACCTTATATTATGTCAATATTACTATAATATTCCTTCCCATAAATAAGTAAATTGGTACTACCTGCATATTATCTTTATTATATAATAACTATGAATATTACCGATAAAATTTGCAATCGTAGTTTTTTTATTAAATAGAGTATGCAGCCACCTCCTGCAAATGTTTGTTAAAAAGTATCTACCTATAAACATTAAACATAATACATATAGCATTAAACCTTTTAACTTAATATTATGAATATTTCAAAATATTTTTATAGCTAACCTTTATAGACAATATAAAGGTTGTCAAACTTGTGATTTCAGTCCCTTTTAAGGTGTAGTTTCCTATATACGAGATTTTCCGAGACGAAAAGTAGTCTCGATCGATGTAACATCCACAACAGGTCGTCACGACCTATTTCTTATAGAGTGGTAGTAGGTATCCAAGACCAATGATACACTTTTAAAAATATCTGCATCGTAAGTGAAGGTTGTGGTTGTCGGATAACGCGCCCGGAGCCCATTAAAATCGTTTGGGAAAATTACTTTAAATATATTTTCATGGTTTAAGTTCATATCGCCTGCATTTGGCAGTGGAATTAAAAACGTACGCGTACATTTAACACATGCGCCTAATTGGTACCTACCGAACTCGCAATTATTTTAAATATCTAATTATATGTAGTTACAGCGTAGGTACACTTTTAGAATACAATAGTCAAGGATTTCGTCTGACCACCCCATTTAAAGTTCGGAACAACCATCGCCACCTGTCCACTATAAAGTTTTAAGGTTGATAAACTGTCAACTATCAAGTGAAATAGCAAAAACGTTAACACGCCCATGTACCGGGCGTACTCACTCGCATATAATCGAGGGTTTACTATATAAAATATATTAAAGTGTCTAATATTATTTATTTATTTGTCGAATTTATGTTTAAACTCACCTATCGGTTAGCGATGATATATCGTCTTCAATGTAGATTGTAGGTACTCTAATACACAAAATACGATTTTCCTAGTCTAAATCTCACTTTGAAACCACGTTCATCCCTCGCTAACAAATAGTCAATTCTTTTTGTGTTAACCTCGTACAAATGACGTCGGTAACTTAGAAATTGAATTATTTCTTATCATCTTCTTCTTTAAATACATGTATTGTAATTGTAGTTGTATACAATTAAAATGTTATAATTGAATTAACAGTTACATTAAACTTTTTTGTAAAATTCAAATTTGTACTAAATAGTTACCAGTTACACCGAATGCACACTGCATTTTTATAATATAATGAGTTACGAGTAAATTAATAAAGTAGTTCTATTAAACTGTAAGTTATTGCCTGTATTATATAAGAATTATTTGATACAATAAGTATAGCGGATAACTTATTCGTACCTATAGTTGACTAATAAGCTTATTCTGACATTGATAAATTGACTATAATCAAATTTTTCTTATATGTTGAATAACTCAGTAGTTCGTTTGACTAGCCGGGTCTATATCCCTTATATAGTTATATTACACGTAATTTTGTACTATTATAATATAATCGTAGGTAGGTAGGTAGGTAATCCTATATATTTATGTATAATGTGTTCTATAAATATGAAAACGATTTTCGTGTGCATATACATAGGTATTGCAAAGCCCACATTGGTTGATTGTCCAATTTCAAATGTAAAATAGATTAGCGACTGTAAGTAGGTACGTACCTATATAAATATAGTATCAAGATAAAAAAAACAATCGAGAGAATAAAATTTGCTGATTAAAAAAAAATAACTTACTCTTATTGGTAAAACGCCCGTAATAATATCTATTATCTAATAAAAAAAAACCAACCAAGTAACTTTATACTATACATATAGGTACAATACTAAACATGATATATTGATTATACATGCAGCTATATGGCATAGAAGTACAACTGATTCGATTAAATTAAATTATACTTGAATATCACATTTAATAGGTACCTACCTACATAATTTACCGCAGTGAACGAATTGTGTAAAGTATACAATCGATGTAAGAGTGGAGTAGGTATTAAATAACGGTACCAAAAAATTGGTGGGACAAAATATGATTTATGACATATTTTCATACCATATCTGGTGTGTCTTTGGTGGATATTATTGTCGTACACTCACTCGAGCAAACCACTTCAAAAGCTCGATCGCGGTGTCCGGTAATACGAATATAATTTAAGATTATAAAATACCTATACAATTATTAATTTTATAGGCACTTATGAAAATAAATTATCCACGAGCAGATTTAAAATTCTGTTCTCCCACAAAATGCGTCATAAATCAACCTATGTGTGCACTATGCGCATACAAATCATTGTGTACGTGCGCCGCCGTTGCAGTGCTCAAATGATGACTTTAATTTTAATTAATATTACCATTGCGGCGGCCACGGCTGTGTACATAATATAATAGGTAGGTACACGTATTTATCTGCAGACTGGTGTCGACTAGTTTCGATTCGAACGCGTTTTTATACATAAATTATTGAGTTTCAGTAAGAGCAAAATATTAAAATAATTATCGTGCAGAGTAGGGTACTCGGGTTGTGGTATACGCTCGGTCAAAAACATTTACATTGAAAACTGTAGAAACCACACTAACGCTGATTTGAAATTCCTAGTGGTAACTTCGCTACATCGCATATATTATCCATCTTATATTTATGTATATATTATAATATATTATATTTAATTTTCATCATTCGTACCTACGAGAGATTCGTATTAAGCAACACTATACCTAATTGATATAAGGGCAATAATAGATTATTCGGATGAGCGTAAACGTCATCTATATTGTAATACGCGCTGTTGCGACAAACGCTGAAATTCCACGCCAATCCTCACTGTGTTAAAATACAGTTATTTATCTGTAAAAAAAAAAATTTCCAATCTTAAAATATCTATTATTTAAAATATTTAAAAATAATTGTTTAAATCCTAAAATGATACGACAGTTTATAAAACCTTGAATCTTCCGTTTAGGTGATCTTTCTTCTTCTTTAGCAGATTCATACATCGACACTACTTTTTCTCTTTTTTTTTATATAGGTGATTTTAGATTGGAAGTAACAGTTGGTTTTGTAGAGATTTATTTAATATTATCCTCATAAAATCACATAATCTGATGAAAACCCCAACAAAAAATGTTAAATTTGGTATGCGAGAAATCGTTTGTTTACCAGTATCGGTGGTTCATAATTATTTAAACTATAAACGGTGCCTCAGAACCGTCCTAACCTTATGAGGAAGACACGACACACTCTAATTTCTTTGAATATTATTTTAGGTACCTGCATTCAATTGTTTTTAACAATTAAAAAAAAATTCTTATTCAAAAATATATATAAAGTAATATGCACTTAGTGAGAATAATCTCTAACGCTCTTCTCAGTTTCAGGGTACCAAAAAATAACGTGCTACCCTTGGATTTATGTTTCAATTTTTACATACGCTTTTCAGTTCACCTGTTTGTTTTTTAGATTCTGAGCGAAGCGATAAAATGTTCAACTTTTATAGCTAAGGATTGAAAATTTAAAACAAAGTTCCACGTAAATAAGTAAATATATAAATTACTTTATTCACAATAATATCATCAAATATACTTAGTAATATCATAGGTTGACTGACCGTTTTCGCTCAGAATCATTTTTTTATACAATGATATTATATCATTGAATTCAAATTTAACACCACCCATTACAGTGACCCACTTGTAACCTACTGTACAGCAGAGCGACATCCAATTACCCACCTTTTTTTTTTTTTGTTCCATCTCTATTTTTACAACAAATATTAAATCGATTTAAGTGTGTAGCTGTCCGTTTTCACGCTGTAGCTACAATTATAATACTATAGTTATTACTGTGTGTTAATTCAGCGTAGGTATTATTATTATGGTATTTGGTTATAAAATTAGAGCTTACATGGATTTGAAACGAGCTGTAGTTTGATTAACATTTGTATACGAATAGGATATCATAATATATTATACAAAACCTGCGCGACGTCAAAACCTGAAAATGTGTAATGGAAACACGCTGGACGTGCGGTTCATTATGACCTATGTTCGATGACATCTGGCGAACAACAGTACACGTATAGTGTATACATGTATATTATAATATCTCCTATAACATTATAATATCATCGCCATAACACGAATGCCGCAAACTTCATAAAACAATTTTTGTACGCAGCCAGGACGTAGGATACAGCGTATATATTTCGGATATTATATTATTATTATTGTGTACACATTACACACTATATGAGCACGTGTATGGGAGCGTCACACAAATATATACATTTAAAAATATTAAACTACCGAAAAAAATCGTGATGCTATGTTGGCATATAAAGTATTAATAATATACCTAATATTTGATGTAAATCATAACCATTATATTAATATATACAATATAGGTAATAATAATATTTTATACATTTACATAATCGGTCGATGAGACTAAGAAAAAAAATTAGTGATCATAATATTATATATGTATGGGTAGGAGGTAAACGACGCGATGGTACAATATAATAAATGTTATACAACACCCCGCGGAAATATCTATATTATATTTTTAACGAATTGGGTGCGTGTTTTTTTTCTCATAATCAAATCGTTACAACTGGACGACTTGACGACCAGTCATGGCGATTGTGGCAACTAAGTGTTTTGATAATATATTATAATACGTTATGATATAGGTACGTACTATGTACGCATATAGGTATCTAATATGTTCTGCCATCATGACACATGGACGTATATAGGTAATATAGTGCCCATTACTAATTATCCAATCTGAAATAAAACAATTTACAGTTGTTTGTAACGCGTATAGGATGCATTATGTTTAAAGAACAAAAAACTTCACCGAGTAGATATTATACACACTGGAAACATATTGTAGTTGTATGTTATGAAATTATCATTTGGACGGGCGCGGTCAGAACGAATTATAGTCACCGAATTAAATATTTATGCACCTTTCGAAATATTATAATAATCGATCCTGCTGTTTTAATGTCATGCACCAAAAAAAAAAAAAATTTATCACATTTTTAGAGATAAAATTACTCCTCTACTAAGACTATCCCAGCGACCGATTTAACATATTGGTAACATAAAATGTTGACGGATATGTTCTGTGTCTGGACTCTGGAGTACACTTTATGGTGTAAAACGGTTGTCCGCAAGATACGAGGATGATTTCGCCGTGATTACGAATTTTATACATTGGTACCTACATTGTAACTATCATAGTTAGGTACTGCAAAAGATCGGTATTTTGAAAATAATAAGATAGACGACAGAGTAGTAAAGTTCTTGTCGGGCAGGAGGTCTCGACTGGACATTATGCGAACGTGGTGGATTCGATAAAAAAATGTATACAGACGGTGCTACAATACTACATAATGAGTAATAACTAATAACAAATGAATTATAATGCTGATAGATGATGATATATTGTACGATAGTGTATACCATACAGTAGGTTTATAATGGTCACAATTTCACTAAATAGTTGCAGCTAGATAACCTTGAATTTAATTCAGGGGGGGGGGGTCACGAAATTTGGACTTATTCAATTCGTATCTGTTTTATAATTATTCGCATTACACATTTTTTTATCGTATACAGATTTACAAGGTTCCATGCGTTTTTATATGAACTGTACTGATTCCTATCTCATTATGATATTATACATATTATATGATACTTTTCTCACTCTCAATTAGTATATAATATTGATATTATATACTGATAGTACCTATTATGCACTTAATGATTTAATAATACCCTAAAGAAGTCGGAGGTATACGTCATCGCTGGCGCCCGTGGGTCGTTGCGAAATCTACAATCACACGGGGATATTTTGCACACGAAACGAACCGGAAAGAACCTAAAAATATTTGCGGACGTTGATTAATCATACGGACATACATCGTCGTATACGTATTAGGTACGCATATAAATATGACGAGCTTCTCCAGATTGACCACCGCGCAAACGGAACATATATTATAATATAAAGTGATATATCATATTCTAAGCAACACGAAACACTCCGTATATTATAATAATATTACGATAATACTAAATAGCATATACATTTGTCGGACCTCTTGACGTCCGTTCTACCACTGGTTATCGTCGGTCCTGTGCGCGGGAACGCCGTGTCGACGCATATTAGTGGCGAAAAATACCAATTATTCAAAAGAAACGATCGATCAATGCCCCTGCAGAGTCGAACGGAGGAAAGTGAAAGACCTGCAGCTTATTATAACCTACCTGTATACAATAATGTGTCGAAAGCTATAATATAACCTTACCGTGCACACTCAGAGCTGCAATGAGTCGTTAAGCATATATAGGTACTATAATATAGGTACCTACACGTAATATATTTTGGCCGCGGTAGGTATGCCAAAAATTCGCCGGCACCCATTTCCGGTCGACTCGAGTCGCATTACGCATACGGGTTGAGTGTATAATGTATATTATAAAGCTATAAATATTATAATAGGTACAGTCTCCATTCGCGGCGAGAGTAAAAGTCCCGGCCGCCGACCACCGCGAAAACCAGGCGGTGATCCGACGCGCCTCCGCAGCGACCAGCGATCGTTATACTGTCTATTAACCTATAATAATATTGTTATTCGGAGGTACGTAATATGCGGGTGGGATGGTCGTCCGATTTGGGCGAGCGCATTACATTCGAAACGCGTTGCCGATATAAAAATATAAAATATAGACTAAACGGGTAGACATCAGATGGTTTCGGTATCTCTTAGACCGCTCCGGAGAGGACGACGATGTTATCTTCGTCGTCCGCATATGAGTAGGTAACCTGGTATATATTATTATGGTATACCTACCTATAATAATAGCTGTATATCGTGTACGCAATATACATTCATACTAATAATGATCGCTGCGGATCCGAGCGCGATGGCGGCGTAGTATTCCGCCGTGTACGTTCGATCTACATAATAATAATAATAATAATATATTAAATCACGTAAATCGGCCAGTGCAGCAGCGGTACCTATGTACAGGCCGCCCGGGCCATTGTGCTGCCAAACGACGAGGGCGGGCGCGCACTATTATATATAATATAATATATTATTATGTCCACGGCGAGAGTCGTCCCGCGGAGGAATAAATGATACGCGCGCGTTATATTATAACATAGGTATGGGTATAAAATATATAAATAGTTGCCGTACGATATTATTCTCCTAGTCCGGCGTATATATTATGATTATTATTATTATCTGGGTACGCTCGCGAGACTGGGTATATACCCGCCGACGACGTGAGCGCGAATAAAACGCGCATTAAACGAACACTCGCCGGCACCGTCGTCGTCGTCATCGCGTAATGCGTTATATTTTATTACACATTAAATCGTATATTATCGTCGATATTATTATAATAATATATATAAATGTAATAGATCGTATTGTTCGTACTGTACATGTATATAGGCGCGTACGACGACGACGGCGTTAACGATAATATATACACGCCGAGGCTGTGCGTTTCCCCGTCCGTATAGCTCCTGCGAAGCCTGCAAGCCGATTGTGAGCGACTCTGCCGATTGTCGACGTAAAGTATATTATGATTATTATTGTGCCGTCGACCTATATAACATCTATCTGTATGTAACTGTGTCCGCAAACTACATATAGTTCGACCGCGGACAGTTCGTAATTCAAATTCAGATAGGGTATACCTACAGTTATACATAATATTATAGTTATGGAAGTCGGGACCTTCTAATATAATACCTATCTACACTTTGTTGTACTATCATGTACAATGATAATATAATATAATAATTAATTGTTATTAGGTATTAAGCGAGACTATATAACATTAGGCGGCCAGAGACTTTAACGATCGCACATTTTACGCCTTATTACATAACCTATAACCATGAGACGCGACTTACTCCGAGACGACTGTATGATGATTATTATTGCATTAGCGTGCCTATATAAATAATAATAGATTTTATTGTTTCACTAACCCGTGTGTATACAACAATATTTTGTATAATGCACTTTTTCATCAGCTGCAGGCGTTATATTTATCTATGCTAAACACGATAGATACCCTTATACGACTATATAGTTGGTATACCTATCGATACCTATATTGGATCGGTAGGTAGTACCTATGATTGTTTGATTCAAATTAGGTTAACAATTATTTTTTTATTTAATCGTAAATGATAAATTCAAATTAAGAACGATTATGTTTTCTGACCGGTTTTATAATGTCACATTGCCGCCTATAAATTATCATGTTTTCATGATAGTAATATTATGTATTATACACGTTTAAGACAACTTTTTTAGGATATTTCAACTGTAACATATTAGTTTGTGAAATATCAGAATATTAATTATTAAGACACACATCATGGAAGCTGCATATTAAAGAAAATATATTATGTACATTTTAATATAGTAAGTATACCTATATATATATATGTCTAACTGCGCAAAGACACACGCGTATATATTATTGTATAATATTTTATGACGTAGATAAAATTGTTTTTCCAAAGAAACTCGTATCGGGTTGGTTGTCGGGCTGGATACCCATATTTTTTTTTCGAGGTCGGCTCCGACCACCATATAATCAATCTCTACGACTTCATCCACGAGGAACATCGAACGTATAGGTACACCGTGTCGATACGTATATCACACGTTACAAACACATAATAAGTAGGTACCTATAATATATATATAGCAAGACTGGCAATCATTTTTCATACATATCGGCTAAGGCGGCGCACGTTGCGTGTCGCGCCGCCGCAAACGCATTCGTCCTCGTCCGTTGCGCTTATAATATATTTTTCAATAATATATTATGTGTGCGTGTGAGCGCGTGCGCCGTAATCTGCTGCGTCGATCGTCGGCCGAGAGCTGAGTACGATACCGGTCGATTATACTGCTGCCGCCGCCGTCTTCTTCTTTTTGCGCGCCGACGACGAGCGAAAAATAATTGGTCGACCGCCGCCACCGCGCGATATCGCGAGTGATTTAAAACTGGCCCGGGGACAGTATATTATTATTATTATTATATAGGTGCCTTTTATATTATACTATATACTATATTATTACGTACAGTCATATTATATATAGTGGCCGAGCATTGTCTTTTGGACGAGCCGCGCGTATTATCATCGTTTTACATTATATTACTTATTATTATGGTGTGTGTATATATATATATTTATTATATATATGCTCCCACGACACGCGACAACGATAGCGGTGTATTGCGAGTGCAAAGGAGCCGAGAAAATATTTCTAGGAAATTTTTTTTACTACGTATCCCTGTCCCTTCTATATATAATATTATGTATTGGAGGTACTACCTATATATGTATTAGTCATTTTCGTGTTTATTTTAACAATATACAATTTTAATATTCTAAAATATGCTTTCAATACAATCTTACTATACATATTCTACGGTTGTTATGTAACGTTTTCAATCGCTGTCAATTTTTTTTAAGTTACAAAAATTTTTTTTATAAATACAATTTTTGCATGATACCTACGTGTAAGACGTAAATGTGTAACTGTATTATATACTATTGATTCAATATTCGAACGTACATATTTATTATGATGTTCCATTGACTAGCATCTATCAACAAATAATGGTTTCATGTTTGTCAGAAATTAATCTCGAGCCAGTTGATCAACTAAATGGTTATCCAAAGATGAAATATAGGTCAACCAGTAATGAAACAAAAAATTAAACGTATATGTATATGATATACACAAAATAAATAAAAGTCTCAGTGCGTAAACAGATTTTAAAAACTGTATACATTATTCTAAGGAATTCTGACCAGACTAGTTTACAATCTGCAAACGAAGATTGATCGACATTATTTATTATAATATAATTATTATCTATACAAAATTTTTAACTATCATTTTATTTTTCACTGAAATTAATATTTTATACTCGGAATATTTTCACCACCGTATATTATACACTTAACTAATAATTGGGCGTGGCGTTAGTTTGTGATTTTGTCCAGGGCACAACATAACAATAATATGGAAGTCAAAAGAAGTGCTACAATAACTTTATAATTTAACTCTATTGGCTCAAAGCTAACGATAAATAATTTCATCTTCCCGTTCTATTGTCTAGATATTTATTATACTGTTGTGGTGACAATGCTAAACGTTTTCTGTCGTTCTCGCGGTCACAGTGGTCGGACTCGGAAGCGTACAAAACGAGTCTCAACAGGGAGCCCCATTGTATGGTACCTATACAAGACATTCTACGTTATTAATAATCTCACTTCAGCTAATCTCGCCGTATGATGTATAATAATAAAGTACATACGGTGTAAATGTTGTATACGGACGTATATAATATATTGGTAATCCAGTATAGATTTAATATTTTCCTCTCTAATCGCGGACAAAATCAACATTCTCCGTGTAAATCGGCACTGCCAGCTAGTCGTCTCACAATCCGTATGGGTACCATTGGTCGTAATACTCTCGGCCGATGTTTAGAACGACTGCAAACGTGTGTCGTATAGACTGTTTTATTTTTTTCTCTTCAAAACGTAGTCGTCCGATCAAAGTCTTGCTGCAGTTACGGATCAATGATATATTGCCGGCACGTTAATATACACGATATCGGCAGGGTGACGAGTTTTTTTCTATCGCCTTACACACTTATCTCGCGACACGCGTACAATAAATGCAATATGCGCACCTATACATAGGAACACGCGAATCTGGCGCATATATAATAGTCGTGAGTGATACGACGGGGGCACCACACCCGCAGTTGACGCGGTCGCAGCCAGACGACCTGTTGCAGTGTCGGCGGTCCGAAAATCAAGATAACTTTTTATTTTTCCGTCGCGGACTTTCTTTTCTGTTGTTTTTCGTCTCTCCGCGGCGATTGCTCGTCCTTTTCCCTCGGCTATCGATCCGGTCACGACCCGGCGGTAGGTATACACCTATGTATATAATATCGTAAGGCCGCCGTGCGGAAATGCAAATTCCCGTGCGTACGGCTATAATAATCGACCGGTGACGACGACGGCGGCGGCGGCATTCCGATCACGCGAAAACCGTGTTTGATTTAAACGCGCGTACGGACGTTATTATAGACGTTTTATCGACACGTCTCGCCGCCGCCGCGCAGTTGCAAAGTCATTTGAATTAAGCCAAAAGCGACATTTTTGGCCGGCTTCCAAGTCACGCGCACGAGCGCCGCCAAAGACGAGTAGCGGCGACGGCGGTGGTAGCTATGTAGGTATACCTAGGTATAGGTACCCATATTGTGTATATTCGATTTTATACGTAAACACACCGCTGCAGTCTCATAGTATACCGAGACGTGGCAAACCGCGAGCAGCGCCACGCGCACTATCGTTTCGTCTCTCTCACTAATTGCGGGTCCGAGTCTATTATGTGCGCTGGCACAAAGTCATGCAGATTAACGACGACCAACACACACACACACACACGTGAAGCGTTTCGGTATTTTTACGTGTTGGTTGCGGGTTTATAATATACTGACGCCGCACATAATAATAACAGTCGCCTCCCAAAGAGTTTTTCCGTTTGGCGCGTGGTCGCTTATACATTATAATTGTACATGGAAACGACCGGTGGAAAAAAATATTATAATATATCGTTCTGTGCGCGGTGTTTGCGTATGTGTGCGTGCGTACCTTACACGCAGTAATTGTGTTAGCCTCCGCCGAAACAATGCCCGGCGCTCGTAATACACGACATAATAAGATGCAACGATCTGTGTGTACGGCGCGCGTAGATCTCTTTTTGTTTTACCCATTGTATACATAACAATAATATGTAGCGGCGGCGGTGGCGATTACCACCGAGCGGTTTTGTGACAGTGACGGTGCAATGTAAACAAAACGCCTCTATGGTGGACGTTATTTTTTAATGCGTACGCACGCAGCGACGGCGACTCGTCGGCGACAGACTTAAGACGCGACCGGTAGCTTATGGGCGAGTGCTGTATAGTAGCACCGGCAGCGGCGACGTGCTTATGTGCGCAATTAACCGCGACTATACTTCTGCAGGCGCCAAGACGCGAGTTCACCGACCTGACGCGTATTTTATTTTATTTTTTTTGTTTTGTTTCTCAAAAAATATAATAGACGGACGAGTTTAAAAACCTAATTTGTCATCTCTGCGGCCGAAATTCCGCGCGGGAGACTGAGGAATGCCACATTCTCGTCAGTAGTTGCGTAGACACTCGACCGTATGATAATTATATATTACAGGTGGCTGCAGGTTCCGAACTATATTTGAATATACGGTGCGAAAGTACGCCAGACGGATAACAAAACGATATGTGTTTATTAACTTTAGTTCACACGATAGGTACCTAATAATGTGCATATACACTATATAATATATGGGTCGTGTACAGAACGTGTACGGAATATTCGGACCGACTGATTATTTTGTATATTATTAGATATCTCTCTGGCAGTGGCGTACCGAGATTCGGTTGAAAAAACCCAACTGCCGCACGATGACGGACTTTCGAAAACGTGGTCATCGTCGGCGGACGAAAAAAAACGGGAGACGCGAGTAGAGTACGATGGTTTTTACAGATATACAATAGCCGGGTCCCATATATATATATAGATATATTAATATATTATATTAATGCGCTTGTGACCAGTTCTCGTATAATATAATAATGGACGTGGTTTCGGGACGAATACGTTCCAAAAAACGATTAACTGCGTGCACGCAGAATGTCAAAATGATTCGCGAATCGGTGCACGTACCCATATGTATATGATATGCGGTGGTCGCGCACGCTGAGGGGTGGGTGGGTGACGACGCGACCTGCAGCAAAAGTAATAAGAGAATATAATAATAATAATAACAACGTAGTGCGCCGCGATACCTATACATAATAATATAATATATTTGTAAATAATATTATTGTATGTGTATATGCCCTGTGAGAGTGGGAAAAAAAAATACAAATAATAATAATAATAATAATGATACATAAAAAAAACAGGCCTAGGTACTATATATTATGTGCAGTCGTATTATTCATTATTACATATATATAATATATATAATAATATATGTTTTTGTGTGAGTGTGCAGTATAAAATATACGCTCGGCGCGCGTTGCTAAATGTGGAACTCGAATTGTGTAAGGAATTTGTTGTTGTCGTGTATTATATTATATACGTGAGTACGTACACACACATTCATATATATATATACACATCAGCTCGGTAAGTACGCTCGGCGGCGGCGGCGGCGTATTATGTACATACGACCCCATCATCGAACTGGTTGGCGAAACGATGCCCAAATCCGTACACACGAAATGAAAGTAGCCGCTCGCGAGCCGCCGATTGATGACAGACCTGAGTGCGTAACAATCTATCCGATGACGGTCGTTCGAGGTACAAATGTATGAATTATATATATGTATACGTCCAAGAGCCGTTCGAGCGTGTAGATTTTCTTTTTATTTCTCTTTCTTTTTCACTTTTTTTCACCACGAACCGCTCGCGGAAGTGTTCAAATGAAGCCACCGCACGCTGTATAATAGGTCCGAAAAAATATATTTTTAGAGTACCCAATGCCTGTGTAAAACCGTCCAATCTTCGGGAATCGTGATACACCCCCCCCCCCTCCCCACGCACGTATGTAAGTAGATAAATAATATTGACATGTCGTCAGAAAACGATAATATAATAATTTATACGCATGTACGTACTATGGTATTATAAATATTATAATATCGTACCAGAGACTATACTTTCGTGGTGGTGGTGGTGTTGTTTGTACCATACACCAATGCGGTTTTGATGTGTATTTTCACACGAGACGACCAATTATTTCAGAAAATTACAAGTAAGGATTGCCTCGTTGACCTCACCACCAAAACAGCCATACACGACATCTCATCGTCCTCTGCAAGCGTCATGCCGGCCCGACGAGTTCCGACCGGCCTCAGTTATATATGCATGCAATATAATAGTATATAATAATAATATATAATGTGCTGTCACATCGAAATTATTATACTATGGGAATAGTCGCCGGACATCCGAATCCGGATTATAATATGATTAAATGACACATACAATCGAATATTGTTTTTCGCCAATGAATCTTCAAATAATATTATAACCGGTTCTTTTATTGCGACGACTTACAGATTTGATGATTATCGTGTATAATATTCACAATGTCCACATATAGATTACTCGAATATAAATCGATCGTTTGAATCGGTTCAATCCCAAATAGACACACAACCCCTGTGATCCACAGGAACCGATCGTGCCGAAAATAATCCCCCCTCCCCCATATTTCTATGTGTTCTCGTTTGACGACCGCAATTATAAACGACAGCAATAACAATAATAATAAATATTAATGGTAATATCATTATAATAATTGGCGCGGTGGAATCACGATATCCCTCGACCATTAAATCGCGCATTTCTCCACATCGCACTGTCCCGTTGCACACACAACATAGATACGACGGTAAAATATTATAATAACATATGCAACGACCGACTCAGTGTCGGAACACGGATTATCCTCGTATCCGTATTCGTAATCGGAACGTTTATCACCGTAGGAATGCGCAGGATGTATAGTGGAGGGTGGTCGGAGGGGGCGACACAACCGGAAGCGGGCACCACCGCCGTCGTAATTGACCGCAAGTCCTAATGGATTCCATCGTTGTCGTGATTAACCGACGTCCACGTTCATTAGGTTATCAGATCGAATTCATTAGACAGAATTATTATATGTTTTATTGGGAACCCCATCGGATTTATCATCGTGCGATGCACCAGCGATTGCCGTTCCAATCGGCATTGAAGGCTTAACAATAATATATATTACATTGTGTATCATACATAGAGATACCTAGGTACGTATAGGTATTGTTATTGTTTGTTTTTTATCGGTCTGTTTAGGATTATAATATATTTCTCGTAAAACCGGAGCGCCATAATATCTTTCATATGTTATTTATTGCGGGTGCATCAGGTTAATCTGTTCCGCCGTTCTTGTTGTTCCTCCATTTTACTCGGAACATAAGTTTTTCGTTATGATAAATTGCTCCCAGAATTCGGTCTACTTGACCGATTCATTATACCAAAGCAAATGTCATGGTTATGTTGACTTGGCTTATTTTTGATGGAGGACGGAGAAAAGGTTTCTTCTCCGTTTGACTCTCAGCTATGGCTATAAATCAAAAAAACATACTTAATTTAATAATTTGTAATATAATTGTCTATGGTCAACAACCACCGTCGTGCCGTACTCCATCATACAAGTACAATAAAAAAATGGTGTCGCAAAGATTTTAAAAAATCCTTTTTTCGGAAATGCGACGATACTCTGTAGACGTCAATCGCATCGCTTAACGATTGAACCAAAATACACGACCTAAGTGTGCACTCGTCGGCTTTATAAAAGTGTAACATCAATGTAGAAAATATAATATAAAAACGACAAGTTATTCGACACATGCACGCGGATCGTAACATAATTAAAAACGGTGTTTGACGAAGAACACAATATTGCAGTGACAGTAAATTCTGACGATAATATTATTGTGACGCGATGAACGTCGGTTTTACTCCTTGTGTGTGCCAGAGCGGCAAGCCAATGTACACTGTTAATATTAATGTAGGTATAAACATCAAACTGGTCAATATTCACTAGATTTTAATAAATGAATCGTGCAACAGATGTTCACTTTGATTTTACCACCAGTTATTGAAATACTGAAAATTCTTCTCGAAAACAATGAACTGTATTATATCAAATTGGGAAAAAGTAACGCACTATAATAATAAACTGCAAGTCAAGTTCTAAGTACTTATGTTATTTTACCGCAAAGCAACTAACTGTTAAAAACTTAAAATGTCACTTAATATTATTTTGGTGAACACAAAATAAATGTTTACTAACGATATTAGTTTTTTTTTTCTTTGTTAAGTATATGAAACGAATAAATTAACAGTTTTTAATTAAAGAAAAAAAAACTGGATACTCTGAAATATAAACATTTACCACGACGTATTTATATTGTAATGTTATGTATATTATTTAAAAAATCTTACATTCAACATTGTAGGAACGAAAGCATATTAAACTTGTCGTGTATATATTATAAGTTATAGTTATTACGATAAGTCTTCCAATAAAAGTATCTTAAACGTACGTCAACACGTTTTTTTTATGTAGTTTTAACTACCATTAATATACATTTTAAAACCCGATTATGTTATCTTAAGATTTCATTTAAACCACCGCATATAAAGTCTTAATTATACATTTAAACGACTTGTTTAAAGTTGAACACTGATAATCAGTTTAGAAACCAATCATTTACATTTACAAACGAATGCTATGCGAACAATATTTTCCATGTACCTGCAACGTAAAACTAGGTCGATAAGTAAATAATGTTTATTTCACGATTTACATAGTAATCAATTGATTAATGTCTAGGACGATGAACACGGTATTATTAAAATGCGTTGGTATATAATATACTTTGATTCTTTGATCGTTTGCCTATAACGTATATTATGTTATTAGAGTATAAAACGACATATTTGTGTGACAATTTAAAGTAAAAAAATATTATTTTAAACAATAGTTTTCCTTTTAATCGCACTATTTTTACCGTTTAACATACTACCGTATTCTGTCTATACACGCGACTTATAAGTGCAAACAAATATAATTTAAATTTAAAATATATGGAGCAACACATATTTTCCAAACTTTTTCATTTTTTTCTATATAGTATAAATAAGTACTTACTTAATCATAATCCCACTACAATATGGATGTTAATCAGTCAACAACATCTAGATATACCCTTTAAATGCCCTAATATGCATAAAATGTAATAATATTGTAACTCGATTCAAATTGCAAAGTACATTTTTACAAGGTGGTCAGGGCAGGTATCTTCCACAGATTTTTTAAAGTAAGGTGTTTCAATATTTAAATACGACTTTAGAGAGGGACTGTCCCTCTATTATGGAGTCATACGGTCACATTAATAAATTATAAAATGCGTTAACTTTTAAATATTTGTATAAACAAAATATATTAGGTGCAGTATAATAATAATGAAAATTATCATAAAATATATTTTTGGATATACAGCCATATGTGTGTATGTTGGGTGGGGGGTGTTTCAACACCCAAAAAACCCTACCTTGACTATACATGACTGAATCGGAGCTGGTTTCTTGCTCGCTAAACAATAATAGTGAAAATTAAATCACAATCAATGGGAGCCTATTGAAATTATTATTGTTCTTACAATAAATCTTGATCACGAGCTTCAAAGTCGGTCGGGTGGAGGCTGCAATAATATGAAACGCACCTTGTGTTGATCAGACGAACAAAACCGAAGTCGATTCGCGTGCGGAAAACAATCGCGTATTCGTACAACGACATCGTCAGATCGACCGCGATTATGTATACAATTACAATATATTATTATTTATGTTTTGTGCCACATATATCGTTACAGTCATAATATATAAAATACGCAGATGCGCTACCTCTGCACACGAGAGCGCACTCTCGAGTTTCGACCGTGGGAAGCGCCCCTGATTGTGCAAACGCGGTCGCAGTAGTGAAGCACGCAAACGCGGTAACTTCGGTCTAACGGCGAGCACATGATGGTATACATACGTAGGTATATTGTATGCAGATAATAGTATAATATTTATTATTATTATTATTATTATTATAACGTCTGATATAATATAATAAGTCATACCCGAGCGAAAAAAATTGCACGCCCGCACAGCTACCGCGCACCTGTAGCCAACGGGAGCCCCGCGCACGACTTAACCCGGTCTTTTTGTGACGAGCCGGACCACCCGGAAATGATAATTTTATACGTCATGTTTACAAAAAATATTATGTATTAATATTATTTTATTTCATTTTATTCGCCTTCCACTATATTCATGGTATTAACTTATATGGCATTAAATCTATACGCGGTAAATTAACAAGTCATTTAGCAATAATTTGTGATTTGTTTGTATCAAAACTGTCGCTGTCTAGTTCCGTAGCTGTGGATAAAATGTATTTCCATTATCGGCAAAAGTCCGAAATAAGCTACATATTGGGTTCATAATATGTTCACAGTAACAGTCAAAATCATATGACATAGGTCCATGTCGACTTGGTCATGTTTAAATGTGCTCTGAACTAATTCCTTTTAATCTCATCCAGTCTATATAAGTGTATCGCCTTTCGTATAGACATAGGTACTTGTATATCAATAATATATGAACGCTTAGCGTCCTTGAGAGATTCTCGCGACTGAGCTATACCTAGGTATATTATACGACAATGTGTTCTCTTCGTTCGTACATTATATTATACACATGCATTTTGATTATTAATATTAATAATAATATCGTCTTTATTACACCGTTTTTATTTTCGATGTTATGTACTCTCTGTTCAAAGAACCGACGCGATAATTCATCAAACGCCGCCTACCTATTTATGTGTGGGGGGAGGGGCGAGAAGGGTACCAATATCATTACAGAGCGCGAGAGCGGTGAGAAAACAAATATGCGGCGTGATTATGGTTCGCACGCGAGATACATTAATAGTTTAATGACGAGAAAATTGCACGTTATGAGGTACAATAATATTAATCATATAATATAACGCATACATTGTGCGTACCCTCAAAACCGTTCGAATTGCCACCAAGTTGCAGGCTATCGCCCGTCTTTCAGCTCGGCTAACCTGTCATTAAAATAAGAAATTATTATTATTTCTGCGGGCCGGCGCCGCGGTGAAAATTTGCAGGACCAGTTTTTCAGCGGGATGGATCTCGCTAGGCAGTGTTCTCCGACCAGCTGTTTTTCGCGGCCGCGGGCCATACATTACGAAATTATAATATGTAACTAGTTAGGAAATGACAGTGATATAATATGATATTATATTATATTATGGGAATATAGTAAAATACATATACAAAAACTAAAACATCTTTTGAATGCCAAATCAAACACATCATCGTCCCCGTATAAAAGAGATCCTCTTGTTATATTATTCAAGCACTCTACTATATAATCCCATAGAGTCATTTCCCCAAAATGATTCCTGTATGTACCGAGCAGTAATTGTTCATACTCTTTATCCATGTATTGAGCACATGGTGGATGCAGCTTGAGATTTTCATCAAGAACATTATAATACTGTTCAACTGTTCCAACGTCTGTACATTCTAACATTTCGTTGACTAAGAACTTCATTGTATCTGCGTTGAAATAAGATGTGTCTGTTATGTACATTATACAATCAGTCTTACGTTTTTTGGCCCTCGGTTGGCAGCTAATTCAGCCAGATTACTACTGAAAGGAACTGCGATATTAGAGTGCGCATCTTCTGCTATATTATTTTTATTTATGCACTCGCAATATGTGAACACATGCTGGGCAGGACTCAATCCATCTAATGATAGAATATATTTTTTTACCGTGCTATCTTTCAAAATGTTCATGGTGCCTAATTTGAAAAATAATATTAGTTATTTAAGCATGGTTAGTAATACGATGTTTTCGTTCAAGTATTCAATTACCTAGTAAAAATTTCTAGATGCAATATATTAGTTTCAAGCTCGTATAATTCAAAATATTAGGAAAAGTTGAAGTGGATCTGAACAAAACATAAAAATTTAGAATTATACTAATTACAGAAACCATCAATCATGGCAAAAATATATAGAAATGCAATCAACACTACTACATAGTACCACGATTTAAATTATGTCTTAAATCGTGCATACTGCATAGTAAATATTACACTGATTAACATGATTATTCTGTGATACATACCATTTTAGTATACGAAATAATTCTATACTAAATCTTAATTCCGCGAAAAACTGTGTTGGAGTGTCTAGCAAGTCAGTCATCTCAAGTCAAAATCGATTAGCTTCCAATTAGCCACCTAGTTAGGCAATCCGACTTCGTCGGACCGCGGAAAATGTGCTACAGCTTATCAGGTAGGCAATCCACCTGCGGTGGATTGCAGACCCGACTTCAAGCGGCTATAAGTGAAAACCCTATCACACAACTTACGAAATAATTTAGGAAAAATACAAACTATATACAACATACAAACAATTATAATATGTATTTATTGTTTGATATATAACAATGAACATTTTGAGAAATTTGCAATTATAATTCCTAAAAAAAATAAAATATAGATACATAATATTATATTCACCATTAAAATACATATAAACATGTACCTGAAGTGTATATATATTTATATACAAAAAAAAAATGTAAAAACCTCCATATTTAAGTGTTAAGCAAGTCGGTCATCACCGTCTAAGACGAAACCAAAATGAGCAATCCGTCTACGGCGGATAAAATGATAAGTATGTGCCGTCGCATGTCCAGTGCTTTTTCTTATGTAAAAAGTGTAAAGTCAAAAACCGTGTTGGAGTGTCTAGAAAGTCAGTCATCTCAAGTCAAAATCTATTAACTTTCAAGTTAGCCACCTAGGTAGGCTATCCGACTTCGTTAGGTTGGGACTTCGTCGGATAGCGAACAATGTACTGCAGCAATCAGTCTAGTATGTCTAGCTGCTATAAGTGAAGAGAAAAGTTTTTTTTCCAAAAACCCAATTACACAACATTCGAAATAATTTACGAAAAATAAAAAAAAATATGTATTTATTGTATGATATAATAACAATGACAATTTAAAGAAAATAATATGTGTTTAATTCCTAATAATTTAAATAACATATAGGTACATAATATAATATAATATACAGTCATATATTGTAATATTAACGTATATCATTTTATTATTTATGAAATTCAACGTGAAAAAAAATGCAAAAAAAGTAGTGATAAGGGGAGGGAGGGGCCGTGTTGTAGAATGCGGCTCAGCCGGTAGCCGCCCGAAAAGCGCTACGACGGACTCGAACTCAGATCTACCTAACTCCTACGTTTGGGGAACCTACGCCTAACCTATCGAGCCACAGTTTGTGATGCCAATCGTGTATAAAACTTCAACAATTAAGCTGTGTGTCTACGGAGCGACGTAAACCAATATATTCGATATTATACATCGATGTAATTCTATGTATCTACACACTGTTTAAACTTTAATTGTCTTCTATTCACTTATCTGACCGTTATTATTATTATTACATTATTATGTATGCTTGAATAATACATTTACGTTAAGCAATATACCAGCTACGTTATTAAGGATCAAACAATATGTCTACAATCACATAATGCAATATATATCAACTGTGCACTTGTGCGTTGGAGTTGGGGTTAAATATAATATTATATACCTTCATAGTAATTAATGTATGTGTGCTTGTATAAACTATAAATAATATTGCTAATTGTTCATTCGATCACCCGTGTTTGTGTTGTATTGCAGTAATATCCGTAACGCAATGATTATTGAACGATTAAATGTCGGTAGTTAAATAAAAAGGTGGCGCCAAAAATGTACCTTCATATTTTGCCATCTCTCCACCGGGCGACGAGTAACGCACCGCCACTGCATTTAAATAATTGTAAAGCTGATTCTCATATTGTCGAATAAGGACTCTTAACGGTTGGTGGTTAATTTAAACGAAAAAAAGATGAATTTTCGAATCGTTAACCTGCTATCTGTGTTATAAAAACTATTCATTGGCAAAGTGATGATACATCTATTAAAAATAACAACAACGCTTAAATTGTAACAGGAACTAAGTCCGTTGTACTCAATAACCAAATCAAAACAACATTTTATGATATAGGGACTGAGGACATAATAACATTTTAAATTTAACATGAAAGGGATACATATAATATTGTACATAAACATCATACGTGTGTATAATCAATTACAAACTTACGAGATAAAATAACATGTACCACCGGGTGCACCACAATTACGTCTTTGAGTTGTTGATTCACCGAGTCGTAGCCACCAATTGTACCATTAAAGTAATGGTCAGAACGCAAGTACTGGTCGTCTCATAATAAGCCGATTCCAATGTGCACAAAAGAAATACCAAAAGCTTACGCCGTTGACAGCAACTTTGGAGATGGATACAAATAGCGTACATCAATCAGCTGGAATATTGTGTAAAATGTTCCTAACGTAGTTGAAATTTGGGAAAATCCTGGTCTTGGATATCCATAACAGTATTCTGCAGGTGTCTCTTCTGGTGGACCATACCTCACGATAATAATTGTTGTTGAATGTATTAAAATGACCGGAGTTCCCTTCACAATTCTAACTCGATATCTGCAGTTGTATTTCCGTTGCCACCGACATTAAAACCATAATTAAATGCTTTTAATCATCGTTTACTATTGGTATTTTTTGCATTGTTTTTCATACAAGTACAATTCCTATAACTGTTAACGCTATATGTTTGTGGATCTCAATATACTTGTATTGAGAATCATGAAATTCATTGTTAAAAAGACTGATAAAAATATATAAATTAGTATGTTATATCTAGATGGGTATACCTACTAGCTTGTAATATTATGAACGATGATATATTTATGTAAGGGACTTGGTAATATTATACAGATCCTCGTATTTGCACAACAAAACAAATCTGATTTAATGTATTTATAATACGCAGCTAAACACGCGTTTTACATAATATTACATACATGCATGGAGTTGTGTACGTGTATAATTATTGTTGGCCATTACCATACACTTGCATCGTATATTATTGAAACGTTGACCTAAAACCTCGTTCATTTTTTTACTGTTTTAATATCAAAATTTAAAACACATCATCGTGCATGGTATATCACGTCGACCGGTGTTGCGCTGTAACTATAATAAAGGTTGTCGCGACATTATATTAATTTATTTCCATGGGTATCTTTCATGCGGACGACGACGACGTCGTTCGTTTTATCTGACACGATTGATCGCGTCGCGTATATAGTTAAGACCGTCCAACTATACGCTATAGGTCGGGCAAATTACTCGCGTCTATATCATTATGTATTATAAATCATTCGTCCTCGGTACGATACCCGATAAAATCGATGACATAAATAAAATAATAATAGGTAAATACAATATTATAATATTAAATATACAACACTATAGAGAATATTATAATAATAGTGTCGTAAATTGTCCACCGTACTATTATAACACACTGTATTACGACCGATCTGGAAATGAACCGAAAAGTTTAGAAAATCATGACTCGTGAGTAAAGACGGGATTTATATGGTTTTACATATTATCGTTACCGAGAGCAACAACATATGGAAAATTCGTCCGATTCTGAGTTCGTAGGAAATTAATTTTTTTGCATAATTGAGAATATTTCATGGATTAGGGATAATTTAGCTTGTTTAGAATATTTTATAGATTGTGAGAGGAAAATAATAATTTATTATTAATTTTAATATTACGGTAACCGCAATAATTTTTTGTG
Organism: Sitobion miscanthi; assembly: GCA_008086715.1. Lineage (NCBI taxonomy): Eukaryota > Metazoa > Arthropoda > Insecta > Hemiptera > Aphididae > Sitobion > Sitobion miscanthi. The sequence continues at coordinate 9,690,550 of CM017799.1, read as the reverse complement.
AACATCTACAATTTAATTTTGTGTATCATATTGATATGACCTTTTATAAGTTAACGTGTCGGTCATTAAACATAGTGGCTAACTTGCAATGCTGGCAGTTGTTTTCATATACTGATAAATCTAATACTTTGAACTTTTGAAGTACATATTTTATACTTATACGTTTTTGTCTTTTATAGATCTCTTATTGTCATACAATTGGAATTGTTATGATGTGCAATATTAAGTCATTGTGAGTAAAATCTAAACTAAAACTCAACAGCATAATATTTTTTTTCATACATTGTAAAATCCAATGTATTTAAAAAAAAAAGAAGAAAACAATAATCAAAAATTTCAAAAAAATTACAAAAATTATAATATCTAAGTTAGATGTATGTAACATGACATTGTTATCTATATAATTTTGAATAATATTTTACTATATAATTAAAATGCAAACTGCGAGGCCCTTAAAGGCTTTAGGCAAATTCCAGTGCTGTCATAGGTGTGCGTACAGGACTTTAATTCATTCCGGGCAGTGCTTGGAAAGTTCCTTTAAAAAAGTAATTCACGTTCACGTTCATCTTCTTATAAAAAGGAACTAAACCGTTTCTTGTTCCAGGCTTAAAGAAAGGAACTAGTTCCTTTCCTCGTCCATATATTTATATTTATATATATTTTTTTTTATATATATTTGCTTCTTTCACAGAAGTTATTAAAAATATATTTCAAAACCTTCTTGTTTGTTTGATTATCTTTATTGGACCAAAAAAGAAACAAATTTATAGTGATTAAATATATTCGTATAATATATATTATAAAAATATAATATAGAAGTTCAACTCGTTCGACACGCCATCATTTTATATATTAATATGCTGCGTTCCCTTAACAACGGCCCTTCAGGCATCCACGATGTGTCCGAGGATTCGAAAGAATTGTGTACTCGCCCCTTCTTGGTGTTCCACCCCCCAAAAAAAATAAAACCCCGTCGACGGTCGTGAATATTATCGCTAGAACATTACCTAGGTATACGGCGTTCAGTACGTTCGTACGACGTAGGTACCAATTTATAGAAATAGAGGTAGGAAATACACGTATACCTATACAATATATAACTCGCGTGTGATTATCTATTCTGCGCGTATCGTCACAAACTGCACACACAAACGTATACTGCACACGCAGCGAGCGTACGTGACGATTTTTTTCTCATTTCGTCCACCCCGTCCGGGTAGATCGTCTTTTTTTTCTAATTTCTTTCTCTCCGTGTGCCGTTTTCAGCCATTGTCTCCAGCTCCTAATAGCCGTGGCGTGCGACTATGATGTGTGCGCTCGCCGCCGCTTCCCACGGGGTTAATTGAAATTGAAGACGACCTCGGGCCGCCGCACACATCTACGTATAGGTACATTGTATAATAGGTACGTAACGATAATATTATGTGTGGCACACACACGCAGACGGATCGAAAAGCGAATAGGAATATAATAAAAGAAAAAAAAAAACAATAGGTCTCGATGATAGTGTCTCCACGTGGAGGCCTAAACGCGGCAATTATAATATAATATATTATTATTATTATTGTTTTTGTTGTTGTTGTTCTACCGAAGCGACGTGTATAGTAATAATAATATATATGTGATATACGCGCGTGCGTCTAAATATCGCGGAGGGGGTGTGCTCGTACGATTGTTCCGCGTTGCAGAGGATAATAATATAATGTTATAAAAGTAAGTGTAATATATTATAATACGCATAATATGCCAATAATATGGGTACGCAAACACGACGTCCGTCCATAGAGCCGACGCAAAGTCCGAACGGTCTCCGGCAGTATCGTCAGCGGCGCGTGGAGAGTGCACTTTAATAATAATACGCGCACGTAGGCACGCCTCGAGGCCGACTGTATATCATATAATCCTCCTTATCTCCATCGGACGTCCGTATCTCGCCGCTTTTATTTCGCCGATAACGCGCATTTTAATATTATAGGTACCTACATATAGTATCGTACGATAGTGTATACGGTATTATATATTATATAGTAGGAATATACAAATGATAATATTCACACGCGAACAAATCTGTACACCGCACGCGTGTGGGTACGCGTTAAACCTCCGTACACAATATCACATTATTATACGGTCGTTTTCGTATCGTGCATATTGTTATTCGCTATAAGATATCGAACGAGGTTATACCTAACGCGCGTTCTTCGCGGTATCGCGCGGTACACATAGTATACCGCCGTATAACAATAATTACCGAGAGTGTGGTATAAACACTACTCGTGCAATATATCTCCAGCGATAAAAACTGCCGTTCGTCGGAGGTTTTCTTCATTTTTTTACTACGTTTTTAACACATGAAATATGTTTTTGGCGCGATCTGTTTTTCCGACCGATTTTTGCGGGCCTATTTTTTGTAGCCTCAAAGCGAGTGCCGTGTGGTTATGACAATAATATCTATTGTCGTATAATCATGTTTTAAAATAGTAAGGAAATAGTCTTCGTCGAATTTAAATCCAAGACACCGAAATCTACAATATCGATGCTGAATATTTCTAATTACGTAGAAAAATGCAATGCAATAGATCACGTGGTATTTATATTGTATATACGCGTTACGTGCGCGCAGACGATTTGGGAGTTCCCATCTCGTTGTGAGGTATAACGCGCGCGTACTTGGACGAGTGTTCTCGAGTTATCGAAGGATTGTGTGTTCGTGTACGTTTCTTACGCGATTCGAGTGGTGACTGAGGAGGAAAATAAGAAGAGAAAGAAAGATCGCGCGCGTCCGTCGTGTGCATAGTGGTCGTCGCCATCGCCACGGTGTGTGGTCCTCGGAGAACACCCCCCGAAGAGATCAGCTCGTGGTATAATTATGACGATCGTTATTAATATTGTTATTATTGAAGAACGATTAAGACTAAGCTACTGGGCAAAAGCGTCTAAATCATTTTAAATATACCTACCTACCTATACAAATAAAATATATGAATCATAATCCAAAACCGAGCGGTGGTTTTTTATTCTCGTTTTATAACGATGATGTAAATAATCACGCGTGGAATTTTTCGAATTTTGACAGGAATACTTATTTTATGATATATACCTGACAAGTTTGACCCGTCGCATATGTATAGGTACTACTAAATATCTCGGCCAGACTTAAACGATGTAGTTTAAAATTAAAGTTGTCGAAATGCAGATTTGGGTATGCGGGGTTTAACATTTTAGGAAATATAATTGATAGCAAATAGATATATTCATCCTACAGACGAAGTGCTTTATTATTTTATCGCAATACAAACCTAACAATTCTATGGGTTGAATTATACTGAAAGAAATTTCACTTCATCCACGCGTATTTCAGAATTCAAGTTTTTTTTTTTCTAATGAATCGACATTATTGGTCCATAGTTTCACTTTGTATACTCTTTGAGGCATGAATAAAAATATGTGTCGAACGTATAAACGTCGAGATAACGTTCCGCGGTAAATACATTCATATGTAGCCAACATTTGATTTGAGGGGGCTGGTTATTACCTCGGTGTGTTATTAATATTACTGTCATATTATTACACCCGTGTAGATACGCATGCCGCGATTAGCAGCCTGCAGTTGTGAACTCGCGTCGGATGAATTACTACGGTTTATAATATATTTTGTATGTTTAACACTTCTCGGGTAGGTATAGCTATATACGCCGCCGCCGCCGTTATCTCACGTACATCGAAAATGCGAAATCAATCCCGGAACGACCGGGTAGGCCGTGGTAGGCGCGAGTGTGGCATAATACGCGCGTTGTCCGCCCCAACACGCCTGCGATTTATATTATTATAATAATATTATATAGGCGTGCTGTCTCGTTATAGGGCGTAGTCCGCACGGGCCGGCGATGACGATAGCAAAACGAAGTAAATGCAATTTAAAACCAGACTGCAGTGTAGCGTTTTATCACGTGTCGCGCGTGGGCATTTCGTTGTAGTTGCTGCTCCGGTGCAGCGAATGTGTCCAACGGCGGCGTGTGCGCATTGTAATGCGATTTGGCGAACGGACGATACGGAAATCGGAAAGATAAAAATAATGTAAAAGTCTGTTGGCGATAAACGCACGCAAATAAAACCGAAACAAGGCGCACGCGCGCGCCCCGACAAATGTATATCGTCGTCACGTCCGCATAATGCTGGACGGACTCGCGGTCTTTTTACGATGCCACGGAGACGACGCTTCTCGAAAAAAAAATTGTTCCAGTTCCGTGTCTTTCGATAAATCCACGACATTTAACCCGTCTCTGGATTGAAATAGGTTTCAATGGTAACGTAGTTAATCATCGGTTGTATTGATAATCGGTAGCTATACGGGTAACGATTATCCACTCGTTTCCTTACCGTTCGCTGGAAAATGTCGATGCATCCCTCTGGTTCGATTATTATTTTTGTGAATTTCTGCAATTGAAAATTATCGAAAATAATTCAATTGCAAATTAACAGTAAATCGTTGTTATGCCCTGTTTCAAAACAGTCGACTCTCGTTAATTCGAAGTTCGCTGCAGAGAGGGACTTATGACAAACATCGACGAAAGATCCCGGGCCAACAGAAATCCGGATTACTGTAACCTCTCCAAAACAGACCTATTGAAAGCTTTGAGTTATCAACACTTGACTGTACTATACCACGGAATAACTGCACTATAATGATTATATTATATAGCGAGTGCAATTTTGCGACTAATAAAATGCACAATAACGCGATAAATATTGCGAACTTCAATGTATTGGTAATGACGTAATATTATTTAATATTATAATACAAACATTTTTATGCGCAAACGAAACAATCACACCCAAATATCGTTAATCGAGTCGAGCTCTCTTTGACCGGAAAACGTATCGCTATGAGGTATTGTCGAGAACAAACACTAAACCCACGCAAAACACGGGACGAAAGCGCAGTGTTTGCTTTGCCCGTGGTCACAGCAAGACCATAAATCGCAAACGCATCGGTATAATAAACAAGGGCGGACAATGACGATATCCGGCGGCGTCATCGATCCGTTTCCGGTGCGCGCGAGTGTCTCTGTGGAGGAACGAAATATTTAATATCGAATCCAGACGAATAATATTAATAAGTAGTAACAACATCACTGTAGTTCCAAGTTAAAATATAATGAGTCGTCCAAAACGATTTTCGTTGCGCGTCTAACTTTTATAGAATATTCACAAAAATATAGATCCTATAGGCTATAACGAATCGTTCGATTCAAGCGAAAGTCGTTTTTTCTATGCAACGACGCCCGTCGTATATATATGGATCCGGGCTAACCTTAAACACAAAATATAAAAAAAGAACACAATAACAAAACTACCTACAAAATAAAACCACCGAAGACTGCCGGGTCAGGAATAAGGTATCGCGAATAAAATCACGGAAACAACAAAGCAGGAAATTAACGATCGGCTATCGCTCAACCTCAACCAATCTAAATTATTTCCATGACCATAATTGTAATAATTATTCCTCATTTAAAAGTTGTAGGTAATAATTGTGTGTGAAGGACCCGAAAAATTTTAAATGATTAATTATATTTTGAAATAATTAAAAAAAACAATTTTATCTAAGAAAATATACGTAATATTATATCACGTGATTATTTTTACAGCAAACACCAATTAACTCGAAATACGAAAAATATTAATGTTTTTGAAACCATTTTTTGTCCATAAATTGATTTCAAAACTATACTGCATAAGTATAATAATTATTATTTTGTATCGTTGTCTTGAATTAAGTTCTTACTTTTTTTAAATTAAATTAAATTTTCGATTTCATATTTTTTAGCATCATATTATTCTTAAAAAAATTAAATTTTAGTATTTTTAAGCTTTTATATAATATATAATATATTATATACTTCCATCACTGGATGGATTCTTCTTTCAAGCCTCCAACCCATCTACTCCCACAGCGCTTGTACTTATTGTAAAAAATGTATGTACCGATTGTATAAATAAATTAATAATGTAACAAAAAATATATAATATATAATATAATATACCTATCTAATCCGCGTTCTTAAGACTGACTGAAAAACATGTGCCTGGTTTTATTTTTACCGAAATAGCGGTCCTTTACATAATGTACTTACAAATTCTATAGTTTTCTTCTGTAGAAAACCGTTCCGATCTTCGGGTGTGGACTATATTCGTTCGGCAGTCTTAAACTAAATGGTCTTCCATTGCAACGGGTCACCGTAAAAATTCAATTCAAAAAAACATTCGCCACAGCATATTATGTTTGGAGAATATTACAGGTAGGTATTGTTAGTTTCAAATGAACTGCAAATGGCTGAAAACTGCAAATGCGGGTAATTTCCGGGAACACTTCGTACATTCAAAAGTCCGCAGGTTAACGTGGAAATCGAAAAAGCTTTTGTAGTCTCCTTTATTTAGGAGGGAGACTATGAGTCATTTTTGGGAGGGCATAGCCACTCTACTACTCCAGCCTCCTTAGTTGAGCTTATGTCCATAACCTGTATCCATCATTGTCCGTTAATGTATTAATTGCCTGCATATTTTAGTTATAACTTATAAGGTAGGTATAACAATAATATAATGGTATAAATACACAGCTAATATATGCATCTGGCTATAATTGAATTAATAACTTTTCCGTCTTAAATGTGCTAAAAACGAAATAATATGTTGAATAATGTCATAGTATTATAAATAATATTATCTTGGACCGTAGTAACGAGATTTATTTATTTAAACTAAAGTTTTTAAATCAATTATTTGCACTGACTAGGCTCACGACCAAAAGAAGACCGGACAAACTTAAGGAGAAACGCTGGTTGCTGGTTATAGGGAATGTCCATTCCGCGGAACTGGAGAGGCGCCTAACTGGAGTGGCGCCTATAACGAGACATACTGCAGCACCAAGGTCGACGAGAGGACTAGCGGCGGGCTGTCGGACTGGGATGCCGGGGGACGTGGCCGGGCTTTTTCAGTGACCCGGCCACGTTCTCGTTGGGCCGCGACGACGGCTTGGGCCGGTGCACTACAACATATGCGGCCGAAAGCGAATCAGACGGCGGAGCAGGAGGATGGCTCGGCGGCGGATATAAATATACGATACGGCACGCAGCGGCACTTGCAGCAGCCGGAAACGCGGAAAAGGGATCGGGATGAGCAGGACGAGTCTGTAGATCAGCCGCCGCCAAAGGACCACCGAAAGCATAATACATGCAACGGAAATGCTGCCCGCGTCCAGGAAACCGGCCCGCCCGGCGACGGGGTTCGTTCTGCAATGGTGTTTTGGGAAAGCGGCCGGGCGAACAGGACGAGGAGGCCAGGCTGTGCAGATCGAGGTGCATACATGGAGATGGTAGCGGCGGAGGAACTGACGGGAAGTGACGGTGAAACTGAGGTGGGTAAGGAGCGACGTGGCAGTTCCATGATAAGCGCGACAAGAAATAATGAAACAATTCGACAGATCAACCTAACTAATCCAAACAAATCCAAATTAAACAGTACCAAACATAACGACAACATAACATACGTAAGTTATAAGTATACAGTATATCTGACTAAGAGTGTTCCAACTTATTATAGACCTGCATACTATTATGACAATTTCGAAGAATCGTGAAAAATAATCAAATTTGTTAATTTTCAATAAAATTATAATATTTCAGCATACGATTAACCGGCGAGTTTATATAGCTCGCCGGAACTCTTGAAGCCACGTCGCGCAACTCGGAACTGCCATCACTTTCACGCTCCTTACCCTCCAATCTGCAGTTTCACCGTCACTTCCAAATGTTCCTCCTGTCGCCATCTCCTGGTCCGACGAGCACCTCGATCAGCAGCCTGCAATAGCTCTCTATAGTCCGAACCGCCCGGCCGGGCGCCTACCCGCTGCAGAACGAACACGAGCTGGTTACACGGACGCGGGCAGCGTTTCCGTGATTGTGGTCCTTTGGCAAAGGCCGATTGCCTGCAGACTCGTCCACTTGCTGCTTCCCGATCCCGAGGCTGCTGCTGCCGCCGCTGCGTGCCGTAATCGTCGCCGTCGAGCGCCCTCACATCCTCTTGCTCCGTCCAGAGCGCTGAATCGCAGTCGGCCGGTAGTTGTTGTAGTGCACCGTCGTCGCGGCCCAACGAGAACCCCCCCCCCCTGGTGTCCTGGTCCGACAGCTCGTCACCTCAAAATATCCTCTCGTTGACTTTGGTCTGCAGTATGTATGTAAGCCGCGGCAATGGACATTCCCTGAACTCACTGCACCAGCGTTTTTACTGAACGGTTTGTTCGAATCGTCCGGTCCCTGCAGCGGTGGTCGTGAGCCGAAAAGCATCAGTTTCAAAAAAACAGTTTATAGCTTAAAAAAAATATATTGTCATTGTTTTATATTAATAAAGAAAAATGTACCGATTGATATTGATTATATTTTTTATTTTTTTCATAACTTATAATAATAATAATCATATTACATATATCGCTAAAACTAAAATACCTTATAAGGCACCTATACCAGTATTAATATTGTATAATTATAATTTTTATAAAATACAAACCCAAGAAACGTGAAATGAGGATTGGGTTTGTGAAATTGTTTTCAAAAAATATCGAATGGCAGTAGTTATTAGGGGTAGCACATGTGTCGGAGCCAAAACGGTTTTACGAAGATTTTTGACAGACGTGTATTATTTGGAAAAGAAAAGAAAGTGATTGGCATATTATAAGGTATTTTTACTTATAAGAGCATACATTTTACTCTTTTCTAGCTTTTTGTGATTTTTTTCACAAACTATTATACGTAACAAATAATCATATACGTATAGTAAATAGTTTTTACCCCAAGTTAAAGGGATACCACACTGGTCGGCCCCCTCCTCACGCCATTTCATGTTTTGTACCTTGGCTATCAAATTTACTTATTGTTTTGTTTAAAAAAAAAAAATAGTTTATAAATTAAAATGCCTATATATATAATATATTTTACCGATGTTGTGGATTCAAACTTCCATAGATAACATTTCGCTCCTTGCCACCGATGACAATCCGTCCTATTGATCTATGATCTATGTTTAATCTATGTTAATTTAAATATGGCATGCTGAGTTCTGCTGTCACATAAAATTTGGAATACCCTGTAGGTATATCTAATATATTATCGAAAAATATTCCAATATGTACTGATATTATGTTATATAATCTGTATACAAACGAAATTAATATCAGTCATAAAATAGCTTTGAGGGATTTAAAAACGAGGCTGTTTTTTTATGCATCACTCTAATAAGATTTAAAATTCATCATATTATGGTACATTTAATTTTTTTTTAATTTTCTGGCTTCTGGTTATTTAAACGGACCACCTACATCGGAGTTACCGTAGTGCATGGCGTCTCCCGGTTTCGCTCACCCGCGGTACGCAAATATTAAACGTTGACTGATTTATCTCGCAACGTATCATGTAAAAAATCTCTAATCAACGTTCTATTTTTCGTATTATTATTATTATCATCATCATTCATTATTATGAACTAATGACCGGCAATTAGAGTGGACGAAAACAGCGCCATAGGCCCGTCGAATTCGACTTAAAGACTACGTTTACAGTGTCAGATTGAAATAACTAATTAATTTTTATAATTGATTTGAGAGACTTTAAAACGCGAAATGAAAGTCACGATATTCTATTAGGTTTAATAACGATCCCGGCAAATGCGTGTAGATAAACGTCACGTGTGTAATGTTTTTATACATAACAATATAGGTAGCACAATGTAACTATACTATCATGCTCAAAACTCAAACTATAGAGATTGTATATATATATTATAATACATAGGCTCTCCCTGTGTATATGAAAGCGAGTGTCCATACATTTCAAATCATTTTAACGTAAAAAAATATTAAAAAAATAAAAATAATAAATGAAACGGCTGACACCGACTCAATAAATATTGTGAATATCACGTCCGGTATAAACATTTTAATATTTATATGCGTTTTTTATCGGTTACGACGTATTTGAGACACTTAATCGAACGGCTAGCTTACTCGCATGTGGATATAATAATTATATTAGATTAGTCCGAGTTCGCAGTATATAGGTGTAGGTATATCATCACGCAGAATTCGTTATGAACATATAATATAATGTTACATTGTGTTCTTACGAGGTATGAAATAAGCAGGAGTGTTCACGGGCTCAAAACATCGCAAAGAAATCGTTTATTTCTCAGGCGACAGTCGCGGCGTTTGCGTGTGCGTATAATATAATATGTACTGTTATTGTATTATTATTTCGCGATCCGACGTAAGAAACGGTCCGTGAAGAAATATTCAAATCTCCACGTGAATATTGTGTGCGGTCGGTTCCCAGACTCGGTGCCGATAGATAATAGAAAACCAATTAAGACGAATTTATTATTATAATATTAATTCAACAGTGTGTTATACGCGAGCACGGCGACGACGGGGCACTCAATTAAATACGAATAGGTATGTATCGGCAATGTGCGTTTATGAGGTATAATACGACTGTAGTATACATATTATACACAATATATGACATGTACATAATACCTAATATAGGTACGTAAAATGAAAATAATAATAATAATAATAGTTAATTTAACATTATAAAGATGTATCTATGTGTAATGGACGTACACATTTTTTGAACACTTTTCGATGCCTCGGGTACAATAAATATGGGAAAAATCAGTTATTTGTAAATTAAACTGTCACCGGGCGAAACTCACCGGAGCGCGAGAGTGCGCACGCGCGTCTGCAGCAGTCTATGTGTGGTCCATCGGTTGATGGATCGCCGTCATACGCTCGGCTGACTAATTAAATATCAAAAGGAGTCGAAATCGCGAGACTAATTCATTACAACTTTTATTTTTTCATTTTAAATTCCGAGCTACACCTGTATGCTGTATACCTATACACCTATATACTAATATAATACACTCTATGCTTACCGTTACAACCGCGGTTACATATTATGATATTATAATATTATTATGCGTCCACATGCCAACTACATTTAATCTAAGCGGCACCAACGACCAACCACTTCAAACAATGCAGACCCAGGGACTAAGATCATGTGCTGTTACAAACATGTACAACATGTACACATAGGCGTAACTAGCCCTTTATAATAGGGGGGGGGGCTGGAGTCCCAAAAGTTTTGTGGTACCTGTGGAAACATAATGTCTAGAATCTAAGACAAAATAATCACACACCAGTCCATTCAATAATGTACCTATGTTTAAAAATAAATTTAAATGTATAAGGTAAATCCACTGTTCTAAAAACAAATCATAAATACAGGTCTTAGATAGTGTTATTGATAATATATTATAATAATACCTTATAAACACAATATTATATACATTTTATTTTTATTAGATAATTATGCATTATTTATATTGGTGTATTCGTTTTTATGATACCTACATTATATTTTTTGACATTGCGGGAAAAAATAAAGTTAATACTAAAATGTTTTTAGGCACATACTGACATACATTTACCCAAAAAATTTGGAGGGGCTATAAGAAATTCTGGGGGGCTGAAGCCCCTCCAAGCCCCCCCCTAGTTACGCCTATGAATGCATGTTGAACGTAGAATGCTTGAGTAAAAATTTTTTTTTTTATTTTACACAATAATATATACAATCTGTACAGTTTATACACAATAAGCATATTTAATAAAGGCTATAATACATGAGTCCTTGATAAGAAGTTACCCACTAGTGGCACTTGACAGTAAAAAATTAAAAATTATATACTGAGTATAGTAATGTAATTATTATGAAATTTAATATATTTAACTGATATTACTATTATTAATTTTCTATATTATTATAAAGTTTTCTTTTTGTTTAAAAATTATTTATAAAAGTGGACAGTGTAATGGAATACTATGTATTGTAATATTGTATTTAATTATGGTTTTGTGCCATGGTTCTAAATTTTTTAATTGAAATTGGTTTGATGTTTACTGATTGGGCAGTACCTACTGTTTACCATATTGGTGTTTCCCTCATACAAATCTTCCCATGCCCCATGGCAAAATAAGTATCATATTATAAATTGTGTAATATGAAAATTTAGATATTTTACCATGTGTTAACTATATCAGGATTTAAAGACAAACAATAATTTACTTTCTCGTTAGGTTGCTCGAAGGACTGCGTATATTTTTATTTAAAAACCAAACGGTATCACTAAACGTTATAAAACAACGAATCGTCGATGGATCTCGCCAACAGCGGTCGTCTTCGAACTCGCTAAAACAATTAATTTACCCTCATTAGGCAGCGAAAGCCACGGACGTTGAGGCAACGTCATTCTTAAATCCTAATCCTAGTGAGGGTTTACACGTCATAGATCCAATTTGAAATAGACTACGATACGCTGTGTTGAACCATATGTGGCAACACTCAATCTACTCAAGTAACTATAACCATAAGTGCAACTAGGGAGTGACTGGAGGGCTTAGTATCTCCAAAACTTGTAATAGCCCCCCCCCCCAAAAAAAAAAAAAAAAATAAAAATAAATGACTCAATTATTGTTTACTAAATTATTAACAAACCTTTTAAAATGGAACTGTCTTATATAAATATCATTAGCTGTACGCCTGTATTGGTTTTAAAAAAAAACGATTTTTGACGGTACATTGGCACGATTATTATACATAATTTACAGTAACCTACCTATATATATATATATATTAATATTTTGAAAATTAAAGTAAATTTAAAATATTTTTTTTTCTATACATTTTTTTACATTTTTAAGTAAATAACGCTCTCATTGGTTACTTCTCATGTAATATCAGGTTGCGGCTACAGCCCTCCCCCCCCCCCAAAAAAAAATCGTAGCCCTAATCGTGCCACTGACTATAACTCCCGAAAGTTCGCAAATTTGCCGTATTGGAAGAACATGAATATTGAACAAGTATGAATAATGTATCTACCTACATATGGAGTTGTAAATTTAAGTATTTATTTTATACTGTGAAACTGTTTACAGCTGTTGCTAAACGATATCACTATAATATATAGTTGAAATTGATTAAAAAATTATATCGCTGCGGGATATGTGCGCATTAACTAAGTACAGGTATTTACGTATATTGTAATCGACTGCAGCAGTTGTATAGGGCTGTACTACATTCGTATGATATACATCATACATAGTCGAAAAGTGCATTGGGTGCCGCATTAACGAGTATTCGGACATTCGGCAATTGCGATTAGACCACCGTCAGAGTCTCGCGAGATTTATCAATCACAAATAATAATAATAATAATAATAATATCGTTATCGTGCGCGCATAGTGTTGAGCGCGTTCCGGACACGACGTAAATAGTGCACGTGGTCAAGTCACGATGGCGAGGCATCGTCCACGATCCCCGATCGATCAATTAATTAGTCAACCCCCTAATGAATACGTTCATTATTATTATTATTTATTTTTTATTATCGATCACTGCCCCCCCCCCCGGTCACCCCGTCGTCAATACGGAATTTCGACCATCGCCGTCGGCGCGATGAAATATTCGTATGTTGTAAACCCATTCATAACATACGTCTGTAATAATAATGTAGAATATAATAGACATAAACGGGCTCGGTAGGAATTTAAACGCAAGATAATGACTGTTGGATTAATTTGTTTGTCCTGCTGCACCTACAATCGGCTTAAAAACTAACAATAATAAAAACCGATAATCTTTATACTGCAGTATATTATCGAATACTCAAACTGTATTATATTATAACCGAACAGGAGTCAGGGGTTAAATGGTAGGCGATTGAAATACCAAAGTTAAGTATGAAGTTAGTGAAACTATTATTTTATATTGTACATGTACACTAATGCACATTTTTGTATTGTATATAATACGTATATATGGGCAAAGATAGCGGGTAGGACTTGAGTTAAGAGTACTCATTGGGTTCCATAAAGTTTAACATTTTCATATTTTACGAATAAATATTTTATAGCATGTCATATATTTGCTGTATAATTTGCTATTAATTATTATTTGTGAATAAGTTTAAACCTATTTTTGTCTACGTTTTGGGTCAGTAGTTAGTATTCCATCTAATATCAAACATATCAAGTAAATTATACATGTGGGAATGTGGCCCATGAATATGGTTTTGATAAAATTAATTCTTACCAATATATTTAATGGCTATTCTGTCTTATTATACGTCCATTGCATTCAATTTTCCCGACGAGCTCTTTAATTATAATATTGTCTTTAAATATGACGTCGCTTCCAGTGGCATTTGTTGATACTTTGCTGCAGCCTTTAATGCTATCACGATCTCTATTTTTAATGTTTTAAATCCGAACCCATCACGGTTACAAAATATTCCGTAGATTCTAGCCACGTCTTTGATAACTCTGAAACAACACATAGTGTATCGAGAAAATTAGTGTGGATTTGGTGATTTTAATAGATTGGATTAATAACAGCAATCAAATACAGTTTCGTATTTTTTTTTTCGATGGTTTTAAGTTGAGACGAGGTGGGTATTGGTTGTGAACGCTCAGCTACAGTAGCTGGTCTCCTAACGATAATATAACCTACGTATATTATTATAAGTTTCTATGGTGGATAATAATAAAAAAAATATGCTGCCGCAGAATTATTATACTTATTTAAAAAAAAAATTGATCGGACATGGCCAAGAAAATAACAATTCTCAGAAAACTGGTTTTATTTTTCACAGTTTACAGTAACAACGTTAAATACATACATTACAGCTTAATAATTGATAGTTCGAATTTAGAAAATTGGTCGATTCCCTACGCCTAACGATCCGTTTATACAGAAATTATACGTACCAATTACATTCTACAAACACCTTGTTACACACCTAATTATACGCGCCGTATAATACACATAACAATTTGTAACATTACACATGTTCAATATTTATCTATTCTATTTATTAATTATTGTTCCATTCACTGGTCGTTCAAAAATAATTTAGTTGATATAAATTGCATGGTTGTGTACCTACTTAATGGACGACTTCTGATATACTTATAATGATACAGCAGACGCGCCTATGAACATCAAAATAATAGTAATAATAATAATATGCGCCCGCCGTATAATCTCTTACGTTATATTCATTCATTTTAATATTTCATTCAATCTCGACCCGTCCGCATAGGTGTATTATGTAGGTAGGTATATATTATGTATATAACACGCGCATTCTTGTGTTCGTCTAACGACGTGCTTAAGATGTTTTTTCGTTAATGTTTTGTTAATAGCTCTCTAAGAGCTTAGAGTAGCGAAATTGTTTTGTTTGGACTTCAGATCCCGCGAGATAACAACACTGGCTGTAAATCATACGCAGATAGTTACTGTTATATTAATATAATCGCCATCGGACTAGAAAATAAATACGTTGGCCGAACTGAAAGTAAAAAAAAAACGAATAATTTTTTCGAACGTACCTGCATATAAACATTCTGTAGGTACCCGCAGACGATTTAAATATTATCGTGCTTCCGATCTTATTAAACGTTTTAATGGCAGCAATTAAATATATATAAATGTTCTTAAAAAAATAGCCAGTACCTACTTATATACACGGTTATTATATGTTTAACATGTTTAATGTCCGCGTTTGCTATATCAAATAGTCTCGAATGTTATTATTATAGGTACGTACATTTACAATAACAGTTTTTTTAAGTGTCAGTTTTGAATTAGGTTTATAATATAATATACGAGTATGATACTGCGTGAATATCATATATTATAAATATATATTTATACAGCAAATCGTTATTGTTATTATAAACGAGAATGTCTTGTCCGGTCTCATTAGGAGCGTTGATATATTATGTTCGCCGTACAATTATGCTCAAATTATAACGCCGGGTTTATAGACATCGCTCGGCAACGGGCTGCGGAAAACGATTCGCAATTTTTTTTTTCATAAATTTATGAGGGTGTCTGATTTTAAACGCGGCGTTTGCCACATATGGGTTCCAATGATAAATAATATAATAATATAATATTTATATATAATACATGGGTAGATGGCGCAAGGTTTAAATATCCGTATCGGTTTTCTGCGGACCAGACGTCATATCTCGTCGCGTACAATAATAATAATAAACAATATATATATATAATATACACGTACATAAACGCTGTGGGTAAACGTGTGATTATTATTATTATTACTTTTTTTTCAACCGATAGTTATCGGCGACGCTCGTTGACCTCTCTGCCGCAGCAGCAGAATTGTTCGCGTCTCGTATATTATATACCTATACATTATGTATACGTTGAAAAAATAATATAAATAAAAACTCGATTGTGATAATTCGCTCGTGCGATAGTTTCCCGATACACCCATAAAATAATATAAAATATAATACACGCGGGGAAAATTTGTGACCCAGTCCTGCCGCGTGTCGGACCCCTGTCGATATATATTCGTTCACAGTCCACCAGACTCGAACAAACGCTGCGGTCGAGAGTCGGATAGAGAAAACCCGTCGGAGGCGGTCGTCGGATAGAGATACGGGGAAATAATAATAAAAAAAAAATCCGAACAAACGAACGAAAACCACTCGCGTACCTACGCGTATTGCACGCATCTGCACGCGATGTCCACGACCGTTTTTTATGACGCCTTTTGTCAGGTGGTCCGCGCTCGAGTTGAACTTATATCGTGTACGGGGATCGGCCGGCCGGCCGGGCAGAGGATGGATATAAATGCGAAAAAAAAAACGAAGGTAAGAAGAGGGGAAAAAAACGTTAACAAGCAATAAACGATATGGTAGCCAGATATTATTGTGAATTATTGGCAGCGGCGGCGGGGCGCGATGGAAATCTCGAAAGTACCATTTTGTCTGCACAATACGCGCGGCGGAGACGACGGCGACACTTGGGCACGTATATACAGAATTATATACATAAATATTATATATATATATACGAATGTGAGTATGGGTATATAATCTACCGGCTATAATATAATAAGTGTGTGTGTACTCACCTCAGCTGCGGCGGCGGCGTCGCCGGCTATCGGCTATCTCCGGACACGATCATTTACACGCGGATTTCACGCGACCGAGCGACGCGACAAATGCGCTCTTCGACAAGCGCGCGTGCGGTGCTTTTTCTCTCTCTATCTGATTTATCTCTCTCTCTCACTTTGTTTCCAACCTCTCTCTCTCTCTTTCGCTTTCCGTTCTACCCGTTTTCGATTAACGTGTGCCGATGTATAATATTATATTATAATATCTTTCCGCGCGTCCGCCGCTGTGTGCCCCTTTCGACGACCAACCTCTCCGATTCTATAATAGAATTTTCACTCGGGTTTGGACGACCAACGGTTGTCTCGTCACTGCGACCCGAGTGGCGAGATAAGTGTACAAGACGCGGCATAACGATATCGTATTACAGTGGGCAGTATAGGCAGTAGGTAGGTATGCGATTTTATTATTACGCAACACGAATTGGTGCGACTAGGATTCGTCCGGAATATTGTTTAATTGCAGGTGCCAAAACAATTTCAGTACCTCTCCTTTTAAAACTTACGGTGTTACAGAACGACGAGACAGTGTGTTTGGTGCTTAAAATTATTTTTTTTGTTGATCTTTTATAGTTTTTTTTTACTGTAGTTATCAAATGATACAATTTTTAACTGATCAACCCGTCTTCATAATGATTAATTTATCTACACACCGATAAATATAGTGATAATTTATTTTGATAGCCATACATTCTAGCTTTAAAGTTTTCAAATTAGTCATAGCCTGATATTACCAAATGTCTGCATGCGCCACTGCGGTAAATAATTAATGTAAAATAATAATAAAAAAAATTGAATGCTACTGTGTTTCATATTATAGTATAGACTACTATTTTTAGAACCTACAATAAGGTCTATATCAAAAATACAAAAATACTAAACTAAACTTATAACGACTGGAACTATAATATTATAAACTAATAATTAAAACATGCAGTTTTTTTTTACTGTCAACCGGCATGGCGGTGCTTTTAAAAATTTCAGATGCAGCCCATATACTGTGTCTGCTGACATCGCAGTCGCGTCTATAACCGCTTAAAACAACTGCAACCCCCCCCCCCCCACCCAGCAAGGACTTGACTTTGTGTTTGAAGAAATCACTTCTCTCACATCTGTCCACCGGGTGGCTTATAACGCTTATCGTCTTATGCTTTAACCACATTAGTGATGTGGCATTGCGATTGTTTGTTGGTATTTTATTTTATTTATATTTATCAATCCTAACCGATTATAAATACGCACGGGGAAACAGCTCGTACATGCAACGTGATTGCTCTGGCGTTGTAAATAGATAGTACACAGATATAATAATATAGTCGTTGTGTCGTACATGTTAGGTTGTATACACGTTGTATTATGGGTAGATAAACTTGCAGCTACGCCCACACTTCGCGCCCGCCTTCGACAGTCGGATCAATTATTATAGACTGTATATTATGAGAAACCGGCATAAAAAACAATAATAATATGTAAAGGTAAATGGTAATATCCCGAAGGACTACAGCATCCGTGGCCGATGCACGTATATCTTAATATCACTAGATAGTAGCTGCTGATGTAAAAATTATGTGCAAGTGAACCTCGCTTCGGTGGGAGTAGCTTTGACCGAGAATAAACCTAGGTAGATACTAGAGACCTGATAAGAGTGTCTACTTGTAAAACGTCTTACCATAAGTTTTGTTTTGTTAATAAAATAAGGAATAATTACACGAAGTACAAAATATAACTTACCTGTATAAGTACGCTAAAAATAAGACAAAAGAAACGAAAAATAATTGTAGTATAGCTATGGTGTATCATGCTGTGCAGTACGATATACTTGCCCGTAAATGAGGCGCACGTGAGACAACTAACCTTTTTTCAGCTGTAAATTCTTGTATAGCTTGATGGCTGTGTCAACCATTTCAGCATTTAATTTAATTTTAGCTTTGAATCGCGCTAATTCAATATCAATTACAAACTGTTGTCTTTAAACTTACTGTAGAGTTACAAATATGGTTGTGGTATAAAACTGCACAAGTCAGTGGCAGATCTTGTAGTGCTTAATTTTGGGGGGTGGCACCGTGGAGGTGTACAAAAGTACAAAAAGGCTACAAAATAGGCGAAATATAAACTACGGCGATTTTAGGGGGGGATAACCCTTCCCCTCGCTACTGCGGTGAACTGGATTCAGCGACAGTGCAAATTTGTTAGGTAAGTGTCATTCATTCATGTGCATGTGAGCCATCTAGATAGGCAATTCGACGCTCTGGTATATAGGATGAGTTACATATCTCATAACAAAGTTAAGAAATCTCAAAATGAAGCCGCTAATTCGATTACAATAAACACACGTGCAGAACGCATTCCGTGGGTATAGACGGGTCCGTGTTGTATACATAATATCACACAGTGGCGTCGACATGATTTCTGAAAATGTGGAGGGGGATCAATAAAAGAAAACGACATAGCTAAATGGGAGGGGTAAATTGGAAAATCTCCCACCCTCTCAAAACTTTTTAATTAGGTACTAAAATATTTTAACTAAAAGGCGAACAATAAATATATTTGAATTGACTCAAAATTCACATCAAACACAATATGGAAGACTCTCCACTCCAAAGGCAATGGGAGGGGCCACCTAACCCTCCCCCCCCTTGTATACGCCACTTATATCATATGGTATAATAATACAACCAATTATATCGTATTGGACCGACCGCGGTTAGTCGGAACGGAATAAAAAATACACGTAGATACATCGTGAGGCGTGCGTACTCGTATTATATATAATCTGACAAATTCCAAACTCTTTTGGCGGGATCGTGTAAATCAAAAACTCCGTGACACATTGCCGCGCGTAAAGATACGAACACGGTGGTTGTTGTTACTGCTAATCCGGCGATTACTTTAAAAACGTATAAATATTTAAGTAACGAAAACGTTTTGAATACATATATTATACACATACCTATATATTATGTATATTATGTATAGTGTACACACACACACACACTCGTGAGCATTACAAAAAGCTATGTTGGATTAGAGCGGCTTTGAACGGCGCGGCGACGGCGTGGGCGATTCCGACTGTTATCCGTGTAAATATACTCTCTGCCAGTCCTCCAAAAAATATAATATAAAAAATAATAATAAAAGAAAACAGTAAATTAAATTATTCCGAAGACCACCCTCGCCGATCGAGTACCCGTGTTCATGTGTGCATATAGGTACGCGGTGTGCCGCTCAGAGTAGGTATATATACACATACCCGTGTCCGCTGTCCTGTCCACAACTGCCGCAGTCGCGCGTTTTACATCCAAACCTATAAATTTCAAATGACTTTCGAAAAAAAAAAAAAACATACATTGGTTGCACAAGCTCAAACAGTATCACAGATTATAAGTGCGCGGACGAATAAATAAAATATATGAAAATCGTAATGCCGCCACTCCTTACGATTTGTTTTGCGTTTAAAATACCTCGTTTAATAGGCCTCCGCGATAATATAACATAATATGGGCTGCTGTTGCTATCCCACGATATTGTTACACGACGCGTATTTCATACTGAAGTACTGGCAGGGTGTGGATATTTTTCAGAATTCCTGCGTATGATTATTATTATTTTTATTATTATTTATCATTGTTATTGCACTGCCTCTATACTGCTATCGTCGACGTTGGGTATTGAACTTTTTTTGGCAGAACGTGGTTTTCTTTTTCTTCAAAACAAAACAAAAAAAAAAAGAATTAATTTATGCGCTATACTGCTGCAGTTATGTTATACCAGCTATTACCGCACTCGCGGGAGCATGGTATTATGCGGTTCCTATATATACCTACCTGTTGCAGTATATTATAATAATATTATGATTGTAGGTTTCACAGAGCACGCGCTCGTTTATCGTGACAATATATTATTATTATTATGTTAAAACGGTTCGTAAATTCGATTGCTGATCAAATACAGTCGACCAAAACCGCTTTCTCGATTAACGCGATTTATTTTGTGCACACCGCCATTACATGTTATTATCGTAAGCCCGACCGCGCGCGTCTGCGGTAGTTCCATAAATAGTAATTAAATCGCATTATAATATCATTTCGACTCATTAAATAAACCGTCATGCGCGAGGATTTGCATTTATAATTTATCCGCTTCTTACTATATAAATGTTCTTCGGAGACGAATTATTATTAAACTTTACGTTTCGAGTATTAGCTACTTGAAAAATTAATGTGACGACCGCCCGTTGTTCTTATATCGTATTACACTATTATATGTCTCCCGCGTAGCGTCTCGGCCCGTATACGACTTCATCCGTTTTTCCGTTTGTCAGAGATAAAAAGACAATAATGTTTGACCTCCACGCGTTACATTATAATAATTTTGAAAACTGGCAAAGTTTATTTGGACATATATTATCCTCGCGACGGTTATTTTGACGTTTGAGGTTGAAATTTATGTATTACAAATTAGTAAATACAGACCACATTTGCATGTTAAGTATCGCCCGTCGTGGATAATATTATAATTCCGACTGTCGGTCGCACGGGAAAAATTCCTAATATTTTGTCATCCGACCGATTCGATATATTATTACATATACCGGTTAGCGGTATTACGTTATAATATTATCATTGTATAATATGATCATAACCGCTCGATAATATTGTTTATAGGACGTTTACTGTTTACTGTATATTAATTCTATTAAATAGTTATTATGCCCAAAACGTTTTCGAATAGATTTGCCACGCGAAAATAGCGTATTGTGTTCCCTCGGTACGTTTAAGTCACGACTGACGAGTCACGCGCAATATTATGTTGCGCGAAAAAGAACATAATTCGCAACGCTACTGACCAAAATAGGCAAATCGAACTATCCAAGTGCACACGAATTCCGTTTGACATAATTTATATGTCATTTAATATTTACTCTTTACTCATGACTGTCTTCGTAAAAAAAAAAATCCATTAAAGCGGGTTGTAATAATTGCACGAATAGTGATGAAGAAATTTAAAAAAAAAATTCCAATGACAGTATATTATATACATTGTATAGGAAAAAAAACAATAAATACTTTCTCATTTGAACAGAATGCCATTGAATATCGTATAATACTAGAATACTATATTATATCATTGTCGTTATAATAATATAGAACTACATAGGTACTATATTTCTGATGTATCTAGGTGTAGGTAGTTTTTTAAAGGTTAGTGCGTTCTGTCGATGTTAGATATTATTAATTATATACTCTATAAAATACGTCAGATCAAATTGAATACACGCGAGGGAGGGATAGTTCATTCATAAATCCAATTTTTATATCCTGGTATCAAAATACGTATCTAAATGTTATTAAATTAATCAATTTTAGAAATGTAATTACATTTTAAAAGCAATAACACAAATTTTCTACTTTAATTTTTCACCACATTAAATGAGTCAGAATTTAATATTTATATCGACTAAACCTATATTACGTGTAACTTATTATAGGAGAATTCGATTTGAGAATAAAACTAATTGCTACGAATACAAATGAATATAATATTATATGAACACAGACGTTTTAAGTTAAGGAAACATATTCTGTACAAATTACAAACCAAATGTTCAACAATCTACCATCTAAATATCTAATAGATAATAATATAGACGTACATTTTGGTGCAAATAGTCCATTTTTGTAATAATAATTTTAGCACACGACTTTCAAACCAATAAACACCGCAGGTATCATCGCGTATAGCCACTATTCTGTCATTAAGGGATTAGAGGGAGGGTCATTAAAAAACGTTATCTTTTTATTCCTAGCTAATTCGATTGCTATAAAATTTAAATAAAAAGGCCACCGATGAGAATAACATCTTTTCGGTTAATATCGCGACGGGTTTTGTCACACGGCAATAATATTTGAAGTAAAACTTCTTTCTTGAGGTGTAGGTGGGAAAAAAATTGTAACGAAACGACACCTTTGATGCTAATGTTCTCGGAAACTACTCGACTGATGGTCTTAATTTTTTTTTATGAAAGATTATAACACAGAGAAGGTTCATATCGCAATAGCATTAATTGTCAAAGTTAATTAACATTTGTGTTACTTATTAATTAAAATAAACGTGTAAATTGTACACTTATATAGTATGTATATACGTTTGAATATCACCATAATAACGAATAAAAAAAAATTAATATTATAAGGACTACGCTAACCACTCAGAATCGTTTTTCGTATACAATGGTTTATCATTGTATTCAAATACAACACTTCCATTACAACTACTGTACAACAGATCGGTAGCAACTTGTCTACCTTTTGAAGTCAAATTTATTTTTTATTGTATTGATTTTTCTTACTCTCTCCCTAATTCACTTATAATTTCTCGGGCCAAATTCCTTATGAAAGAAGTTTTACTTCCCCAGAGTGTAATAATGCGCTCACACACTCTATCAATTTTTTTTTTGTTTTATTTTCATGAATGCATTAAATTCTGTAATATTAAATTGGCGTACTTTTATAATAATATTATTATTATCGATACTGTCATGCTGAAATATATTGGGCACCTATTATATTATAATAATTGTTTGTATTCATGTTATTAAAGGGTTCGTCCCGTATTGTAAGATAAAATAAAAATAATATTATCATCATCGTTTTCGCCACGACAGACACGGTCGTCGGCGACGCGTCGTCCACACCGCTGCAGATCACGACCGTTTTCCGTTTAGGAAAAGAAAATTCTTAAATTTACCTGCGTACAGTAATACGCACGCACACTACCACATTGATACGTTATTAATTACCCGGGGGGGGGGGGGGTGACTGGAATTCTGTACGTTCCTTGGAACGTATGAATAATATTATAACGCTGCCAGCATAATATACGCGTTTGTGTATGCCTCGAGGCAGCTTATATCTTATACGCGTCTGAGATGATGATAACATTAATAATAATAATAATATAACTCCCATGCGACTTTTCTCTCGCTCATAATATCTGCATATGCACTATACATACGTGTGGATGCAACAGCAGCAGTACGTATAAGTACCTATGCCTTTATAATGCGTAAGTACCTATACCTTTATAATGCACAAGTACGCGGTCATATCGTGCGGTACTTATCGGATCTCCGACGCGGTGGCGTGCCGGAGACGACGCGAACCGATAAAAACCTGACGCGCTGAATATAATAATATTATAATATAAAATAATATCCTCGGCGTCCTGCGACCGCAGCAGAGATATCGCATAATATGCCAGCACGCGCGCGACCGCTCGCATATTTCTACACAATAATAATAATAATTATTATTATTATTATTTATCCTCGGAGATAATCCCCAACGATTTGTATACCTATAGGCTATAGCTGAAGGCATATTATTATATTATATGGATATTGTTTTCGCATGCTCGCGGAACACCGTCGTCGTCCATATTCCATAATAAACCATTATTATTTATTTATACGACAATAATTATTATAGACTTGTACGAGATTCCTGAGTTTTGAAACGGGCGAAATTTCTATCAGTATTTGAATTATACGAAACGACATTACCGGGAAAGTGTCCGGAATCGGGAAAATGCACGTAAATATATTAAAGTGCGGTATTAAGAATATATAATTGACCCAATTATAGTATCAACTTTTGCCAAACCGAATGACCGACATGGGTGGTAAGGCGAGACAAAAGCTAATCTAGTGGGGTGGACCGAATACGAAATAATAAGGCCTATTGCACATCATAAACCTCCCCTCCCCCCCTCCATCCGTTTGAACCGTTACTATTATAATATTACACTTATGCCACATTATTATATATGAACGTATTTACCTATCGCACTCACTCGTTTTCAGGAATGAACGCAGGACGTCATCGCAGCGTGGGGAAAAATTTAACGATTTTGCACGTCATCTTGAGCGAAAACGAATAACTGGCATGATGATAAGGATACGACACCTAATTTACTTTGTTGTGTGGACCAAATACGACTATGAGTCCTATGGAATTGAGGCTAGCAAACCTCGGCCATCTATCATAGCGACGCTACACCATTATGACCGCGACCCACCTCTGTATACCAAGACCTGACCACTATAATATATTAATATAATGATCTGTGTTTTGTATTTATTATAATATAATATACTCATACTTACATATATTGATTTTTTTGTGCATTTTATATTATTGATGAAAGTGTTTACAATATACTTTTACATGATTTGTATATACCTATATTTAACAAAATATTTGCCTGTAAATATTAGATTTTTATTATTAATTCTGTAGACCTAATCAATAAAATGAATATGTATGTATTCTACACTAACCACATAACCAAATTGAGTCCACCGAAGGTATAGATTGTTTATTCCAAATAAAGAAAAACACATAACAAAATATAACTATGTAGGTACCTAAAGGTAAATAAATATATGATCTACAAGCATATGAAAAAAAAAATTAAAATGTATCGAAGTAATTGTTATTTTAGATAAAAGAAGTCCAAAACCATCAGTTGTGACTATACAATCCTTTTTACAATCCTTTAAAATGCATACTCCTATAGTTACTCTAGCTGGTACTTATACCATACGTAAATAAGTATCAATATGTTTTGCATCGTAACTACAGTGATACGAATATACTATTTCATTACCAATGGGCGATAAGATTAAACATTAATAAATTATACTATACATATTATAATAATATGCATAATCATACTATTCAGTGATATTACTCACAAATTATAATTAGATTTCAAAGTCTTATTGTATAATATATTTATCAACTGGTTTAGTAATGTTAACATCACAAACGACTAGCAAGTATAGGTATATGGAGGTACGACGTATATAGTGACGTTATATTTAATGACTGAATAAAATCATGAAAACGATCGTCCGACTGCACGTACATACAATCATAACATATCGTAAAATAATATCATATATTACAGTGTGTTATGAATTATATATTCACTTTTGGAAAAATCGGTAAAGCACGGTAAGTAGATAATATACATTACATTAATATATAGGTTAGGGGAATGTTCCAGGTATATACCTACCGTCACCATAATAATATATGTTATTATTTACGCACTCGGGCACCTACCTAGTTTCCATTTCTATAATAATTTCCCGACTGCACGACCGTGCGTCGTCGTATGTACACTATATTAATTCGCATCGTATAATGACAATCAGATAATAATATAATATCGTGTATCTACTTGGATTTAACCGCACGTTATATTGGTATTTTACACAATAAAACGATAATTTAATGCAGTATTATACGGTATAGATTTATTGAACTACATAAAATATTATATATTGCCGATATCGGTTTCGGTTGTTTGTTAATATTGCGCTGCAGAGTCCTTCGTGAAAACATATTATTGTATATTATTATTATTATTATTGGTATTATGAACGGTGCACTTGTATATAGTGTATTAGTATGTATACAACGCTATATTTTATATTTTTTTCATTTTTTCACGGGCGAAGTCGAGTGGTTGTACAGTTTCAAAATGGCTGTTGCAGGCAACATTTTAAACTGGACAAACCTTATAAATACAATGTTTTTCAATGTTCGAACTTTGAACAGTTTTAACTTATAAATTATAATTTATTAATTATTCCAATCATACAAATATTTTCTTCCAGCCTAAAGCAAATAACATAATAAGAAGAATATTTACCTTGATATTACCTAAAGTAGTTAGTATACCTAAATATAGGAACTTAAACACAATGTACAAGAATTTAGAATATAATGTGTTTCATTTTCTTTGTGTACTGTAAATTGTAATATAGTTCATGCGTGAGCGATATTCCCTTTAGATACCTATAGGGATTGAAAAAAAAAACTACGAAACCCTTAGAAAAAAACTCAAGGAATCTATTGATACAGCTTTTATTGATATCCGCCCATCAATTTTCTAACCTATTAACTTCGGGCAAACCAACAGCAATTTTGAGCTGTACAATCACCTGACTGCGCGTGAAAAATTTAAGAAATATAAAATTCATCGTTATATATGCGCATTATGCTATGTACTATTGTTCTATATATCGTAAACAGGTATACCTAAACGTCTAAACCGTTTTGAAAGTTATTGGGATAATCGAAGGTCTTTTATACATATTAGCTTATATTTTGTATATATCTACATATTATTAAGCAATATAACGATGATAATGATGACGGCGATGATGATAATAACCAGCTGACTCGAAATGAAAATATAATATAAAACGACGACAGCGAAAAATCGATAAAATGTGCCTATTACATTTTAGCGGAATAATATATTTTTACTTTAGTATACCATTAATATTGTAAACGTTATAATACCACCGGGATAGCGTAGTATATTATGCTATACCTACGAACCTACGATACAACCGTCGTCGTCGTCGTCGTGGGCGAAATCGTAAACACGAGCGCAAAGTACACGTTTATATTTTTTATAATATATAATATTTTTATAATAATCCGTGAAATAAACCGCGTAACGACTACAACGGCCCGCGGGGTTCGTCTTGTCCTGAAACACAATATCCGACGAACGTCATGACAATAATATCATAATCATAAAAATATATTAATACGCACGTCACGCCCGACCCCGACCGACCGCTGCTGATGGATAACCTAACCGTTGAGTGAACCACATCGCGTTTAAATACTGTAAAAAAAGATTTTGAGTCTATTAACGACGGTGACACTACGATAGTATATTATATTGACATTGACCTTGCGGGTATTAGCTGGTACTTCACGCGTTGTATAACGTCCATATTATTATTATAAGGTATTATATTGTATATAGGTAGATATACCTAGGTACGCGACTAATGGCCGCGCATTCGTTTAAGTCTCTATTATACAGTGACAGGTCAAAATATTTGCATCTCGTATTAACATTAATTTGTATAAGTCTTCTTGACGAGATTATATTTTTATATACATTCATTATACGTACAGTGTCGTTGGTATTAAAAATCGTATTTTATTATATACATAAATGTCTGAAAACGACGACGCGTATAATACCTATCGGCTCGCGGTCTATTCGCCATATCATTCGGCATTAAAATCTTTACCTAATAATAATATTATTATGTTGTTCGGGTCACGTCTTTATATATCTATTCAACAAGCGTGTCATAATAATAATATAAATGTTTATTAAAGTATTATGTGCTTTGTGTTTTACGTTTGACGTCTTGTTTTTTTGGTGCTATAATAGAATTTATTTTTTGTCTTAATAGACTCGCCTAATAGTACATAAATATTCCATCGTCGATCGCAGGTTAATGCGAGAAAATAATCGCAACTTGTCGACGGTTTTTCTTTTTAATGACTCCGGTCTCCGGACGTGGTGGGTTTGAAATCAATAATCAGCTAGGATAATGATTATAATATTATATTATTTTAATTATCATTATTACTATCTGCAAATACAGTTGACTATAATAGTTTTCAAGTCATGTGCATTGTTCGTCTTCGCAGCACGTCGTCATATCAATTAATTTGGTACCTATACCACTCCAATAATGTACAACCGAATAAATAACCACATATAGTGTATATACAATTATATATATATAAATAAATAAAAGCAAAACATAAACAAATAAAATCGTGTCAGTTAAGAACAAACTGATATCGGTGTGCGCGCGTACACCGATTTAAATGTTAATTCATTCCAATATTAAACATATATATATACATATATATACCTACGCAAGACCGACGAGATTTATCGAATAATTTTTTCGGAACCAGAAAATGTCGTGTCGTCGTCGTCGCTTGTACCGACCAAAAACCGTCATCGACTGCGCAGCGGAAACGAACGTGCTCGCGCGGTACACATATTGCTATTGTTATTATAATACGAATAAACCGCGACGATGACGACGGCGATATTTGCGCTCGCGCCCGACAGGTTTGGCGCGTGTTAACACCGATGTTAACGTCGTGTCCGGAACACGTGTAAGTACGTGGGGGTACCTATATACACACAAACACACGCACATACGTGTATGATATAGGCGCAGGTGTGAAAATTTAGTGCCCGGTACGCTTTAATGGTTACCACCCTCGAAGAAACCGATCCATAAGTCATATAGTCAAGAAGGAAACGAGAGAGAGAAAAATGGGTTTTGTGTGTTGACTCGGAAACGTAAATCACGGCGACCGGTTTTCGATTTGATTTTTTTTTTTACGTCTTTTTAGCGTCTCCTTCCCCGTTTTATAGTATAATATACATAATGTACCATATACCTTACATATTATTATGTACCTACACGCGGAACGGACTAGGCGGCGGACGACATATATTTTTGAAATTTAATTTTGTCCCGTGCAGTGTACACAGTATACCTATATATATATTATATTCGTGGTGTGTGTATAATTATTGGATATTATTACCCATATCATATGCATTAAAACGACGAACACCCTTATGGAACCCGGGGTCCGCCCGTAATACGAAAATTATACAGCGTGTACAATAAAAAAAATATATATATACACACGCACGGCACATCACGCGTCTTTGTCGAACGAGGCGAGCTCTAATGAATTTTTATTGTCGGAGACTTTAACGCCACACGGCCGCTTTTGTTTTTTAACGATCCTATTCCTATCCTTATACGTATAAGACAAAATTCGAGTATAATACATTATAATAATTATATTCCATCGCTGTCGGTATTATTATCGTTATTGCGATCATTATTATTATTATTAATACTAACTGTACGAAAAATAACTGTTATACCACAAAAATAATTTTCCAAAACAGACGGTTTAGTAAATATATGTTAACGATTAATAAATGCGAATATTTTTTTATAATGCTCGTGTGTAAATAGGCGACATAGATTAACATATTATGTTACAAAAAGTAAATAATATAAAAGTAGATAATATATATATAATATTATGTCTAACCAAAAAATGAACAATCTACACCACAAAAAAAGGTTGGACAGACCAGTTTTGCAATTACACCTCATTTCTATTGACATTATAGTTATTGATATGTCTGCGTTTTACATTTTATACAACTAAAGGTTTTTTTGATAAAATGATGACCGGTAGACAATAACACTGTGGTAAGGTATCGGTTTTGTGAAAATGGACACAGTTCCTTTTGCAACTGGTCGATGTATAATATATAGGTATACGCGTGTGTACGATATACTGCAGGTGCAATATAATATACACCGCGTGTGTACGATTTTAAAACGAGTGATTGATGATTATTACGTAATAAATTTAATATATCTATCAGAGAAATCGGCTCGAACGTATGTATAGGTATATTACATGCCTATACCAATACCAATACCTAATATATATGTGCGGGGCACAATGTTATTATGCACTACAGCAGTGACACAATAATGCATAGAACGCGCAGCGTGCGTACACCTATATATAATAATAAAAATATAATCTCTTGTGAGGTTCTCGTTAAAAACGGTTTCACGGAGATAAAAACGTCTGCGCGGAGTCCGCGTGTGCGTTTGCGTTTGCGATAAGACGTATCGTCGTCGCAGATCACTTTTTTTTCTTTCTGTTTTTTTTTTTTGTTTTTTTTATCGATTTTGCGTACCTATACCGTTTTCGAAACGTCTTCCGTCGCACCAGCTCACGGAACTCGCTTTCAAAAAGCAATCGTATTATACGTCGCAGTCGCACGAATCCCATACGAGATTTAGCTCCGGTCCCAGACAACGTTTATTATTATTATTACTATATCGTAACTTTTTTTTTTAATCTCCCCGCCGAATAAACAATTTTGCGCACGTATGTTCGTATACATTAGGTAATACATATATAGGTATACTGCACAGACACATTACGCCAAATAAAATAATTTATTTTATGTATTTTGTGGCCGACGTCGTATTATTCCGATAGTACCTCCAACGTAATATTTTCGATGCTAAAACTTTCTACGTGCTTATATTCGACGACATATTTGGCAATAAAAATCGCTCATATACGCACGCACTTGTACGCCGTGTATATTGTATACTGAGGATTTATGGAAGAAGAGTCAGTTTCACTTTTGGTCAACGTGAGATTATTTGCCAATTTTTTTTCTATTACATTTTAGTATTTGTCGAAAACAGTAGTGTATCTTGTCAAGACAAACTTAAGATTTTAAATAATATGGGACATTTTGATTCGAATAAATAGTAGGTTAAAAAATATATATGAAGAACGTATTTTTTTATTTTGGCCTTATAGCCGTGTTTGTTCCCATCAGAAAATTGTACAAATATGATTATGGAAAATCGTGACTGTTATTAATTATTATAATATATAGGCAACCCCGAATCAACATTATAATATTATATGTGTAAACTCTATTGGTTTACCCAAAACTAAATCACCAATTACTATTATAAAATCAAATACATACCTAGAAGTAATAATAAGCCTACCTATGTATAATTTTTAAAGCTATAACAGCAGGAGGCGGGTAAAGGATGATAATATTATAGATTATAGTCGGTGGGTGCAGGATGTGTACCTACACGAGGATCGACACGGAGAGACATTCTGTGCAGTGTATTATATATTATGATGTGTTTACCGTCAGACGGTCGACCGCAATGTGCCGGGGCTGTCACCGACAGGTCGTTATCGTCATAATTCTTCACTCGCAGAAATATCAACGTTGTAGGTATATACATCATGCCTCATCTGTTTACCTACACACATTAATATAATGCGTCCGACCGTCAGGCGACTGCAGGTCTCGCGGATAAATCGAAAGACGCGTCCGGTTAATTGTGCAGCGCGGACAATGATAATAATACTAAACAATGACAATAATTAGATTTGATTTGGCAAACGGTCGTCTAACGGGATCGAGGAGAGTCTCGTGCGGCTAAACGGTCAATTGTGAACATCGAACACGCGTTATATATAATAGCAGCTGGCTATAGGTATGCTTATAAGCTGTTGGCTCATTAGGCGTGCATTGTGCGTGTGCGCCCAGACCGACTACATAGCTGACTTTGTGTACGACGTGTGTGCGCGATGAGCAAAATACAATATTAATTACGCGTGTCTGTAGGTCGCAGTTGTTATTATGATTGTGCGTTTTTTATTTTGGCGCCGCTGTTTAACGAGGTGTCCGCCGCGACGACGGTCGTTGATGTAATATATTATATTATGTTTGTCACTTGTCTCCTTCGCGATTTCGTGACGATATCCTAAAAAGAACGACGCGACTATGGGGAAAACACGTTTCTGTAGAAAAAACACGATTCGAAAGCATAATACGTATGTACAATATTTTGTTTTTAATCACGACCATATTATATTTGATTATAATATTATATACATCATATATTCGTTAGCCGTAAAAAGAATACGCCCAACAGCGAAAGATGTTCTCACGAAAGTGCGTGGAATTATGACTTTAGGATGTCCCGTAGAAATAACGCGTGTTGCTTGAGTGCGTGACAGATATATGTATATGCAGGTATCGATAAAAACACTTAAAAAAATATTGGGTCATTGAGTATAGTTTTAACCATATTATGTGTTCGCAGAATTTTGGTTCCGGGGGGAGGGGTTAAAAATTAGGACGTTTATCAATTTTGGAGATCAAAAATCACTGGGATCCGATCTATAGCATCCGGCACATTCTACTTGAGCTCAAATCTTTGTTATTACATGAACCCCGAGTCGTAGATTATAGGCATACACAGACTTTTGGTTCCTGAAGAGGTCATTTGGTCAAGTTAAGAATGAGAGCCTATAAGAATTTTGAAATGCAACTTTTTTACAATTTCAACAATTCTTAAAACGAAAACTTCATCTCAATAAAAAGAAATGTGTACATAAGTATATTTATAGGTAAACTTAGTTAAGTAGAAAACAATAAAAATATTAACTATACAAAGAATTTGTAGCACACCATTTTTTGACAAATTGTTCAAATTTTAAGTGAACTACTCTCAAAGTCTTAACCCAGCCAGTCCGTTTTTGATGGAAAATTAAAGTTTTTGTTGTTTCGGATCATTGGATATTTGTAGAACTCATTCATTAAAACTTCGAAAATTAAATACTTTAGGTAATACAATTATTCACATAAAGAATAGGTAACACATACTAAAACATATCGATAACTTAATCCACTGGTGTTTTTATTTAATAATTAGGGCATTGAGTGGAAGGTTAGGTTAGGTTAGCAAGTTAGTACCACAAGCCCCCTCCTGTGCGCACGCCTATTGGCTTGACATAGACGTTATAGCCTATATAGTGCACAGTTACACTTTAGTCTTTAGCCTTGGTATAGGTAAGTGGTACAGACGGTACAGTATCATGGGGTAAATGTATACGTATACATATATTAATTAACTTTAAATTTTGTACACAGTATAATAAAAGCAAAGACTTCGTCTGGGGATAGGCAAAATCGAGGGCAGGACCAAACGATAAACCGAACGAAGAGCACGACGTTGCACAATACGATATTATTTATATATGTAGGTGTGTAATGAAATTTGAACGGGCGCCAAGTCAATTATAGTATATGATAATCGAACGCGATTTGGGTTTTGAAAATTCGAGACGTTAACAAAAACAACATTATACGCGAGATAATATAATTTTAAACGTCCATACAAGCAACGGAAATGACTCGGAATAAAATTATAGGACTCGTGAAATGAAGTGTGAAACCAGAATATTTCTTCCATGTGTGCCCTCTAGTCACCTTGCAGCGAGAGAGAAAGCCAACGGGCGAAATAACCGTCTAATGATACGTAAATGAATTTGTTTAAGTTCTTAAAATGGTCATGTTTAAAACTCGAGACCACCAATGCACGTTATATAGGTACTGCGTACCTATGTTATATGTTAATGATGATGGACGAATGGAAATAGATTCATGACTCGTTGTATTTTAACCACCGATGCGCGGATATATTGCGCACGGTTTGTATAATATACAATTACGTATTATTACCTCTATACCCATATTATTATTATTATTATACTTTTATAAATAATATAGGTATGTTATTTTAGTATCTATTTTTTTTTAATTTTCGGGCACATTGTTATGCGCACGAAACGCAAACGGTACAAAAAAAAACTTTTATATTTTTAGACGGAAAAAAAACTAAAGAGGGAGAGACATCATCGTCATAATACTCGTATAATATATTACCACGCGTTTTACGGAAAAAAAAATATGTTAAATAGACGATACGTTCCAATAATACGACGTAGACGCAGACGCTGTCCGCCGAAAGCCCATTTCGTCTGGGTCCGATCGATTTATAACGGTCTCCAAAACGTATAAAATTAATCGGACATGACCATGTTCGTTTACTTTTTATTTTTTTTTGTTTTTCCCGTCGAGTGTTGAATGAAACGGGTTGACAAATTTAAATATGTTATCAAAATCTAAATTAGACGTAACCTACGCACGCCGTGCTAACAAAATCGACTTCATAAACCGTCCGCCGGGACGGCTATACGTGTTATATTATAGGTATTATTATTATATTAAACGTTACCGGCCTTAATATATTATTATATTCTATACATAGTATATTATGTTGTGTGGTGAATCGTCGTGTGTGATGCGCTCGTAGGTATTATACAATATATGTACAAGCACTTCGACAACGACCGAAACACTACGAGCCTACAACTATAATAGTGGTACCTATACTACAGTCGTAGGTATATGCGGTAATAAATTACTGTTCGGTCGATGTGCACACCGTTTTATTTATTCGGTTCGTTTTCGTATTGTTTCCCAAGACCGGACGTCTTCTTAACGATTTCTTCCGGACCCGTCGGCGGCGGCTCGTTCGGTGTTCGAAAAATCCACACGTTGAATTTTCGATTTACTATACCTAAATCTATATAATATTATCGACAGTGCTGATATTATATTTTATACACTTGTGAAAAATTGCCTAAATATTTTACAGAACATTTGAACTATACTAAGTTAACTATTCCTGTTATATGTTACACTACATAATAATATATTATAATATCATGGTAATATGGTATACAATTCTGAAATGCATCGACAACCTCCAACATACAAATAATAGTCCTTTAAACGATATATCGATGAAAACAATAACCAATACACCCCTATATGGTATATGTTATATTATAGTAATCCAACCCTCTACAAATACATGGTAATATGATCCTGAAACAAACATCCTTACTTTACACACGTAATTCGATAAAAACTACATCACAATTCGAATTCTAAGATTTTCAATCCATCCTCTATTGAATTGATTAATTTATCACCCGTCGACTTAGAATAAAACGCCCACAAACAGTTTAACTTAATTATTATTAAAATAAAATGTTAATTTTAAATTATTTTCATGTATACAAATTGTAAATAATTTTGAACTCATCGCACACATTTCTTCTTACTATTATATAAATTATTATCATTAGATATTAATATTTACTAATAACCTAAGATATCATTATGTTCTAATATTATGTATGCATAATTTCGCTGATGAGTTCTGAGTTATAATAATATATCAATCAATATTTTCTCTACTCGTGTGACTTCGTGTTATCGTAATTACCTACTGAACTTTCAGCAAATATACTTGTTGTATTAAATTATATTTATATGTTACATTGTTTTACCTATATAGATTTTAAATATTTCTAATAAATAAAAAAAATCATCCGCGAGCGACTAACCAAAAACATCTGCAATGGTGTACCCACTAATTTTGCGAAATTGTTTACAACGTGCAATATTGCGTTAGTACATATATTGTTATATATAATTTTATGCTATCCTCGAGAAGGTGAGTTAACCATGCAATATGATATATTATCATCGTGGCCGATGAAATTTATCAATATTCAGCTCGCGTAGTAAATTTTCATTTAAACGATTTCATGTAGCTGACGTGCAGTATACATAATAGTGTATACCAGTTACGACACTTAGTTTATAATATATTGTGTACCTATCAGCCAGCGTTAAACACACAATAATTATGTGGTCTGTTGGTTATTGTATTGTGTGTGCAGTAAAAAAATATTCAATAAGAGCAAATCGCTGCACACCATGCTATTAAAGTTGAACGATTTAGAAACCATATAATATCATGGGAAAATAGTACCATGCCGCGTGTATCGGTTATATTAATATAATCTCATATAGGTATAATACTGTTGTATTAGTGTTACGATAGTTTTCGAGTTTTGACAAATGGCTGTATTATTATTTTACATGAATATTATGTTATTGTACCGCAGCACAATTATTACCTACCAACCCGAACGGTTTTTACATTGTTATAACAATAATTATCGCCCGACAACAATTGTGAATAAATTATTTTAATTTTCACTCGTTTATTGATTAATGATCGATTCCGTGGTTTGCGGCGATATCCATACATTATATAATAATATGGAAATTACCGAAATCAAACGAAGACGACAATCGTATATATTATCTATACATATTATTATAAGCCTATATCTACCTACCTTTATTTTGTGCATCTCGAACGAAACATCTCCTATATACATTCAGTGGGCCTATACATATTTAATGATTTTATAACTTCACTGCGCGTGTCTTCGAATCGTTATGAGTTTGATATTTTAATTCTAGAGGTTTGATTTAATATCAATACAATATTTAATAATTTTAACGCAATATGTATCGATAACAATGTTGACATTATTCAGCGTGTTAATGTGCAGAGATATATTTATAATAATATTAATATTAGTATTAATATTAAATATGTCTTTTACACATTTTTGTGTTTAGTCAGATTCGACTCACAGTCACAATTTGTTTTACTTCATTGATTACATAAAATATGCACAGAAAAAGTATTATACCTACCTACAAAATGTATTTATACTTATGATTTTTTTTTTCACTATAAATCATTCGACGCCGAGTTTCATTTATATTGTAATAATAATAACATTATAAAATATGAATTCAGACCAACTTGTATTTTATTGTGTGCCTATAGGATATGGGAAATCCTATATTCGACGAGTGAAACTTTTACAATATTTTAAAGTCAAAACAACAATGGATATACGATTTTTATACATCGTTTACGTTATTTATCGTACAATACAGTATACTTATAAATGTACATCGCTTCGTACACAAGTTGTTATACATTTGCTTACCAAAATCGAATATATATAGAACAGAAAATACGAGTACTTTTCAAAACCAATATATTACAAGCCGTTCACAAGAACACATATATAGTTTAATAGCTATCGTGTTGGTGGTCAGATTTATTTGTAAAATTCGAATAATGGCGTTATTATGATGATAAATGGGTTTGCATGGTCTACACGCGTTTCGATTCAAAGCTATTACAACAAACATAAGTAACACTGATTTTAAGACCATTCGTCTTGTATAAATAGGTAAAATAACATTAAACAAAAATAAAAATAAAACTCGTTTAATAATTTAAATTATTGAATTAATATTTAAATTATTTACTATCTGTATGGTATAAATTACTTATTATTGACGGAGATAGGTATTTTCACACAATCACGAACGTTTCAGGAATGGGCGTATGCAGTTCCATAAAAACCCATGTAACCATATTATGATTAACGGCGGTTTAATATTTGTGGTCAATATAGTTTATAATATTCAACATGTCCATCGATTAAGAATTATCACTATTAAGTATCGATAAAACTGTGATTAATTATTTATTAATATATTGTAGGTAGGTATAACGTACACAACTAAATTAATGCCGGCTGCAGTCTGCTGCAGACCGTGTTTAAGAATCTTTTACATAATATTTGAACTTTGTTCGTTTCCCCAGCTTGATATTTCCTGCTCGTTAGTGTCGCTATACACTCTCTTAATTGCCAGTTTCGTTATTTATTTTTACATCTTCTCCTCCAAAGAATATGAACTGGACGTGGGTATATAACAGTCAGTGCAGCCGTCCCTAGAGCGAGCCTTCTCCCCGGGCCCCAAGTCTTCGCCAAAGTTTGACAGGCTCCGCTTTTATAGATAGAATAAAAAAAGTTAAATTTATGAGCAATAAAAAATATATCATTTATATTTTATACATTCAATTGTTGTAATTTTTACTACCTACCTACTTACATTGTTGACGTTAACTGAATTTTCAATCGTTTGATTGGCTCCATGCAATTTTCCATATGCCATCACCGCCCTTTAGTGGCTTAAGCTGCATATATTAAGTTCATATATCCATTAATTATACCATTATCCATTACGATCTTCGGTATACCTTTGCGAGATGTCGTTATAAGTGTAATAAATAATAACTAATAGGTACGGTTGAGCCTCGATAACTCTAATTTCGATAACTCGAATGTAATTCTTAAAATAGTTTTAAGTTGTGTTAGAGATATATAACTCGAAAAACACAGACGTTGAATTTATTTTTAATCCACTTGAGATTTGAGTTATCGAGACTCGACTGTATTATAATTTATATTTCACTGCCTTATCCCTTATAACTCTGACTTTTTTATGTACTCCCAAAGTCATTGCAAGTTTTCTTTTATCATGTTCGTAATATTAATATGTATGACGTATTTACTATTCATACTATATTACACATAGTCTGCCGCCGTTGTAGTCGTCGCCACTCGAGTACCTACATAATATGACAAATGTCGACCATATAATATATGGTATATATGTATATACATGCGAGAACCCTAATGCGCGCTTCTTCATATTATTGCATACGAGAGCGGTTTTTCATGTGATCTTTTCACGTTTAAATATAATATTATAGTCTCCGGGGACAGACCTGGTCACCACCGCAGCCGATCGTCATCGTTGATGCCCGACCAATACCATGTACATATGAAACGATTGATATTTATCATCTATTTTATTTTTCGTATACAGCCAGGTATATTATATTTTAACGTAGGTAAAAACTCTCACAATATAATAAGAATATGACACAATATGAATCATCTGACAGATCTCGCGGTGCGTCCGACGACGTTCTGTGGGTTACATCGGATATACGCGTGTCGGACGACACACGTCGGAAATACCCTGTCTAGATATTACTGCTGCAGTTGTTAATTATTGTTATATACTGTTGTGGTCGTTATAATATTACCACTATCGTTATTTCTTATATTATTGACTTATGACCGACGGACCTCGCCCGGAATACGATATATTATTTTATATATAAATATAATATACATAGGTATAGAATATGTATTATTGCGTATTGGTTGGTATCTTGACATCATTGTATCTAATGTAGGTATACAATAATATAATGACGACGATGACCGATCGCCGCCGGCGCGGAATCTACTGGCCGATTCGATAGTTGTTATATTCGTGCGTTTTTAAGGACCCACAATCGCGGGATGAACATATTACCACCGTCTCGCAAAACCATCATGACCGTCGAGTATTCTAACGTCACTATTATACGACCACCGACCTCCCTGTATAATATTCTATGAGTACAATACGCGCACAGAACCGCATGAACATATACCTATATACACATCGTTTACCGCACAGCTACGTCTCCCGCGCCGACTTGGTCGAAAGCCAAATCGATGGCGATTCAACAGACGAACGAACCAATTAATCAGACGCCGGGAAGCGTAATATTTTACCGAATGTATTATTATTATATTGTGAATGTCCAGTCACGAAACCCGGCAACGCACGAACGATCGTCGTCAATCGCACGGGGTTAACGAAACGTATATATATATAAATATATAATAGACTATATATAATATATAGATATCTACAATATATTATAGGTAGGTATAGTATACTATATACACAAATTACTATAGCTTATATAAGAATAAGATATATACGGTTGTCGGAATATCTAACGACGTCCTGTATAACAGTTTCGTAGATAATCCGACGATTATTTCAAACCCCTAAGTACTTACCCAAAATATAATAATATGTAATTTAGTATTTACCTATTATAGTATTGTAACGTATGACGTGATGGAATGGAGACTTTAACGCACTACACGAACGAAACGAGTAAACAATAATTTATTATTTTAATGAATAGGTACAATATAAAATAATATATAAAAGACATATTATAGATAATATAGCAGGTAATCGAGGCCATATTGAATAATATATTATTGACTATTGTACACCGCGGACATTTCGCAGATTTTTTCAAAAACTTGTTTTGTTTCTCGGTCGATTGTATTATAATAATATCTTCTGCCGTTACACATAATATAATAATACAAACATAGTTATATAAAATATATATTATATATAAGTATTAAATAGGTACGTCTTATACGCCGCCCTTTGATTCGCCGTCGAACACTTTTCGAACTACAACTTAGAAATTCTTGTAAACATCGTATTTAAATCCTATTGAAAAATTCCACCAGATTATCGTTCGAACTTATATAATATTCAATAACACGCGAGATCTTTAATATTCTGACAGGTCGTCTTCAATAGGATACTGAAAAACACAACAATAGATCATTGTGTTACACTCTTCGGTTTTTGTAGAATCATATTATATAATATAAGTTTATATATAATCCGAAAACATTCAATGAATATTATGTCCATTGATAAATATATTATATATACTGAGGCGCGTATTTAAGAATAAAGTACAATATAAATAATAATAATATTACATTAAATGTGTACGTACAACGACATCGGCTACTCCGGCTTAACATAATCTATATATAATATTCATCGTTCAAAAATATTTGTACAACTTAATATACTATATATAGTGTCCTATTTGACTATCTCTGGTTTTTGGTTATCACTGATTACTCGATAAATTATGAATTGGTTAAAGTGGATAGCGAGTAAAACCTGTTAGGTACACGTATACGTTTGTACGAACATTTGTGAACGATTTGCGCGAGTGATGTTGTACTTGGCAAGCTCATGCCGGTCGTTTCAAACGCCGACTGTGATCCGTTTCATGTTTTGAAGTCCATGTCAATTTGCCCAATGACAGAGAATTACTCAATTATAGACAGATAGGCGAATCAGGTCAGTCGCTTAGGTCAGAACCGTTTGTGATCCACAGCCGACTGATGTTGCAGTGATCTTCGGATCACGTGCCCCTTTTTATGTACAGACGTATATCTGAAATGTTACGTTGATTATATGGAATTATATATATTATACCTACGTCGGACAGGAATGTTACGGGACAGTAATGGATTCGTCACATTTAATGTATTCTATGGCCTCAAGACGTTTTTAGCGAGTGTTAAATAAGTGGGTATAAAAATAATAATCCTTAATAAAATAATACGCAATATTGTCTCGGGAAAAAAAGATAGTTTCATACTATAGAGTTCACGTTAAGCCATCATTTTAAATCTGTAAGCGTGGCCGTCACATTATATGATACTTTTACGTACAGAAAAAAAAATTGCACCTCCGCCTGCATTTCTATGTATATAGAGACTTAAACGCCCCGTCGACGTGTATATTATATACGCGTTATAAAGTGATTGTTACTTTATGTATATAGATATTAAAATATGTGATCACTCCGGTGCAGGAAAATACTAAAAACTAATCTAATTTATTCTTTTAATCGGATTGTTAACCATAAATACCTAAGCAGGATTTAATATTTTTCATCACTGCGTACACAATATAATATATTATTATGTGTACATAATAATATTACGTATATTGTTCATTTAATTTTTTTAAATTTACAATCAAATAAATATTTTATTTATAGGTAATTAATATTATTTTCGTAATATAAAATCACAAAATGTTAACGATTTACCTGTGAAGAAATATAAATTGGAACAATTTTTCTGTCTGGTTATACCTATATTAAAGGGATTGTATCATATATATATATAGGAATCGAAATAATTTTATAGGTTTCAGTTGTTTCAAACAACAAACTATATACAAGATTTCGGTTAATACCGATATACTAACCGGTATTTCACACTCAACTTGTTCAAGACTATATAAGACAAAAATATACGATACAAATTTAAAATTTAAATGTGTACTATTTTATAATCAAAAATTAATTTATACACCTTAAACATTTATTTTGTCGTAAAAATAAAATAAACATATAACGTCTGTATTTTATCAGCAGTTACTTGGATTGAAATCGTTTAATAATTTGTCATTTATTAACATTATTAATATCATTAACAAGGAAAGTAATTTTTTTTAAATCATACGATTTATATTATGAGACCAAAACGAAATACATGTAAAAAGTTCTTGCGTCTGCAGATTTGGCACTATATCGGAGGAAACATAAAGTACTGTCTAAATTCAAACACGTTGTAGATAATAATATACAACAATATTTATTTAAGTTTAAAGCATATTATTTATGCCATATATTTTATTTAAGCAATGTAAAACGATATGATACGGATGTATATATCTGTATACGAAAATCCGTCGTCGATTATAATATACTATAGGTATAATAGGTATAGGTATGGGTATAAGTTCAATATATAGGTACCTATATAATATTATACTATGCGAATTTTGTGCCGTAGGTATTGTTTTATGCCTGTAAAACATATTATTCCAATACCCCTACATAATACTTGTACAAGCATATATGCATATAATTATATATTTAATAGTATGGCACACGTAATAACACGCCGCACAATATTGTTGTCGTACGACGTCGTTTTATTCGCATTGTCCTCGCGCTCGGCTATATATACGCTGCAGCAATTTCGCGCATTAGTACATTAATAATATAATAATAGGTACGTTCGTATTCGATGTGTATAATAGTATTATTATTGTATATACATATATTCGCCGATGGACCAGATAATAGGTGTACCCGTTGTGTTATAATATGTACTTATATCGCCGGGTAAAAAAAAAAAAAACGTTAAACACACACCAGTTAACAGAAATTTGACGACCGTGACCGGTGCCGTAAGGCGTAAGTAACTTATATGCGTGTACTATTATATACATATTATTATATTTATAATATTATATATATGTGGCTAGTGCTCGGGTATATATATATATGACGTGGTTTCCCCTCCAGAGTTGTACGACGACAGCGTGCCCATCTCCCCCGTGGAGATCATCTTGTGTGGCGCTTGGCCAACAAATAATACTGATCTCGATTTATTGCTTTTTTCCCGTTTATCTTAATGGCCCCTTTCGGGTCGAAAACAAAACCGTATTGTGCGTGTGTGTGTGCGTGTACAACACGACGGACGGAATGTCTGAAAACAAATATAAACCGCACGCGGGGTTGAGCGTGAGTGTGTCTGCAGTTGTAGTTGGCTGCAAATAACACGAGTTACGGCTGAAGAGGACGATAAAAACAGACGAGAGAAAAAATGTCGAAACCAAACGACGTGAACGGTTTTCGCTGTCAATCAAAACGAGGATTTTTCGGCTGTTCGGATTGTACGCGACGTTGATGAGGAACGGATGAATTGTGGCGCGTACCACGCGGACGATGGAACCAGTTGTGTCGCGTTTCCCAGATATTCGTGACATCACTTTATAATATTATATCGTGTTTTTTTCATATACTTGGTCGGAATTCGGATTTAGTAATCCGTGTTTTACAATATAATCGTTTATTTTCAAAATATCCCTCGAAGAATGCAGGTGGTGCAAAGGGTAAACGTAAACTATAATATGCTGGGTGGAGGATTTAAAGTGAGCATACAGCTGTTCGTTCATGATATTCACATAATATTATATCCATTATTTTAATGCTGTGTAATGTGTGTACGGTGCACGTATTAAACGTGACGTCGCCGTGTCACTTGAACCTGCAGCGGGTCTAAATCGAACGACGGACGTTTGCGTAAACAACGGGTTAAGGATGATAAATCGTTGCTTAATACCTAAACGATTAAATTAAGATGCGATGGGTACATATGTCGTTTACTCAGAAAAGAGAAACACCCGGGTATAGGTACGTGGAAAAAACTATACCATAGATAAACGGTATACGAATTAAAACCATAATATAACAGGTTACATGTTTTTATTTATTTTAGTGCTCACGTATTTAATTTAATTCCTATGCCAACCTGCACGTGAATTAAACTGATGTAATAATTTTGGCGGACTATTTTTGCTTTCGTAACATATCTTACCAACCCAAACATAATATGTACACCGTATTTTTTATAGCTCAAAAGTACGTTTAGATGTTTTACGACTCGATATTTTGAACAAAACATATTTTATTCAGCAACGAGAAAATATTATAATGGGAACAAAAGACAATATTTATATTATGTGCATAATCACAATCCATAGATTATACTATATACATGCTACGGGCACGGTTAATGATTGGATTGAGAATACATAAATAAGTCGTTGCATTAAACGCACATTACTATTCACAAACATTTGTGTGTATTGTTGGTATAGGTATACAGTAATATTCCAAATGTAAATCGTTATACGGTCTACACAATGTATAAATATGAACATTTTGTATTCCACCGTACTTGTTTTCAATAATAAAATAAAATTACTTAAGCCCGTCGGCAATGGCATTTAAATTCCGTCTCCGTGACCAACATAATATG
This sequence comes from Sitobion miscanthi, assembly GCA_008086715.1. Taxonomy (NCBI): domain Eukaryota; kingdom Metazoa; phylum Arthropoda; class Insecta; order Hemiptera; family Aphididae; genus Sitobion; species Sitobion miscanthi. Next base: position 9,645,778 of record CM017799.1, on the reverse strand, counting down.
ACGAAGTACCTACAACACACTGGTAGAGATTACGATGAAGGTAAGAGCGATTTTGATAACGTAAACGGTGCAGGTATTGGTATACCGACATTATATTATTATATATTATAAAGTTAAATGTCAGAATAAGATTATAATAGTAAAGAAAATAATACGACGCTGATGGCGATTACAAAAAAAATAATAATAATGTCGATCTTCAATTTTTATGTCAACTTCATATTATACAATAGGTCTTTATTATAATATCCGCGACACGTTCGGTGGTGTACATTAAAGCGGAGTTGGATGTTCGGATTACGGGGGATAAATCCACCCCGATGACGTAAGTGTTTTTTTTTATCATGAATTTTTTTCCATAAGGACCTTGTCATTTTGACAGTGATAAAGTCCCACAAATGTTATGCTTTCACAAGTTCTTTCATTATATCCGGATCGATGAACCGTCTACCAATTAATAATCTTTATAATAGTTGTTATTTTAAACTGACCCGTTGGCAGTTTTTGATTTTCTCGGTGGTATTACACTAGATTACTAAAGGTAATCTATAACGTAACACGCGAGAAAAAAAATTAAGAATCTCAACGTGTGCGGTTAAGATTTTTCGTACCTATTATACCTATACTAAAAATTATTAAAATAACCTCACCAAAAATGTTAAGAGAGTTGTAGTTATTTTACTATGTAATATTATATTAAATTTAAATTTAAAAAAAACTAATTACTCTACCAACAGACCCTTAATATGGTGGTTTCGAGCGATTTATTTGTTATCAAAACACATTTTGTGGATACAGAATAAATCTCAAATCTATTTAAATCGTTCAAATTACCATGCCTGTAATGATTTTTTTGTCGGTTTCAATTTCAGATAGTAATATATTACTGCCACTTACTTATTTTCTAATTATACCACTACATTCGAGTTTGCCTTTCTATGCGCAGATAGTAATTGATTTAAATAATCCGAATCAATGAACTCACCTGAGTAATAAATTCAAATTGTTAATTGATTGAATAGAAAATGTACCGTTGTGTCGGACGTGAATTCTATAATTTAGTACCTTCGTACCTAATTAAAGACCGCGGTATTCATCTTGGAGTAAGACGGCGGCACAAGTCAATAATATAGTCTTATATAGTTGTACTATAATAACATGTTTAAAAAAAAAATTGAACACGCGATATTCTCTGTCACGCGTGAAGGGAGGATTTTTTTGCAATACGTTCGGCGATAATAAATAGTTTTCTATATTCAATTAAAATTAGTATATAACTACCCTAAAATTTAAAAAAGTAAAAGAAATTGTTGCTTACATCACGTGAAACAAAACTTTATCCGACCGTGTCGACCTGCACGACGACCATATAATCAATATAATAGTGTACTATTCATAAACGGTGACCTGGGGGGGGCTTACGGGGGCTTAGACCTCCCAAAATACATAATTTGAAGATACAGCTCCCCGAAAAATATTAAACAAACAAAATCGTACTTTTGTATAGAATACAGAATCCCTTTAGGGATAATTTTTTATTATTATTATTAAATGCTCATAATTAATGGAAATTATCAGTAATTACAAATTTAAATTTGTAAAACGGTAATTTATTGTATATTATTAAGTATTTTCCTTTTTTATGTTTGTGAGTATTTAAATTAGTAGGTATGATAATGAGAACCTTCCACTATTTTTATGAGTTATAAAATGTAAAGATGAGTTTATTGGTCAGTTTGCTACCAAATATTTGAGGCCCCCCCTCAATATTTCACAGGATCTCCGCTTATGGTACTATTACTGATATATTCTATAACAGCGGTTCCCGACCCATGGGCCGCGGGTAATGTGGTATTGGACAGCGGACACTGCAGCTGGTCTAGAGTCTAAGCCAAGGGTCGGTAAATTTTAATTGGCATCGACATCGAGATTTTATATGATTTTATTCGTGTCTATATATTTTTTCTATCATCTTATTTATGTGTGTTTATATTTTATATACCTGTATATTAGGTAATAGTGGGCCTAAAAGTTTGTTTTACATAATTGTTGGTCCACATAACGAAAAATATTAGGAACCGCGCTGCTCTATAATATATTTATATTATATTATTCTCGCACAAGAAATGCAAAACACTTATAGAAAGTATAAGTATATACCTATATGTACGCCATGTACATTCTGCATGCGGTGTTATTTATTCGAACTAAATGCAACGATAACGTGAAATATCAAACAGGCAATAATCATCATCAACATATGATATTATAGTATTATAAATTATGTCATAAGTTCCAACAGCGACCATAAATCCCTAAACTATTGCATCGGTGGCAGACACAGCACAAACTTTTTTTGTAGCACAACCTTCGACGTAATACCATTATATACTTTCCGGTACCTATATTGCTTATTGATGTCCGTTTACAATCATTTATTTTTACGTCCGAGTAAATTGAAATATTTTATAGGTAGTTGATGTTACGAAATGGCAATAAATCAACAGGTGAAAAAGAAACGACTGAGTCATGCGTCATCGGAGAACGTCGTAAATATCATGCGTAGGGAAGTTACTACCCGTTGTAATGCCGTTTTTTCGATACCTTTAAAGTTCAAAGATGATGTCGCTTCGACGCGAATGTATATAATAATATAGTTGCGTTGTGCCGCTCGACGTAAGGAGGAACCAGGGCCGGATTGGCCCGGCGAGTTACCGAGTGAAACTCGGTGGACCACGACAATTTTGGGCCGTTCAAGTCATGAGGGGCCCACGCTAACTGAAAATATGTTAAGAGTTAAAAGTTGAAGAAATGGAGACTATAAAATAATAAAACTATGCACACAATAAGAAGTACCCAAAGGCCACCAGTTTGTAAGCGGGCTGGTAAAGTACGGAAAACTGTTATAATGAACTGGTAAGTCACCGGTATTTTTGATAAACTTCTAACCAGCATTTAAATTTTAAATGCCCACTTTCTCCGCGTCAAGATTTTTCGCTGCAGTGCTCGATATCAGTCAGCTGTTCGGTTCTTCATTCATCGTACATCAATAAAATCGATTAATGTTTATGAAAAAAGCAGTAATTCGTACAATATTATTGTTTATAATAAATTCATCGTTGGACAATATTATTTTGTAATGTTAATAGAAATAAGAGTTATAGGTAAACATGCGTTATATTCTTATTTGTATGTATAATTTGAAATTTGAATAGAATATATTATCTAAATTTACTAAAATCTAATTATAGGCATTTTTATCAAACAACAGGATTTCATAATCAGTATATTAATGTATTGTAAAATAGAAATATTTTCACAGTTGATTGCAATTCTTCCCATATACCAGGGATGGCGAACCTGTGTCACGCGTGTCACGGAGTGACACGCGCGCATTATTATAGTGACACGCCAATTTAAAATATAATTCATAATTTTTACTTCACTTTCCAAAAAAATTATTTACATTTTCGATGTCTAGAACCAACTTTCAATTTTTAATAAATCCACATACAATTACATATGATGAACTTGATCTATCTTTTTTTGAATGGCTAAAGTAAATTAATGCTGTAAAGATATATAATATGTACATGTAACTTTATAAATAGTAAATAGTATAAATGCTGTAAAGTATATTAATATGCAACAGTACCTAAATAGAAAATGCTGTAAAGTTTAAATATTTTATGCACCTAACAACAAATAAAATCATTTTTAAGCAAAAAAAAGGTCTGACACGCGAGGCAAATAAAATCAAACCAAACATTTTGATTTGACACGCAGTTATCAAAAGGTTCGCCATCCCTGCCATATACCAATCAGTGGCGTGTAACATAGGGTCCAAGCGTTGCTCAGGCAACACCTTAAATATGGGTGGGTAGATATTGATAGGAGAAAAATAGGAAATTTTATAGGTCGGTATAACAGTATTATGAGGAGTAGGTCACCTAACCAACACCAATTTTTTTTATGATATACGCCACTGTACCATATATACGTTTTCCTGATAAAATATTAACTATAATCTTGCAGTCATGTGAAATCCGGAAATGCATGATTTAAATTAAACAGCGACAAGTTTGTACTATATAAAATGAGTTTGCAATATTGAAGGTTAGTCTGTTGTTTACTCGTCATTGGCACAATATTATATGTTATCGAAATTCGACATGGCGACGATGGACTTGTTTTACCTTTACAGACCCTATGCACAATATTATGTGTTTGGCGGCAGATTGTATACTCAACGCACGACATTGATAATATTATATTATAACTTAGCCTGTGCAGTCGGCTCCAATAAATTAATATTCATCATTACGGTTCAATTACGCTGTACTATCAGTCGTACTTATACAAGGTGGTCTCCTACCGCCACCGAATGCGAATTTTATAACCGCGATCTTCGCACAGCGTTATATAATTGTTTTTGCGTTCGTTTTGCCATGAATCGTGATCGGTCCTGTGGTCGTGGTTCGAATATGTTAATTGGTATAACCGATATAATAAAAGAGCACCGTGTGCAGCCGTCGTATAATATGTTTAGACTTTAGTGTATTCACTAACCGAACCGTCCTCGCGAAAAGCGCACACGGTTCGGAGACTAAACAATACATCACCGATAAAAATTGTTGGTCTTTCAAAAACAGATAATATAATAGGTATCGGACACCGGTTATAGCGTAAGTAGCTCGTATATGTTGAGGAGAGTATATAATTATTGTTGTCTCAATAAGTTACCATTCAATGTAGTAAAATAATATTATATTACATGAATAACTCGAGGCTCGGGCGTTTGATTAAAAGTAATCAGTTATCATACTCGTTGGGAGGTATAGAAAAATCAAGGTTTTTTACGAATTCCACTGCTGATTAAACAAAAATATGTGTTCTTTCAAAAGGCCCAATAATATCTAGTTGCTTAAGTGTTGTAGATGTACTTTTCTTCACGTAGTGTCTTCCGACGTTATGGTAAGTGCTCAACACTTTAATAATAAGTAGGTACCGTCACACATATATTACACTCAATTAATTAAAAATCAATTTTACTATTGAATATATTAGAAAAAAACAACAATAATTTCGGAAGTACTACTGTTATAGTTGGCTCCCAAAATATGCGAATGACCTCCCATGATCAAGTAGGTAGTTTATAATTACCTATAAACGAAATGCCTCCCATAAGAATTAATAGCATGTATGAATTATAGTGGTTCATAAACTTCGTTAAAATGTATGACGTAAAAAGTAAGTAAATAAATAATAATGATACGTTTTCGGGTTGATTATAACTTATAAACAAGTATAATATTATACCATTTGTGATATTATAGGCTACAGAAAAGGTGTGCATTAACTAGATAGTTAAAAAGTTGTATAATTTTTAACTTTATAACTCAACTAGTTAGTTAATTGTCTAACCAACTTATGAACTCAACTAGTTTAATTGACAGTTAAAATAACTTAACTTTCCTCGGTTTATTCAAAAATAGTTCAATACTATAATAATACATAGATTTCTGTTATTTCTCCTTGATCGAACAATTTTATAAATAGATAATTTTAGTAGACTAGATAGGCATAATATTATATGACTTTAAATTGCTATTTGCTATAAAGAAATTAATATTTGTTAAATTATTAATTGGGATGTGTTGGTTTTAAATATTTAGCAATCATGGTAAGTAAAATAGGTATAATAAACTATAGTAGGATCATACACCGTACATTACGTCGAAATTTCATTACAAATGTTTATTATAATTTAGGAAATTAGAAACGGCGCAGTAAATCTTTATGTGATCCGCTCGTCCACATGTACTAATTTAAAAAAGTAGATAAACTTTTTTTAATGTGAGTCAATAATTAATATCGTTTTCCATATTAACTTTTAACTTACCTGTCGGGTGTAATTTATGATTTGTCAACTTTTAACCTGTCGATATTGTGTCTTCTGAACTCGAGTTGATCATTTTTATTAACTCGACCGCCTTTGGGCCACGGGCCCAAATGGTATAATATGGCCATTGTCCACTACGGTATACACCTACAGCGACAGTGCACATCGTGGAGACGCTAAACCCGCCTCATACTGGACCATGATATATATATATTGTAATAATATGCACGCGGTGGTAGAAACAGCAGCAGCTCGGTCATCCGTGTCCGCAGCGCGCGCGCGCGCCGACTTAATTCGATTGGAAATCGTTATTGGAAACGACGTGTGAGGGCTCGTTATATTATGTCATTCGAGTTGTTTACACGCGTCGATCACGTCGCGGTCGCACTCCGGAAGGCGTCTATCTCGTGTATATATATTATACGTATATTTAAATTTTATTTTGGTTTTTATTATTATTATTATTATTGCTGCTCCGGTCTCCGCTTCGGGACCAATTATTAGTGTAAACCGTCGTCTCCTACACATATAATATGGGTACGCCACCGCCCGTCCGCCCGATGTACCGACGACGACGAAGAACAACAACAACGCATAATACAATACTTAGGTGTATAATATTATTATTATTATTATAATGTCTTTTCCGTCGCGCGAGTCTTTCCGTTCGCGTCGGGTTCCGCGCCTAATTGAACGGATCGGTGGGCGTCGTTATCCCGTCGCATTACGGATTTGTCAGGCAGACCGTAGTATATAGCTGTAGCTGGTACCTACGGCATCGTCATAATATTATATTATGATAATATACCGTGAATACGAAGAATATTGGCCAAAAATCGCGTTTAGAATATTATTACTATTTGCCCATCGTCGGTAGTATGCTCATAATATTATAATAATTTGATACACTCCCATGTGGACGTTGTAAACCAAGGGCGGAAATGTACGTCTTCCGCGGGTTTTCAAACAAGACGCGTTAGGTGTTCGTTTTTTATTTTTTAGTCATGTGAATGATACGCATTTATTAATCGGCCAAACTGCATAGTTTTCGCTGCAAACCGGATACGTTAAATTATACCGAAGCCATTTTTCAAGTGTTTAAGGAGTTTTTCCATGACGTAGATTTTTGCGTCTGAATACCGCTGACAATACCACAGGCTTGCAACTGCCGCAGCGTTCTCTCGTCGTATTTTTTTTTCTGGTCGATACCAGCTTTACCGTATACCTAGCGCATTGTTTATAACGTGAATTTTCGTAATGTCGTGTTATACATATTTTGACAAATGCGTTAATAAACCGCAAATCTTCTGAATTTCCCGTTGAATACGTTTACTGCAACATGCCAACATGCCGTTATAATATAATATAATTAATATTGTAACGAAATGTACAATAAATAATGAATACTTCGTAAATCAAATTTTAATTGGATTCATTAATTGGAAGTTGTGTCCATTATTTATTGTGCGTATAGATGGATATAAGCCAACAAAGTAGCTAATAAGTTTTTAAATTAACAATCGTCTCTGTGTTTATCCATCGACATTCTGAAAATCCGCGCAAATACGAACATTCTTTAGCTAGGTAAATTGATTGGAAAACTGTGTCTCTGTTTTTAATGAAGAGACATAATATAGGCGACATTTTTTATTTATTTCATTATCCTGAATATGGAACTCAAATATAATTACCGCACTATCATTAGAATAGGTAGTAATTATAGTAAGCTAAATTACATTCATTTCAGGATCATGACTGCAAAAATTGAAGTTGGAAATTAAAAAACTGTCAATATCTTTAAGGAGAAAAATAAAACAAAATATTTTAAAATTTCACAGTAATATTATGTGCTTATGAGGTTTAAAATGGATACTATAAAACATTTAGTATAGGTAGAAATATTAATTTAATAATAATAATTTATTTTTATAATTAGGTATACAATATTTATTTACTTTATATTACTCTATAATAAAAACCACCATACAATTGCATTAACTGTAATGTATGGTTTACGCGGTTATCTAATAAATAAATTTAATAATTAAATTGAGTTAACTTATAATATTTAATATTGATTATATTATAGTATTATATTTTTTATAATTACAATCATTTTGTGACTTTAATTATTTACCTGCATTTACAGGTAGTCAAAAATGTTCGACATTGAAACAAAAGAGGGTCTATGAGAGTGGAAAAAGTCTTTGTACAAAGAAATATTCCATGATAGATTACTGTGATCCTGATCCTGACATATATTTAATTTAATTGAACATATTCTAATAATTATCGTTCGACTAATGATTAATATTATAAATATTTCTAATTGGTAACTTAAGTTAATTATTCAATCATACTAACATAATATAAATAAAACCATCAAAACTTTTGTATGAAACCCGTTTATTAATAAAAGATAACTACCTATTTGTTAAATGTTCTACAATATTATACACGCGTTTTGTTTTATAAATGTGTTATATTATAGTACCATTGATATCAGATATATTTCAGGACGATGCATCCAAATAGAACATTTTATTTCATAAAAGTATGTCCAATAATATTTTTGGTTGATAGATTATTTTATATAATATGATTCTCACATTTAAAGAATATAACAGAAATAAAAAATGCCTCCATTTAATAATTTCTCTTCATTGAAACAGACACACGTCGACTTAAAATTTGAGGTCAAAAGCTCTCTACAACGAACCGTCTGCAATGGACTTCATCCGATTGTGTCCCATTTCAACCTTTTATGCCTTTCCAGCGTGTCGATATAATACCTACGTAGATTTGTGACATATCACATCAAATTTTAAAAAAACTACCTTGTGGGTTTTGATAGTAGCAGGTACCTTATACCTAATAGACAATAAGACTTTTTGAAATAATGTGTGTTCGCTGTGTTAAAACGATCGCTCTGTACACATAATATATTGTATCATATTAAATACAGGACCTTCGCGTGGTGGTAATACAATAGAGTCGGTTAAATTTCTAAAAGTCCAGTACAGTTATGGACCGTTAACGTGTCATGGTATCATAGTGGTTCGTGTACGCCGTCGCGAGAGTACTTAATATTATTACGGTCATCGCGGGTCATCAATATACACGCGTTATCGAGCAGCTCGACGAAAGTTATTGATCGTTCGTATAATATTCATTTTTACCGACTCTCACACTGCGACGACGATATTATTCTCTGAAAAATCGTAACTCGTCGCCGGACCTCGGGGTAAAAATTTTAAATATAAAAACCCGTCAAACCGTGCAGGCGCACGTACAAATATATATATTATATTATTACTCTGCTGCAGTATATAGGTGCATATACCTATATATCAGCCGTATTTATTATATTGTATATTATAATACGTGTACAATATATTATAATAAATAGTGCCAAAGTAATTTATACTCGTATCCAGTACCACCTTTAATAAGCCGAAGTGTGTATAAATATTTTATTTTTTTTTTCTATAATAACCGATCAATTTCTGTTTTGCATTCAATGGATTTTTACGATCTACTCGTAAATAGTCCGCCGCCGCCGCAGTCGTCGTCGTCGTCTCTTCGGCGGCGGCGGCGTCGTCGTTGTAATAATATTATAATAATATTCTCTCGACGTACTACATATACATACATATACTATACACACGCTTATTATTATAATATTTTATACACATATTATATACGTGTACGCGACTCGCACGGGGGCCATTTTTTTTTTCATCTTCCCGCAGCGGCTATATTACCTACATCATAATATTATAATATAATAATAATATTATATATGTGTGTACTGCATCTCGGTGTACATATTAATGTACCCGTAGGTACCCTATCATAGCCTTTCGTTTTCCATTTCGAACGGGTTCGGCCGCGCAGGTACGTGCGCGTAACACTCGTATATTATTACGCGATACGTCTCTTTATGCGAGCGCGTTTGTACCACCGATATTATAATAATATACCTTCGCAGATACGACATTATAACATTATCATCGGCGGCGAAGACTTTATAATATTGACAACTGAAAAGGCCGTCGTCGGCCGGCGGCGGCCACGCGTCAACCGACGTTTTTACGCGTCGAGGCGCGCACATGGTAATGAGGCGGAATGACGACGAATATAAAAGGTATAAAAAATAATAATAATAATAATAATATATTTGTGAATAGTATCGTTGCGACAGCCACGTGTGCGTATAATATAATATAACGCTGTCTATAGAATATAGATGTGGACGAGCGTGTGTATAATACGCGTATATTGTGTGTATTTTACTGTTCATATTATAATATTATCGTTATTATTAATATTTATGGTGTGACGCAGACGACGGCGCTATATACGACTCAATCGCGATCGAGCTAGGGGGTCGTCTTTTCACGGACGATAAATTCATAAAACTCACATATCTTATTTTATTCGTCTTCGCGTTATTTATTCTTCCTCGCTGACTGTGTGCCGGAATACAGATGCCTTTGCGGGACCGACGGACGACGTGGACCGCTCTCGATAAAGCAGAAATTTATTTTGCCGACAACGATGACCCGTAACATTCGCCTTAAATACCAGCTATATATATATACCTAATAAAATATCTCGACGGCAGTTTTTGTAGCACGTCTCGCGCTTGTTGCATATATTTTTACATTCATTGCAGTTAAAATAGCATAAGTAGTGCCGTAGTCGTCAAATGGGTCGATTTGATAGCGTATTGACGGGCATGGACCAGTTGCGCCTAAAACGACATTTATATTTTAGAGTCAGTATACCAATAGTATATACTTTAGATATATTTTATGTATATTAGCTATATTACAAAATATGTACCAACTATTGATGTTCATTGTATAGATAACAATTGAAACTATTTACGAAAAATCGTTTTTATTTATTCTGAAAAAAACATTTATAAAGTATTTATTTATATACTATGAATAATTTTTTTTTTTAATTATACACTTACATAATATACGTACTTTTATATAAAATAATATTGTAATAATGATTTATTTAATTGTAACTATATATTTGTGTTTATACTGGAATATATATTATGTATTATTAATGCTCATTTTCATAATATTCCAATAAAAATATTGTTTCAAATGCTATTGAATAAAATTAATATTACCCTTAATATTACCAAGCGTGATTGCTCAATTGACTCAGAAAAGACCGAGCGCAATTAGTTTATGAAAAAGTCATTTTAAGTGCAATTGGTAAACTCCCATCCTGACTAGCGATGATTTCACCAAGAAATTATTAGGCCAAGAGGTCGCTGTTATTGAGCCACGCCGATTTTATATGTTATTAAATTGAGAATGGCATAATTACATTCTTGGACATGAAAACGACATGACCTATAATAATGGTATATTATATAATGTATACCTATACATTTGGTACATTTTGAATGAACATTTTTGATAATAACCGTTCAACACTTATACAGCATAATATTATACTAATAATTCGCACAAAGACAACTTTTCTTCACACAACAAATACAAAGCACAACAGGCAGGTACCTACATAGCCTGAGATATCCCGCTTCATGTACACATTTAACGTCGCAATTACGTCTTTTTCATATTATTATTGAGTATATAGTTACATGGTGAACTAAGTGCACCCGAAGACATCTGAAAAGTGAGAAGAATTCTCACACTCATGTTCCGGTAATAATTGTTTTCGTAGTGCGGATACTGCGAGATGGTCTACACTGGTATCTGTCTCCTACAGGACTGTTATCAGTTTAGAGGAAAAAAGTTATCCATAATCTGAGAAGGATAGTTTTGGTGAATAATTAAACTATATATACCTACGCCAGGATGAATAGAACCTCACGAAGTAAAGACGACGACAAACCTTATTGGGCGACCAACCATGCGTTGTGTCCAAGATCTAAAAGGAACAACATGGATTTCGCATTGGATTATAACAAGAATATAGCGATGGTGTATTAAAATAAAAATGCATATATTTTTAGTGTACCAAATAGTGAATACTTACTGATTTTATTTTAAATTAGACCATGTACAATAAGGCACAAAACTCGGTCAGATCGAAACTTATTACCTATGCATTATTGTTTATTATATATTGCGTGTGCGTGTGCCTGTTACGTTGCGTTGCGTATTGACCTGACAATAATTAAAAATTAAAAATTGAAAAATGCATATTAGTTTGTAGAAAGACAATTATTATGAAAATTATATTGATACTAAATAACTTAAGATTTACTTATATCTGAAAATTCCCAAAAAGAATATTTTGAAAAATATAATTACGTTCTTAATTAATTTCTTCCCAAAAAATATTGATATATTAAAAAAAAATTGAGAAATAAATTAATTCATAGTTTACTCAAATAAACGTTTTAACTGTCAAGATTTTTCTAAAAATAACATTTATAAATCGACTATTTGATAAAATTAAAATTTTTTTTATTTTCGATATTAAAAAATAAAAAACTGTATACCTAATGTACCTACAATACCTACCTACTGTACTTATAGCGCAAGCGTCTATAAATTATACCTGTACGAAAAAAAAAAGTTATAAAATATTAATTAGAATAAAAGTCATTTTATTTGTCAGGTCATTCTGTTATATACCTTGTATAAAGTATAAAATGAATACATATTTTCAACACGTAAAGATGTTGAGGTGTGACATACACGTTAGTAATAAAAGTCGATGGACAATCATAGACATAATAATAATAATAATAACCTCATGAACTGAGTTGTCGGTGTCGTACACACTAAACGAAAAATTACCTCGGATGCAAACCAGAATATTTTATATACTGGTTAATGATTATGACTTATAAGTCTTATATACTGACGTGATCTGATTATATACATATGACTATATTTATAATTATTAAAAAAAACAACGTACTGCAGACGTTACTGCGTGCACTGATAGGACATGCAGATATTTTGTCAGGAACTAACGATGCCGGAAATTGTTTGTGTCCGTCAACTCCATATTAATGTGTAGGTACCTACTCATAGACGATTGTAGAAATATATGAAAACAAATTTACAGTCGGTACGGTTTCGTCGGTGACGTTAATTTTTTCGTCGAAGTATATACCTGTAGGTGTTAAAAATTAATAAAACTATGGGGATAATATATTGACGATAAGTTGCAGATTATACACCAATGCATAGGTTTTATAAATATATTTTGTTTAGGTTGATTTAATTTCGTCTACGATCTCGATGTATAATTTGTTTGTCGGAGGAGGAGATGGTCAGCGAAATCTGTTTTCACGCGAATGGTTGCGGGTGCAGTGATGTGGAGCGATGGGTTATGTATTGTTACAATAATAATTGCATATACGATTTATTAATATTATCATCGTATCAAATGTCGTCTTACAACCGCGGATTTATCTAGACAATAAAATTATGTAGATTGTACATACGAAATAGATTACTTATGATGGGACGCTGTTAAATAATAACCGCATCACCGGTCCATTATTCCGGCCACGTATGCAATACAATAAATAGGTATCGAAAATATTATACTGTACGTACAGCTCGTGTGTACCTATATAGGTACTTCGTCTTAACGAGTGTGCTGTTTTTTCATAGTATTACGCATAGACGTTCTGATGCGTGTATATTATTATTATTACGACATCCATTGTCTCGGCAGGGGCGTTTTGTCGAGACGAACGGCAGTGGTGCAGTGCTATTCCCGAATTAGGAATAATTCATTTTTTATTTACATAAGTATTATTGTATACATATGCGTTTCCTGTCTGTGACCTTTTTCATGACTTGCACGTACACGGTAATTACAGCCGCCGCCGCCGGGTATCCATTACGAGCAGGCGCCACCATTTTTGGTCTCTCCTCTCGGTTGCCAAAGCTCATCGGCCACCGGAAATGCCCATTTGAATACATAAACCCTGCATTAAGACTACGGGACTTAGGAAATTTAAAGTTCGGACTGTTCGGAGTGTAGTTTTGTTTCGGTTCTTAAAGAATTTTGTTAAAAACTTACAATCGCTTTGGTCCTTTTGATTCTTGTTGTTGTAAATTTGATACTTTAATTTAAGAGGACGCTACCCATGCATCTGTTGTCCTTTTCTTACACACGTACGATATATCAAATTTTCATTCACTAGTTGCAATAGCGTGCTGTTAGTTTTGATATTAAGAGTGAATTGATCTGTTATCAAACTTGTAAGTAGGTAAGAACATGGGTAGTGTCCTCTTAACTCTTTGTCTTATTAAAATTAAATAAGTAGAAATTATAATAATTTCATGGGAATAATAAATAAAATATAATTAACTCGTTGATTTATTCAATTTTTTATTACGTATACATTTTTTATTACGTATAACCTCCCTCTACATTTTGGGGACTGACAATTACATATGATTTTTTTTTGTGGAACATTTTCTACTATATATCCATAATCCCTAGTTAACTCAGTTCCCGCCCGTATGATTTTGTGTGCAAATAACGATACCCATGGGAACCGTAAGTCATGCGTATCCACGAATACATTATGGACAAATATATTTGGAGAACACGAATGATTGAAATAACGTCCAATATTACCTCTAATTTTGGCATCCATAATATTATAATATACACTCTCGTTGTTTCCAAAGTATTCATGCACTGAGTTTGAAGGTTTAGGGTTTTTTTTTTCATATCGCGTGTTTTGAATTTGGACAAAACCCGCATATGTTTAACATCTTTTTTTGTCTTAGATATTTTGCGTTTTTCAGGTCTTCTACCTAAATAATAAAAATATTTATTTATATTATATGAATTATAAATTATTATTAATTAATAATAAAAATTACCATCAGACGATTCGCAATGAATTGTCTCAGTTTCATATCCATGGTCACTGCTTGGTATATCATGTTCATAACCTTCTTTTATTTCTTCAACATGTTCAATATAGTCTAATTCTGCGAAATATTCATCACCATATTTTTTCCCAAATTTATCAGCATCAGCATCAGTGAACAAACAACCTATATAATTACATATGAAACTCCGTTTAGGTATATAATTCAAACATTAGACACCTCATCCTTTCTTCTCAGTCATAAAAAATTCTAACTTTTGCGACAGTGGGTTCTGTACCACACGATTTAAACATGAACTGGAACATGTTGAAAACGTCGACTTCTTCATAAGGTTAGTTCAGAAACTATATTATTTAAGTATAGGTACATAATATTATAAAATAAGTGTAGGTAATACAATATTAATATAATTATTGTTCTAAAATCTATAACGTCTATATTTGCATACGATTTGCCTTAATTTTAAACATGGCAATGTAGCTGGTAGCTCCCGTTATAACTTACAAATAATATATATCAGTATACTCATACTGTAACTTTTTTTCAATTTTTATTCTGATGATCAGACTTTTGTCCGGTATTATTTTTTTTTTTTTTACTGAACACATTTTCACCTATAGTTATATACGTAATAAATATTAATTCATTCTAGTTGTAGTATTGTATAATAAATATAAATGAGTATTTACTATCTATTTATTTTTCAATTTTAATAATGTGGATCATTAAATGTAATTTATATGCCTGTTACGAATACTTATACAGTAAATAATAATGAACACCTTATTTATTTATTTTTAATGTCGATACTATTGATAATTAAAGATATTCAAATAATTATTTAATTAAATAAACTTATAAAAATGTACTCATTCTTTAAGTTGTCTAAAATGTTTGCATAATTGCATGTTATTATTATTGTTTTATTAACATGTTATTATATTGTACGTTCTTTCTATCTAGATCTTTGACTAAATAACAACATATTAAACACCACAATATATATATAATACATTTTAATTGTACATTTAATTATTCTCAATTTGTATTTTATCTCAAAAAATCTGACAACAAAAATGATTTAAATTTGTTTGGTAAAAAATGAAATACTCATGTAAAAGTAATATTATAAATAATTAATTTCTATTATTATTTTAATTTAACACGAATTGAAAAAAAGTATTGCTAGTCATCATTTACGGTCGACTAATTATGTTAAATGAATTCACAATTCTAATTTAATTCCCTCGATGATGTTAATTAAATAACTCTAGGATCTCTATTGTTAGATAGTCGATTATCCCACGATGCGGATGACACCATTTCCAAGTCATTATTGTCAGTTAATTATCAGAGGATCGACCACACATTATATTATAGCTGTAAGACATAAACTCATAAATATTGAATAGGTACTCAATTATATTTACAAAACATATAATACCAATGGTAATGATAAGAGAATTGGTATAAAATATTATTATGCAAAGTAAACGTAATGGACCACCTAGAACAAAATTGATTTACGTGTTTTAAACGAATGTGTGAAATACCTTTTTCTATAAATTGACAATCGTTTTGGTGTTATAATGAGTGTGTATAATACGTGTTAACATCGATAAACGTACGTGGGAACATTAAAAATGATAGGAAGTTATATTACAATATAATGTTAATACTAGTAATAGCTTATTTTAAAAATTTATTCAAATATATATGGCCTGAAAATACAAGGGACATTTTAAAAACTCAAACGTGGGACGCGATATAATGTAATTGGGTAAGAAAAATCGAGTGACATAAGTTTGTAGGTTTTCAGACTAATGAATGTGGTGAACTTGAGGTTAAAATATGTCTTGAGGACATTATTCTTTTTTAATTTACGAAATTCGTGATTTTCGAACGTGACGCGTCTGCATACCTGTATATTATGTAAGTGGGCGAGGTTATAGGCTTCTATTTGCAAATTAAAATATTTTCGAAAAAATCTAATCTTATCGTCAAATTATTAAATGTCGTTTATTAAGTAATACAATTCGCGCGTTGAAACTTGCCGAATTAAACATAATCCAAATCGTCACATAGGCCTTTAACAGAATTATACCAAGATGACCGCGGATCGGAAAATACGTTTTTGTTTTAATAATTACTTATTATAATATAATATATTATATACGAGTATATAATTATTACACTTACTTTGGTGGTTTATTGGCGCATAATAATTATGTGAAAAGGAAGATATTATAACGCAATGTATATAATATATTATATAATATACAGCATATTTTATTCCCCACAGATTAATCATTATCGAATATCGATAGCAAGCGCGGTGCGATTATCTCATGATTTTTCTCGAAAATTCGACTTCTCCGCCACGAGCAGCATAGAAATGCGCGCGCGGGAGACTTCAACGAGCTTTCAAGTGTATCCTGTCGTGCTGCGACGTGACGCGTACCTATAATAATAATAATATTATACGCGGGGAAAAAATCGTATCTTCGGTTGTATTTATTTTATTTTTCTGCGAATATCGCAATAAATCACCGTTTGCAGCAAACGAAGGCGGGGGGGGGGGAGAGGCAGCGTGTGAGGAGGAGGCACGTATATAATTAATGTCCGATAATTAGGTTTCATTAACGGTCGTTCGGTCGCCGCTGCCGTCGGCGGTGGTCCGCAGACGAACGCGGCAACAGCGGTAGCAATAGTACGGCTAGGTAGGTAGGCAGGCAGGTAACCAGGTACCTACCAATGTATATACTGAATGCGCTCGGCGTACCTATATATTTATATATACCGACAGCGCGGCGGCGGCAGTAGCAGCGTGTCGTTTTTTTAATTAAAAATCCGTCGCGGCTCGACGTAAGTGAGCATTATAATAATGTAGCGAGTATTTATATTCGACGTATACCCGCAGCATGTATATAATATTATATGCATATAATAATAATAATATATAAGCATTAGAGTGATCGATAATGCACGACGACGACGATGCGCTGTACACGCAGTTTTGCGGCGGCGTACAGACGTGGTAGATGTAAAAAGCCGGTTGATGGGTAATGCGTATACACTTACTGCAGCAGTCGGTCGTAAAAACAAAAAACGTCTCTGCCGTTTGCGCGGCGTATAATGTAGGTACCTACACATAGTACTTACAATATGATACTATACATAGGTAGGTAGGTGCATACACGTCCTCGCCACGCGACGTTATAATATAATATTTTAATAATAATATTATCACAAACGATTTTTCTCCACGATTTTACGGGATTTATTTTTCTTTTTTTTTTTTTTTTAATTATCGTTATTGTGCCCCGGACCCGGAGAACAATCGTATACACTCGGCTATTGTTAAACGATTTCACATCAGTCAGGCTCGCGCGCGCGCGCGGTGTACGATATTTAAATACAATAAGGATTCATTATTTCACGGTCGACGGCGGCGGCGAGGGTAGCGGTGCCCCCTCGGAGATTTTTTTTCTTTTACATATACGTGTATATATTAGTATACGTCGTAGTAAGTGTACCTCTATACCTACCTGTACACGCCGCTGCCTGGGAACCGTTCTCCAACACACGTATATGCGCACGTCAAATCGAAGCTCAAATCGCGTTTACCCGGGACTTGCAGCGTGCGCTCCACCGGTGCAGCGTTGACAAGCTCGCGGTGGAGGCGCGGGTAACGGTACAAAATAAAAATAAAAATATATATTCTTCTAAAATAAACACACACAACATATAGAGGAATTATAATATTATATAGTTATACGGCCGACTACTGCTGCAGTTTGCCGCCGGTTGCTCACGCATCGTGTATATATATATCTGCTGCTTATATGTTTTACTCGCATATATATGTATAATATGCACAAACACGCACTCGTATACCTATATAACATAATATAGGTACGCTGGTATACAGTGGTCATGGTAATATGCCTTTCGTATATTTTAAGCGCATACGACGCGAGTGGTATCCGTCTGTGCCTACCTACTGTGTACGTATATAATGTGCACGCGCGCTCGGACAAAGCTCGTGAGAATATATATCGTTTTGCCGCGGCCATTAAGTACGCGCCGCGGCAGACGTCACTCCCGCCGCGACCGACGACATGACGTCGCTTTTTTTCCCGTTTGGCGGTCGCCTACGCGCAATGCGCATGCGCGTATATGTGCGGAGGGCCTGCAAGTGCGACGATAGTACTTTAAAGTTTCGTCGACGGTTACATTTGTTCTCGACCGACGACGAGTAGGACGATGCCACACGACCGCGGTAGATGACCCGACTGCAGCACGCGCACATGCATTTTATGTTATACAATTATGTAGTAGTTATAATGTATTGGTACTTCGATCATATACATAGTTGCAGCAGTGGGCTCGTTCCGCATATGCGCGACCGCGCAAGTGACGGGTTCAGGAATCAAAGATGAGGCGGGGGGGGGGGGGGGGGGTAATTCAAATTTTTTTCGATACGAAAATTTGGTCATATCCATCATAGCAGCACCTACGAATTTCCTTTTTTAACTATCGTATTGAATCGATTCTTATATAC
Organism: Sitobion miscanthi; assembly: GCA_008086715.1. Classification (NCBI taxonomy): domain Eukaryota; kingdom Metazoa; phylum Arthropoda; class Insecta; order Hemiptera; family Aphididae; genus Sitobion; species Sitobion miscanthi. The sequence continues at coordinate 9,626,439 of CM017799.1, read as the reverse complement.
TAACTACTGACATCAACACTGAGAGAGACAACTCTAATAAATGGAAACTGAACGGTAAAAACAATAATACGTATTCGAGGGATGGCCGATCGAACGAACCATTTTCAAACTACTTGTACCGTTTAAATTTGGATATTTTGTGCTTGGACTTTTTGACCTAGATCACGTACGAACTAACCGTATGGTCACACAATCGAGTCAGTCATCGATTGTATTTTATTGTAACAACGCTATACATATATGTCATTTTTAAGTTTATTGGTTTTAAATGCCTCTACATATAATCGTATAAGACTTCGATGTTTGACTATATTGTGATATACTAAATAGGGTGGAAGGGGTATAACCCTATTGCTCTTTCATAGGATCCATCAGGGGGTCACGTGATAGGGTTTTACGGACGTCGCTCGTCGGGCTAACGCAAGTGCAATTCGAGCCGGCGTAAACAGTGGTTTCGATTTGGACGATGGTCGGTTTTTCAAACTCCTACTGCTATCGTTTTCGAGTACCAATTGATTAGGTAATTATCATTGCCATAAGTCATTGCAAGTGGCAACGGTTTTCAGATTTATCACCATCCGTACTGGCGAGCGGCGACAAAAGACTACGGTTTTTCTGATATAAGTTTAATATGGCCATAATATATAAGGGCGGGCATAGAGCGTTGGACCGTCAAAACAAATCCGGCTAGAAACTATATTATAATCTCCTCGAGCCGTATAACTTACGCGCGATACCGTGGTTAAAGGCGGCGTCTATTCACATCATATACACAATATAAGTCTACGTCTTCATCCGGTTAGGCCAGTCCCATACGATTTAAGCCACTCGGATTTGGATGGTATTTTCTTTTTTCTTTCTTTCTATTAACGAGTATTGGACACCTACACACCTCGCGATGCTGCAGATACCATCGGTGCGGGCTTACGTCGTACGCCTATACATATATTATGCATATATGTTTTCGTCGTCGATACAATAATGTTATTATCTATCCGGTATACGACCTGCAGGATGATGATGATTATTATTATTATTACTATCATTATAATAATATGTTTTATATTATTCGAAATCGAACCCTCGAACGACGACGACGGCAAACGCCTGATCGTGTGAGATCCGTGTGCGCCGCTGCTGTTGGCGATATGATCTCGTATTTGAATTTTTTCCTCATTAACGTCTTTACTCACAACCTTGCCCCGGTTTATCCTGCACCCCCTGCACCTATGACTGTGCGCGCAGCCCTAACCTTACTCGGCTGTAACAATTGCCCATACATTTCGCGTCATCACGGCGGCACGCGCTGCACGTATATAACATATATAATATGGCGTTGTCCGTATTTAGTGAACTGCTATAACGCTCCATGTATATATAAAACAATATATCGTAAATGCCGATAACGCGATTAAAGGTACATATAGGTAGGTGTCGTAAATACACTGCGATAAACCACCGGCTGACCTCGTTCGACGTCGCTGAAATCGAACGAAAAATACACACTGCACATTCACGCGATCCTGAAATCCGTCACCAATAACACCGTAGTAGATACTATAAATTTATAAATAATAATCAATAGTAATATTATGTACCTACGATGATAGTGTCATATAATAAGTGTTTCGGCGCCAGTCTCTGTAATTATTATTATTACTATATCGCACACGGTTTATTACTCCACGCGCGTGATCCGAACGCGCCCCTCGGAAATGCGTCAAAAAAACCGTCCGGCTAGCTTTCGTAAACATATATAATATAATAGGTATTAGGTACGCGTATAAATTATCATCCGAATCCTCCTTGTGTGGCTTTACTTGTATTTATTTATTTTTTTATGTCTAACCGGACACTTGAACGACTACTCGTAAAAAAAAAAAACACCTCCAAACCGCTTCCGCAATAAAAAAGCGTCTTTCCGTGATAAAACCGACGGCGCTCTTATCTAAATATTACTTTATTCCGAAAATAAAATATTACTACTTATTTATAACTTGATAAGACTGTTAAACGACACTTCGGTGGTGGTCGACGATTTTTTTTCACTTTAATAAAATGGTTTTTCGAACCTGAATAATTTGTCAGGCGATGGGCATATCGTTAGGTTTATACGTGTTATACCAACGACAATAATCGTACTATTTATACGCATATGCAGCGGTGGTACACCTATTGAATTAATTTTATCAGGAGAGAATTTATTTTTTTGTTCACGCGACACCCATGGGTGTAAAAGTGTAATGAAGAACGCGTATAATAGCCACTTTCTTGTATAATAATATAACGTCTACCGATTCAGGAGATACGAATGTGGTAATGTGGACGACATTTAAACGCTGACAGTACCTACCTATAACTACAACACGCGATATATATATATCACACGTATTATACAAATATTGTTTAAACGAAATTATTACACGAAAAACATTATTTAAGACTCTTTTGATAAATATTATAAGTATTCGATTCGCTAACGCGTATACCTAATAGTTAGTGACGCGCATTAGTGCGTATTGTACACTTTTGACGGTAATATAGATGTAAATAGCTCAAAAAATATAAACACTAAAATAATATACTTAGGTAGGTACCTACTAACAATACGTAAAAGAAGTATTTACCCTTTTTCATAAATTGATTACATGCTTTATACTAATTTATAGTGGCGTATCTAGGAAACAATAGTACTTACGAGTTACAATACACATACCTAATGAGTATATTTTACCCTTTTTTCATCAATTGACAATTGTTTTTATTATACTACACTAACCTAGTAACCTACACGGCTACACGTATGATATCGAGAAATAGATAAATATCGATCTTGAATATCGACATTTTGGATTAAATACTGCTGGAGTAAGGTCTCCTGGTGGCAGTTGGCGGGGTGATTGAGTATTTTAGACGACTCTGCGCGAGCCGTGCGATAACAAACAAGTAGGTACCTACTCAGTACGGATATTTCTCCAGCCCCCCCCCCCCAATTTCGAAAATTTTCACCAAAACATTACAAAGTAAGTCACTTGTAAAGTTTTGTAAAACAAAAATTTTCGTTTGTAAGAAAAACAAAAAAAGTTATGCTCAATTCAGGGTGAGGGGTCTACTCAGTTGACAGTTTCGTTTAATAACAATTTCATTATATCAAAGCATTTTATTGTTTTAGGTTCTATGAAAACTCTTACACATAAGAAAAGAGCACGTAGATCACCTTTAAAACGGTGATAAATATGCGTGCATGATATTGTTGCATTCCTTTTCAGTGAAACTATATTATAATATAATAATATAATAATAATGAGTCAAATAGATTCTGTGCGCCGACTTCGTTCTTTAATCATTGTATTTTATTCTCTACGTTTGAACAATAAGAGTTTACGTTTCATACACACACGCTATACCGTGACGTCTCTCCGCCACAGACGGATTCAGAGGAGTACATAAATTAAAATGCTAAATAAGTAATAAATTACTCACATATTTAAATACACTACGGTTTCTGATGGCTGTCCTCCGCAGCACTGTGCTGACCGAAATCGAGAACCAAGTTCTAGAGTGTTGTTGAAATACTAATCCGAAATCGCAGGCGAATTATACTGCTATAATATTATAATATTAGGTGCTTACTTATTATGTTTACAAGCGGAAAAGACAAAACCAAACGCCCGATTTGACAATAATAATAATTTTACGCTTGGAAATAATAATTAATACGATAGTTCGCATTATACATAAACATAATATATTGCCCATATCATGTACTTATACACCTAATATTATGCTGTCGTTCGCGAATCACAACGCGATCATTGTTGAGAGAATTCGCACGTCACATTTCTACCATGGTATACGACATGCTAGGTACAAAATAATAATATTATTATATAATATATATTATATATTATAAGTTATAATGCGATTTAACGAACTGCTATATCGAATGGACCAACAACAGAAATCCAACTGCAGTCGTATAACTTATTGTCGTGGTTGAACACGTTATTATTAGCTGAAACGTTACACAGCACAATGCACTACGACTTACATATGTCATACGTCTAGTAATATCACTCCACATGTCGTTAGTAGCCGGTGTAGGTTACATAATATTTGTTTATTGATAATATTATAATGTAGAAAATGGTCGATCAATGTCGTCGTGCGGAACATTATGTAGGTACAGGGCGTGATTATATTTTATTATCGTGAACCCACAAACAAGGTGTCTTGGGAAATTGAGACGTTTTTAAATCGATACTACAACACGTACTATTTTGAAATCTTCTATGATTATTTATAATTGTTCTAAAAATTGAAAAAAAATATTTCTCGTATTTCTTTATGATATTGCCGGGAAAAAAGGGTCATTCTGTGTGTATGTCTTATGGCGCATACATGAGGTAGCATAGATAGGTAGGTGTGGACGTTGTGAAAAGTATGATACGAATATACACGGGAAAAAAAAATACTATAATATTATAGTTAAAAAAATTATAGTAAATATAACTATTTAATAGGTAAAATAAATAAAATGATTTGCCTATTATGACTATATAAATATAGTTATTGGTTATGGTTAAGTTTACTATATTTTGAAGTTAATGCAGTTTTTTATGTTCGAATTAACCAAAAAATATAGTTAAAATACCATATTTTAGTTCGAATAACTATAATAACTTGACTATAATATTTTATTAAATCTGATTAATCTTATAGCTATCCCCATAGCAATATTATAATGTACAGTCAATCCTACTATTTTTATAGTACAAACAACTGTTTTGTTTTTTCCGCGAACAATATTAATTATTATAAAATGTTGCGCTGGCCGCTGGCGGCACTACGCGTATGGCTGCAGCAGCAGTCGGAACTGTTATATTTTACAGACAGTAATTCGACGGTGACCAATCGCTTTTCATTCGCTGAATATTGAATTTCGAACAAATTGAAATAATACGCACTTGTCGTAATACATAGACCGCTGATTGCTTTAAAAAATTGCATGTGTATATATTATATTACCACTTCGCACAACATACGATCGATATCTGCAAGCCAACAACAAAAACATGAATCACACTGAGCGTGCAACGCCATTACACGTCTGCGCACTATAGGTAGGTACACACAATTTAATACGATTTAATTTAATGAGTATGATTAAAGTAAAACTGAAAGCCCTTTCACAAGTCTATATAGTGACAGCGAACGGTATAATATATTATAGAATACGCAATAGCCAATGATAACAATCATCGAAAAAACCAATATAGCCCCAGAGCCTTTTGCACAGTGACTATTATTATAAGTATTTTCTTACTTGTCAAAAATAATTTTAATTTATTCGTCGACCAATAATTTATTAAACAACGTATTCAAATTCTATTATGTAGATACTGCAAGGTGAATATTATAGTAGGTAGAGGTACACGTCGTTTTGAAAAATATTAATTTTTTTTAAATTTTAGTTTGGCAAATTTAAAATACACGACACAATCCTGATACTTTATACTGCACTTTTTTTTTGCCACTCTTTGGTAGGCGAAACCATTATCGACATTTGATTTTTAATATCACCAGCCACATAGATAATCATGCTTTTTTATTTTATTTATCTATGTTTAAATATCAAATGTTAAATGTTTTATTTAGAAGCAAATTCAAAATTTAGACGCAAGCTGTGTCCCTGTGTATAGGCACGGATATCATGAGTTATCGGGTGACTTATTGACAATAATAGACATTAAGACTATGGCCTCTACACCCCACCAATATTCATCGAAATCTATAAACAAAAATTATAATATTTTAGACAACTTAGTATGTACAGTAGTTGCCGTTTATATTGGACTCACTTTGGAACCAGAGTATTTTATTAGTTCATTAACGAATATCCGAATGAATCAATAAATAAAAATAGGTCTAAGAATAAAAAGAGCATATATTATTATGCTCATTATGAACATTTTAAAATTTTTTTTTTTCAATAATGATATTTCTTAATGATTTAAAATATGCAAAAAAATATTTTTAATAATTTAAATTCTTTTAGATGTGATAAGTCGAGGATAAATAGTATTTACTGTCAAAATGTATGTGATAAAATCAGGAAAATGGACTAAAAATGTGGAAAATACACTTTGACCCCATATTATATACGCATTATTTACTAAAAAAATTAAAAAGTATAACCAACTTTGTAAAAAATTGATTATATTTGACAGGTATTTGGGAGGACTAGGTGCCTCAAGCGCAGTCTATATTTGCGACATTGTGTGTAACACTTTAAGTAGTAGGTACTATGGAGGTACCTATGTCGCAGTGTTGAGTAAACCCCTTTCGCCACGTGCCCACATCACTTCTAAGTATTACAACTTTGATCTGCCGCAGTGACAATGATAACCTTTTCAAAAATCTATACAATGATATTATTATAATGTATATTATTAATTATTATACAGCCGCACTGCCGCAGTGTCCACCACGCGAGTTATAGAGACCTCGTCCGGGACACGTGTTTTACGATGCGCCGGCTTTTTCTTTTTATCCGCTCCACCCTCTCCCCTCCTCAGTCCACCGTATACCGTCGGCGTGCGTCGTCGGATCACACAAACACGCGGTCGTTTTCATCGCCTAGAGCTTCCAGAGAACTGCAGCTACAGTATATAATATCTACTCGGGAGTCGGAACCCGAAATCCGAATACAGAATAAGAATAATAAAAAAAAATATTATATATTTTAAAACGGACACATTTATATGTATATACGCGATATACCTATATAATACGTGAAACGATATATTACCTCTGTAAAAAAAATATAACGAAACGTATTTTATTCTTTTTGTCCCCGAGGAATAAAAACCTATATATAATAATATAATATAAATAATATATGCGTAATATCGTAATAATGGATAGTAGGTATATATATGGACGTCCTGCTGAACACGCGATGCAACAATTGCGGACGAACAAATCAAAATAACTACTACTGCTATATACTACTACTACTTAAACTACTACTAGTGTCTATATGGTAGGTAGGTAGGTACCTACTGTTAATATTTTAACTACTATGATACCGCCCGCCATACCGGTCCAAACGGCAGCCGCCCGTAATATCGAACTCACCAAAATACGTGATAATAATATTATATGCAAGAATAGCCGTCAGGTAAACATAATAATATAATGCGCGGAGGCGGCGGCGGCGTATTTCGCGAGAGACAGCAGCAACTTTACGACCGCGATTTACGAACGCTACAGGTGGGTGAGCGCGGCAAAGCGATATTTTTCGGGCGGCGGCGACGACGTCCAATATTCGTTCGGTTTCATATTATTATTATTATTATTAAACGCATATAAAATACCGCGGGCGTCGTTCTGTATTCTTGTAAAAGGCGCCGAGTCATTTTTTCCAAATTATACCCGGGAGATAAAAAATCATATTCCATCATCGTGACGCGAACCTATACGGTATTTTTAATATAAATATATTTTTTTTATTCAGCCGTGGGACGTGCAGGGAGGTGCAGTTCTTTGTATTCACGGGGTAAAATATACTATCTGCAATACCATAGGGTTTTTCAATTAAATATTATCTACAGATACGATAGGCGACTCATTCTTTTTTAACCGAACCTAAATATTATATTGATAACGCGAAATCAAAATATGAGCAGGTTATAAAACCTTAAACTTTTTTTTCGTGTAAGGATTATTGTTTATCAATTATCATGATAAGCTTATCAGCCGCCTACTGTTCATACTTGATAAAAAATATGAATAATTATATAAAAAAAATAGATAGGAATAGTTCAAAGTGATAATGTAGGAATCATTTTTATATTATATCCTAGCTAATCCCGTGCACTTCGTTGCCCGGCAACCAAAAATTATTATTATAATAGCCTCAAAACCCATGGCAACCATTTATAAACAAAAATGTCCATCGGAAATCTCAAAATCCCTGTTTGATCACCACCCGGGGTCGGTCCTCTCCCTTTTTGAATTAGCCTATCTTCTGCTAAGAGGTCTAATCTATCTCTATAACAAATGATCCCGTGGACTTTTTTGCCCGGTAACCAATAATTATTATTATAATAGCTTCAAAACCCGTGGAAACCAAAGGACACTCAGACAGACAGACAAACATTCATTTTTATATATAGATAGATTTATATGCATACTGCATGCGTATAAGAGGCTACTTCAACAGTTTGTATGGTTACTGCGTTTACGCAGGTCTTCCATGTTTATTCGCCCAAATATTTGTTTTGCCATCATATTATGCCGCTGCATCGTTTTTTTTTCCTGGTTTGATTTACACACAGTCGATTCGATAACCCGACGGGTGGTAAACATCGCATCCGTGTTTATATATATAGGCATTAATAATGACCTTTATAATAACAATATTACATAACATTATGCGTTATAGTATTGTGCCCGGTACACGAATTGTCGAGTTATCTATGATATTTATTATACGCGCCAGGTTTTTTATGATGATCTCGCGGTTCGTTCCACGTTTGGAAAATCGCGCACGAACGTCCTCACGTCTGCGAAATATTATTTTACATATGAAACCATTCAGTGGCCTGTCCACGCGAGATTTAGAACAAAAAATTGAGTAAGGGTTTGTATAGAAGCTATTGTGCTATAACACGCACAACCGCAAAATAAATATAGTAAATGTTCCGAACTGTGTTTGGTACATTATATTCAACAACGAAAAAAGTATGAAAAATTTTATGTAAATTAATGCTTTTAACATTTTAAAAATAATGGAATATCTTAATTTTAAGAACATCCTCTATGGATGATAATGCACTATCATATTGAAGTTTCGTGGTGCAATGTCACTTGATAGTGAATTTTGATTTATTGAACTTAAGTATCGGAAACAATGGTCATTATCATTTTGTAGCGGGGTTTATTTATGACGGTTGGTTGAGGAACATGTGTATGTGGGGGCGAGGATTTTTCACTAAAAACTCGGGTGGCACACCCATCCAGGAGCCGGACGATGCTTGACCGCAGCCAACCAAGGCTGCTCTACGATAATGAAATTATAATTGACATTATATTTGCCAATTCCAGGGATGAACCTTAACCATACACAACGCACAGTAGATTACCATAGTACTAGAATCTCAAATCACCAAGAAAAAATATACAATGTACGTACTTTTCATAAACTATAAAATGTATTATAGGTGCCATGCCTATGGTTGTAGATATATAACCGTGGTTATAAGCAATTTAATATGCATCATGATAGTTGTACAACCAGTATATCTACAGCCACGGTACCTAAGTACCTATATTAAATAATTGACTCAGCTATTCGGTCATTATTTTTTTATTTCGGTACCTATATCAGACGACAAAATAAAGTATATTATAATACTGAATAATTTTAAATTAAATTTTAAACATGGTGGTGCTGGGGTAACGGACCTGATAAATTCCATTATCCTAATATATATTATATAAACGAATTTTAATGGGATCGGTTTTAAATATTTGATATATTTTTTATAAAATATATTATAGGTACTACCTATGTACATCGAAGATCTGACGATGTTATTATTTAAAAATGTTTCCCGTGTAATTTTTGATTAATACTAGATTGCGGTGCTTTTTAAATGTTAAATTTCACACATCAATTATGTTTTCAAAAAACTGACACGGTAATACTTATAATTAAATACTAGACTTCAAGTATTTATTATTTTATACATTACTCTGGAATAACCATATTCAATTAGAATAGAATTACCTAACTAGAAGTGGAGGTTTAAAATATAGTTAGATACAAACTTATTTTGCATATAATAAAGTGATATTTTACTATTTTCTGTTCGATATGATTATGTTAAACTTCAAAATATATATATTTATCTAATGTATAAAATTCTAGTGTTACAGTGTTAGTGGTCACACTCCTCCGTAACGGCAAAACCAATTCTTATAACATTTTGTGTGTATATTCAGTAGGTCTGAGAATAGGTCGTAAAATACTTTTCAACCTCCAACCACCCATTCGGGAGGTGCTCAAACGGTGATTTTGAGATTTACGATAGAAATTTTTGTTTATAAATGGTTGCTTTTGGTTGTATAGGACAAATAATAAGTAGAAATTAGTATTTATTTATTATTGGTTACCATTGGTTATTCGGTTATCAGGTCCATACGTTCTTAAGATCAGGTACAAGCTTACATTAAATTGAATTTTTGAACATTGTCTATACCAAGGTGGATGAGTTCGACGTATAGTCGGATTGCCTACCAGGATGGCTGAGTTGAACTTACTGCAACAAGTCACACCCTAAAGGAGTTAAACAATCATAATTTTGTTAAGGGCAACAAAGGGCACGGGCTCAGCTAGAATATAGGAGAAATAATTAGTGGAAATTAGTATTTATTATTTAGTTTCTATTGGTTAATTGGGCAGATCAGGTGCAAGCATGCATGAAATAAAATTTTCTCAAATTGCCTACTTGATATGATGTTACATATTGTCCGCGATCCGACGAAGTCAATGTAAACTATACCCATTATACAAATTAAAAATGTAACTGTAAATAAATAAAATTTCAAAAAATAGGTTCCCATTTGAATTTCAAAAATTAACTCTTAAAGCTCCACATTTCAAATAAGAAAAAAAATAATTTATGCCAAATGCATATGGATTATAATATGATTCCAAATCGTATATTGTATATATGACGTGTATAACCGTGTATAGCCTTCCCCCCCGGTGAAAATATATCTGCGGGCACCCTTGCTTATTTCCAGAAGTTCTTTTTTCTCACATGCTCTCACATATTAATATATTATGTTTATAGTTCCGTCAACCCACCACTCGTTGTACACCACCATGGTGCAGTATTCCCAAAACGGCCCGACATGGTGATAGTGTGAAAAACTTTCAGCCGTTCGCGGCAAAAATTAATAACAAACAATAAATATTAATAACACTATTGCCAATGGGTATCAACATTACGTTGACAAGCGTTTATTAACACGCCGTCAGCATGAGCATAATAATATATTAATAATAATAATAATAATAATAATAATATTAATATATGTGTATGTATTATAATATACATCACACCGCGCCGCGAGACGACAGGCACACTGCACAGGTACATGGTATATAGGTGCCGTTTTTGGACATGAAGATGGCCACTTTCTTAACGAGAACCTCCTACGACCGGTTCCCTTTGGTCTAATCGAAATACGTGCACACACGTCGGACGCGGGGCGGCATTCGTCTTAATAATAGGTATATAGGTATAAATATATATTTTAATAATACACGTGCATATATATATATATATATATAAAGGTACACACACCACCACACCGTGAGTCGCTGTCCGCCTTTTCTTCGTCTATATTCTATTACTTTTTCCAACTAGACGTAATATTTTTTGCTCCAAAGACTTGTTTTACATTATGCAAATATACGATGTTTTGTTCTCGACGCGTAAAATTAATTACATCGTTTACACATGATTACACGCATTCTCTCTCACTCTCTCTCTCTCTATCACTCTACCTCCCCCTATTTCTCTCTCCACCGCTTTCTGGTTGTGTGCAGCGTCCGATAAAATATTATATATATATTATAATAGATGCACACGGCGAAACTGCCGTTGACGGCTACGAATCAACAGGTATCCCAGTCGGTCAATATTTCTAACACGCCGTAAATTACGTGCAGCCGTTATCAATGCCGCCGTCGCCGCTACCGCTTCAAAAGTGATTATTATCGATCGAACGCCTCGAATTCCAAAACGATTATTAGCTTCTGGCTGGGCCACTGCAGTCGATTAAAAATATTACGTATAATAGGTACCCAGCCTCCCTCTGACACTATATAATATTATATATTATAATAGCTTCGTATACATGTATAAAATAATATATATTTATTATGTATAAAATACTGACCGGGCCTCGAGGGTTAGTTTTTGATGATTATTACGAGATCGAAAAATAGGACGATTGGATTTTAACCGGAGATGGTCCATTTATATATTATTATCAAATGAGGATTTTTTTTTTTTTAATAATTGTGCTTATATGACCTGTGTATACACACTACACACTATAGGTTTAAAAATTACTGGTGTATATAATTATTTTATTATCGAGAAAATAAGCGTTTATATAGATACCAATAACTATGTGTTATAATATCTGTGTGTATTTATAATCGAACCACCTATTGATGTGCACACGAATAAACTGCTCATTCGACTAAATTGGAAATAGGAAAACTTACAGACATTTTGGTTTTAAAACATTATTTAAATACTTTTTTATATATTTTTTTTTTATTAGCTTCTAGTACACAACTTACTATTATACCTCAACAAATGTATTTATACTTATAGGAACATCAAAAAGAAATCCACTGAATTGTATTATAGGTGTATATATATTTACATGAAATATCTTAGTTTTCATATCGACTGATTTATAACTTATACTGACACAGCTTGTGTTGGTTAATTCATCATTGTGACAACCTATAGATTTACTTCCAAATATTATAAACTTTAAAAAATAATTGAAAATTCTTTTTTTTATTTTGTTTTTTCAATATCGGTTTGTCTCTCTCTCTCTCCCTCTTTCTCTCTCTCTCTCTCTAGAGATCCATCAATGGATAGTAATCTTCACACTCACGAAGCATTGCCAATTCATTACCATTTTTATTTCACAAAATGTGCTTATCATACTTGAATCTCTGTACGGTTTCTATATTAATCTTTTATAAAAAAAAACAACGATCTCGTATTCCAAATGTTAAATGTTAAATATGGGACAGTTAATTTGGGTGAATAACCTTTTTTGACAAATTTTCCAGCATTCCATTTGAGCGAGTTAATGTTATCGGAAGATAAGAATAAACTTGTTTGATAAAGAAAATAATTTATTTTATTTTATTAAAACTCTATTTTTATAAAATTTTATCGGTACCTACCATGACAAAATAGATAGGTATCATCACAGTTTTTTAATACGTATCCTCCGCTCTTTACTTTGCCTATCTCGTAGTTCTCAACTTCGCATTGGCTGTCAATCATATACTATATACATACATAGGTATATAACAAAGAAAAAAATCAACCAATCAGAATCGGAGGACTACGACATTAGCCGGAGGAGAAGGAGAAACGCATACTGAAACAAACTATTACAGCTGTGATGATATCTGTCTATTTTGTCATAATAATTACATCAACAAAAGAAGTATTCTGCACTTCATAAGTATTAAACTCAGCAATTTTTAACCAAACTTGTAGTCAGTCATAGAGAATCCTAAGTCTCTTTAAAATTAGGAAGGAAAATTGCTACGTTTTGTATTCACCCAATCAATATGTTAAAACATTCGTTTGCGCAAAAAGAGTAAATCATACACATTATGCGTGAGTAAAATTTTCTTTTTGTCCAAATGAAACGACCCCTGTTAAATGTATGTCCGCAATAAATGATTGTCCCATTAAATATAAACCTATTAAAATATGATTATGAAATTTCTCATACAGCCAAATTGGTTGGCCATTAATCTAAATAATGTCAACTCAACATCATAAAAATATATAATGTCTTGCAACTATATATCGTTCATTTTTTGTAACGAATTCGTTAAAAAGTCCATAATCCGTATTGTAATGATTAGATACTATTATAAACTGTGGTCTACATTGTGCAGTGGTTTTTATAATAATTATAAAAACCGTACATTATTACCTATGTAATAATTACATTATAATAAATTATGCATAATACGTCCCGACATTATTGAAAAACAGTTTTTTATTACTCTGGTTTTGATATAAAATTAACGACAATTATTTACACGATTACAATCTAAAATGACCGATAGTAAAACACAAACGTTTACGACCAAAATATATAAATATAGGTGTGTAAACGTTTTTTGCGTATTTTTTTATGTATTAATTAAGTTCTGATTCGAGGAGTGAAGACTTAGTTGTATAGTAATGTATTTTTAAATTTAACACGATATTTTAAATGAAAGTTTAAACGTTTAGTTGCGGAATTACCGAAATACGCTGGTCGATTCCACGGTATAAACCCACAAAATTTGGTAAGTGTATCATCCCCGCGATATAGGGTGGAGCATGGTGAATATAATATGATATTAATTATCATAATATAATAACACGATTGAACTTAATATCACGTGCACGACGGTAAAATGTTCCTTTATAATAATATCGTAGCGGCTATATATTATACACAGCATCAGCCGAATCCAGAACGATTTTTATTTATTATAGATCCCATGCCTCGTGTACGTCATCATACGACATTCGAGAAGTAAGTCTTCGGCGGCGGCGCGAACGGTATACACCATATACGTATATAATATTATAATATCAGACGTGTACAAGATACGAGTATAAATACTCAGGTATTTGACGATCGTTTTGGGTGTCGCCCCGGAGTAAAAAACAATAAATAAACCGGTGTTACGTTGTTCCAATCTCTTTTCTTCGGCGTATGCTCTTAGTTATGTACTGCACCACTGCCGTAGCCGCTTTTTTTTTTTGTTGTCCGTTCTCTCTCCGCTGGTGCTCGTCTGATGTACGACTCATTAATTTACGCATCGGCAACGATAATTCCTCCGAAAAACCGAGGTGTGGCGCGACGGCGCACGCGCGCGTCGTAATTAGAATCGACGATTGACCCATAACTCTTCGCCGCGATTCCGCCCTCGGTGCCGCGGAAATATTATTCGGATCGTATTATAATAATGTTGGGTAGGTACCGGCCGTATCGTATTATTTTCAGTCGGTCGGTCGCACGGAGACGAGCGAATTCGAATAAATCTTTGCGGACGAGTCGCGCGGTAACGCGCCCGTATATATGTATTATACGCGCGCATAACGCATATAAATACCGACATAATATCAGTATATTATATTAATAACATTATGTATACAATATATTAAAATTTAAAAGAGTGATATTTCACCTACCGCACTGTAATAGTACCCATGTTTGGGTATAATGATGTGTGAGCACACTGCACAGTCGTCGCGCCACGACCCCCGAGGGTGGACGATTCCATACGGTGGTCCTGCGGGGGAGGGGCGGTGTGAGAGTTCCGTGCGATTATTATTGGGTATAACGCGCGTTTTGTTTACAACGGGTCTTTAGTCCGATGGGTACATAATTACATCGGAAGAAATTACTATTGCGTTATTTATAATACGCATTATCGTAATATATTAGATATAATAATACAATAAACACGACTGTATTATTATGATATACGAACGGTATTCCGAGGTGTCATTGCGCGTGTTGGGCGTGTGTTTTATGATGAGGCCGATTTCCACGCGAGCGCGTATACACACTCGTGAGAATATTAAATATATAATAAAAACGTAAAAATAATCATTATATTTTATTCCCTACTTTCCTCCGATCGGCCGCGGAGATGGCGTATTAAACGGCTCGTCATTCATCAATCAATTAGTAGTACAAGTGGTACAACAGTGCAGGTAGGAAGACGGAAATGTTTTCGAACCTCTTTCTAAAACAATGTAAAAACGTCAGAACAAAATAAATATCCGGTTTACACCGACTTAATGAAAACGTCCTAATTAAGCACGCCGACTTCGAGTTACTCGTCGTTTATCAACTATGTACCTATATATGACATTCCATTTGGTATGGTTAAAAATATGTGTGTGACTATATATTATGTGAGCGACTTGAAGAGACAACTATTAAAGTTGAAATTGTATCTTCGTGCATTGTGCAATGTCGTAAGCCTACACATCATAATTTCTGGAGCGTAATGTGAAAATAAATGTTCGGTAAAAATCTCGTTTAGCAATAATTTTCCCATAACTCACTCGTCCAGCCATATACGCGTCCCCATTAGTATAATATCTGTCCACTCGAAGTTTTTACAACAGCCGCGGTGTCCTAATTGGCTTCTTTTTTTTATTATCATTATTAAATATTATTATTATTATTATTAATAATATTAGATAACTCTAAAAACGCGCGCGTTCATCCGGTGAAAAATATTTACATAAAAAATCTAAAGTCATTCGAAATAATTCAGACTTAAACATATAAATATAACTACCTGTGTATAAAAAATTTCGTCTATTCTCAAAACCATCCAACATTATAATACACATATATGATAATATTATACAGGAATACAGGCATACCTATAACATAATATATTATACTGCTGAGCTGCAACCATAAACATAGTATATATAATGCGCCGGTAAAAGTGTAAAACACGTATTCATGCTGTCAAAACTATAACTTCCCGCTTCCGCTGTAAGCAACTCATGTTATCAAAATGCGTCGATCTAAACGTAATATTTATATATTTTATTATGTTAAGGTACAAAGTGGAAAATGCGAGCATTCTATATTAAATTTCCAGGGAATTTTTTAGATTTTTTATATCCAGCATTTTTGAGCAGTGTGCAGAATAATTATTATTTTTAACATTTTCTATAATGATCGGAACTGTCATAGAACGACCGATTAATCACGACAAATATAAATTTAAAAAAAAAATATGCGGTGTACTATATATTAATCTATAAGCGTTTGCATTAATAAATTATGTTTTTGTGTAGTTGTACAAACGTTTTAAAACTTTTGAAACTACAATTCGTGTTTAATTTATCTTATTTTAGCTTATAACTTACTATAGGTAATGCATATAAGACGTCATAATATATAGCAATAGGAAGTGCCAGATCTAGGGGGGGAGGTATCCTTGCCCCAGGCGCTGTTGGAATAAGGGCGCTCTTAAGTTTATGAATAATAAAAATAATAATTAGCATAAAATATGTAAATGTTATAATTCATAACATATTTCCGAAAAAAAATAATAGGCATTACAGTCATTCGTTATTTACCACGTTTAACCCAAATGTCAACACGTATTTGACACGAGTAACCACGTGTGGGTGCCCAAGCAAGCTTTTTTGATTTTATTCATAAGAATAAACTTCAAGATAATATATATCCAAATATATCAGTTGCTTACCAAGTATATCTTACAATGCCAGTTAGCAAATTAAAATTAATAAAAACATATCTACGATTAACTACAGAGCAAGCAAAACTTAAGTGGATTGGAAGCGGTGATTGTCTGTCTTTGTCTTTGTTTGACACACGCGGAACACAGCGACTTAAAAGTGTTTTCATTCCACCGTACCGATTGATGGAGTGAAGCGATAATAATTATAAAAACAGATTTGTCGTCATGTCTACTTAAGATCGACTTTCTCACATTTTTGATTTTATCACGTCAACTCCTAAAAAAATTCGCACTAAAAAGGGAAATGGAATATTTAAATTTTTTGAGAAGTTAAAATCAAAGAATTAAAAATCCAGGTAAGTCAACTTCAAGACTTGACAATAAATTCAAATCTATTTTTAAAATTCTTATCGTTTCACTAGGTCAATCGGTACTTTGGAATGAATAGGTACACGTCTAAATTCCTATAATTATCAATTATTATTGTTTATTCTATAAATTGAAAACAAAGTTACAAAATTATGTTTTGACTTAACAACATTACTAAAATACTAACCTAACTCTTTTTCAAAAAACTTTTTTATGAATGAACCATGGGCTGGCAGATTGTAACGCCGTTCCATTGTTCTTATGTTCTTAAAAACCACTGCAGGTATGGCATCGAAATTTCGTTCTTGATGATTATTTTCACCAATATTTTAATTTTACGATTATTGTTATAAATGTTATAATTAATTTATGGCAATATAATCATAATTTATTTTATCATACTCTACAATAATAAATGAGTTTCGTATTCAATATCGATAATATGACCAATATTATATGTATTTAGTAATATTTACCTATAAATGTATTGTATTCATTCATTACCTAATTATAATTTTTTTTACATAGAATAAAACTGCCTCCTTCATAAATTGTGTGTCGCCCAGTCTTTAAATATGCAGTCAACAAGGAGACAAAATATTTTCACTGGGCGACACAAATGTCGCCCAATTTATCAGCTTAAAAAATGCACTGATGTATAATATTGTCAATATTGACATATTCAGTACTATAATATATAATATATATGAAAACACTGGTCTCAGTAAAAATATTTGTAATATAAAAATATACTTTTTGATTTGTATTTAAATATTTTTTTTTTGTGTTGACACGCACGCTGTATCTCCACCTACGTAAGGGCGCTGCATTTTCATTAGCCCCGGGCGTCAAATTTCCTAAATCCGTTACCGGCAATAGGCAAATAGCTAAAAGACAATAGTAGTCATCTGATTTGGTTTGAAGATGGTTCACTATTAACTATACAATAAATACTGTGAATGCACTCAATGATAATATTCTCATATGGTATCTATATTTTTTATAGTATTTAGGAATGACACTTCCATAGCTCCAAAATATAAATTGTGGGTCGTCTACTTTCATCCAGATTACCTACATTATAGTTGAGTTTATCTGTTGAATATTACACCTACACGTCATAACGCAGTCATGTACAACAGACTAACAAATAGTTCACTGAGTAGTCTGCACCTGCCTATACGGTGACAACTGACAAGTGTCAGTCCAGAGCACAAGCTTATTTCTATAACCGAAGGTAATACAATTAAATTTTATGTGAATAATGTACAGTTGTGTAACATTATAAGCAAAGTACCTACAAAACCGTTTGAGAACTTTTTATATCAAAATGTCATGCATGCAGGTAATTCGTGCTGCGATTATAAGATAAATATAAAAATCGTTATTTTTTAAACTGTTGATTAAATATTAATATGTTACCTCGAAAATCATTCTTTTCTCAAATTTCTAATATAATTGTCTATAAAGTCAGGTTCATATTTTATAGGTTTTGCCGAGAGATCATAGTGATAAAATGCCCGGGCAATATATGACGTGATAATTTCTACATTGCCCGACTGGCGCCTACGTTAGGACATTCGACTATAGTCTATACATTGAAATATTGAATACAACGTCGAATTCGACTTATATGTATATATTATCCGGTAGAATAAAATAATAAAAATGAACATATTAATAAATAATAATACGATCGTATAACGTATTGTACATACAAATCCTATACCTGTGTACCTGATACCTGTACTGTATACGCCTTGTACACGTGTATTTTAAGGAGCGCGGGATAAGACGCCCTGTCATTTTACATCAATTTGCGTCGTTGTTATTATTATTATCAGCTTCGGTCAATATTATAATAAGTATTATGTTTATATACAAAAACACTCGTTTCGTAACTTGAACACATTTTGGGTGTAACTTTTACAATGCGTGCATACTAATTAACGGTAACAACGTTGCGGACGACCGCGGCGCGATGTGTTTATTTATTACCGAAACGTTTAATATTGTTATATACACGTGTAAGAACATTTTATCTCTATTTTTAACCCAATTTTATTAAAATGATTATTATTATTTGAACGTATGTTTTAGGGTGCCCGGGGGCGAGAAAAAAGACGGGCGGGCGCTTTACACACTGTATAGATTAAAATCTAAATTGGTCGATCGACGTGAATATGATTGCGGATGATTTGTTGCTCGTAAAAAAACAGTAAACTATTCAAAAATTATACTTAGTGCCGAGAGTGGGGACATTAACCTCGAACGAGGAGCGTTAGATACTATCAATATAATATACAAGTGAATAGTAATAGAAAGTAAACACCATTTTTCCTAGTTAAGTGATGTTCACGAAAAAATTGTATTTAGTAAAAAAATAATTATTTTATTGTACGAGCATGGCGCGTATATAGCGAGTACATTTTCAATATTTACATAATATACATCAAAATATAGGAAATAGTAGCAATTCAGAATAGCAAAAATAAATAAAATCAAAATCAATTTTTAAGACGATTATATATTTTTAAAGTTTTTAGTTGTAGAAATTATAACGGTGTCGTTCTACAATAATGGTGAGATAAATTAACATTTCCCAACAGCTCCAAAATATTAAAATAACCGAAAACCGTATTCAATACGCTGTATACTGGTTATATTTATAAAATGTTTAGGAATGTATTATAGATATTATAACATAATAGCTTTGTACTTTTCAATTGAACAAACTGGAGTTATAAATCATAAAAATATATTTTTGGTTGCGATCGGTTTTACTGTTTTAGTATAACCAACTAGGCTTCTGTAGTATATACCACGGGCGCTATTTTTTAAATATATTATATATTACTGCAGACGGTAGTGCAATAAATTTTGACTAACATTATATTAACTTCCGTAGGTATCTTAATTATTTTTGTAATACTTGTGAGGTGAGTTTAATACCTACTAAGTTAATTTGCCGGAGGATGTATCGGTCCTATAATAACTCGCTCAAAATAATATTGTAAAAATAATTTTCAATGACCTGTTATTGTTTTTAAAACAAAACTAGTCCATACAATATGTCGATATAAAGAAAATTATTTAAATCCGACTATTAATTGATTTGTGTATCAAAAAAACAACATTATAATTAACGTAACGACTTTTTACGGTATTTAAAACTATTCGAACAGTCTTACGCTTTTATTATATACATAATATGATTGGCCGATGAAACTAGCTTGCATGGAGACGTATAACGCACCGGTTCCGATACATAGGTACTTAAACCATAGGGTATTATAAGTAAATTTATATAACAACATAATATACGTATATATTATAGTGCAAATCGGCGAATCATTCCTACGTTGTACACGGATTATTTGATAAAAATATTATAAGTGACGCAAAAACCATAACTCATACAGGTATTATAAAGGAGATAAAAAAAATTTCAAATGCGTACCATTATGTTATAAATGACGGACATATAATATTATGCTATATAGGTACCGAAAAACGGGATTACGGTGAATAAAGTACACAAATCACCACATATTTCATCTTAGTTCGTTCGAGGCAAAATCGGAAATCGTATTATTATATAAACATTAACACCAAGACACATATACGGTGAGATATTATATATATTATTATATTATTATGTTTGGTAGGTAGTGTATGTGTATATATGGTTAGAAATTAGAATATGACCGCCACACGACGACGTTTCGTGGCTTATGGCTAAAACAAATTTTGTACTCGACACCGTGAAAAACCGATTATTTACCGCGTAGTATAGTGTTCACGCCTCTCCACGCGCCTTCGGTCGGATATTTCGGTCCTTTTTAGAAGCCCCGCAAACCGGAGACTGTGCAGAGTAATATGGACAGAGTGTGTGTGTGTGTGTGTGTGTGTGTGTGTGTGTGTGTGTGGTGGTGTATGCATGTTTGAACGAGAGTCTATAATATAAACGGAGACTGTTTGGTAAAATGATCGAAAAAAAAGAAGAAAAGATCGAAGAGAAATGAAAAAGTAGTTTTCGAGCATAAATCACGAGACTCCGAGGCGACGGGTAATTCAAAATAGCAACTTTGGTAATATTATTATAACAACGATAATCATTATATCTTATAGGTATACAATTTTACACCTCCGAGACCGACGACGGACGAGGTAGGTATACAAAGGGGATTCATTACGTATACGCACACACACACACACTCATCATGTTTGAGTGTGTATGTGTGTGTGTGTGCATTTATAAATGTAATATAACGGTGGACGTCATCGTCTATTTATTTACAACCGTTGACGTCTGATTATCATACTAAGCACCTAAAACCTCCTTTTAACCCCTTCTCTCACCTCATACCTATTGGCTATTATTATTAGGTGTATTATAATATGATAGTTTTATATAACACTATAGTGCGATATCGGTTGCCAGGCACGAGCGTCATGTCCAAAATCGATTTCCGTGGTGTCCGTATAATAACATGAAAGGAAAAAAACAAATAAATAAATAAATAAATAAACTCTATAGCATGCGTATATTTATGCGCGTGTGTGTGTGTGTGTACACAATAGATACGCAGCGAAGCCACTCAAAACGAAAAGATTATAATAAAAACCGCGCCGAGACCGTTTATCATTGTCGGTCGGGATAATCTAATATAACAATAATAATATTTGTTATTATTATCACGCCGCCACCTGTACACCAGCTGCCTTCTATAGATATACCGCGGTATAAGTTATAACAATATTATAATAATATATTATATTACGTACGTGCATTACATCTTATACTACATCACTATACACACTATATTATACATATATATACAGCCGTTGTGACAGGCTTGTAGTTAGTAGTCTCTTACTATATTCTTATGTTTTATTATCAAGCATAAATATTTTCAAACGCATATGATGAAATCTGAGGCCACTTGGTATTTAAATTTCAGACCCATCCAGGCTGTACACTGACGCTTGCAATACTGCAATATTATAATAATATTATTATACGTATATTATAATCGTCGGCTATTATATTATATCAAACAAACTACAGCAAAGGTAAACTCGGTGGTGACACGTTTATGGGAAATGTTAAAAATAATAAAGGTACATTATGCGATTACTTTTTATATATTTTATATTATTATTATTATAATCGCACATCGAGAATTATGGTTATACGAATGTATATGACTTTAAAATATGTGCTTACAGCCGAAATGCCTAAAAAATCAAAAATATGCAAAATACTTTAACTTAATCTTATGACCATAGATTAAATATACTAGTATATTTAATCTATGTTATAACTTACTGGTATAACTATTTCTTTGTTATTCCGAACAGATTTATAATTTGGTCTTAAATGTGCAGCACGACTAATAGAAAAATACGTAAAAATAATAAACATATCGTAGCCCTTTTCATAATCGTTGTAATGACTTTGATTTACATAAGGTGTTATTATTCATAAATAATATTATACAGGTAACAGGTTGTTGTTAACGACGACTGTTCGTATGGGGTTAGTAAGCGTTATATACATATATCTTCCGACCACTATACAGTGCTCTGGCAAGATATTATGCTCCTCGCAGATTCTTGAAATTGTCAAATCGATATCAAACGAAGACTAAGCGACGCACGAGATCGAAATAAATACGGAAGTATATGCGGCATAGCAGTGTCGTAGCCAGGAGGGAGCTAAGGGGGCTATAGCCCTCCCCCAATCAACTGTGTTGACCATAGAATTTTATCAAGATTAATAAAAAAAAAAAAGTGTTGATAAAAGACGTATTGTATTTGTATACTTACCCCCCCCCCACCATACAAAATTCCTGTATATTGTGGTACGCCGGACCCAACTGGGAAATTTTAAATTGTTAAATTCGTTTGGTTTCAACGATTCCGATTGAAAATTGTTGATTCTGCTCCGTTTTGAACTATTGTGGGACAAACGCCACGTCGCCACTGCCGAAATTACTGCATGAAATTCAATAGTTATTACTGCTTAGTGCATAATGATGTACCTAATATTATTTCTATGCTTGACGCCATAATTTGATTTTTTCTGTGACTTGACATTAAATTACTAACTCTTTGTTTTTCTTTGATGATTTTGTTCTTCCTATCTAATAGAATAATGGTAGGTACTCACTATTGTATTATAATGTATGAAATTAATTTTATCCTGTTAAAAATTGATATCTCTTTGTGTAGTAGGGCGGAAAAAACCTTAGCGCCGTGGCGTGAAATTTTAAATATACCTCTGATTAGTTGGCTAGCTAGTATATAATATATCTATAATAGTATAATCTGGTTAGGTTAGGTTTAACCTGCGCCGCCGCTGGGTCGCAAGTATAATAGGTACATATATTATATGTGTAACATCTAGTGTAGCGCCCACTCTCGATTAGTTACATACATCGAATTATAATATAATCACATGCTATAGTATGTTATACTGCACGTTCACCTGCGGCTGGAGCCCTGGAGGTGTAAACAATCAATAACAACAATATGCACTGATTAGTGATTTTGCGAATTAAATTGACGTGTGCTAAACTATACACTATACCTACTATAGTCCAACTATACCAATGTGGTATACACCTAGGTGGCTACCTGGGTCTCATAAATTACCCAATTATTATGGAAATAATTTTAAATTAATATAAATTAAATTAAAATAATGTTTTGAAGCAAAATTATATGTTGACGGTCCGGTTGTCTACATTCCACGAAAGATCTAGATTTGGGCCGTGGTCAGCCAGTTGCAGACTCCTGTAGCACTATACTGTATACTGTATAAGGTAAACGTGTACATAGGTGCTAAAAATTAAAATAGTAAAGGTAATACGATTAGTATATAAGTACATAGTTTATTTGATATCGGTATTTATAATAGTTTTTTACGGTAATAAGTAATAACTATGGATAAAATATTGTGATTACTGCGAGCAACTAATGCTACCTATTTCTATTAAAAGTGTAGCATGATAATTCTGTCTTATGTCTACCTATACTATTCGGTACCTACTCATCTTATACTCTGACCTTACATCGGGTGAGTGGAAAGCTTTTATTTGTGTGAAGGATAGAGATCGTAAGCAATAGAAAACTTTAAACTACTATACAGCTATTGGACCGGTAACGACTGTCGACTGACATAATAACGTGTGATGGTAACACTCAGTATATTACCATATTATATTGACTGGTTTATCGGACAACGATGATTATTATAAAGTATACTCGTCCAATCACATCGTTGGATACGGCATGGTATACACCGAACACGTCATGGTGTCAGATGGAATTCCTATACCGTCTTTGTGGTTTATGTTATTCGCGACCGGGTAAACGTGATATTTTCTCCGTTGGCTAGTTTTAAAAGGAAAACAGTTGCCCCCGACATTTTCTCGTCGTCGTCGCGCAGTCCATGAAACTGCAGTTATCGCGTTGTGTTACTGCGAGCCAGTGAGCGTTTTTTTACTGCACAGAACCGCGGTATTATACCGACACTCAATGCCTGCCGAAACAGGTAGGTATTACGTTATTATGCCATCCGACCTTTAATATTGTATACTTACAATCCGCGCTTGGCAACATATGGTGGCAGTATTATAATCATCGTTTGACGTTTTCCGTTTTTATAGAAACTCCGTAGTGAGCCCTACGTCCACGAGGCGTTGATGGACTGTATTACGAGCGAACCAAAATATTATTATGCTGTATAATACATAATGTTTGTGTCAACATTTTTTTTTGTATTTGTCAAGGGGGAGAGTTTGCTGTTTTTTCGTTTTGTCTTTTCGTAAAAAAATTTATTTTTATCGGATTAAACACTGTATACTATATCCCAAAAAAAAAAACACTCCGCCAACTCCGTGTAAATAAAACGTGAGGTAAAAAAAAAACGGCCCCCAAAAGTCTGATATCATTAAAATATGTCTGCTAAATAATTGAACATAGCTTGGTGGCTTTAAAACACTTGATTAGTAATACACTACCTATTCCAATGATAGTAGATTATATTATTATAAAATGTACTCATTATGCAATAGTATTTTTACATTTTTAACCTAAGCCACCGAGCTAAGTCAATTATTTAGCAGACTATTATTTTAACATAAATTATATCTTTATTCAAAGACTTAGCTAGAAAATGATATCACAACTTTTAGAGTGGTTTTTTTTTATACTTCGCGTTTTTTTTATACGGAGTTCGGCGGAATATCGCTAATTTTTTGTTGATACCTATTATTATTTGTAATTCATTGTTACGTTACTAGAAATAGCGTGCTTTAATTTTAATAATATAATATCGCGATTGAGAGTAATAATATTGCAGCAAAAACGAGAATAGTGGGATGGATAAGCGGCGAATCGGGAGGAAAATATTATTATATTTTACGATATTTTCGTCGCATTTAGGTATACGAAAAGTCGGACTCAAAAGTACTTGAGCATTTTTGTTTGTAACTCTCTAACTTTTGAAGCCATCTAACCAATCTGCTTGCGAGTTCCTCCGTTCCTATCTGCACAATATTTCTGATCGATTGATGATATTATGACCTTATATGTACTTCACGCCCCTTATACCGTCACCCTGGATACTGCAGACACTCTTACGATACGCAAAAATATGAGACTTAACGTGTTTACACTACTTTACACATTATTTCAAACCAATATAGGAAACGGTGTATTCAAGTTAAAAGTCAGTATATACAGCCACATATAAACGCTACCATGCATTTATTTGGATTTGCAATTTTTAATTTTTTCTTGTCGATAAATTAAGTAAAACCATTAGTTGCGGTTTAACCTAGTTTTTTTTCACCACCGCATAATATTATAACCCCGAAGTATTTTTGTCATATATAAAAGCGTTTCCCGGTGATCGGTTTAAAAATTAAAAATACATAAATCCGCATTAAATACAATAATTCGATGATCATAATATTACATATTACTTGCAATACCGGCACTGCGTGGATAAGACTTTTTCTTGAAATTATTACTATACATTTTACGCCGAGACAATTATATAGTGATATCTCTTATGAAGAATAAAATTTTATGAAGCATACTATATATATGATATAAGTTTACACAATACATGAAACTCTAAGTCAAAGCACTATCACAATATTATTATAATATAATATTAACGTTTTAGCACCAAAGCGACGATTCGCAGAACGCTGTGAAATGTCACCACGATATTATTATAATATTTACTTTATACTTTTATATATTATGCAGATAGATATAAAATACGACAAACGTATAATCATAATATGTCGTAAAAAATCAATGGTTAGCGAATGTGTATAAAAAAAATGCATTTAAATAATAATATGCATGTTTGGTTTTTATAGCCACCGACAGACGTTTTGGCAGAATATCAGCATTTTGAGGAATATTATAACGATACCTATACGTTTATCAACATGCAGTTTTAGTGTTATTGGTGCTCAACCATACAATATATAATCTAATAAACGTATAACATTTCAACGTTACTAATTTTGTTTATTGTTATCCGTTTGAACAGGTATATATTATGAATGCCGACAATTTTTAACGCTTTAGGCTTGAGTGGAATGTATAAATTAAAATTACAATTTAGATTTACTCGAATATTGCGTTAGACTTGGGTAACTATAGTTTATATACATTTTCTAAAAAAGTGGACAAGTTGGCGCCGCTCTGCTGTTCAGTAGTTTCCGAGTATGTCATTGTAATGAATGCATTATGAATGATAAATCATTGTATGCGAAAAACAATTCTGACTAGAGACGTTGTGTCATCCTAGCATAATAGGTACTTGTATAAATAGTAAAATATAATAATAAATTAATAAAAATCTAAAACATCTCAAGGCTATAATGTATAAATAATTTAACTTTCCGGTAAACTCTTTTTTGTCATGAGTATAAAAACTCTAATTTTCTATTAAAATGTCCAATATTAGCTATGAAACTCAAAACTTCTATGAATTTCTAAGTGAAAAATGATTTGACAATTTTCAGGATTTTGATGAATTTTGTCAAAATTTGAAATTTAAATGCATATAAAAAATAATAGTGCCAGTGTTTTTTTTAATATTTTTGAGCTACTATTAAAACTACTTATAATGAACCTTTCAGGAGATTTTCAAGGTTTTTTACAAAGTGTAAAAGTGTTAGTCGACAATAATTTTAAAAAATTTTACAAAATTAGAATAATGTTTCATGGCTATAAATAGCCAAAAAGAGTCAAAAAATTTTACCGTTTATAGAAAATGCTAATTTAAATACTTGGTGAAAATTTAAATTGCCTACGGTTTTTGAGTTAAATACACCATAAAAATAATATCGATTTTTTCAAAAATTAGCTTTGCGTCAAAATTCCCATTTTTCCTTTATTTATTTTTGTTTTCAAAGGATACTGGTAATTATCAATTTTGACGTCCCAAGAGCACCGACTAAATTCACTTTTAATCAGAAGAGATGCTGATGACGAAAATCTGAGCATTTTAACTATCCCAAATATTAAATTTATAGACAGAAAAAAATACACATAATTGTAATTACAATACATTCATTCCTTACGCTCAGAATCTAAAACGATAATAATAATAAACATTATATTATAATATAACAATAACTCTGTATATTATTATGGTGGTCTTATAGTTTGTTACAAATTGATTTCCACGTTGTTTAAATTTAATTTTATTACAGACCGGTATCAGGTTTTATTATTGTAGTTATTATAGTACCTACTTACTAATAAAAATAATAATGTAATCATTTTTTATAATAGTTTATTTTTTACCTTGATTGCGCAATATTACATTTGATCAATAAAACAATAAATATTTCCAATTGATCGTGTCATGAAATTTTATTACATTCGTTTTATTGACACGCTGTATTCGAAAAACTATTAAAAAAAAATACAACGAAAATGCAAAAATACATTAGACCAAATCAAAAAGCATTAATAGAGCCGGATGCGACCCACGATTTACCAATCCATGGTCATTGTATTGTACATACTAAATCGGATGTAATAATATGTATGAATAGTTGGGACACTAGCTCTCGTCTCTCAGCTTGACAATTTGACACACTATTCAGTACCCCCGAACGACTACAAATCATTACAATGGAAATAATCTCTTTAGATTTACTTTGAAAAAATCTAACCAAGTATAAATGCATAACATAATATAATAGTAATCTATAATGTATAAAATAAATCAGGTAGGTACCTACACAATTTGCATTTATATAGTTGAATAATACTTATCATTGATCATATTGACTATACTGATCATTATTGAGTAATATATAATCAACGACAATATTATTATGTTTTGAAATATAATAATTTATTTAAAATACCACATTCAAACTTCTATTTTTACATTATACATATTATTATCTATACATAAATATATACTAAAGGCTACCATATACGTAAATTTAAGATTTAAAAATAAAATTTACCGCACAATCGTCTATTATAATTATGTCATGGAACCTAAACACAGTATAGTAATTTATTTATTTATATATACCTACATAAAATATCATAAATAATTAACCGTGTTATATGATCCAAAACCATATATAATAATATAATATGATATAACTGTATATGTATTGACTTGTTAATTTTTCATTTTGATATTTTTACTTGACCGTATTAGATTACACAAATGAAATCATAAATAATAAATATATTATATGTACAATAATAATAATATACGCGCGACCGAGCAGTTATTCCGATTCACCGATACCGCCGCACGTACATAGAACTATATATTATAATGGGTATAATGTATATGTATATATATATAATACAACCACACATGTTACCGATATAATATAAAGAAGGGCTTAGAAAATCACAATATAAATCATTACGATATAATATTCTATTAAAAATAGTGCGTACAAAATGTGAATGCGTGTGTGTGTTCGTATCGAACATGAAATATCGTCGTCATTCGTACTCGGCTGAATATAAGTAGATATGATCTACACTGAAGTAACAGATACAATTTTCTCAACTCCGCTGAGCGTGCGCCACATATTATACAATAAATAAGAGTAACAACAAATAATACTTGTTGTGCATAGGAACTTGGATGTATATCATTTAATGAAAACTTATTGGTTCAATAACAGGTAAACGATCAGATAGTTTCGTCGGACAGTAGTACTAAATCTCATACACATAAAACTCTTTATAACGCCTAATGTATTATAATATTATATATTATCATATACGTGTGTGCGTATATTATATATTTATATTATATATATATATATACGCCTATATAATGCAGTCCTGCAGCGGACACTCGTGTTTTCCATAAGAGTATTAATCACGTCGTCGATCGGATAAATTATGGAACATTTTAGTTGAAAATATTTGCAATGTACACATTTTCACCATATACACCGGCTGCAGCAGTCTTGTATGCGCATGGCAAATATTATATTATTACCTATATTATTATAACGTGTGGGATATAATGAATAATTCTCAATTAAGACGCAACCGTATTTATAATGTTATGTAGATATTATTGTAATGTCTTGTAAGGGCTGACGATTAAAAAAATACGTGTACCTACAACGCGCACAAAAAAAAGAAGAAAAAACATACAATTAAATGCTGATTGCGGCTGCGATATAATGCTGTTTATAATAAAATGTGCATAAGTGACACATAAATACATAATATAGCTACGTAAATAATAATATATAAGTATATAGCATACACGTATTATATTATTATATTATGTATTTCTTATATAATCGATCGGATCGATTGCAGCTGACTGCAATATACTCACATGTCATATGTTGTGTATATTTTAATTATATTTTATATATATTATGCACGAATAAGTTTTAAATCGAATTCCTTGAAAATTACGAAGGTGTCATAAAATATTTTAGCTATAGGTTATAGGTAATAAACTAAGACTACAGTGAATTTACATTATACTTATAATTATATAAATAAATATTTAAGATTACTTTAAATTGTTAAACAAAAAAAAAAATAGAAAACGAACGACTGTATTGTAATTACTTACTGAATCGTGTAGAATTGTAGAAGTAGTATAATAGGTATCCTATAAAACCCGTTGCACCGCGCGTTTAAGTCACCAAAATCAGAATTTTTTCCCATCTCAATAATAAGTGGATACCTAATGCATAGGTACATGTATAATATTATAATATTATTCAACATCGGTGTATCCAGATCACAGATCTACTATCTAAAAACGAAACCAAGGCCCTAACTTTTTTTCCACAGGTTTACAATACAAGTATAGTAACTGTATAGTGTATATAGTGTGTATATAAATACTAGTATTTATAATCAATGATAGTACCTATATTGTAACTTGTAAGTGTATGTAAAACTGTCGATTATATCTCTAAAAAAAGTCTGTCGATTAGGACTTAGTGGTAAGCTTGTGCACAATATGTACCTTTTGAGGTCCGAGTAGGCCTTTAAGACCCTATATAGTGTTGTTTAAATTAAAATAATTGGAGTAAAAAAACTCGTTCCAGCAATCCTGTTCCTTTTGGAACAAGTTCCTTCTCAACACTAGAAATGGATACTGAAAAACCTCATAGTCCTTCTGAAATTAGGGTGGGCCAACGAGTTTTACGATAAGAGGAGTGTAACATAATTCGTCAAATTTTAAACTACATTACAAATATGAACATTTTAATCAATGACCTTTTAACAGTACAAAAATAACAGACTTCAATCAAAGAATTGTTTTCAAGTTAGTAATAGTTAATATGTATTTTTATTTTTATAGTGTGAATAATATTATTTTATTTATTATATGATAATATATTATTTATTTTTTATAACTATGTGTGTGTTCAATTTGATAATACATTCGTTTTTGACTCCACGTACGTTTTATTATTTTTTCAATTTTTGTTTAGTGTTATCGGTTTATTTTATCGGTATTGTACACAAATATATACAAAATGTAAATATATGCAAAAGTGATTAAGTGGCGACTATTATACTTTATAAGGGAGTATTAAATTTACACTAATAATCACTGAGATACAAGGGCCAATGTTGCAAAAAAAAATTATTTGGTTATATTTCTAAAACGGCCAATCTGATATTTAATCCATATTTATTGTCAAATGTTGGAAAAAATGAGATTGGCCCTTTTAGACCCAAGCCTCAGATATAATCTGTATATATTCTCTTATTTAATTGTATTCTATTTATTAAATTTTATTAAACTTTTTGTATCAAACTTACTATCGTACTTAAAGTTATATTTTCATTTTCATGTTACTCATTACAATTTATTTCATATTATTATAATAATGCTTTTTAAGTATCCATACCTAATCATTATAAAAAAACGTAAAACTGAAACTCACAGTAGGTATATTTTCAATTATAAAATAAAATTATAAATATACCTTAGTTATTTCTATTTAAAACTACTGGTTTTGGAACGTATAAAATTAACATAATTATTTTGAAATAAGCTGTTTATAATTTTGTAAAGGTAATAACAGGTATTATAGTGAGTACCTATTTGTTGTAGTTTGTGTTAACTTTATCATTTTCGTTAGAATAAGAACTCAATATAATTCGATGTAATGAATATCATGAAAATATGATAACCATGATATTATATTATATTATACTCAATTCAGAACAAGCGTGGGTTATATGACTGTCTAATGAAAATATAACTTTAAGTAGATACTTCTATCGTTTTTGATGCAACAAGAATTTCATAATTATTATTAGGCGAGTACCTATATAGTTAATGAAATAATATTGCTCCCCAGAAGCAAAAACATATTATTATCTGACGAACTTTAAAGTATATGATAAATTGGACAGACGTTAATCACGTAATTCGTAAAGTTCATAATTGTAAAAATTCAACCATACTCAACTAGGTATGTTAAAAGGTGTAGCGTATAATTTTTAATTATTAAAATTAGGTTTATTAAAATATTAATAGTAATCTATAGTGTTATTTATGTATTTTAAGCGGTTACCTAAAAAATATTATAGTAATATGAAATAAATAGTAATGACTCGTGAGTATAATGACTAATGAAAATATAATTTAAAGTACGATATACTATTAATGTTTGATATAAAAAATGTAATTTAATTTAATAAATATGATTATACATGAATTAATAATATATAGGGACAATACTAATGAGTATATTAATTTATATATGGGCTATTAGGAATATTTTTAACCGGGGATGATATTTCGAAGCACGGGATATTTTGAGGGGGTATCTCAATCTCGAATATATTTAGATCGCGCTGCAGGAGGAGTGGTCCCGACGAGTCTACTGCAGCGGGATCGTCGCAGATCGCGTATTGTAGATTTTCACGACCGTGTTTATTATATTATTATTCGTTCGTCTGTGTGTTTGTTTATTTGTCTTCATCGGGCCCATTAACGAGTCAATAGCTTTCCGACAGCGGTGCAGGCGTATAATAATATTGTATTCCGGAAGCGGTTTCACGCTGCAGATATACCGCCGCGACCGTATATACACACATACATACACATTATGCTTATATATACACACACACACATAATATAATCTATTATAAGGTACACATAATATACAAACAAGCCGTCAATTCGAGACACGGTGCGGTGTGTTTCGAAACGCACCCTAATCGTCGAGCACGATCTCGCGGCCGCGAGTTCCTCTTTTCACACGCGCGCGCGTGACGGCCCGACCGACGTGCGTACAAAATAATGTGTGTGTGCGCTGCAGTTACCCGAGTGTATATTATATTGTAATATTATGTATATGATAAGCATATGTAAGTATAGGTATATACATTATAATGTAGCGGGAGGTGACGCGATAATCGCTGAGAGACCCGTTTGAGACGATTTTACCGACGTCGTCGGGCAGACGGATAATATTATATAGGAGCATATTATATTATATAGGTACGCTAATGGCCGACGTGTACACATAACATTAAAACACAATATTATTATATATGTCTATAAATATGCGCGAGCATATATTATTTTATAGACACATTTTTATTCCTACATAATATTATTCTCTTTATTTTACACATCTCACTGTCCACGATAGGTAATATAATAATATGTAAACTGGCTAAATGCCTATATCGCGTATGTTAAGTTTTCACGTATAGGTACACATCATACGTATATAATATGTTATTTCACGGACGTCTATCCCCCCGCGGTCGTGGGTGCTGCAGGTCCACGAGAGCAGTATAAGGGCGAGCGCCTATAAGTGTGTATATATACCTACAGGTGGTACATATATAGCTGTCAAATTCTACGATTGCGCCGGTGTTTGATTTTCTCACGGCGTTTAACGCGCCGAAATTTACCGAGCGACGGGCGTGGGCGCTTCTTACCCGGCACATTATATTATACGGAAACATTAAAAACCCGTAATTATTATTATGTGTACACACATAAATGTGGCGTGTTTAATACGTGTTTGAAATTTCGATTTTTTTAACGAGCAACGCGCTATATTCTAATTGAGCGATCGGTTCGTGACAAGTATAATACGCGTACCTATATAGTTTTCTGCTGCACCCTCAGCGCGGGCCAGTGTTTTTGAAACAAGTTTTCGCGTGTATTATAATATGTGCTTATTTAACCGGATGATTTTTTTAAAGTAACGCGCTCATCACAATAATACTCGGTCAATTGTCGAGTAGGTTTATCATACGAAAAATGATTTTACATAAATTTTAATTTTGAAGTACCTATATACCTAGGTATAGAGATTACCACGCTGCTTTTACAACACTAAATTATATTATAATAAAAACGTTTTCAATTGTATAACCGAAAGCAGAATACTTTTCTTAAGATTATTATGTGTACCTAAATACTGAATATTTAACAAACGTATGCATTGATTTATAGGTTATTAATACCCAATAATTTAAAATTGGAACGAACGGACGAATGGATATCTGTAGACTATACGATGGAAAGAAGTATTTCGTGCGAGTTATGGCTTGTGACTACAACGAAACATTAATGGTCGTATTCACTCGTATTCATAGTCGATGCTAAGAAATAAGAATAACTATTGTTTAAGCTATACTTATGACTTAAATGAGATTCATAAACGAGATTTTGTCTTAAGAAAGTCCTTTTCCGTCCAATTAGTTCACAAAGCACCGGTGCCGATATTTTCCCGCGAACTGAGACAGGCACAAGATAACCTATATATAACACTATATTTTATATTTGTTCATTTTTCACGGACGAAGTCAGGTTATACAGATTGTTAATAGTTATATAGCGTATAGTTAATAGTTATATATTGAATAAGACGCGCATGAACTCGACGCATTTCGTCAAAGAGTCAATTTCTAGAGAAAAAGCAAACAATATTATCAACTAGGCTTTTATAATTTACGTATAAAAAATATAAATCATAACGTATAAAAATGCCTATACAATAATAACACTTATCGCGTCTTGATGAAATGTCCCACGAGAGCTGCTTTCGTCCATCATGTCCCAGCAGTCTGCATCGATTATGACCTTTGAGGTGGTGGCGGCGTCGCGGTCGTCGTCCTGGAGCAAATAATTGTACCGCTGTGACCCGATCGCGGAAACGTCGAAACCGTCGTTGCAGTCCGTGACGCCGCTGCACGCCATTTTGGACGAGTGAACGCGTCGCTGCACTTTTTCCAGAACGCCAATCACCTGTTGATGCCTCAACATCATCGCTGATTTCATGCCCTTCGCAAGACAGTCACAAACATTAGGTATCATGTACCTATATTGGCTATATTGTATTATATAATATGTATTGTGCCATGTGTGATATAGGTAAGTCGTAGGTACATATAAGAGTGTAGCAATTATAATTATATAATAAAGTGTTGCGTAGTTAAGTTTTATTTTTGAGTGTCCCCTGATCTGTAATATTTACTATAGAACGGTATACTTTAGCCGGTAGGACGTAGGTATACATGCAGTGTATCTGGAGGATTTGACAATTTGACAATTTAATTATATTGAAATATATCATAATTTTGTCTTCTATATTCTCCGGGTACACTATACCTATACATACACTGTATAATAAATATAGGTTATATTATAGAAATACGCACGTGCCAGGCTTAGTGTCCCCCCCCCCCGAATGTGGACTTACTAGTCTAATAAATCATGATATTGTATGTTTCATTGAAAATGTATGAATGTATGATAGTGGGTGTATCTAACCTACCTATAGTGAAATATTTCACACGCGAGTTTGTTATAAATCAAGGGTACCTATACATTTTGCGGGGATTTCATATATAAATATATAATTATGGGAAGGGAATGAGATAATATTATCTAAAATCGAGATATTTCCTGAAAATCGATAACTATATAGTCAAACATATTATTTAAATTTTAAAAACTGCAATTGAATAAAATAGAGACTTAATTTTCTTGGTTTTTTGCCAGTTCGTTCGGAACAATAATTTGACGTATAATAAATATAAATATCACGCATTATCACGTCATTAAACGGTAATAAAATATCTTATTATGTTCTTTATTTTACGTCATTGTCAATAATTGTACCTATTTGAATTACGCTTATCCACGACTCGTCGAAAACAACACAACTATAAGTCATAACAAAAATGACATTTATCTATTTTCATCCATCTTCAGCTTAAGGTAATAACATCACACTAATGAAAATAGTATAATATTATGTATAGGAAAAAATACGTACCTACAACCTACCTATGTATGACCATTTTTATCTTTTTTAACATTCCCGGCTAAGATAAATTGTTTTTATAATTTATTGTCTTGTCTTTTATAAACCAAAAATATATTATAATTAACTTATTTCAATATTTTCGTACTGATTATAATAACTAATAATTATGTGCAGGTATATATAAAAATAAAATAATATCACCACGCGAGCACGTCCGTGCGGTTAAAATAATATTATTTTTGTGCATTTGGTTCGTCGTTCACAATTTGGCTACGTAGGTAGGTAAAGTTTAATTTTCAAAATTAAAACACTAAAGGATTATAATTTATAATACCAATACCTATAATACTTAATAAACACGACTGCTTTCCGTAATAATAATTATAATATTATGTTTTAGGTGTAAAATTATTTAACGCAAACTTACGGTTAATTCACTCAGAAACGACTCTAATGATTGCTTATCGGTTGAAGTTTTTAATATGGACCACTTGCGTATCATGCGGTTTTTAATCGCCAATTCTAAATCATCGCAAATTTTTTCTCCTGTTCGGTGTAGGCACAATAAACACACAAACACAATCAAATTAAGATTCAATATTTAAATAATAGACTGGTGTCGGCGTCGGGTGCGTACAATATACAATTTAATAATAATTTTAAGGGCAGAAGTAAGCCAGACTTTTTGATTTCTATTTATATAGATTGCCTGTCCCCCAATGAGCTTTGCTAAAAAAACTGAATTTATTATATTTAATATATCATAAAAATATTACTATAAAATGATTTAGCACATTTAAAATTGCACAGAGGTAACACCTTCGACACAATAAAAACTAATAAGATTGAGCATACAAAATGTTCAACGTTGCAATATAATTTATTTAATAAGAAAACTGCTTTTTAGCATTAACAGTCACAAGCCAGACAATATCAGTTTATAAAAAATATTTTTATATATATTTTTCATGTACAATAAGTGATGGGTAACTGAGTAAGTTGTGACTTATGATTATGATCCATTATAGTTGTAACTGTTTAAAAGTTACTGCAGTTACAGTAGTTAGTCCATTTAAAGTTACAAGTTTCTTCTTTGACATTACTCAATATTTGTTTGTATGTGAGGTTAATGAGAGTATGTAAGTTATAACTTATAGCTAAAATTTAAAAATTTTTAAAATTGGGATTTACTAAACAATGGATACTAAAATATAAGTACTGTGAATAAATTTGACGTTAAGTAACGAGAAAAAGTGTGCTCAATCATAATACAACAAATATTGTTTCGATGCATTGTAACTGTATAGTACCGTGCTCATTCGTATAGTTTACCGCTTTATAAGTACCTACCTATTGAGTACGACTGTAGTATTTAGATTATTTTTTTTTATTTTTATTTTTACAATACGGGATGAACCTTTAATAACATGAATATAATAAATAAACAATAATAATTTGCTGTAGGAAACGAGGCTCAATTTTCAGAGGGAAAATGAAGGGTCAGTATTATAATATTTAGACTCGATTGTTGGTTGTTACCCGTGTGGCACCGCGCCGATCCAGTTTCCAAGTCACCGATTATCATAGGTATAACATTATTCATTTCAAATTATTCAATAAGTATATCTATTAATACTTAGGTTGTTTTAGATTTCTATAACATTTCGGTGTGGGGGAGATAAAACCCCCCAACAAATCGCAGCTGGAACTATAATATATGAATGGGATGTAGAATTTTAACTTTTAAATTAAATAATTAAATAATTTACATTTTATAAGCGTAGGTTAAAAAAAATATATGAAAAATTACTTTTTTCTTTTAGCTGTTTTGACGACTGGGCGATATCGATTGTCATTTCGGCGATCCGCGAGTTTCTGTCGTTAAAATATAACATGGTTCTCAGTTGGGAACTTAATAGCTCACAAGTCTGAAATAGTTCATTAACGACTATATTATAATGAACTTGCTGATCCCTGTAAAACAACAATAATTATTGTACCTGAAAGCACGTAAATTAAAAAATATTTTTTTCGCCCACCGTCCACCATAATAATAGTCTGCTATGGCTATTATAGTTATTACTATATAATAATACTATACGAGTATGTTATACTCCATAAACTGCTCAACGGGGAAAAGAATAATGTTAAAGCAAACAAAATATGTCATCTAATGCGTGTATAACCACTATAAAAACTGTCTGGGCGCGTGCCAACAACTATCGCATGGTAATAAATACAATTATCTAAATAAAATAAAGTTTGTATACCGTTAATGAAATCGTTCGAAAATTTAATTGCACTTCGAAACACGCGTAAGAAAAAAAAAAGAAAAATTTAAAACGAGATAACTACCTACATAATATTATAATATACAGATTTATAACAAATCGGATAAATTTCGTTATAATTTATTGAACAAGACGGTGCGGCGGATTCGCGCGTGCCAATATAGGTTAGAGGATAAAGTATGTACAGTAGTAGGTATAGTACTATATAGTAACCTATTATATTATATTGTATATTCGTATGTATATTATATAGCATTAGTATATAGGTGTATAATTTACGATTATATCAAGATAATACTTATTATTTATTATTAAGATTATTATAATATTTAAATAACTTAAAAACTTGCTTGGAATAAACGCGGTTTACGTATTCTCGTACAAGCACGTCTTGCTCAAAGTATTCCACGAGAGACTTTAATTTTTGGTCGAATAACTGAAAGTCCAGCGAACTCCGGTCGTGCACAGATAACAACAGAATCGCGGTCAGTGTCGACTTGACGTCGTCGATACGACTGACAGTCTCATTTGGCACATGCCTAAAGATTTCCAAATTTTTTATCAGAGAACGTTTGAGTTCGTCTCCAATGTTGACGGTTTTCTTTTTTCTGTTGATAAAGAATTTCTTGATCGTCGAAAAACTCATATTTTGTTGTACAGATAGAGCAGGTCACTCAGGTCAATATTACATATGATGTGAGAAGCCACAAGTGTCTAAAATAAACAGAGTGGATTATTAACGTATACATGGCACACAAAAATAGAAGTGGTAATTCAATAAATTCTGAGAAACTACATGTAATAATCTTAGCCCAATATTTTGACTACCTATTTAAAATTTTTAACTATCTGAAAAATGTTCATTTTGATAGTTTTATGAGTTAGAATTTGCTTCAACGTAAGAACTATTTTTATTTCAACTTGAATAGTGTTATTTTAATCGGAAGCTTATGGATTTATATAAATAATTTTATAAAGATTTGAAAATAATAACAATAATAATAATTAATAATGTTGTAAATCAACAAATTTGAAAAATGAATTTATTTTTTTAATTTTTGAAATTAAATTAGTTTGAGTAGGTAATAAAAGGAATACATTTTAAGCCAATTATAATACGGTTAAGTTCAAGTGTTAAAATACCACCATAGTCAGCTATACCAACAAAAAAAAGCAAACATCTTTAGTTATATGGGGTGATTTTTGAAGCATATTTTTCCCTTTAATTTTATATTCATTCAAATTCTGATTTTAGGAATTTCTAAGTAGATACCTATACTTACCTAAAGGCTATTTTTTCCAGTTTCTGATATTTTTGTACTACTTAATAAGAAGTATTTCTGGCGATAATTAATTAATTTTCGATACCTAATTCTATATTTTAAATGAGAACCATCATTTTTTAATGCAAATTATTTAGCGGATGATTTTCTTGGACATTTTGAAAAATTAGTAGTTTCTGAGTTACCATAACGTTTGTACTGCCAAAAGGATCATACTATTTAAAATTATAGTTTTATACATATAAAAACTATAATATGTAATATGTTATGTAATATTTATTATGCTTGGATCATTTTTACAAATTATTTATATTGATAAATCAATAGGTAGTAATTATTAACTTTTTAAAATCCTCATATAATCCCTCATATCTACTTAACCTATTACCATAAACATAAATTATTATCCTTAGAAGTTATTACACAAAGTTATATACCTAACTCTAAAACCCCTCGCTTAAACTTCGATTAGATACCAGTTACATCAAAATTCTCAGAAAAAAATATCAGCTAAATAATTAAAAGTGAAAAAGGGGGTTCCTGATTAAAAAACGGAAGTTGGCATTGTCACAGAATCATTCTTAATTGTTACAAGATATCTTAAGTATTCGAAAATATGGTCTTCAAGTATTTAAAAATTTCAAAAATTAGAATTTAAATATATGCATAGTTTAAGCATAAAAATAGTGATTGTGCCTAAAAAGTCATTCTGTTTAGGGGCAGCCACACAGGGATGTATCTGTTTATATGTTTTTCTTTTTATTTTATGTTGAAATTAAATTCCTGTTGGGCGTATGCTTATAGAGAAAAGTAACCTGCTGTGCATAACATTCTACAAAAAAAAATGCCTATCTGAATAATAGGTGTGGTTGATGTGATGTGATTGTAGGACGTTAAGTAAGAACTAAGAAGTAAGAAGAAAATATAGTAGTTAGCAAGAACGACTACAAGATAAACATTGCTAGACAAGATTCTCTTTTTTAATATTATTTTTACAATACCTACTTTATTAATTATTTCAACACCAGCGAGTAACGATAATCCATAATGCAAACAATGATGACGTGAACATATCACTGTAGAGGTTTAGAACTTATATTGTTAAAGGTTATTTTAACAAAAATGTAATTTAAAAAATACTTTATACAATATTTTTTAACTAACCAAATACCTAAGTCAATAAGACAATATTACTATTGTTAAATCTTCATCACTGACTGTAGAAGAATCTGAAATTTGTAAAAATATTATATTATACTAAATAATATAATATATATTTTATAATCAGTGCAGCATATGACGGGCATAACGTTTTTGAAAGTTCATGTATTTGAAAAATTATCAATCTGTACGAAAGTTTATGTGTAAAAAACAAAACTGGTGATCTAATTATTGTATGTAAACTGGTTTTCATGTATAATAGGTACCTTCTTTTACGTACCTATGTAAATTTTAGGTACCTACAACATAGGTGCCTATACTTGGATATTATTTGATTGGTGAGTTATTGACTGATAGAGTTAACAGATAAGTAAGGAAGTACAACAATGCGTTATGACAAAACTACAAAAGTCCCATGTGCACCAATATCAAATACCTAATGAAATAGTAAACACTACTTTTATTAACTTATTAATAATATTATCTACCTATTACTTATTTATTTAACTGAAATACGTTATGCACACAAACACAATACGTACTGCGAGTCTTGTAATTTGTTGTGCCACGGGAATCTATGTGTTTTTTTTTAAATAAACGTTTAAATTTTAAATAGTGTGGTGTGGTGTTCAGTATTAATAATTATTTATACATGAAAAACACCATTAGAAATAATTCAGTAGACTGGTGTTTTTTATTGAACTAGTGTGTGCAAAAATGCGGAAATTTTGTGAATAAAATCTATATTATGTAGATCAAAAACTGTATTTTTTTTTTTTGAAATCCACATCTTTACAGATCTTATCCATTAAAATAGCTGTCAAAAAGGACATGGACGTATAATGTTATGTACGTTTTTCCCATAAATGTATTTCTGTTTCGCATAAATTAAGTGACCATAAAATATCTTTTATAAAATAGGTGCTGCTATCTGTGAAGTTTAATTGTAACCAATCGATTTATTTTCATTTATTAATACGGGGATATACGTGACGAAAAAAAATTGATACTAGTTAAACTATGACAACAATAAATTATGAAAATTATATGAATAAAAAAAAAGAATTATACTTAGGCCGAAAGTTCTCAAAAAAATTATTTTGAAAAAACTAATTACATTTCAAATTAATTAATTCCAAAAAAATCTGATATTTAAAAAAATAAACTAATTGACTTAAATTAACGTTTATACCATCAATATTTATCTAAAAATTAGATTTACAAATTGGTGATTTTGAATTTTTTTCAAAAAAAATCTAATGACACTTAAATTTTTTACTTTCAGTAATAGAAATAAAAATGAAAAATAGTATTGTCTACAAGTACAATAGCGCTAGTATTGTCTATTATACAATATACTATTATAATAAAACGTTTAATTAAGGGGATTCGAAACCGTGATTTTCTGTTTTTGTCTGTGTTACACGCGACATGGGATTTTAGACTGGTTCTTTGTCAAACGTACCTACCGATTGATCTAATGAAGCGATAAGAATTCTAAAAACAGATTTGAATTTGTCATCAAGTAAACTTGAAATCGACCTCCCCACGTTTTTGATATTATCCCCCGAGTTCCTAAAAATGTCACATTAAAAAAAAAACTATTTAAAAATTGTCGTATTTTAATTTTTGGAGAAGTTAAAATCAAAAAAAAACTAATTCCTTTTTAGTTTTTAATAATAATATTGATAAGTAGCGCCTTATTATGCCTAAATTAAAATGTATTGTTCATAATCATTTCATGGTTTGCTTACCGAAATATATTATAGCAGAGAGATCCACCTACGGGCGGAGCGGTGGCGTACACGGGCGAAAACCTCTATATAGGTACCTAACGGGCGGGTAAACGCATAAATTTATATAATAAAATAATTATAACAACGAGCAAAGAGAGGAGTCCGCCGAAAAATTATAATCTACCGTTCACGTAAGAAAAAAACACGAAGAGTGATGACTGATGACGAAATATTTCGTTTCCATAGAGAACGGCAGAGCTAGTGTTGTCACGATGGCGGTCGTATTTTAATAAAAATAACAGTGCGTCCGTGGGACGTTTATTATTGTGACTTGCGTAGGAAAAATCGCATAAATAAATTCACAAATTATCTCATATAATATTGTATGCGTCCTACACTCGTACACTCCTACCCCTTTGTCACTTGTCGTTCCTATACTACCTGTATAACCAAGAAGCAACCATACAACAGGTGACCTAACCGATATTGGAAAAAGAAAAATTCTGGTTGTATCGCTGGCAATATTACTGTAGCTTCTTGAACGATCGAAATTGAAACGATACGTAGGTACCCCTATCGACCATCGAATCGATTCAGTGTTGATTTCGATCCACCTTCGACAAATACTGACTGTCAACAAAATGCATTTATTAAAATATGTACAATACCAACTCGTTACGATTTTATTACCTTTTATTATAATTAACAATGAACCGTGGCGTTGAGAATGATGCAGTGAACATAGTACTTACAGTTCACACCGTCACGCATTTTACACCGAAGTAAATAGAACTTATCTAATCGTGTTCAACAAAATATGATTAATTTTCATCATTAACGTACATCTACAATTTCCCAGATTTGGGACAAGACCCATTGGGATCTTGTATGAAAATATTATAAGTATTGAAGGTGAACACTGAAGACTTCGACTGTTATGAAAAATCTACGGAAGATTATATGATTTAATGATAATTTGTCTTTGAGAATTAGGTATATCTTTATGCAAGCACGTTGTTTACCATTATTGTACTATTTTCATTTGTATCAATTATTATTTGTTTTCGATAGTTTATGAATTGTTTTCAATACATTTTTAACATTACAATATTATATTAAGAACTTAAAAGGTCTATCTCTATTCTCTAAAACTATGATAATATATAGCCCGAAATAGCTATTACAATCATAGATAATATACAACAATATATTATCTACGATTATAATACACATACTCACATGACACATTGGGTAATTTGTTAAAAACGACCAATATACATTTTTAACAACTCTTCAAGAAGAAGCAAAAACACAGTTTTGCTTTCAGATAAATGTTCTTATATTTATTATTTATTTGATTGGATATAATAAATAAAATATATTAGGTAAAAAAGTTTAATATTATTTTGAAATTTTCA
Organism: Sitobion miscanthi; assembly: GCA_008086715.1. Lineage (NCBI taxonomy): Eukaryota > Metazoa > Arthropoda > Insecta > Hemiptera > Aphididae > Sitobion > Sitobion miscanthi. The sequence continues at coordinate 9,582,271 of CM017799.1, read as the reverse complement.
GATAAATATTTGCTATTTAATTCATATTTCAATAGGTATACCTATGTTGTTTTATTGAAATACAAATTATAAATGTGCCAAATAGATTTTTGTTTATCTTGATACTTGAAAAGTTGTTAGAAATATACAATGTCATATAAGTCCATTTAATATACTCATTAATATATATTATTATACACAGGATAATAATTTAACAGTGTGAATAGAAACTATTTCCAAAAGTATTAAATTTTTTTTTAAATGTAAGTTACCTACATGCAATTTTAATATTCCATAATATAACATTTATTTAATGAAATAATAATTAATAATTAAGTACTGTCATACGTTTTGAATGTCAAGATGTGTTAAGAGTCATATTGATATTTTAATTTTAAAGATGGGTATAAGATATACAGACAATGAGTTTAGTATAAGTTTATGATATTATTTTATTATTTGTAACAGAATAAACAAATTAATTTTTAAATTTTGGCTTTTTTAAGTTGTGGTTCACATGGAGAATCACATGGTTCAAGAGGGTTCTTCTGTGGTAGTTGTACAGCAAGTGTACTTGCAGTTATTGATGGTACACTGAAATTTGGTATTTCCGGTTTGACCAGCTTCAAAACAATTCTTTCGTGTTGAACATTGCTGCTGTCAAGACTTAACTGAATGCTTACTGGATCAAAAGTTCGAAAAACTATTTCACCACACCTCTGGGTTTGCTCCTAATTATAAATAAGAAATATGTATGAATAAAATAAAATAAAATAAATGTAAATTGTTTTATTATTTTGTATTTGGTTTTTAAATAAAGGTTAAAATGTTTAACTCACCTCTTCATTATAGATGAATGTAGCAGCTTGTAATTGCCCTTTACGAGGTGACAAGAAAAGAGTTCCCTCCAAACCATATTTTGGTATGAGTATTTGTAAAGCATTTTTTCTAACATACAATATGTAACCTTCTTCATCTCTGATTTTTCCACGGAAAAATATCTAATGAAAAATTGTTTCATTTATTTATTATTCAATTTATTAAATTATTATAAAATAACTGATTTACATGAGTATTTAAAGCAACTGATGCTCGTTCAGCATAAGCTGACATACGGGTTCTAGTATTTAATGTTTGGCACAGTGCTTCAATTTTGCGTTTGTCAAGCATTTCAGGTATAGTGGTATCTGCTGCAACGGATACAGCCAAAAGTCTATGAACCATCACATCGGCATACCTGAAAATAAAAACAATTAGTGGCGGTGTTCCATAGTCTATTTTTTGTAAACAGTTTGTTATATAGTATAATATTAGTATTAATTATCAAATATGATTATGCACTTGAATTAAACCGTATTCCCAAGACTAATGTACTTGGACAATATTTAGTACTATTGATTACTTGGTATGCCGTTGGAACGATAACTTGTACATATAAGCATCCCTAAGGGGTATTGAGGGGTAGTTTGCTACCCCATAATTTTTTTTTTGTGATAACGAGGGTCACGATTTTCCACCACAAAAAATTTTGAAAATGTATCTATTATATTCAATATTTATTAGTTTATAACTCAGGTCTTAATAAAAATGGTTCATTTTCTTCAGTTATAAGTTCTGACTGGTAGTATTCAATAAAAATATCATGGTCAAAACCATTTTTGATTGTTGATGTAGGTGAAAATTGTGAATTTTTTATTTAAATTTAAAAATTAAAAATTTGAGTTTAAATATCCACAATATTGTAATGTCATGATTACGTGAGTAATAGTACAGAATAATATAATTCTAATAGCCTCATTTTTACTATGGTCAAAAAAAAAAAATTCAAAATAAACTCAAAATAGTTTTGTAGTTATTTATTTATAATATTATGGAGAAAATAAAAATTTTGAAATCGGTTGAATTTTGAATGAATGACAGCAACTTATATTTTTATAAATACAGAATATTTATTGTAAAATTGTATGGTTTTTTTTTCACTTTTCACACTTTAATAACTAGTGTAAATTCAATAGGTAAATCCTACCAAAGAACACTATTTGTTCAAATTGTATGCAATATTTTTTATTTGTTTTATAATATTGTTCAATATATCCAGTATCCACCATCAATTGTTATGCACAAGCCAATTGGATAGATCCATGATCTTTATAAAGAAATTAACAAAAATAAGTGTCGCTAAGAATATATTGCATATTATTTAATTATTTTGTGTCAAAGATCATGGGCCTATTATAATACTGTCAATTGTGCTATCAGTTTGTGACATTTGAATAATATTATAAGACGAATAAAAAATATTATATAAAATTTCAACGAGTAGTATGTTCACTGTTCTTTATTACGCCCTATTAGATTAACATTAGACAAAGCCTTAGTTATTAAAGTATGAAAACCATAGAATTTTAGAATTTTATACTTATGATTATAAATTATTTAAAAAACAGTTACCTAACATAATCTAACCTGTAAAGGTCTCCCATTTTTGTTTATAATTATTAGAAAATAAATAGGTATTTACTTTGTCTTTATAATAACATTTTAAAATATATAATATATAGCAATATTATGATAGCTGTATACTTGAAGATTGTGTCATATAATAAGATAAGACGACCTAATAATAAGAAAAATAAAATTTAATACATATTTAATGGTTTTTACATTCAAGTAAAGCATACATAATACATATAGTCACTATAATAAATATATTTTAGTAAAAATAAATGATTTTCTGTACATCTAGTGTCATATACACACAATTAATATAGGCCCTGTGACTACTAGTGCTTTTAGTTCACCATGGTCACTGCATGGACCAGCGATAACGTTGGAACCGCCAACCTGAGTAGATAACTGTGACCAATACTTGTGAATATATGAACATACATGACAAATATATCAGAACATTTAATACACTAATTACTTGAGCATTTGGTAATTGGAGTACTTGTCAAGTAAACCAAGAATAACAAACCGGTTTTACTTTTAATTTACTTGTCATAAAAATGTATAATTAATTTAATATTTGGATTACGCTAAATTTGATTATAATTATGTTTTTTGTTGAGTACTCACCTTCTAATTGGAGATGTAAAATGAGTATAAATTGGAGCAGCCAATCCATAATGCAAAAATTCATCATAGGTTTTTGTGCCACTAGCAAAATAAACAGCTTGTAACATACACCGAGTGGCCAAAATACGGAGCATTGTATTGAAAAATGGATTATCTAGTTTAACAGCTTTATCTAAAGAATTTGCCAAGTCTTTGCTAGTGTCCACATTTAATTCCACTCCCTATAGCAAATAAAAACAAACATGTAAAATGAAAAATATTCAAGACAGTCAAAAAATATTTATACCAGATGTGCTGCAGCTTTAATAAGAGACTCAAAGTTTGAAGGTGGTGGCTTAGGATGACGTCTTAAAACTGCAAATTCTGGAAAATCTGAGTGTATCTTTTTTGCAACTTCTACGTTAGCTAACAACATAAATTCTTCTACCATTGAATTGGTTTCTTTTAACTGTTTTACTTCTACGTCCAATGGATCCCTTGTTTCACTGTCTACGAGGAAACGAATTTCAGGTGAGGCCAAGACCAATGCTCTATAAATGTATTACACTTTAGATAAATATAATAATATACTAATAATCATGTAAAACATAAAATAAATGTCAAACCCAGCTTCAATACGACGTTTTTTAAGAATCTTTGCAAACTTATTAAGCTGTCTCAATCCCAGGGCAATAGAATTATCTTGGTTCTGATCGTCAATTATTAACTGTGCTTGATCGTAAGTCATAGCTGCTTTTGACTTAATAACACTTTTTGTATAAGTACTATTAACAATGTTTGCATTTGGAGTCATCTCCCAGACACAAGAAAATGCTAAACGTTCTTCTCCTCCTCTTAAAGAACATAAGTTTGAACTCAATAAGCCTAAAAACATTAGTTAGAATTATTAATCCAAATATAATACAAGATAAATATAATCTATATATATAAAAATGAATGTTTCTTTGTCTTCTGTCCAAACAGAAACAAATGGACCGTTTTCAATAAAAGTTATATCAATAGATAACTTGAGACTCGGAAGATAATGATAACTTATGTTTTCAATTCTTATACACATGAATTAAATTTAGTTTTGACTTTTTTTGTTTATTTAAATTGTCATTGGTTAGAAATCATATTATTATTATAATCACGGACGTATTCGTCCTTGATTTTAATTATTAGAAATATAGGATATAAAAATTTAAAAATAAAAGACAACAAATTGTTCTACATAAAAATTATTTTTGAACAAAACATTGTTCCAGAAACAAACATAAAAAATGATATACAAAGCACAAACTTAACGCGTAAAAAATAATTAATAAAATATGTTAGCAATTATACAACACATACCTAAATAAAATTAGGTTAATTAAAACAAGTGGTACAATTTTTTTCAAAACTGTACAGAGCAAGGAAGCTGGGTAGGTTAGAAATTAAAAACCCATTTTTAGCAGTTTTTCGTTATTTGTCAATAGTTTTTCCTGTGGCATTAAATAATTATTGAGAAAATCAAAAAATGACTTCTTTAAAGTACCATCTTAATCCAATTTTCTAAAAGATAAGGTACTATAAGTTGACATCGTAGCACTCCTTTGGGTAGAAATGATGTATACAGGATAAAAAAATAAAAAATAAGATAAACACCATTGTACAAACACTAGATTTCTCGCTCCGCTCAGAATCTAATATCTTAAGGCTTTGCCTGTTTTTCTAATATTATTATTCATTGTATTAATAAAAATATATTACCTGGTACCATATCAATACGCCTTCCAGTTAGATACACAGTAGTGGCACGTTGGCTGGCTTCTAGATCTATGGCTGTACCAGGTTTAACAAAATGAGTAACATCTGCAATGTGCACACCAACTTGGAAATTTCCATTGTCTAAAGGCATACAATGTAATGCATCATCTATATCTGTGCAACCTGGAGGGTCAACTGAACAAATATCCAGATCACGAAAGTCTTTTCTGCCCACTAAGTCCTGTAAAAAATAAGATCATAAAAAAAATGAAAAAGTATATTTATAGGTACATTACTATCATAATTTAAAAACTGAACACAAGAATCGAGTGAGGTACTGGGTTAAGAAATCTTTGAATTTGAGAAAAATTAAAAATACTTTCAAACAAAGCTTGAAAATTAAGATTTATTCACGTGTTTAATTATCATTATATTCAGTAAAGCAGCGGTTCCTAACCCATTGGCCAGGTCCCACTTGTATTTAGCCAGGTACAATGTGCCACAGTCTAAGCCAAGAGTAAGCAAAATTTAATTGACATCAACATCGAGATTTTTATATGAATTTTTACACGTCTATATATTTTTTTCTATCGTTTTATTTGTGTTTATATTTTATATCTTTATATTAAGTAAGTGCGCCTCAAAGTTTTTTTACATAAGTTGTGGTCCACACAATTAAGAAGGTTGGAAACCACTGAACTAGTGACACTAGTAACAAAAAAAAATAGGTTTCTTTTTAATTGTAAATTGTATGGTTTTGACATAAATATATGTCAAATTTTGGAGGATGGGACACAATTTTAAGTCATTAATCTAGTCTGCATGATAATAACAACACAGTATAAAGAATAATTTATTTTTTATTTTATCTATTATTCTTTATACTGTGGTTATAACTAAAATATAAATAGGTACCATAGATATATTTCACGAAAGAAATTGTATCTATGGTAATAAAAACATTTATTTTTTTTTCATTTACACAAGTAAAGTATCAAAAATAAGTTATTCTAATTGGAAGTTATGGCTGAAGATAAACCTTATGAATTTGAAACTAAAAACAAAAAGAATGATGATTCAATAGATATTATTGATAAATTAACGGAAATTGTTAATTATCTTAACATTGATGGTCAAATGTTGTTGAAACCATCAAAAATTGAGTAACTTAGACAAGCATTATAAATAAATAATTTTCTTAATCAAAATACAATACTTATTTTAGTTTACAAAATGAAATGAAATTTGAACAGAGGGCAGAGAAAATAATTAAACGCCATCGTCGTCACGACCAAATTATAGTTGAAGATAACGCGGTAAATGAATTACAAAAATATATTAATGTCATAACTAATGATTTGGACAACAAATTTAACAAAAAAGGTAAGTCACTGAAAAAATAAATTATATCTATGCATTTTACTCAATTTAAAATATAGATATTTCAGAGTTAGAATCAAAGGATATTACTGAGATGTATGATTGTCTAATGAATATTAAAATGTTGATCTTAAAAAGTTCAAAAAATGCCAAGTCCCTAAAAGACTTTATAAAGTTAAATAAAGTAAAGATTTGGAAACAAAACTTCTTTCTGGGCCAACCTTTGTTTTTGAAATTTTTATTTTTTGGAAAGCGTTGTTTTCATATGCTTATTTCAAAAATGTTTAAGAAAATGATATGAAATTTTTAGTTGAAAAATTAAGGTTAAATAACTATTTTTGCTCCGGTGCACGGCTGACTGTGGTGCACTGTTAAACACGTCATGCAAAGAAACTACGATTAGGGGTTCAACACATTCAAATGCAAATAGCATTTTTGTTATTTATCAATTTAAAACAAAAATATTACTCGACTTGCAATGCAACACCACCTCAAGTAGGTCATAGGGTAAAATTTACAATTTGCGCACAGCAATGCCCGCGTGGCCACTCCCTTGCCACCCTGGGCTCAGACAAAAAAATCGAAAATATCTCTCAGCTTGTTATATAAAACCACCTTGTGTAGGCCTCGGAATTAAGCAATGTTGTTAAAAAGCAAAAATCTGCCAGCATTGCTGCGATCAGGCAATAAAATCGTAGGCAGACGGATAACCCCTGACAGATAAACTTAAACACTGTTAATTACAGTAACACAAGTATTATAGTGGGTCACTTTGCCTGCCGGCTCCAGTCCCCAAAGTAGCCGAACTGAAGGTCGTCCACCCGACATTATAGTAGTATTGCGCGCATGAGTATAAACGTAAAATCACAAAAGTTGGAAGGCTATAACTTCCATAATAATGATTTGTGCACATTTTTTTTTTGCATCATAGTTCTTTACTCGTCAATATACTCCTTTTCAAAAAAAAACATTTGAAAAAAAAGGTTGCCCGGTAAAGTATACTTATACCAAGATTTACAATACAGAATAAAATTATCATTTGCTGAACATTTTATTTTTCAGATTAATTTAGATAATGTTACTAAGATAGAAAATGAATTAAGAGTTGTGTTAGATAAAATACCCAAAGAAAAATTATCCAAAAAATCAGAAATTAAAGTAGCACAGAAAGTAAAACGTAGACCATCAATATTATGTATTTCAAATGCATCTCGGAGAAACAATCATGACGCTAACATTCAAGTACATCCTAGAATACAAGTTGAACATATAAGACAATTGGGAAATTTTAATAACGAAAATGTAATTTTCAACTCACAAACCAATGAGGCATTAAGGATGAGATTTGAAAATGATCATACTGATATGGTGGAAAGCTTCAGTAATAAACCAAATATTGACCAAAACACAAGGTATGAGCTATGAATAATTTAATAAATTATAATATGGTATCTGCACTGCTGGCTTGGCAGTCAAAAGGCCCATGGATCAGTTGTTTTAAAGGGCGCCATAATAAACGGCCTTGGGCCATGTAAAGAGAAATTGAGCCAAAAAATTACGTACGGTTAAATATTTCAATAAATACTTTGGCGAAGTTGCTACTCCCTATATAAACCAGAAACACGCCAAAAAAATAAAAAATTTACGAGACCCTAAAAAAAACTGAGGGGCCCCGGTCTTGTTTGTGGCCCAGCAGCCATGGCCAGGCCAACACTGAGTGTCTGAAACATTAGATGTGAATTTTACTACATTGTTAGATGATTAATGTTTATAGATATAGACGTAATGAAGAATCAATGAGCAACGATTTAATGAGTGTGGAAGATGACTTACAGCTTGTAGAATCTCCTAACTTTGACAGCTCAGTGAATCTATGTAAGGATAACGAAGATAATCATAGTGGAGATGTATATTTACTACTCCAACCACATAATAATTGGATGGAATCTTAATTATTTCAATATTATTATATTAATGATTAAAAAGTAATCTTTTCAAACCAAGAATAAAATATGAAATCATCTATTTTAAATCAATAATTTGTAATGACTGTTAATTTTCATAAAAATAAATCTAGTTTTTTAAAGTTTAAATTTTATATGCTACCTAGAATTTTTATTAAAAGGTTAATTAAATCAAAATAGCCATAAATACTTACTTTGGCACTAATAGTCCATGTTTCTTTTGGTAAACACCCTAAAACTTCATCTGAAAACTTACTGTGCGGGACATCATGTTCTAATAATATAACTTCATTTTCAGCTTCTCTTTCACCAATTTTTCCAAGCGACCTCACAAAATGGCCCTTTAAATATAATTTGTATATTCACACAAAGAAAAGGTAAACAGCAAACATAGACATTAAAAACAAACCAATGGATATCTTGAAGTTCTTGGCCATGTGTCAATGGAAACAATAACACGTTGATCTTTTAATTTGTCATATTGTCTAGTTTCTATTCTTATTTTTGGAATCTTTTTCTCTGCTGGTACGAATAAATGCCGAGTTGCCTGACAAAAAGTAACCAAACATTTAATTTTAAACAATTACTGATGGTTATTTATATTATTGTTTACCTTCATAATCACATAAATTTATGATATCTACTTACATTTTCAACAAGACTATGTTGGATGATCCCACAATACTGTCTCCATTTTTTTCGTATTATTCCAACCACTTGACCTGTTGGATACTTTTCTTTTGGTTTTTCAACAGTATTTAAATTATTTTCGTCCAAATCATCTGTTAAATTTGCAAGGTATTCAATATGATGTCTCTAGAATAACTAAATTAATATTTTACCATAATCTGCTAGAACTAAATTGGCAGGTGCACTCCATTGACTTTCTGGAAGCATTTGAATGGCAACAATATCACCATTAATGGCCCGATTTAAATTTTCTCTGCCTTGCAACAATATCTAAAATATAATATTAAATCAATTGATGAAAATCATTGTTTTCATGCAACACAAACTTACATTCTTTTCTTGTCCTTCCACAAAAACATTTCCTTCAAGAAAATTATCAGAAGACGCGAAAAATGTGCCCTGCATTAGTTTTCCAGCTTTTATGCCCTGATGTATTTTTGCTGGGGTTAAATGAGGAGGAAAAATTGGTTCTTTACTAGTTTCTTCTACCATGCAAGAGTGATTGGAAAGTTTATCGGTTAATGTGACATTGTTTAACCCACTAACATATTGTTCGACTGAAAATCAATATTATAAATTTACACAAAAATATTTTAATTTTTAATTTCAACTAACTCACGCGACATTGTAGGTATTCCTTCATTAATTGCTTTAGCCTTACTAGCTTCATCACTGGATAATAATAATACTTTTATCTTATCGTCCAAATGTTTATTATACCAAAGAGCTGCTACCCTAATCATACGGTCATTGTAATCATTTGGACTTTCTCCTCGGACACGTTCAACATATGTATCCCTTAAATTAAAAAAAAATCAAGATAAAATAAAGAATTTTTATTTTCAATTAGGTAATACATAAAATAACTAGCTATCAAAATTTATTACAAATCATTTTGAGATATCAAAAATTCAAAACAGCAAATTGTGCAATCTGTAATTAAAGCAATATTTAATTGATTATCAGTTTGTCCCTATTCAATTGATTTATTGAATTTTCGATTTATTAAGTATTAATTTCTTGGTAATCAGTTAATCTAATAATTTTACTAATAAGACAATGAAAATTATAAACAAAATTGAAATCTAAGTATCAAATATAAATGCTCTAAAAATAATATAAGAAATAGTTCTTACCTATGATAAACATTAACAAACACATAAAAACTTCTAGAATAATTTCCTATAATATCCATTAAACGTTTATAAACACTATGGCTCAGATGTTTGACTTCTTCAAGTACAGTTTGTAAAATAATGACATTCTTCAAAGTTTCATCTTCCAAAGCATCAATCTATAATCAATAAATATTATTAAATATTAAAGAATTTTCATAAAAATGTAAAAAGATAATGTTACAAACAGGGCCGAATTTAGCACAAGTGCCGCCCTAGGCCAACCAATTTTTTTTCAGTTTGGTTCAAAATTAGCCACTCTAGAGTTTGAGCCTCACAAACCTAAACCAAAATTTAGCCCTGGGTTACAAACATAACTTAAATCTAATTATTTAAATACTAAGTGCAAAAATTGAAAACATTTATTTAGACTATAGTATTATCAAAAACCAAAAATATTTCTATCAAAAAAACAGAAACCTTTAACTAAAATAATACCTGATGCAAAACTACATTTGTATCTACTAATAAATAATGTTTGTCTTGGAAATCGGTGTTAATAGATTGGTGTTTGACGAGTGGTCGTTCGCTGTTGTGCTTGCACTTCTTGCATATTTTTGAGCCACAACCTATGTCATCTCTTAAGTAGTGTTCGCGTACAATCTAAATGGATTATTTACAAAAGTAAATACATTATATTGAACTATAACAGTAGCAAAGACACTCACCTTTAAAATATTACCGCGCTTGGTTTTGCGTATAAACGTTTTCGATGTCACTTTCATAGTCATGATGCTGCTGTGTTGTGTCAGAACACAGCAATGTCAACAAAATTATTTTATTTGGTTGTCTTTTTGATTTTATTAAATGTTTTGGTCAATTATATAGTCTAAGGGCTAAGACCTTAGACGTCAATATAATAATAATTAATATTGTACTGTTCAAATTCAAAACATTGTAGAATTAAAACAAAAAAATAACGCACAACACACGTGAAAGATACTACATACGGCTGATAAAGAGATATCAATCTGTCGTGGGAGAAAAACTTGTTTGTTATTGCTCTTCGGTGCTATCACTACACGTGTTGATAAAATGATAACATTGAATAAAACACCTTGAAAAGTTGAAACTAGTTTTGATTCTTACGTCAAATGATGAAAAATATCTCATAAAAATTAATAATTAATAATTATTGTTTTAAAAACTATAACAAATACATTAAGATCATTTTATATTAATTAATTAATTAATATCACAATAATAATAATATTATTTTATTTTAAATTCTTAAATTTTTGATCTATGTTGACTTATTAATTAAAAAATTTTTACGTAATTAAAATTAAAAATTATAATAATTACAATTGATACCGATTAGATCTGTGTACCAACGGTAATATAAATTGATTTTAATTTTAAATATTCCAAAATGCATTCTTAACTTGTGTGTATTTACTTCCCTGTTCTTAATTTTATGCAATGTTATTTCTGTTAAGAATAAACATTAGGCACTCATTAGTTATTACATAGTTTATTCAGTACTATTTTTTACAACTATCTAAATATATATTAGTCTATATACCTAATATATTATCTAAATTACCAGATCCAGATGTATTAAATTAATCTGCTTAATAATAATTGTATGTATAACAATATGTAATATCTATCAAACAAATCAAACTTAATTTTGAAGTAGCTTTTTTGACAAGTTTTGCATGTTCAGGTTATTAATTGTTTAAATAACAATTAAAGAATTTATTAGGGCCATAACAGCTATAAATTTAATAATGAAATATATGAAATTAAAAATATACTGTTATAAACTTATAATCACAACAATTTATTAAATTATACTGATACATTGTATTAGTGTAATAGTATTCAAAGCTGGTTATATTTTTTGGATTTATTAGTATAGTAATATTTATATGAAATATCTCATCATTTAGAATTGGTGTTATGAAATGTATGGTTATATTATATTTAAGTCAAATGTCAATTTTTACTTTTTTAAGTTCTTTAGATGTGTTGTTTAAACGCTTCAATATTGAGTTCAAAATATGGTCTTAAAAACGGTTTCAAACTGATCTAGTTGCTTATTTTTTTTATCTATGAACCATCTAATTTCTTATTTTTCATTTTGTAAAATGAAATAAAACTCGCTGATAAAATAATAAAATAATTTGTTCACGAGATAAATACTTAAATGGATATTATATAGGTATTATAATTTCTAACAATTATATTGGAAATTGACGCTATAGACACATGCTTATAGTGTTAAGTATTTACATGTAAATATAGCACTGCCTACATGATAATATATTTGTATGATAAATACCTAGTCAGCTATAAGTAATACCTAATTTGCTTTTTGGATTTTTTTCAGGCTACTAAATAAACTATTACATAAGAATGCAAAAATAAACATTGCTTAAAAAAAACTAATTTTGATTAATGTTGTCACTTGTATGTAATAAATAGTAAAACCTCTACTGCAATCATGGTAGTTGCAATAATAGTTCTAGTTTCAAATAACCGAAAAATATTACATATAAAATCAAAGCGTAAATTATAATTAAATTATGGTTATTGGAGATTGCGTCACTATTTTAGATGTAATTTATTGGTTAACATTACATATATATATATATATGTATATGTATAGCTACAGGTTTATGATTAAGATATGCAAAGGTTAATTAACATACACATTATTAATAGGAAATTTAATAAAGCTTGCATAAATTATCTTTTACCATTATTTTTTAAATAATTTGATGTTAGTATATTTTTAATTTTAGGTATTAAATGTCTATGATATTGGCAAATGTATGGAAATATAGAGTGGGTTATAGACAATTTTCATTCATAATAAACGAAAACAAATTCAAGCTATGTCTTCTGACCGAAAGAGGACTGGAGAAGGAACTAATTTAAATGATGATGAAGGTAACTATTAAATTTTATTACGAATGAATAATAAATCAGTATTTTTTATTAAGTTGATTGCTATAAGTCTTTTCTGAGTAAAATATTTTAAAAAAATACAATAACATATAATAAACTTTAAAATATTTATCTAAGATTTTAAAAACTACTTTTTGTTTTTAAATAGTTAATTAAGTAATATACCTAAATGTAATTCTAGGTATTTTGAAAATAACCATTGGTGATGTAAAAAAACTTACCAAAGCATCAAAAACTCCTGAACTGGTTCCTATTGAATATTGTAAGTAATTTATATATTATAAATTTATTTGTAGCTTATTATTTATTTTTAATATATTATTATATTGTGTGGTTTGTATACATTTTCTGTAGATTTTTTTAATATTTGTTTTCATTTAAATATTCACTTGTTGATTTTGAAGTTTTAAAATATTTCTATTTTTTTGAAACTGTGGATTAAATATTTTTATTTTAAATAGTATACATTAAATTCAGAACAATATTTTATTTTATTCACAGTAAACATGACCTGCAACCAGGAAGCTATGTCCCACTTACGATGGATGCTTCAAAAAGATATTCTTGGTCAAGACATGTTTTTGATAGGAAAACCTGGGCCTCTCAGACGGCGTTTAGCTTTAGCTTATTTGGAGCTTACTAATAAATCTGTTGAGTTTGTTTCATTGTCTCAAGATACTACAGAAGCTGATTTGAAACAACGCAGAGAAATTATTGGTGGCACTGCAAAGTACATCAACCAAGTAAATTTTATTTTAAGTTGTTAATATTAGTTCTGTCATAAATCATTCCTATACAATAGAATTATTCTTATAGAGTGCTGTTAAAGCTGCAATTGAAGGGCATGTATTAATTCTTGATGGAATTGAAAAAGCAGAACGTAATGTTTTACCAATTTTAAACAACTTGCTCGAAAACCGTGAGATTCATTTAGAAGATGGTAGATTTTTAGTAGCACCCAAAACATACGATAAATTGTTACAAGTAAAAATACAAAATTGTTGATTACTTTTATTAAAATAATGTGATATACTAATATGCGTGTACTTATTCACATAGGAACATGGTCTAGATCATATGATGAAATGGAACCTGGTTCGTGTTAGTGAAGATTTCTTTGTTATTGCTCTTGGTTTGCCAGTTCCTACATATAATGGCATTCCACTAGATCCTCCTCTACGTTCTCGATTTCAAGCTAGACATATCATGACACCATCTTATACGGTAAGATAATGTTTATTAATTTTATACTCTGACTCATAGTAGAATACTCTGGGCGGCTACCTGTTTCCGTCTGGCGACGTGCATCTCCCACATAGTGGCATGAGTAGTGACCGGTAGAAGGTGAAAAAAATTGCGCAGAACCAATGTATTATACTTTTGAGACAGAGTATTAGTGGCATAGACAGGAGTGCTTAAGCTTTCTCCCTTTCATAAACCTGGTTATGCCACTGAGTATAGCAATTTTAATTTCTTAAAAAAAACATAAGTTTAACATTAATAAATTAATACATTTTTGCATAATATTTTGAAATTATGACTTGAGTGTTAAATTTTTTTTTATTCACAATATATCTCTTTAAATTTCAAGATATTTTATGGTTTAACAGAAATAAAATATTTGTTTAATCAAACCAAATAACATTCTTAAAAACTGCAAAGATTATAACGTTTCAAGAATATTTTAATTATTAATCAAATAATAACTTCTAATACATTCAAAATAATTACGTCATAAAGAAATGAAAACAAGCTGTTTGTTAATTAATAATTAATAATTATATACATTTGTTAGTTCATCATTATCACTAAATAATATTCAACGATTCAAATTTTCTTAACATTATAAAAATATGTCTTAAATTGAAGGTTCTAAATTACATTGAAACATTCACCGTAATCAATGTACAATACTTAAGTTAACAGGATCACTATACAAACTGATATATATAGAATTTTTTATAGCTACCTTTAAATGATTTTTCAATTTTGTCAATTTTAGTTTTAACTATTACCGGTATCCGGTGCATATAAAATTATTAACAAACTACAATATTATTTGTTCTCTTCTTGTTGGCAATTTGTTGTGTGTCATAATTCTTTATTTATAATAAATGGCTTACTGACTCATCATATCAACTACAAAACTAACCTACTACAATACTTAAAGGCATACATACAATTTGACATGTTTGAGACCATAGTATTATAGCAAGGCATTTATTTTGGCTTGCTCTTCTATTTCATTTGCTCACCTCAAATTCTACTTTTCAGTTTTCATAATATGGTTGAATAAGTAATTTTTCTAAATTAATTAAATAAATAATTAAGTAATTCTGCCAACACCGGTGCTAATAAGTAATTTTAAATTTTAATTGTATTTATACAAATCATAAGCCAGTTTAACTTCATCAAACATATATATTACCGTTGATTATAAATACTAGTATTTATTATCAATGGTATTACTCAGAGCTTGAATTGAAGGAGGCAGAGTCCCTCTTCTTTTTAGAAAATATTTATGTGTACCCTTTCTAATTATATCCTCATTAATATGACATTTAAATATTCTGGTACTGACATTTTTGCATCCCCTTCTAATTTTTCCCAATTCAGGCACTAGTTCTATTTCATCCTTTAGAAGTTTAGAAAGTAACTATCAGGTAAGACAGTGAAATTAAAATGTCTTCATTTGTTGTTAACCTTTCATTAAAAGAAGAAAGCATGTCATCATAATATAGATAAAAAAACTCGTGCCCCAAAGACGGGGGAGGGGGCCCCTCCTAGTTACAGCAATGAGTCGAGACGAATAATTTTTGCAGAAGATTTCGTGTAGGTATCTACTTAAATATTACACTCTGAAAAACCGGACTCGCTAATAACATTCGAAGTCGTGGGCGATTTTACCGTTATCGGCCGTGGTGGCTGGACCACCACCCTGCATTACTGATGGCATGTGGACGTGCAATTCGGTTTTGTGTCGACTCTTTACGCAGGTCCTCGTCGTCGTCGTCGTCGGTCTCTCGTCGTGGATCACGATAGCCTGCCGATGTTCGGACCTGGGGCTTTGGCGTTCCGGGATTGAACAGGTCTTGACAAGCGCCGGGCGCCTGCAGCCACGAGTGTCGATACCCGGCGCTGACATGGGTTTCCGGCGGGCATCCAGCTCCACCGACGGCTTCTGCAACCACTGCAACACGCGTTCCACGTAATTTTCGTCGTCGTTGCAATTGTATTCACTGCAGTCTTCGTCGTCGTGGTCATCGACTATCCGCGAGCTCTGCGTCCCACGGTCCACATGCGTCGCCCGCCGCCGGAGCTGCAGTCGTCTTTCTTTTTCGGGCGATTTGTCGTCGTCGGACAACAAGACGTGCCTTACGCCGCTCACCCACGTGGTCCGAACCACCAGTCGTCCGCATGACGATTTCCAGCGGAAAAACTCGTACGGGTTCGCGTCGGCCGTCTTCATAATCGCAGTCGTAGTCGGGAGTTCTGCGAGCGTTACGACTCGAGCGCGCCCGGGACGCCGACTGAACCTGCACTTATAAGTTATATTATTATTATTATATCCGAATTCAAAATCGCCGTACACATTTGTGTAAACGTCTCGTGTGCGCGTGTGTGTGTTGTAAATGACAACCCCCTCATCGCGAAACCAACGACTCTTAGACATGCACATGCCATCGTGCTCCCCACCCATGCACCCCCTCGAAGAGATACGCCCACGGCTAAGTCGTCCTTCGTTTTATATTTCCCTGAAACGCGTATCGCGCGGTTACGGTCGTCGCCGGAATGCAGCGGGGTGGTGTATATACATAGCCTCTTTTTTAATGTGACAGTGTCATTATTATACGGTTTTCAAAAACGAATAAACGTAGATTATATATAGGTACCTCCGTAGCTAACGTTTATAGAGGTATGAATAAAAAAAAATAGAAATTTCCGTGACGATAAACGCAAACAACGTAGTCGTAGAACGAATAATAAAAGACAGCACACATTAAATTGTATACCGCATTATTTTAGGTTTTTTTTTAATCGTTCGTAATTTTTTACTGTTGAATCTTGAATGCAATATTTATATTTTATATTATATGCGTGTGTGTGCGTAATGCCATGTGAATACCTCAATTATTATTAACTATTTTTACGTTAATCGGTTATGACGTTTTCGCAATTAAACGGAATTTCTTTGAAACTCTTTTCATTTATTTTAATTATATTCCTACGTGTTTATGACGATAGATGATAATCGCATAAAAATATAAAAATTGGGTTATTAATACTGTACTAAATAAGGAATTTTTTATTCCGTGAATTAATTAAATAAATAAATAAATAAATAATATAATATTCACTATATTAAAATATGTCTATTGATGATGGTTGCATTCGGCATTGACAATGCAGCCCAGTTACCAAATGTATTAGGTTCGAACTTCAAAGCCGTTCAAATTGACGTGCTGCAATAAAATGTGTAGGTATATTATAATAAAAATTTACGAGATAAACAAAAAACGGTTTAATTAAAATATAATTACTTTTTAAACTTTTAATGAAATCAGATAAATACAGGAGACAATTAATTTTCACTAGTTCACGAATACTCGTATTTTTATTACATGCGTAATTTTAAATATAAAAACTTGAAAACCAGGGAAGTCGCTCTGCTGTATAGTAGGCGTTGAGTATAAATGTATTAAATTTGAATTCATCACTATTTATATTCCTATAAATGAATAAAAGTAATTTATTTTAGATTCTGAGCGGAGCGATGAATGTATTGATTTTACAATGATGTGTGTGTGTTTTTTTTTGTGTCTGTCATCACCTTTTAGGACAATAAAAGTGCTTGGATTTTCTTCAACAGTAACTTTTCTGATAGGAAAGTAAATCTAATTGGTACTTTGGGGGGTCAAAAGTAAACATTTCCTAGAAGTTTTCAAAAGCGACGTAATAAACAAAAGAAAAATTAAGGAAAAACGGCAATTTCTACGTAAAATCTGTTTTCGAGAAAATGGATTTTGGTTTTTGGCGCAATTCTAAAACAATCGACCGTAGATACATTAAATTTTGTTTGAATGTTTATATTAGCATTTTCTATACACCATAACATTTTCCAAATATTTTGACTTATTTTGAGCTGTTTACGGACATTTTCGGTTTCCATTTTTTTTTTTTTTTTTTTTCTATAAATATCAAAAAATTTTATTTGTTGGTTAAAAATACTTGAAAATTTAATAGAAGGCTCCTAGGTTATTTTTTCAAAAGCAAATAAAAAAAATAAAAAATCCTGAGTTATAGTTTTTTTTTATAAGCATTTAAAGTTCAAATCTTGACAAAATACGGAAAAATCATGAAAATTAGCAAATTATTTTGAGTTGAGAACTCATAAAAAATTTTCTTTTTAGATCTAAGATTTGAAAATGTAATACAAGATTATCCATAAGTTTGTCTACCTTTATCAAAAAAAAAAAGTCAAATTAAATTTTTATGAGCGTTTGAAATTCATATTTTTACAACATTTGATATTCACTCGATTTCTTATGTAACGATTTTGCTATTTTGTTGTTATTCAAAAACAAATAGCTGTAGATACATGAAAATTTTATTGAATGTTTATATTTTCATTCTCTATACACCATATACAATTTTGAAAATATTTTGACTCTTTTTGAGCTGTTTACGGACATTGTCAGTTTTCAATTTTTTTAGCTTTTTTTTCTATAAATATCAATAAAATTTTATTTGTTGGTTAAAAAAGCGTGAAAATTTAATGCAAGGCTCCTGATATATTATTAAAAAAACAGTTGAAAAATATTAAAAATACATAGGCACAATTTTTTTTTATAAGCATTTAAAGTTTAAACTTTGACAAAATGTATCAAATTTAAAATTTAATAATTATTTTGTAGCTAATAATGTATAAAATGTTCAACTTTTATAGCTAAGAATTGAAAATTGAAAACAAGGCTCCACGTAAATAGGTTGTATATAAATTACTTTATTCACAATAATATCATCAAATATACTTGGTAATATCATAGGCTGACTGACCGTTTTCGCTCAGAACCATTTTTCTAATACAATGATATATCATTAAATTCAAATTTAACACCATCTATTATAGTGAATCACTTGTAACCTACTGTACAGCAGAGCGACATCCACTTACCTACCTTTTTTCTATTAGTAATCTTGTAGTTTAAATAAATTATTGCCAAAAACATTGCATTTATTATATTATTGTTATTAGTTAAAAATCCAATACCAACATACGGTATCGTAGAATAGTGTGAATATATTTGTGGTATTTATAAAAATGTTATTAGAAAATGATAATTAAGATATAGTGTAATGTCTCAAGTTTTCACAGTTTATATTTTTTGAAAAAAATTACAGAAAAAAATGACTAAAACGTTATTTTTTTTTATAAATATCAAATTACATAAAAATTTTGTTTTTGAACAATCATAGGAATCTTTGGGTTTTGCTACTTTTTTCAAATTTTGTGAAGAAAACAGGATATTTTTAAATTAATAAAACTATTTTAAATCGTATGGATAATGATTTATAAGCGATTAAATTTATTTTGTACAAAATATATTGATATTTATTATAAGTATTAACTGCATCATACGAACACTAATTATGGTCGAATGCTATAACTAGGGAGGCAATGTTAATTAAGTTTACAATTAATATAAACATTTTGGTTTAGTTTGTTTTAGATATATTTAAACTATAAATTAAGTTTTAATATTCTAAATTAATATACATTATAGTAAAATACCTAAAGTAAAAATGCAATATAGGTACCTAAGTTTCCCGCGGTCTATAATAGACGAAAACTCATAAAATATTCTCGAAAAGGTGCGGCTTAATGTTTTCGTCAACAATTTTATATCTTTGTGAATAGTGATTACCTATCCTAATGTTATAACAATCAAAACAAAAAAAGTTTTTAACAAAATCATGTTCCCAAGCCGTTAAACTAATGACAATTATAGAGTGGAAAAAGTCGTCAAACGAAACATTGTAATCAACCCCCAAATTGCAGTTCTTATATTTTTATATCGCCTCTATCAAACTCCTGTATAATGCCTATAGCGTGACTAAAGCTATTATGTGCGAGCTTGTCTAGTACCTACCTCAAAAGTTTCCCGAAATGAATTTATCGTTAATGACTCTATTATTTATTTGTATTAGTAATAATTAAATTATAATTTAATGTCTAGAACATGCTAAACGACCTGATTGCCGAGTACCCGACGGCACCCAAAGAAAAATTGGAAAATGTGTTGTCCTGCGCCTACGCTCTGGCGTCGCCAGAGTCCAGCGAATTAGGCTTGCACGATTTCCCGTTAGAAAACGTGCCTGTTGTCGCCAAACTAATCGTAAGTAAAAACACATAATTCCGAATATAAAATAAATAACAGTAGTGTAGGAATATTAAGCCTCGAAAGCGCCCCTGATATATTATCCCTTAAGATGATTTCAGCGCAATATTTGTTTTTTTCTCTCTGACCCACGCGCAACATAATAAATTAACTTTTAGCAGAACCAACCCTGTGTTTTTACTTTTAATATTAGAGTATTTATCAAGACTATTATCAAACTTTAGGTTAACAATATTATCTATGTCCCTACGTTGACTATTTTATGATATATACATTTTTATGTAAGTTATGAGCTTTAAATTATTACAATTTAAAAATGCTTTTACGGGCAATGTTCTTAGTTTAAAGTTTGGTAATTGGAGAATCCACTCTAATAGTAATAGAATTAACACAGAGTAGGTGTCGCCTTCTGCTAAACATAAATTTCCTATGTTTCATGTGGGTCGGAGAGAGAAAACAAATGCTGATATCCTTTAAGAGAACCTGCATGGTTGGCTCCATCTTACAAACGTACAAACATACAAACATAGCAAAATTACATTAATAATAATCTATTTAACTCATTTTTTTTAAAATGAGTGAATTATTAATCAACCCATTATAAAATGTAAATATTTTAGCATTGATTTTAAATACTACAGTACCTATTTATAACCAATGGTAATAGATAATATTATTGTTATCTAGATTCTATAGGACATCCGGAGGCTTTTTTTAATTTTAATTTTAATTTTTAAATAAGTTATATGAGCCAAATGAACAAAAAAAGCACAGTTTTAAAATGCTCATAACTTGCTTCGTACTTAAAATATCAATAAAAACCTCAAAGATGCCCTGTATGTATAATGCCCTTAATCATAAACCGCAACGTGTCGCGGTCGAACCGGACGGGGTTCATTACCGCTGGTATGGCCCAATTGTACTTATTTCAGTCGAACTGCACTTGGGCTGAAAAAAGGTAATCCGACAAAAATATCATGCATTTGATCTTTGAAGGGGTTAAACGTTTATAATTCACTCATTTCCCTTCCCACTTACAGGCTTAGGAATGACAATGATTTTAATTATTGAGGTAGTTAAAAATGATTGTTTTATACATACCATATTACCATTGTCCATTATGTTAATATAATATTATATTAAATCATAAAATATTATTATTGTCATTATTATAACTTTTTTTTTAAAAATTGTCAAATATTATAAAAAAATTTAATTTTTATCATTTTTTTTAGTAATTCTTTTTTTGAACGAGTGCAGTTCGACCACTACCTGTTTTTTACCCGAGTGCAATTCGACCATTTATTTTTAGGTAATAAGTGCAATCCGACCATCCCGATTACCGCTAAGGTTGTAGTAACTCTATAATAGCCAATAGTTCAATTCATTATAATTTTAAAAATAACTGAGTAAAAATATGGTATATTATGAACGTACAATTTGATGTAGCCTGTAGGTAAATTTGTACGTTTGAGGCTTTGAGCCACTACATATGCGGGTGAGACATCTGTACCAGTTATGATGAAAAACAAACTAGGCAGTCTTTTTTTAATACATTTAATTTTTATTGTAATTTATTTTAGTTACTTACAATATTTATGAGTTATGACACACGTCACACAAAATATATTTTTTAGCTATACGTTAGCCGTTGGTGTATAGGTAATTCAAGTATACTCGCTTTTTAATTAAATGGTATGCCCCTATTCAGAGAAGGGCCGCGTTATTTGAATGAAATTTTATTTAGATAACATTTTATTCGGATGATTTATTCACAATAATTATACGAATAAAAATATATTTGAATAATAATGTTTTCATATTTTTCGAATAATTTTCAAACATTATTCGAGTAAAAAATTATTCGACTAAATTTCAAACATAATTATCCGAATAATTTTCGTTTATTATATTTGCGTAAACTTATGGTTGGTAATTTAAAACAGGCACATATTATAAACAATAGTTGTCATTGTATTTTAAGTTACATGACTGTAAATCTTATTTTATTCGGAAAAATGCAAAAATATTAAAAATAAACGATTTATGCATCTAACGTAGCCGAGTAGGGAATTGTCGCGAACCTATAATATACATCATACTGACATACTCAAATTATATTATTGTCGTACCACCTGACACTGAGATTCGCGTGTATTCCATACAAACTGCAGACGCATATTTCAGTACAGCAACCCGTCCGTGTCGCCAAATAGTGTGCTGAAACGACTCTATCCATACGAAAGTTTCATGAACCCGGACGGTAAACGTTCCGTTAACAGCATATTGTCGTCTTTCTGTCCCGAAAACGGAGACGAACCGATCAATCGTCATGTCGCGTCCGTTGGAAGACCGGACAACCAGAATGAGGCCGAAGTCGTTCTAGACAATTCCAAACGTTTTACGGTAGGTACAACAGAATAGACAATAATATTACATCGTTTGCTGTGAGTTACATGACACCGCATTCCGTTAGACTTGTTTTAATAATATAATATTATACTTCACTTAGGTCCCGTCCGGAAACGCGACTTCCATAAACGTCGCTGCAGTATTTCCGGATTTCGTAGACACAGGTTATCAAAACGCTGTACTGTCGGATCTCGCGCTCAGTCATTCGGCAGCCGATATATGCATCATTGGACCAAGAGGCAGTGGAAAGACGGCAATCGTGAATAGATTTGCTACCACATTTAACTACAACGTGGAAACCGTTTCCCTGTATCAGGTTTGGATCAAAAGCAATTTTATTCATTTTTTTTTTTTTTAAATTATATTTCTTTCTCACAGGATTTGACGGCAAGAGATTTAATCCAACAAAGAACCACACTACCAAACGGCGACACTGTTTGGAAGTATAGTCCGTTAGTGGTTGCTGCCATCGAGGGAAAATTAGCTGTCCTTGACGGCCTTCATAGACTACATTTGTCAACATTATCTGTTTTACACAGGTTAGTTTTACTGTACATTTGTACCTACTTGAAACATTTATCTTAAAATTTCATTGATCTGATCATACCTATAAAGTATAAACTCTAATATAGTGAATACTAAATAGTAATAAACACCTTTCATGTTTTCAGACTTATTCAAGATCGAGATCTTCAACTTCATGATGGTACTAGACTGTTAAGATCAGATAGATATGACAAACTGGTGAAAAAGTTAGGAGTAGATGTTATGGACAAATCAAATATTATTCGCGTACATCCAGCTTTCAGAATTA
Organism: Sitobion miscanthi; assembly: GCA_008086715.1. Lineage (NCBI taxonomy): Eukaryota > Metazoa > Arthropoda > Insecta > Hemiptera > Aphididae > Sitobion > Sitobion miscanthi. Next base: position 9,558,732 of record CM017799.1, on the reverse strand, counting down.
TGGCACTTGCAGAACCACCTGGTTAATATTGTTTTAAGGCAAAAAATATATTGCTTATATTGTTTAAAATATTTTGTGTATGTTAGGTGGCACCATTCCACAGTGGATTACTCCGGAAGTACTAAACATGTTCATATTTCATGAGCTTCGACCTTTGTCCGCTGTTGAAGAATTGAAAATTGTTCAACATCTTGTAAGATTTGATTTTTGAATCATTTAGTATTTTAGTTGATGTTTAATATGTAGAGAAAAATAATATATTTTTTTTTCAAGTATCCAAATAGTGTAAAACCAATGAAAAGATTAGTGGCTGTTACGAAAAAACTTCGAGAATCATCTGATATTTATTTGAATTCTTTGGCTCCATCTTTATCTACACGTCAATTGTTACGAATCTCAAAAAGACTTGATAAATATCCTGATTCAGACTTTTACAGTATTGTAAACAAAGCTTGTTTATCTCAGTATGTTTTTTTTTACTTGATATTTTGGAATAATTTGTATAATTTATGCATGTATTAATACGACATTTTTTTCTTTTGCTCATAGATTTTTACCACAACTAACAAAACAAATGCTCGAAAAAACATTATACAGTTGCAGTATTCAACCAATATCTGAAAATGTAGAGGACTCTTCAATAAACTGTAAATATGACGATGACTACTTAACCATTGGTAATACAACTATTGCTCGATATAAAACTAGCGCATCTAGTAAAGTTCCAAATATTTTATTCTATGATTTACCTCAAGTAAGAATATAATTCTGGAAAACAGTAATGATTAAAATATGTTTGTGTAATTATAAAAAAACTTATTCTTTAGCATCTGAAACAACTAGAACTTATGCTACAAGACTTTGTTTTGGGAGAACATCTTTTGTTAGTTGGAAACCAAGGTGTTGGTAAAAACAAACTGGTTGACCGATTTTTACAACTAGTAAATAGGCCTAGAGAATACATTCAACTCCATAGGTATGAGTTTAAAAATTTAACTTTTTTTTTATTATTTATTAAGGATATATTTTTTTCCAGGGATACGACAGTACAATCATTGACTAGTCAACAAACAGTAATTGATGGCGTTTTGCAAATTGAAGATTCGCCATTAGTTAAAGCTGTTAAGAACGGTTACGTTTTAGTTATAGACGAAGCAGACAAAGCTCCAGCTCATGTGACATGTGTATTGAAAAATCTCGTAGAAACTGGCAACATGAGACTTGCTGATGGTAGACAAATTATTAGTAATGCAAATATTGTAAATGATGACAGTATGATTGTACTTCATCCAGACTTTCGAATGATAGTCTTGGCAAATCGACCAGGATTTCCATTTTTGGGAAATAACCTTTTCAGCACACTCGGTAAATTTTTATTATTGTAATTAAATTAAAAATATACTAATTGATGAATGTTTTATTCTAGGTGATGTATTCAGTTGTCACATTGTTGATAATCCTAGCCGTGAATCTGAAACTCAGTTGTTGAAAAGCTATGGTCCCGATGTTTCTGTAGAAGTTATTGATCAAGTAATTGCTGCTTTTGGAGATCTGAGACAGCTTTTCGATCAAAACTTAGTCTCATATCCATATTCAACTAGAGAAGCAGTTAATATAATCAAACATTTACAAATTTATCCCCAAGATACATTATTAGATGCCATTAGAAATGTATTTGATTTTGACTGCTATTCCAAAGAGGCGCAAGAAGTAATCACAAATGTTCTCAACAAACATAAATTACCAATAAAACTATCACCTTGGGCTGGTCCAACTCGTACGTAATCCAATCAATTTTAAGAATCAAATTTTTTATGAACTTTATTGTTACAGAAAAAAAAAATCTACAAATCACTGTGGAAAAAGAAAGTGGTCTTGATGTTTCTAGCCCAAAACATGGTAAAGTGGATGAAAAAAACGAACCGCATGTAGGTGGAAACACTTGGGCTGGTGGTACTGGCGGCCGGGATACAGCTGGACTAGGTGGAAAGGGTGGTCCTTATAGGCTAGATGCAAAACATAAAGTTTTTCAGGTAGGTTACATACTTATATCAATAGTTTTTAATTTATTTCTATGTTTTTTTTTTAATATAATAATCATCAGTTTTCTAAAAAAATATATATGTACATGTTTACAAACAGGTTTCTGACGCAGAGAAAGACGCAGTACCAGAACATGTCAAAGAAGCAGCGAGACAAATGGGTCAAAAAGCATACAAGGAACGTCTCAAAGAAATAGAAATGACTGAGTATGATGATAAAGTATACAATGAATACTCTTTACCAGTTAAAAACCAAGTAATATAAAATTTGTCACTAAAATAGAATCAATTTTGTTAAAGTAAATACATTTGTTGTTAAGGTACAAGCATTGAGAGTGATATTGAATTCATTACAAGCCAAATCCCAAGAAAGACAATGGGTTAGGCATCAAACATCTGGTGAACTGGATGATAGTAAATTAATAGAAGGTAAGGAAATTATAATGCATTTTATTTTTGATGTTTTATATTATATTTCTTAATTTATTAGGTGTTATTGGCGAACGTTCTATTTATCGGAAACGGGGGAATGTCGACCCACAGATTGGAGCTCCTCAGTTAAAACCAAAACGTTTACGTTTTATTGTGGATGTTTCTGGCAGTATGTATAGATTCAACAACTATGATGGACGTTTAGACCGTGAACTTGAAGCTGTCATAATGGTGATGGAAGCACTTAGTGGTTTTGAAGACAAAATTAGTTATGATATTGTAGGACATTCAGGCGAGACTGAATGCCTCAAGTTTGTAGATAAATCAAATCCGCCTACTGATAACAAGCGACGACTAGATGTTATTAAAAAGATGCATGCTCATACTCAATTCTGTATGGCTGGAGATAATACTCTTCAATCTATTATATATGCACAAAAAACCTTAGAAGCTGAGCGAACTGATTTCGATGAAGCTATAATTATACTATTATCAGATGCTAACTTATCACGCTATAATATAAGACCTGATAGATTGGCTGCAGCACTTAATTCGAGTGAAGACGTTCAATCTTTTGCAATTTTCATTGGATCGCTTGGTGATCAAGCAGACATGTAAGTAACTAACAATTTAACATGCATTAACTCATTTTATATCATATTTGTATGTGCTTGACCCTGTGCTGGCCAGATAATCATGACACCAATTAGCATTGTACATAGTGAATGAGTAATAATAATATGTATATAAAATAAACATAAATTAATTCAAACAAATGTATTATGTAATTGGTGTTAAAAGTATTTAATATTATTATTTTAATTTATAATTATTATAGTATAGTCATTAGTCATATTAATAAAAAGTATTTATTTATATTTTTTGTATTGCAGGTTAACTAAAAGCTTACCAGCAGGGAAAAGTTTTGTATGTATGGACCTCAAAAACATCCCACAAATCATTCAACAAATTTTCATGTCTTCTATTATGAGTGTTTTTTAATAAATTTGGTGTCTTGTTATAAAAGTTGTATCTGCCCATAAATTGGTTATTGTAATTATATGGTTTTAATAGATTAAGGGATTGTAGTTACCAAATAATATAAATATAATAAATATTTATTACTCATATGTATATTGAACACAAATATTGCTGTGATAGAACTAATTTTTCAAACATTAAAGTCTTACAATATATTTTTTATGAAACCAGTATTTATTTACTATCCATATTTTTAATATGACTTCTAATTATCACTGCCATACCTATGTATATTTATTAGTGTTGAGCCACTTGAGCTTGATATTCTACTACAGTCTACACATTTACATAGAAGATAATAATATTTGTATTGAATACCAGAATAATATTTCACCTCCGCTCTAGAAATAAAAAAGTTTATACAATTAATGTAATCTATTGAAAAATATGTTGATTGACAAAATTGACAAAACATGAATAACAAAAAGTTGGGCAAGTGTGTACTGCCCAGCTGTACATTAGGTGTCATTTTATTCACCTTTATTGAAGCTGTAGCCAGTGGCATATTTAGGGGGATTAAGAGGTTTTAGCCCCCCCCCCCCCTGTAAATTATTAAATAATAAAAAAATTGCTAAATATTCAAATACTAAATAATTATGTACAATTAATAAACCACAGTAATTTAAATAAAATTACAAATAGTAACTGAACTAATGTGTAAAATCATTTTCAGATGAAAACGAATCATCGTAATTCGCAATCGGTTTAGATTAAATTTAATGACGACCAACAGTTACTACATGTCAAAAATATCTTTTAGTTTCCTTGAACTTGGAAAATATTTAGATATAGTACATCTACGACTGACAGCGCCGTCGCTAACCCACATTCTATGATAGATGATACAAATGATATTATAATAACACCGATATCTTATAATTTCAAGTATCTACGAATATTCGTTTTTGAATTACAACAGAATAAGAAAATCGTTAATTTACGAGTGAATATCAAATTAAGTAAAAATTAAAAATTTTATCTTACAATAAGCTAAAGAAATGTAATTTTCCAAAAATTCACATCCTTACTTTTCAACATCCAACAGAGATGATCTTAGTTATTAGTTATTACATTAGATTTTTAACAGTATAATTTTTCTGGCCTGCTTGTGTCAATTTAATAAGGGGCAATATATAGGCAATATACCATTTCATCACAGTTACGCGTACCCGTTTTGGCATTTTCCTCCAATAAAAAATTAAGAATAAAAATAATGTTTATATTTTACACAAATATAATAGTAAATTAGTTATGACAAACAAATATTTAAAAAAAAATGTACCTTTGAATCATTAACAATTATGTATGTAACTATATATTTATTATAATTATTTTACTTTTTGTACTACTTTGAAATTTCTTCATTTTGAAATTAAATAATTCCATTTCTCTGTGATTTTTTTTTAATGTCATGATAAAAATAGGTACTGTTGTCTGTGCTCCCCTATCAGGGCCGGATTGGTCAGGCGAGCTACCGAGAAAATCTCGGTGAGCCGCTTAAAGTTTGGGTCGGTCGTGTGAGTGTGAGTAAAAATAAAAGCTTGTAAAAAATACGATTGGCCACCTATTAGCTCGTAATAATTATAGACGGAATTTTGGTCCCATGTAAATGGGCCGCTTAGAAGTGAAAATCTCGATGGGCCGATACATACCAATCCGACCCTGTCCCCCATCCCAAACTTCAAATTATCTGCAGGAGGGCCCTGGCCTAAAATACATCACTTCTCACTGTCTAAGTTCCCCAAAGACCATAGGGGTAAACATTAAACCTTTTTAGTTTTTTGTTTCCCTGCTTGTTTTCCATACACATATTTTTGTGGAGGTTTACAAAATTAAATCTATGATTAACCAAATTATATTACATGGATTTTCCATATTGTTACAGATAACCACAAGCTTTCCAGCTGTCAAGAAAAAATTGTATGGAACCTGATCTAAAACAAACACGTTTGTTTGTTTGTTGTATCGATTCAATTATTTTAACAACCCACGCCATATACTATGTGATAGATAGGACTAGGTTTTAAATTTTAAATGCCTTTTTAAAAATGTATTTATGACCTAAAAACTCTAAAAAATGCCTCCTTAAAAAATCCTCGGAATTTACCACGGATATCTTATATAGCCATATAGGTGCCTCGCTTTTATTATGTTGTTTTGCGTATACATTATTTTCGTAATATTACGGAAAAGAATAAAATAAGCACTTATGCATCAAAAACTTCGAAAAATGCAAAAAATACCGCAACAAAAGATCGTTGTTAGCATATAGTGTATTAGTGTGTAGTACTGTGTACCTATGGAACAGATTTATATCTTGGAAACCATCATGTTGAGCATACTAGAAAAAGATACATATGCATCAAAATCCGAGCCTATAGTAATCAGTAGAGGGATTAAAATGCCGAAAATTTCGGAAAAAAACCGTTTTTTTCCCAGAGCCTCGGAAAACGTGGAAAAATTGGAGAATATTAAAATAATACATTTCCAAAAAAACTGAAGTTTTCGGAAAATTAACAAAAAAAACCGAATTTTTGGTAAATTAAAAAATTGTATTTACGCTTGAAAATTAAAATAATCTATGTAAAAAAAACCATATTGAAAAATAGAAAAGGAAACCTGTCATTGTCATTTCACATTTGCCAATACGGTTATATCAATGTATTATTGTATTCAAATTTAAAATTAAACTATCAAAAATATTAATACGCGCGGATATTTCAATATTTGTTCTAAAAATAACGTGGTTACAAATCAAATTGGTATTTATGTGGTAGAGTGAAATACAATTTCTCCGAAAATAAATCACCTATATTTTTAAATGCTATATAATTAATATTACTTGTAAATTTTAGATCAAATATATAGACAGCGCACTATTGACAAATGAGTAATGACAATATTAATTAATAATTGTTAGGAAAATACGTAACAACAAAACATCATTGGCGGAAATGCAGAATACGATACTATATTTTTATAAAAAATTTATTATTATTTTTCAATTTTTCAGGGAAAAAACCAGTTTTTTTCGTCATAATCATTTTTCTGGAAATTTTAAATGAAACCAAATTTTCCCAATTTTTCCAAAAAAAACGAGGGGAAAACCCGGGTTTTTTTCGGAAATTTTAATCCCTTGATTGAAGATTATATTATTAACTCGATACCTATCTGGCTCTATAGATTGTTATAGAGTGGTAAGGTGATAACATTTTCAAGCACCTGCAGGGCGTCAAATTATTTATCCTGAGTCATTTTTGATGTGGAACGAGAGTCAAGAATGCTATAAAGGTATAATATGGAATTAATAACTTAAATCAAAGCCATTATTATGTACATGAAAAAACTAGAAAAGCACGGTCGCGTGTTTAGTGCTTGTAAAAATCTAAAAATCTAAGAAAAAAATACTTGTCATAGGTGTATACATTTTTATAAACTTTTTTAAGTGGCACGATAAACGTCATACACCCATATATAATATAAATTATACATATTTCAGCTTCAGTGATAGACGCGATAGTCGTAAATTATAATATAAAAATAATCATACTATTGTTTAATATAATATATATATGTATATTATTATAAAATATAAATTTATAAACCGTACGGCACGTATTATATACAAAATAATATGCAGATATGCCGTACTTATATATATTTTTTTCATTTAAATTCAAAATACACGTCACCACTGCGCATATTATATTCAGTTTAAGGTAGTATACCTAAGGGGATTGGAATTACAAATTATAAGTTTGTAGGTATTATACCTACGTCTATACCTATATGTTGTAACTTGTAACTCGTAAGTACCATAACTACCTACCAGCCAATGGCGTGTATCATAAAAAAAATTGGTGTCACTCAAATAATTTTAGGCGACCTACTCCTCATAATACTGTTATACCAACCTATAAAATTTCCTATTTGTCTTCTATCAATTCCCACCCACCCATATTTAAGGTGTTGTCTGAGCAACAATTGGACCCTATGTTATACGCCACTGCTACCGGCTATATACCATAGATTTTATTTAATATTATGATGAATATTACATGTAAATCATGATAACTACTATTACCCAAAAAAATATATGTATTATGTATATAGGTACTATACTACTATATAGTATATAATACCTATAACCTATAATATATAATTATAACATATTATGATATACATTTATATCCAACACGTTATCAATTTCACCCACTTCTAAAATAATTCAAATTCAACTGAATTCGGACAATTGCAGGCAAAAAATATCACTTGTCATGGCAATGCTGTACACGCAGAAACGCAGAACGTATGATTTATAAAGGATTCACGCTCAACTTTTTTTTTAATTTTCACAACAACTTAAGATAAACCTATTGTATAACATTTTCAAGTTAATTGACCGAGTGAAAATTTTTTTATCGACAATAATTTTTAAAAGAAACTAATGTAAATCAAAATTTTCTTGTCTATAAATAATTTTAAAAAATATCAAAATATTTTGAACATTTTCATGTATCTAAGTTTATTTTTTAGAGTTACACCAAAAACAAAATCGATTTTTTTCAAAAACTGGTTTTGCGTAAAAATTTGAGCTTTCCCTTAATTATTGTTGGTTTGTTTTTCCTGACGCTTTTGAAAAGTTCTGGGAGTTTTTTACTTTTGATCCACCAAAGTACCTGGATTCTTTTTAATACTAGAAAAGATACATAAGTATCTAATCATATTAACTGCCTACTAAAATGTTCAAGTCACTAATGTATCCCAATTCTGGGACTACAGTAAACTGAACTAAACACAAAACCATTAATTTAAAATCGCCCGTAGGGAGTTTATAATTAAATCAAGAAGGGATATTTTGGAGGGGGCTAAATCGTAGTCAGGGGGGCTAATCGGGGAGGGGGGGCTGTATCACGTGACTCTCAGGATACTCCTGAAGTAGTACAAACAATCTCAAGAATTTGAAAATATAGAATATACGCTCTTTTAAGTACAATTATTCCAAAAATCAGATTTTTAAAAACTGCTTTTTAAAGAAGGAAAAGGGCGTGAGCATGTTGGCGAATCACCCTGTGGCCAGTATAATATATTTATACGTGCCTTATAATACATACAGGTGGATCGCCTACTCAAATTACTAACTAGCATGCTGTGTAATTTAATTCGGTCGTATCGTGAGAGTCGGCACTCGGCTGTTCGAGGTCGTCCGACGTAAACAAAAAAGAAAGAAAACTTCACGCGACCGAGGAGGACAGAACAGACGGTAACAATAATAAGCAAAATAGTAGCGAACGCCACAGCGGCGGCAGGTGTGCGGTACAACGGCCGTACAGGTGTGAAACGCAATTATTATTATTATTATTATTATTGGAGGTACACGTTGTCCCGCGGCCGTACTGGGCACTGGGCAGAGATACCGAGATGGTGTGATGGCCTGCTGCAGACGAATTAATAAACAATAAACCGAATTCAGAACTGACGGTGGAATTGGACGTTCTTGGCGTCTTGGCCCGTTCACATTTCCTGATGGTTAGGCACGCGGCCGTCTCGTAGCGCTCTCTACCGGCAAACCAAACAGTTCGTTTAGAGTGGTACCACTACAGTCTACATCCACCTCCGGGCGCCGAACTCGACCGACCGACGACAACAACCTCAACCGAAACCACCGCAAACTGCCAGGGCGCTACCACCGCCTTCACCGACACGGCTCTACCAGACAAGTACCAGACCATCACCGTTCTCCAATCACCGTCGTCACCGCCGCCGTAGTCCGTCCGCCAGCCACCAGTACGCGCGGCAGCGGCTGTCCATCACTCCATCTGATCGCGAACGGAATATTTATTATTTTTCCCCGAAAGGACAATAATAATAATACGCGGCGGCGGTACGTATACACTCACACACACTTACAATAATAATATACATATATAGAAGTGCATACATACCTATACTCGCGCACGAATAATATATTACGTTCCTTTATCTCTTCTCCACGTTTTTCTCATTTTTGTTATTGTTTGGTTTTTTTTTTTCCGTTCCCGGACAGACGGTCGCGTTAAAAAAAAGTATATTATTATTATCATCCGCAGCTCGTACCACCACCGCCACCACCGCCACAACCACTACAGTAGTAGTAATAGTAATAATAATAATAGTAATATTAATAATATTGTTATTTGTTTAATAAAATATCAGATATTGTTGACTGTTGTTACACAACAGACATACTCTGACATACGCCGCGGTCGTGTGCACAGTATTTCCGAGTTTCCAAAGTTTTGACGTCGTCGCCGAAGTATCGTCGTCACCGTCACCGCCGCCGCATCACGCGCCAACCGATACGCGACCGCCAGCACAGTATCATAATAATTATTGTCGCCATCGTAATTTGTGTTCACCGTTTACAATCTCCGTCGCACTAACCACTTCTTCCCGACAACGTGCGCCCTCGTGTAAACGGACCCTTTCGCGAACCTGACATGGTCCACGACCACGTCGTCCGTCCGGTCTTCCGGGCCGCGGTGCCCCTCGCCTAATTCAGTCAATAGATCGTCGTGATCCTCGCGACCAGTAGTTGTCGATGCTCACAATGGCTTGCCTGAACGTGCTGAAACAGGAGATCAAAGTGATCGAGTCGACGTTCCCCAAGAACCACGACCGGTTCCAGGTGCATGCGGCCACCGTCGACGAGGTAATATGCAAGTTCGTTGGCCCCACCGGCCGACAGTTCGAGATCATCGGTAACATCACGGTAAGCATCCCTGAACGGACTAAACGTCATGCACGTTCGTCTGTCTGTTATGTAGTATAGGTACTTAATATTGTACTTGTTCATTGTGTGTTTTTTTTTTTGATACGCTAATAATTGTTTATAGGAGACATATCCTGGCACTCCACCCGTCTGGTTTGCTGATACCGACGACTGTAAGGTGACCAATGCTATCGAAAAGCTAGGTCAGACTACTGGACTCAATAATCACGTGAGTACACCTGTTTGTCTAATACTTAATCAGTTTGTTATTTGTGGATAGAGATGATACTATGCTTTTCTTTTATTTCTTAAATATACCAAGGTATTGATTTATTGATTCTTCCCAGACCTAAAGCCGTTTTCATTGCCGATGTTTAAAAATTATTTAACTATTGTTTAAGCTGATTTTGATAATTTAAAAATAAAAAAAATTGTGATAATAACTAAAAGCAATGCTTAAAGTAGGTCTCAATCAACCTTAATTTAAGTAATACTTTTACTTTACTTTAGGCAAAGTCTCGTTTATGAAACTCATTTTAGTCATAAGTATAGCTTGAGCGATACTTATTCTTAAGAATCGACTATGAATACTATGAATAACGGCCCTTAGTGTTTTCAACCATCACAAGTCTAACATATGTTTTTATATAAAAAAACCAAAAACAATTAAGTATATTTTATAGAAACAGGTGAAAATAATTTGTTCTTATACTATAAATACTTAGTATCCATTTATTTTTAGAGCTAATGTTGAACAATAATAAAATGCTTGTACTAACTTATTTATTATGAATTACAATCATCCTGGTATTACCTATCTATACATTTTTTACTTATAAAATGTATTAGTATTTTATTTTAGTTTTTGTATGCATATATATAGTAATTTATTAAGTTATAAATTGATTATTTTGGTGTTTTCCTGCTAACCTATACATGACATCACAAAAAAAATCATTTAGATATAGTCTATACAAATAATTCAAATCATACATAGTAATAACATATATAAAGAACACTAAAATGAAACTTATGAACTGAGTATCTTATATTTTATAGCTTTATCAATGAACTAATATTACAATCAATATTTAGATCTATCTTCTTTTAGTTATTGAAATCTGTTTGAATGAATACCCCCTATGGAAAAAGAGAAAAGCAAAATTATCTATTGTTTTCTTGTTCTTAATAATATTACATAGTGAAAATATAGAAATATACCTATATTATTTTGAAATTAACTGGTATTAAACATTTAACATAATGAAGTAAACATTTTGTTAAAAATTAAATAATAATTTAATTTATATTAGTCTAAATTACCTAGAGTTAGTTAGCTAGAGTTGGCTTTTAAATGTAGTCTTTACATTAATTTTCATCGATTTTTTGATAAAACTTTCACTAATATCTAATTGACAAGAATAGTTGATGCAGCTGTAACAACTGTTAAATGTTTTCAAACCACGTAGTCTTTAAAATATTGGTACATTATCCAGTAAAATCATTATTATTTTTAATTTGATTCAGATGCTTTTTTTTGTACATTTAGGACTCAGAATTAAAATTAAAATTGTTAAAGTGATCGGTGTAGTACAGTTTTTAAGGCGTTTGAATTAGGCAATTTTAAAATTGCATGTACCTATGCGGATCCTATACACCTGTGTGTAGTAAGTGATCATTAGTGTGTATAAAAGAATTAGCAGAGCGTTCCCGCACGCACATGCACAAGTCACCAGTACAGTGTTGCACCCGTGAATGGTAAACAATTTTTGCTCATTTGTATGTACATTGTTCCATCCTACCAATCGACCTAATAATGCTATAATTTTTCAGAAAATTGATCAGAATTCATTATGTCTACTTGGGATCTGTTAGATCAAATCGAGATTTCTGATTTAAAAACCGAATAATCAAAGTTTGAAAATAAAAAATATATTCTAACTAAATTTATAGTTTTTGGAGAGGTTAAATTGAGAAAAGTAGACTGACCGATTTCAAGTAGACATAATCAGTTTTAAAAAGTATTATCGCATTACTAGGTCGATCAGTATGATGGAATAAAGGTTTGTATGTTTTGGATAAAATAACTGTCCGCCACCGATCCCCTTAACCTAAAAACAAAAATAGTAAAAACCAGTTGAAAGAAATCAAGGAAATTTATATATTATATCTAGTATAATAAATTAAGGATGGATCAAACTTAAGTTTTTGCAAACTTGAATTTTATTCAAACATTTAAAAATGTACGATATAACTTTTAAAAACAATAGTGAACTGAAATGAATTTGATGCTCTAACTGTTCAATATGTTTTGAATTCAAATTTAACTTAATTTTTGAACTGTTAAATTTCTTAGAGTTTGAGGGTTCTAAAAGAGTTGAACCCCTAATAATTATTTAATGTAAAACATAACTTTATATAGGTGACCATTTTAATATATTTTATTTATACTTATTTACATATTATCATGTCTCTGTATATTTTAGAATTTTCAAAGTATCTTATACAAACATAAAATGCAATTTTTTCCATAGGTCATTAACCAAGTTGGAATATTGATTAGTGAACTGTGCCGTACATACTGTTTATCTGAACCGTCCGAGTTACAAAGACTGATACAAATGCCCTCCAGTTCCGGGGCATCAACTTCTACCTCCTGCTCTAGTAAACTTACAGATGAAGAAGATGATGATGATGACGAAGAAGAAGAAGTTGAAGAATATATTCAACTTGAAATGGAAGAATCTACCCCTGAATCTACCAAAAAACAAGTCAGTAGTGTACATTGTGTTGTATACATTTTTTTCTATTTCATTTATTTTTTTAATCTTGATTATGGGAAATCAAGGTTGATGATATGGAAATTCAACACTTGGAAACTCTAGAAAGATTACGTCAAAATCAACGTCAGGATTACTTAAAAGGGGCTGTAACTGGATCTGTCCAAGCTACTGATCGTCTTATGAAAGAGCTTAGAGATATATACAGATCTGATAGTTTCAAAAAAGGTAATAAATAATTATATTGCCTATTAAATTAAGTAATATGTTTAAAAAAAGTGTTACATCAATTTATTTTTGTCCCACAAGTATATAACTTAATTTGTGCATTTGTGTTTTGTTTAAATTGTTAGGCATGATATAAAGTATTTTTATTTAAGGTAGTATTTGTATCATTGAGAGTTGAATGCTTTTGTTGACAACATTGATATAAAACAAGATAATTATTAAAAAATAACGTTAAAATTTATACAAAAAATATTTATACTGTTGAACTTAATTAATTCAAAATTGTTGTTACCTCAAACTGTTTCTCGGCCCCTAGAATTTCTTATTGTTATATTATCCTTGGATAACTCAAACTTTTCGGTCGGTTCCTTTAACTTAGTGTTAACCTGAACCGGTTTAGACCGACTAGTAATAAACCCCTCAGAACTCACTTATGCCGTTTGTTATATTCATTAGAATAACTTGTTATTAAGTCACTATTAATTTTGAATTCAAGATTAATTATTGTTTAAAAAAAAAAATTCTGGGTGAAGAAAATAGGAAAAATATGGATTTTTTATTTTTTTTATACTAGCTGACCCAGTGCACTTTGTTGCCAATTGAAAATGCCAACTTTATATGATTCAAACTTTGTTTAATTAGTTATTTAATATTCTGTGTAATGGTGTCTAAAACTTAAAAATTTTCATTAAACATCTTAAATCCCAAAATACTTGTGCAAACACCACTTTAAAATGCAAATTTTGAAAAAAGCTTTCTTAGTGTACACATACATGATGGTAAGGAGGTACCGTGAAAATTATGAGTCCCAAGCTATCATTGTTCACGTTAATCAGTCAGGACATACCAGATTATATTATATTATAGCTATCACGCCCGGTGCTCCCCTTGAGACTCGCTTGTCAGTATGCTAGCAGTATATTGTCAAATTATATTATTATTATATTTTGCAGACTCCACGAGGTGCGTACGTAAGTGTATAATTTCTAACTAAAGATTCAAAGTTATTTATGTTATTATTATTATTATTATTATTAATAATATATTGCTGTATGGCATATTATTTATATTTATCATCGATTTATCCCATCTTAACCTTCATTAAAGAATTTTAATACAGTCGTTTTGACTAAATATATAATACAGGCCTAAAATTATATTCAATCATAATAACTACTTTATTTTTTGTAAACAAGAGTACAACCATATAATAGACAAAATAATATTATTATTTCTGTTATTTCTATAAAAAAATTCTAAAATTTGCAAAAAAAAAACGTTTAGAGACACTTATCGAGATAAATATAGCCTAAATGAACTTGTGGGATAGTGAAAAAAAATTTTAATTGGTTAAATTTAATTGGTTAAGTAGTTCCAGAGAATAGCCTGAACAAATAAACAATTTTTCTTCTTTTTATATTAGTTTATATTATGTAATATGTTGGTCATTTTGTCACTATGCCAATTTGCACTCTCTTTGTGCTAAATTTAATATGATTTAAAATATACTAATTCTATGCTTCAGTTATTTTTTTGGATTTATCTTTGTTTTAAGGAATTTAATCATTTTTTAAATTTGGGATCGTTAGTTCTTTAGCTTAGTGATCATTAATCGCCCTAGGATCCAGTCCAAAGGACACAATAATATTTGACTAATTATTTATTATTAGATTTGACATTTAAGTTATTTTGATTGTTTCATTTAAATAATGATAAACATATTATGTACAGTTACTTATCCATATATGAAGTAGAATTGTACATTATAGCAAGTCAAACAGTCATATATTAATAAATTAATGTAAAAACTGAACTTTAAACACTGACAATGACCCGCTTGTAATATAAACTTTGTTTGATGTACAGACTAACAGATTATAAATATTATTTAAGCCTAAAAATATGTTAAATTGTATGCATTAGGAAGCAATAAGTTGTGACTTGTGATGGACAAAAACTATAAATTGACGTATCATATATTTTTAACTACAAAATAAATATGTTTTCTATAAATAATAAATAATTATAATTATTTAGGAATGTATAGTGTGGAACTAGTTTGCGACAGCATCTATGAGTGGAATATAAAATTGATGACAGTTGATCCAGATTCTTCTTTATATCATGATTTGCAAAAGTTAAAGGAGAAAGAAGGAAAAGACTTTGTTCTATTAAATATTACATTCAAAGAGACATATCCCTTTGAGCCACCGTTTGTGCGTGTAGTTCATCCCATCATACAAGGTGGTTATGTCCTAGTTGGGGGTGCAATATGCATGGAATTGCTGACCAAACAAGGGTGGAGCTCAGCATACACTGTTGAAGCAGTGATTATGCAAATTGCAGCTACTTTGGTTAAAGGAAAAGCAAGAATACAGTTTGGTGTTCCAAAAACAATGAACCAGGTATCCCATGCAACATATCCAGTAGTATGTGGAAATCTATTTATAACTAATACTTAGTTAAATACAGTTAAATAATATAGATGCTTTTATAACCACCATATTTAATAATTATTATTTTTATTTTAGGGTCAGTACTCTCTAGCCAGAGCACAGCAATCTTTTAAATCTCTTGTGCAAATACATGAAAAAAATGGTAAATAATTGTTGTGTTTTGTAGTATATAATATATATACTATTTATAATGTTTGTTCCGAATACAAAAACTTATGATGTCTTAATTTTTTTTTTAGGTTGGTTTACCCCTCCTAAAGAAGATGGTTAAATAACAGTCGAACACAACCTAAACTTTTCATTCCTAAAAAAAACCTTATAAAGTACATGTCTCATTTGTAAAAAAAAAAACACGTCTAACTTGTTTACAGTATAATATTTACGTTACTTTTATTATTTTGTTTAGTTTCTTTGTATAATTCTAGAAAATATAACTTTTATACTTTTCAATTTGGTAACCTAATTCTATCCAATTTTTGAATACTGTTCCGGCTGCCAGCTGGGCTATTTTACCCGTGACATTATTTTACTGACACAAGTCAATCATAAATACATGGGTTATTATTATATATTTTTTTTTAATACTGATTCTTAAATTATTTTATGAGTTCAGAGTTCAATTTTTTTTTGTGTATTTATTAAATTGTGATTAATTTTTATGTTACTAATTACGGTTTTTTTAAGTATCAATAAATGACACACATCAAATGTGTTTAAAGGAATTTTGTGCGTTGATATCTGCTTATTTTACTATAGTCATATTATTAAAAACACCACTGTAAAAAAATATATATATATATAATTATATACAAATGATGAAATTTGTAATATATAAAATACCTATTTATATATACATATATTTTTATGTTGCAATGCTCAAAAAAAAAATAAAAACTTCCCATACTGCTTATTTAGTTTAATATGAATGATAAATGGCCTTATGATTTGTGTATTACTTCCTAGATTAAAGAAAGAGAACATAATATTAAAAAAAAGTACATTTTTTTTTTTTTTTTTGTAAGACCTAATGTTAAGTATAGCCTAATTCAATTTTGTATAATTCTATTGGAAATCGGAAGAAATAGTAAGAATTTATGTGTACTGTACTTAGGAACAATATTATAATTTGGGGATTTATTTCTTTGATATTTTATCTTGTCTAAAGTTTATAACACAACCATATTATTATGAAAGTTGTTGTACAGTGTGCATGTTAAAAAAATTGTAAAGTATAATCTGTATATATTTATTATTAAGAGACTGCATCACTTGGACATCAGTCCGTTTATGAATGAGCTGTAACTATTTTCAATACAGTTTGCCGTAATATAATATAATGATATTGTTTTATTAACAAATAATTTAGTTAAATTGAATACCTATAATTCTATTTCTACTTTTAAACAGTACCTATTTATGTTGGTAAGTTGTTACTCAGGTTATACTTTCCTATTAATAGTTATAGACTATAGTATTTAACATGTATGGACTTTGCAGTAATGATAACTTATGGTGTTTACTTATGTTATGGCTAAAGTCTGATTTTATTAAATAATGATGTGTTTATTATGCTTAATCGTCAATTAATGTTGATTATACTTTTTGATCAATGACATTAATGTATTATTATACTTGATACAATAATAGATTTAAATACCTAGTAACCCGTACATTTTCAAGTGTCATATTTTAAATCATTATTTCACAGTAAATAGTGCTGTGGTTTGTGGTTACAGCTTTAAACTTATATGTTAACCCAAAAATATAGTCGCCAATTTCCGAACGAATAGTAGAACTAGTAGAAGAAATAGTATTTTTATAAACCTGTAGAAACATAATTGTTGCCAATTGTAGAATGGCCAGGAACACATTTACCAATATTTTTTAAAAAATTCTTAAACAAAGGTTTAATGGAAAGTAGGTCCTTAATTAATTGCTGAAGATACGTTCAACATCACATGACGTAATTTTTGCGTTTTTAATATTTTGCAGAAGAAAATCTTCACCCATATTAATTCCATGCAGCTTTCATTTAAAGTTACACATATAAGTGTATAACGAACCTATTATAAACATAGATTTTATCCCTCGATTTTTGTCTAAAATGTGTTATGGAAATATTTTTGTTGAATTTCAGCAGTTGTTCCTTAATTTTGGCATAATGTGATTTTTATGTTTTTAACAATATTTAGACTTTCGTCAAGTGAAAGTGATGAGTTTTCGAGTCTTTGAATAGGATGAGTGATTAAGCTAAAATTACTTTTTCATAAGTTAAATCTTTTCTTATTTTCAAATAAACCCATCGCATTTTTTATAGACTGCAGTGTTTTCGTCAAAAGAAAAAAATAGGTACTTACCTAGTGATTTTATATAATTAAAATTATCAGCATAATATTATACAGCGTAGTCTTGCCAATTAGTTCTCCGTCGTGTAAGTATAATACCTAATGAGTATATAGGCTGTGGAGGCAAATTGTAGGGTTTTCGGAATTTCAATTTACGAGACGATTTAGGAGCTTTGAAAATATTTGTTTAACACAACTATAATACTTATCGTGCAATCGATATTTGAGGATATTTGAGCATTATTGTTTTACACACCCTATACAGCACAAGTCACATATTTAAGTATCGTATTTAGAAACAAAAAAGTTATACTCGATGGTATAAATTCTAATTTCCAAATAAATTTGGAAAAAATCCCGACGGAAACGCGACGCGGTTTGCGCATGTGCAGTCTCATTGGCTGCGGTCGGCGCGGCTGACTACTGCAACCAATCACAGCGGTTCTGTCGTTCAGAGGCTGCGCAGTTTTTCAAAACTTATTCGGATTTTGGAATAGAGTATAGTAAATAATTTTCTTCGTATTTGGTGCGGGCATCAGTTGAAAGTAAAAATACTTTATCATATTTATTACCTATCGATAATATTTTATATTATTTCTATATTTTATATTATAATACGGCTAAAATATACCACACAACATACATTTTTAAGTTTTTATTGTTGAAAAGCAAATGCAAATAGCCAATAGGTAGGTCGTAGGTATGCATTTACGTAAATAGAGTCTTCAAGTGCATAACACTTGAGCCCAAAATCCAAAGGGTTTCAAGAGCAAAAAGTGGGAGATTTGTCTTCCACCCACTAGCTATTATAGTATTGTTATTTGTTACATAGGTACACATAATTTTATTTATGATACGATCTAAAACTATGACAAATTAAATGTAAATTTATTTATTGAATTATTATACCTAAGTATACATTTATTCATTTTTATTCGGTCATAATATATATATATAATTAATTAAATTATAATTGCATCCTTCTTTCCTTCTCGTAAAACTTCTTTATAATGTGTTCATTATCTATTTTGTTAGATAACTATTTCTATGTTTATAATTTATTATAATAAAGAATTAAGTTTACCAATATATTAGAATATCTATTAAGGAGGGCTTAAGATGGATCAGGAGGGCTAAGCCCTCCTAAGCTTCCTCCTATTTACGTCCATGTAATAAAGGTATGCAATAATAATATAATATATGCATTTTATTCAAAATATGCAAAGTAAAGTAACTACCGCATTTGCTTCGTCATGACGTACTTCGTGGATATTTCATACAAAAACAGCAGATACCTAATCAGAAGTTGCAAAAAAAAAATGCTAATGCATATAATAAATTCTAGTCATTACCTATTTTGAAAGATGGAACAATGAAAGATTTAAGATGATATCCATCTATAGATAGGTGCGGATTCTAGGTATGGCGACGTATTACGCAGTATAGACTGAATTTTTTTTCAATATTTGATTTACTATTTAATAGTTAATTAATAAAAAAATATTTAATAATTTTTAATTTTTAATTTTTAAGGAGGAAGGCCGAAGGGAATTCATTTGAAATTTTCCACCCCTATATTGGTACAGCCCTAGGCGGCTGCCTATTTTTATATACCCATTACATTATTTGAATAGGTATTTCATTATTGAAGACGAAGCCACGAAGCGATTCAAGTTGGGCGAATTACCTATTTTTTAGCGTTCATATAATAATTTATATTATATATTATAGTAGGCATAGGTGCAATTTGGCAATTGATTTGGGGGGGGGCTAAATTTTTAAAATCAATATTCACCCGCATAATTTTTTTATTAGGCGGATTTAAGAATGAATACCTATATTTAAAAACTTAGGGGGGGCTTAAATAAAACTAGGAGGGGCTAAGCCCCCCCCTAGACCACCCCAAATTGCACCTATGATGGTAGGTACATATTTAGGAGGGATCATATTATCTTATTAGTTATTACTATCTAAAGGGTTTTAGAACTTCTGTTCTGGATTAATGTCTATTTAAGGCACTTTTTTTGTGCACTGGTGTGTCCAATACTCGAGTATGGTGTGATTGCATGGGATCCTCATACTGCAGGTGACTTGTTGCAGCTTGAAAGGGTAAAGGACGATTTTTGGGGTTCACTATAGCCTGTTGTAGATTGCATGTGAACCAGATGATTAGGTATTCCCCTGTGACCTTTACTCAATTTAACGTCATTGATTGAGCGTAGAAGTTTAACGGGTACATCAATGTCATTAAAAGTCTCTTGAATAATAAAGTGGATTTGTCAGCCATTATCTTATTAGTTTGTTTTTAAGTTCCTCAGCGCACTTCTAGAACAGATTTGAGAGTTCCCTTCTTAATTCCACATACGACCAATTTAATTTCTATCACCAACTACATGAGCAATGAGCCTATTAAGCGGTAAAGTCTTGCCCCAATGAGGATCCTTCCTTTCTTGTATCTGTTCATGAAATTAAACAACAATGTTGAGCATGTACTTTTCTTGTACAATTTTACTATATACCTACCTATATTTCTATATTGTATACTTAATTTTATAATAATATTTTTTTTTTTATTTAATAATATAGAGTACCTAGGTATTTACAATCTGTAATATTTATGTACAATACAATAAGTAAATTTGATAGTTAATATAAGTTACATAACATGTTATAATATATCTTATAATCTAAAATTATTTTCTAATGTAATGTCATAAGGTACTCATTTTATAAACAAAGGCTTTGCCTGTAATTTTGTTAAATAAATAACGCTGTACATACTATAATACATAAGCACAAAGCATAGACATTTCATTTATTAGTAATTAAATTTATTTAATAAAAATAAAACGAACATTATAGTAATGAAATTTCCAAAATTTGATGTTATCTATCTGTAGCTTAAAATAGAAAAATTATTCCAAAAACTGGAATGGATAAGGATAACTAATGTATCAGCAGGACTTGATGTACACGGATTTCTTTTATTAGTTTTATTTATTCCTAAATTATAGTACCTATTTGACATTTGAATAAAATGACCTGCTGGTTGTTAGATATAATAATGCTAGGTTGCATGAAAAATTGATTAATTTAATATATCAATCATAATTACCATTGACTACTATAAATCATGTATAAGGGACCACCGACCACTGGCAATTAGCTTATTTTAGCTCACTATTAATTCATTAAATGTTTAGTGAATATGTAGTGATTGTTCGTGCAACCAGGCATAATAATACCTAAGACCTATAATAGGTTATATAATACATTATAAAAAATATAAGCTTTTAATACACAAAAAACTATTTATATAAAATAAAATATACCTAAACCTACAGTGGTACAGTAGGTACCTACATAAAAAAGCTTATTAAATTTAAACAAACGTTTAGATACCCAATTTCCATCATCGTTAAGGTTAACTGTTAAGTGAAAACTAATAGGTATTATTTAGTTCAGTGATAAAATTATTGGGGTTATTTAAATTATCTATATTTTATACGGTTGATAGGTACTTATTCAAGTCGGTTTTTGAGTAAGAGGTAAGCGCATCTTAATCTCCATAATATATGTATTTGTTCCTCAATATTATACTTTTTATAATATCTCATCAGATAGTTTTCCTTGGACCCCACCACTAACATATTATAAATGTGCACATCTCCCACTATGGTCTATACAGTTGAGCCATTATCGAGGTCATATTTTAATTAAAAACATTTAAACACGGTTGTGTATAATAATTAATAATTGATAATAATATTGTGTTTACCTAACTGCAGTCATGACTTGTCTATGATAGAATAATTTAATGCTTCCAGGGTGTTTGCTACAGGGTTTATGCGTACACTTGACGTTTTAATTACCACAAATATCATTATAACAGCTATTACTTATTTACCAATGCTATTATGAATTTTTTAAGTCATTCAGGTAATTTTTAAGACTAATATTATTTCTGTACTTACAATTGTTTATAAAATAATGTGCATGTGTTATTCAAATTAGGTTTTCGAGTTGCCATATTACAATTGACTGTTACAGCAGACAAACCAAAAAATGTGGCTATCGCGGTAGAAAGAATACAGATGGCGAAGATTAATGGTTGCACATTAGCTATACTGCCCGAATGTTTCAACGCACCATATGACACTGGTATAATATTAAATCATAGAATATAATATAAGCCATAATTTTTATCCCAAGATACCATAAGTTTATAGTTAGTTATGTACTCATATTACCAATGCTAATAAATTAAACAACCAACCTACAATAGTACAATCTGGATTTAAATATTTATCATAAAACATTTTCATAATTTTTATTGTACCTACACAGTCATCAAAATTTTATTTAATAAAAATATTACAAAAATATAATTTTATGTAGCCACTACACCGATTTTATATTTTCATAACCTTGTGTTTAAAATTTATATGTATAATTATACAGCTTTCAAAGTAATTATTTTTAAAAAAGTATACTTTTTAACTTTAAAATAATTATAAATAGTAATTTATACCTACCTGGCTACCTAGTTCATTATATCTACTAAAATATCACAAAAATAAAATGATCAATGCACTTTTCTATCTATAAGGAAATAAGGAATATTATTATCATATTTTTTAAAGCTTAGCTAATAGCAACAATTTATAAAATATTTTGTGTAGGTAATTACCTAACTTCAGGACCGGATTGGACAAATTCGGCCCACCGGGTTATCCGTATTTTACCAGCCCAATTACAAACTGGCGGCCCTTGGGTACGTTCTTATTCCGTCTATTGTTTTTTTTTTATTTTATAGTCTCCATTCTTCAACTTTTAACTCTTAACTTATTTTCGGTCAGCGCGGCCCTCATGACTTGAACTAACCAAAATTGCTGTGGCCTACCGAGTTTTACTCGGTAACTCACCGTGCCAATCCAGCCCTGCCTAACTTACATTGCATATTTTTCAAATTATCTTATTTATTATATAAATAACTGTAGGTAGGTACCTATTATAATATATATTAAAGTTATAAATAATAACAAACTCAAAAAGATAATAAAAATTAATTAATTAGTTAATATTAAATATTAATTAATTTATAGATCTGTGGTTATGAAATAATCCATAAGACAAACTATGTTGGTAACTTCCACATTTTGATAAAAATGCAGAATGTTGAAGCATTCCGTGCATTCCCCTTAAAAATAATAATAGTAAACAATTTCTAGTAATAACTCTTTAGTCTATTTGCTTTCAGCCTTGTTCAGACAATATGCTGAAGTTATTCCTGGTGGCAAAACATGTAATGCTCTGTCTCAAGCTGCTAAATTAAATCAAATGTACATTGTTGGTGGTTCAATTCCAGAGATATGTGATGAAAAAGTTTACAACACGTGTACGGTTTGGGATCCTAATGGAAATTTGATAGCTAAACATAGAAAAGTACTATTTATGTTTTAGAAGATTTCATAGTTTAAGTAGGTAGCTTTGGAGTGCAATTAAACTGTGGTGACATCGACAAAGGATGAACTCCCAAAATAAATAATTTTATCAATGTTTTAATAATAATTAAATTGGCTGTTAGTGGTATTCAAATAATACAATAATGAATATACACTTAAGTATTCTATCACGGTATCATTTTTTGTGAGTGGTCTAATAAAATATGTCAGTTGACTCTCTTGAAATGTAACTTATTTTTAACTTTTATTTGACTGTTAAAAAATTAGAGAAAAATAATCCGTGATTTAAAAAAAAAAGCAGTTTTGTAAATAAAAATAAATACTTACATTAAAATAATAAATGTTAGTAAAAATGTCACTTATTGCGTTTGAATTTGTCACTCACAATATACCTATATTGAATATTCTATTAAAGTATTAAAGCAACAAAACTTATAAATAGGCTCATTTATAGGTGCATTTATTTGATGTCAGCATACCTGGTAGTACTTGCTTCAAAGAATCTGATGCCATGTCTGCGGGTAATACACTCAATACGTTTCAGTTGGGAAAATTTAAGATTGGGCTAGGCATTTGTTATGATATAAGATTTTCAGAGATGGCAGCATTATATCGAAAACAAGGTTTGTTATTTTATTGAGTTATAAATATTTATTAAGGTAGCTATTATTATAAACAATTTTGTTTTTAAGGATGTGATATGTTAATATACCCTGGTGCATTTTGTACGGAGATTGGACCTTTACATTGGAGTTTATTAACTAGATTTAGAGCTATGGAAAATCAAGCATTTGTAGCTGTTGCTTCTCCGGCCAGAGTTACTGATTCCAGTTATGTAGCATGGGGTCATTCAATGATTGTGGATCCATGGGGTAAAGTTTTAGGTGAAGCTTCTGAAAAGGATATGGATTTATACAGAGATCTTGGTAAATATAGGAAGTGTTAATTATTCTTGTTCAATCATAAAATATTTAATGTGTTTTAGGCTTTAGTGTACGAGAAAACATAAGACAGCAAATACCTACGGAATATCAGAGAAGAACTGACATATATGACACAATTTTGATATGACAAATAAAATAAATAATTAATATTGATCTGTTTATGAAAACCATATATTAATGACCTGAACCTAACCAATAAAGTCAATATTTGAAGCACTGCAATTATTACTAATGTAATTCAAATAACATGTTTATCAAATGTAATTACTAATTAATATATTGAACAACTTAAATATTTTTAGTTTGAAAAATAAATCTAAATTTGAATTAACAATATTTCAAGTAATTGTTAATTGAGACTAAAAAAAAAAAATACCTATAATATATTATATAAAGCCATTCAGGTAATGTTACAAAATATATATTATTGTTCTTTTTTTGTTTGAATAAATAATAAATAAATAACATGGTTATTTGTTTAATATTTTTCTGTGGGCTTAATTTGAAATTAAAGTTGATAAGCTGATGATAAGTGTTTTGTTAAAAATTATTATATAAATACTAATTCTTAACTAGTGTCCAGAAAGAAAAATGTTATTTCGATGCTATTTAATTTTGCTTGGTATTTTTTATAAATGTTTAATATATTTTATTTTTACTGTAGAATTGTCTATTACCTATTGATAAAACAATCAAAAGTTTTAGATTCTGAGTGGAACGATGAATGTATTGATTTTACAATGATGTGTGATTTTATATTTTTTTGTGTCTGTGTACACGATAAGTAGTCGAAATAATGCTTCGATTTTCAACTTCAGTATCTTTTTCAATTGGAAAGTGAATGTCGTTGGTGCATTGGGGAGGTCAAAATTTAAAATTCCAAGTAATTTTCAAAAGCGCCAAGAAAAACAAAAGAAAAATTAAGGAAAAACGGGACTTTTTACACAAAATCGATTTTTCACTAAATTGAATTTGGTTTTTGTTGTAACTTTAAAACAAATGACCGTAGATAGATGCAATTTTCACTGGTTGTTTATATTTAATAGTAAAGAAAATTTAATAAAAGGCTCCTAGTATATTGTTTCAAAAGCAGATGAAAAATATTAAAAATCCTTAGTCACAGATTTTTTTTTCAGCATTTTAAGTTCAAAAATTGACAAAATAATGAAAAATCACGAAAATTAGCAAATTATTTTGAGTTAAGAATTCGTTAAAATTTTTCTTTTTAAATCTAAGATTTTAAAATGTAGTACAAGATTCCTTATAAGATTATCTACCTTTATCAAAAAAAAAATTTCTATAAGAAAGTCAAATTAAATTTTTATAAGCGTTTGAAATTCAAATTTTTACAACATTGGATATTCACACTCTATTTCTCATATAGCGATTTCATTTGTTTGTTGTAATTCAAAAACGAATAACTGTAGATGCATGAAAATTTCACTGAATGTTTATACTAGCATTTCCTATACACCATACAAATATTTTGACTCTTTTTGAGCTGTTTACGGGCATTTTCAGTTTTCAATTTTTTTAGTTTTTTTTTCTATAAATATCAATAAAGTTTTTCTGTAGGGCCAAAAGGTGTAAAAATTTAATACAAGGCTCCTGATCTATTTTTACAATAGCAGTTGAAAAATATTAAAAATACATATGTACAATTTTTTTTATAAGCATTTAAAGTTCAATTTTTGTCAAAATTTATCACATTTAAAATTTAATAATAATTTTGTAGTTAAAAATTTATAAAATGTTCAACTTTTATATCTAAGGATAGAAAATTAAAAACAAGGCTCCACGTAAATAGGTTATATATAAATTACTTTATGCACAATAATAGCATCAAATATACTTAGTAATATCATAGGCTTACTGACCGTTTTCGCGCTTAGAATCGTTTTTCTTATACAATGATATTATATCATTGAATTCAAATATAACACCATCTATTACAGTGACCCACTTGTGACCTACTGTACAGCAGAGCGACAACCACTTACCCACCTATTTTTATATCACAGTGAGTTTTTTATATACCTAAAAATTAATTTAAAAAAATAAAGACTTTTAACTTGAGTACTTTTTGATAAATGCATTGTAAGATGTGTGCAGAAAATAATATTGTCCCATAAAAGTTATCTACCTGAGTGAATAATAAAATTAAAAAAAATTAATAAAGAATAAGAAAAATTAGGGAAAACAAAATACTTTTTTTAATTTATAAATATATAAAAATAAAATCAAACTTTTGTCTTTTTAGAACCAATAAAGACATAAATGTCATTACTTAACAAATAACAAATTAATTCTTAATAATAATATTTACAAAAATGCAACTTTATACAAAATAAAAATAATAGTAAATACTTAGACTGGACCATTAAGTAATGGTTGATATTATTTTTCAATCTTTATACTAAGTAATATTTTTTTAAATACATTTTGTTTATATTGTTTAATTTTTAGTTGATATCAAAACATCGCTACATTTTTAACAATTGTTGAAGAACAAAATACTAGTCCCAATATTCATAATTAAATTTCTATTATTTGTTTTTATATGTAAAAATGTAAATGTGTGTAGGCAGTAGGCCACAATCTTTTTTTCAAAATATCAAAGTTCTAAATATGTGATTAACTAATAATAGACAATCTTTAAATTATATCATTGTTTAATAATGCTGTTCAGATGTATCACCTTGTTGATTTCCAATGTACCGAACAATAGTTTCACCTAAATTATAATAAATATTACACATTATTTAATACAGCCAAAAAATAATATATTATGCAATTTTATTTATACAGAGTGTATCATGAGGATCATATTCAAAAGTAATTCTATGTGAATATTGTTAGATATTTATGATATACACTATATAATATGGCAGTCAGAAAAAAAAGCCTTTTTAGTTGTCGTTATCCTTGTACACTAAATTCAGTTTCCAATAATAATTTATTTTTTAGGAATGATAATAATAATTTTTTAAAAATATGAACTGTGTAGTGTGTTAACATGCAGTCTGAGGATGCCACTCACAGAACCAATTTTGTGTTGTGAGGTTTGGTATTGTATTAGAATAAATCGACTTATCATATGTTTTAAAGGTTTAACAATATTTAAATTTTCAAACGTTGTATGTAAAATATTGCAATATTTAAAATTCTAACAACTCGTTTAAAAATTGCAAGAAGCACATACAAACAGAGATTATGTTTTTATATTTAAGTTTGATAATAGATAGTAACACACATGAATGTGATATCCTCAAAAGTCCATTGTATTAACATAACAAAAATGTATTGCCAACAACTTTAGAATACTAATCTGTACAATTGTTATATACCGAATATATTTTGTAAACAAATACTATACAATATCTGAAAGATTTTTTTTCTAGGATTTATATTTATAATAAAATATTACCGAGTTGTCGAATAAGTGTCAACGTTTCCTGATGCCTTCGTTCTTCTGCACGCTCTTGGTTTGCTGCAATTTTTAATAACGTCTTTTCTTTTTGGTTGGCAATCTCTCTCAGAGTCCTCGTCAACAATGTGTCCTGACTAGTATCAGGCTCTTTAGGTTTAGGAACTATCTTTGGCTGCTTAACAACCTTTCTTAATGTTTTGCCATCATAAACGTGTGTGTTAAATTCAGTTTCATATAAATCTGAGGATCAAAAATTATTAAAATTAATGTAATTGATGTAATACAGTTGTTAATTGATGTAGTTAACTTACTATCAACAAAATGTGTATCACAGTTAGAATTATCACTGTTGTTTAAATTATCTTCTATAACTATGTTATTCATGGACATATTATCGTTGTTTAATCTATTCTGTTTAAAATTTTTTCTTCTGAATATGGTCTTATATCTTAAACATATATTTTATTTTAAATTAATTAACTACAATTATTTCCTAACTCATATGACATAATAATATTAAGTATACCTATTTAGACATTGCTCAGCAGTTCTAGTAATATTTAGTATATTGTTTATGGAATTTGCAATATGTTCAAACATTTTTAATTTAGTCCTGAATGTTCTCTCCAGTCCAACTTTGGAAATATTCTTTTTGTACAAATCCATTAATAGTTTAGTATCATCAACGCCCCATTCATTCATAGATTTCATCGTACATTGACCTAAAAATTTAATAATTTACTTAATGATTTCTAGAGTATAATAAGATTAATATTTCTTGAAAGTTGACAATTATGACCAAACCAAAAAAAGTATATATTATTGATTGTAGTATGTTACCATTAGTTCCAGAGTTCTGTCCATTATAATCATGGTCTGCTGATACAGAAGCTGTAACATCATTTTGTAATCTTTCCCCTTCATTGAATCTCTTTTCAACATTTGATTTAGACTTTTGTAATATAGAACATCCAACTTTTCGTTGATTAACTACTGTCTTATACCTAAATAAATTCAGTTCTTCCATACATAACACAATACTTAAAAAAAATACTTATAACTAACATACCTATTTTCACATTGATGAGCACTTCTGATGATATTTAATTTAGTAGATATTGTTTGTGCTATACATTTGAACATTTCTCTTTTACTTTTAAATTTTTTCATTGGTCCTACTTGTGTAATATTTCGTCTATACATATCCAAAAGAATCTTTGTTTCATATTGACTCCATTCTCGACAATTTCTTTTACCTGTATAAAAACCAATAATTATTTTTACATTTCTAACTCAACCTCTTTAATTGAGATATTTGAATAAAATACATATTTTTAGTTGTTTAGAATAAGTATAACATAATTATATTATAACTTTAGGAGGGCGATTGTAGACTCTCCCGATTTTAATGACCTGTAAACTCTTTAGAGTCTATTTAAGTACTACCCGAAGACTACATGTAAACTCTCCTGAGTCTGTTATAACTATGTATATACATTATAATTTAATGTTTAAAATAATATAAATATACACATTTTTAAAATGTATTATCAATTATTTTGATGGCAATGATGCAGTTTCTTTAAAATATTCAAAAAAGTATTAAAAATTTTATATTAATTATTTAGTGTCAAAACAAGTAATAAGTATACTCAAATATGATCCGCAGTAAACGTGTTAAATAAATAATAATAATTTAAAACAATTACGGGATTCTTCAAGAATATCAGTTTCAAGTTGTAGTGGTTCATCTTGAATGGTGTTATTTTCATATGTTTCAAATGGTCCTTCAATGACAAATATATCTTTTGAATCTGAAAATTAAAGAAAAAATGTACTTGCTATTTTAGTTCATGAATTATAACATATAATCAATTTACCTATTTCAGGGTCTCGTTTAACGAGATTTCCATTGCACAAGTAATAAGTCGTCTCCATAATGTGGATTCATAAATCTGATAATTATTAATTAACCGAATATTAACATCAGCAAACAGCAAACACTTAAAAACGGCAAAAAATTATTGGAATCTCAAAAAAATTTAAAATTTTCTTTAGCGTTATCAAATGAACCCTGAAGATATTTTTTTCGCCTTATCATAGAATGAATTCTGAGGCGTTATCGCTATTAAACATGAGTATTATTTATATTTTTAATTTTACATTTTATCCACAGAGATATAAACATGACGTATTCTGGTATAAATATTATCCCGTATGATAATAATATTATTCAATTTCAGTGATTATCTCGCCTTAACACCGTCCAGCTGCCGCAGCTCCTGGGAAAGTGTTAACATTTGAGGTTATATTTGAAAAACGTTGCGTTTTCTTATCAGCGGTTTCGATATCCTTGTAAAAATTATTTTCATTAATCTCATTTTTTTTCTAAAAAATTGTATTATTTGGTGTTTTTTTTTTTGTTTAATTTTTGTTTAATCCTTTTTGTTTTTCCGTCCTATAAACCCTTATTTAATTTCTTACACTAAACTTAGTTTACAACCTTTCATCCATCATGAGTAAATTGCTGTTCATTCGAAACATTCGTGGCTTAGACGAACCTTCTCTTAGACAGATTATTAACAGTAAGAATTTGCCTTGTGGTACTATAATGTTTAAGTCTGGTGGAGCATGTGCAACAGTTGACTTTATGGAACCGTCCACTGCCGAGTATGCCCTGACACAACTAAATGGTAAGTATTTTGCATCAGTAAAAAAAACAAGTCCAATGTAACTTTGTTTTAAATAATTTACAGGTATGCCGCTCCAAGATCAAACCCTTGCTGTTGAACCTTACAATGGCTTGCACAGTCAAATGGTGAAAAAAGCAAGGTAAGTCATAGTTTTACTAAACTTATTAGGCGTGGTCATCATTTAAGATAAATACCTATTATAATTACAGTGATAATAATATCCACACAATAATCAACTGATATGGTTGATATTATATTAAGCACCCTTTTATAAATTTATAATATAATCTAATATTTTCAATATTTTGAACCTTAATATCTATTGTTGATTTATTTAGACTATTATTAGAATTTAATTATTTTTGTAATATATTGTAATAAAATTATTTAATTACCTATATATTGCTCTGAAACCAAACAATTTCATTAATTTTCAAAATTTCAAGACTACAAAAATGTTTTTATGTTAATGCTTTCTAAATCTGGCCTTATATAAATAAAAATGAGACAGAAAAAAATCTTATGCAAGTATATTAAATAATAAATTGTATACTATTAATCAACAATATCAATTCATTAAGGACTATATGAATATTATACACATTACACATATCAAATTATACATCCACAGAAGTTTTGTTGAGATTGTAAAATTATCTCAGTTGAGATGTAAAAAATTAAAATAATTCAATAATAAACACAAATATTTTGTTTTA
The DNA here is from genome assembly GCA_008086715.1 of Sitobion miscanthi. Classification (NCBI taxonomy): domain Eukaryota; kingdom Metazoa; phylum Arthropoda; class Insecta; order Hemiptera; family Aphididae; genus Sitobion; species Sitobion miscanthi. The sequence goes on along the minus strand of CM017799.1, from coordinate 9,527,409 downwards.
TCTTAATTCTTAAATAAATGTTTTATAATCTATTAAATATTATTAATTCTTGTTTTAACGTTAAAAGTAAAGTAGAAATAGAATTTAAACTTTGAGTACCTAACATTGAACACTATTTTTTAACATGTTTATTAATTTATGAATGTGTAATATAATTAACTAATAATTAAATTAAAATTCTGAGATCAGTAGTACGTCTCTAAATCAAACTCGAGACTTCAATTGTTTTTATGAACAAAAAAATTTTTAATTTAATCAGGTAATAGTTCCACATTATTTTGCAAATTAATTTTTATTTTACTTTTATTTGGATTATAAGTTGTTCAATATTTAAATACCATAACCTACACAATAAGTTAAAATCTCAAATTTGAATAGTATTTTCATACATGGTATAGGTCAGTGTATATTTATATATTACAGTGGATTTAAGTATAACCTTGATTTTTAGTTATGAAACCAATTTAAAATGTTTTATCCAACTGATATTTGAACATGAATTTTGTTACTAATCGCCAGCTAATCAGGCTCAGATCAAACCTGTGAAGTACTAGAAAATGTCAGTGAGCCACACAAACTTTAAGAGGACATGATACCTGCATGTGTTGTCTCCGTCTTACAAGTGCGTAACATAGCAAATTCTACGCAAAGCAGAACACACGTAGCTCCGTTAGTTTAAACATTTGATTGAATTGACCTCTTATAAAATCTTAAGGTAAGATTATTATCTAGACAACCTCATAGGCTTTTTTTATAATTTAATTTTAAAGCGAGCTATGAGTATTTTAAAATTGTGAATTGTTTGTACATTTAAAGTACTCATAACTCGCTTAAAAATTAAAATATAATAAAAAGCTCATGAGGTTGTCTAGATAGTAATCTTACCTTTAGATTTCATAAGAGGTCAATTTACTCTAATTTTTAAATTAATAGAACTACACGTGTTTTGCTGAGCATAAATGCACTACAAATGTTATGCACTTGTAAGACGCAGACTACACATGCGGGTATCACGTCCTCATAAGCTGATGATATGTATAAACACTAATAAATTGTCAAAATGGTTAACAGGATGCTTAGTTTACACTGCTTTACTTTATTTTAAAGCCTTAACATTAAAGATAATTAAAAACAATTCAATTTATTTATAGGTACAAATGTACAAACCTTTTTTAATTTCTGAATGCACAGTCGGTAAACTACATGCTTTACCTTTTTACTGACCAATAAATGTGCTTTCCTTATAAAAGATAAAACAATTATAAAAACCATATTATATTGTAAACCCTAAATCTATCATGCACATTAATCAATACAAGTCATAAATAAATTTATAAGTAGAAAATAATTAACATGGATGTAACTAGATAACTAGTTACTAAACGGTAGACACCCTTGGCTTTCTTGTTTGGGGTGTCGGAGCCGTTGCATTTTTAGATCAAAAATATAAGTCAGGAAAAACTCTTACGCCCTGTAAAATAATTGGATTTTATTAATTTTATTTTTTAAATTTAAAATGAGAACATTTTTTAGGTTGGATTAGTTTGATTTTTAAAATGTTGATTATATAAACTAAAATATGTATTTGAATAATGTGCAATATGTTATTTTCCAAACATATTTTTCTAGCATTATTTAAAGTAAAATGAAAATTCGGGCCTGTTCTGCTAAAAGTTCTCATCTTTCAAATAAAAAAAAAAAAATAATCAAAATCTGACATATCAATGAAGCGTGAGGGTTTTTCTTTAAGGACATTTTTGTTGATATAATACACCGTATAATACCTACTTTATTGGGTAGTAGATTAGTGGATAAGTACTGTAACTAAAATAACAAATGAAATATAAAATATAATTTTCAAATTTTATGGAATCGCGGAAAATTTGAAAAACTTGCTCCGACACCCTTGGAAATCATACGCTTGCATTTAAGGGGTTATGAATAGGCAATTATACTAGCTAAAATTATTAATTTAACAATATTATTAAAAATATAGACCATCAGAGTAATTTGACTTTCAGTTATTGTCTATAATTATTTAATCAGTATAGGTAAAAAATGAACATTGTATTTATTCAGATTGTAGATCATAATATTTGAAATCAAAACTGTTATATACAACAATAAGATTAAAGGAAACTTAAATGATCCAATTTTACAAAAATATATTTAATCTTTAATTAAAATTTGCAAATATATTTTCCATGTTTTTAAATTGCTACAAGTACAATTTATCAGACATCTTTATTAAATGTTCATGCCTTTTGACAGAGTCTAAGCATTATATTAATATTTATACTTAAATAATTTTAATTCCAACACTTTAAATGCTTAAACAATGCCTATAAAACAACTAAATATTTTGAAAAAATGCCAAGTATAACTACAGTCATTCGTGTTTGAATTACCACCAAATAACGAAATAATTGTTTTTCCTAATTATTAATGTGAAATTTTTTACTTTGAATCCTCAAGGTACAATAAGATTTTATTTTCTATCAGAAACCACCCTCTAAGTTGAAAAATCAACTATTTTTACAAATACAAAAGTGATTTTTTTTAAACACATCGTAAAACTAATAAATTTATTGAAACCGCTCAGAATCTAAAATGGGGATTTGCGCTCTAATATAAAGTAGCTTTCAAACGTACCTCGTCATTGAGCAAGTCACTAGGTATGTAATTTATGTATTAAACTCAAATTCGATGATAAATCGAATTATGTAATTCTGGGGTATCCATTTATCTAAAAAAATTTAAATAATATTCAATAAGTTATGTCACAATAAGCAATTAATTATTACGGCAGATTGAACTAATTTTTTCCAAAACATCCAATATACAATAAATGAAGTAATCAGCAGTTCTTAAAATGTGGGCCGCGGTGTCTGTACAGGGGTGCTGCAGCGCTGCTGTAGAATTTTATATGGTCCAAAAAGAAATTTGAAAACATACGGATTACGATTACGATTAAGTAAATAAAAATGTATAAATTACATTTTTTCTGGTTTTTATTTATTTTTTCTATTTTTATGATTAATTATGATATGACTTTTGGGAAAGTCGCCCTGAAAAAACGGGCCAAAAAAGTTTGGGAACCTCTGAGTTAGTTGCCTATGTACCGGTAATAAATTGGTTGAAATTAGTCTAATGCCCATATGCATAGTCAATTTATGTGTCACATAAGACATGTTAAACTATGTTTCATTTGACACATTCATTTATTGCATATGATGCATATGGAAATAAATATTTTGAAAATTTAAATTTTGTATAAAAAATAATAATAAACTTACCTAATTGCGAAAAGTTTTAAGTAATATAATCAATATAATTTCGCTGTAAAAAATTGTTATTTTAAAGATTATCTAATTTATTTAAAATTTGAACTTAATAATGTTAATTATAAAAAAATTGTGCCTATATCTATATGATTTTTATATTTTTTTAAATTGCTATAAGAAAAATATTTGAGGAACCTTGTACCTTTATTAAAATCTCAGGTTTTTTGTCTAAGAAACACAAATGTTATAAACATAAATCGAAATAAAATTAAAAAGTCATTAGAAAATTTTTAATGTATCTAAAAATCTTAAATATTTGGTGAAAATGTCAAGTTTACGATTATTCTTTTCTGAAATACTCAATGTGATCAAAAATATATATAGTATTGATTTTGTCAAAAACTGCTGTTTTTAATCTGCTATAAATAATTTCATTTTTACCGCAGTTTTTTGTTAGTTTTTCCCAATTGTCAAGAAAAATACTGAGGTTTTTCCATTTTTGACCCTTCAAAGTACCAAGTAGATCAAATTTCTTGTATAAATCAGTGTTAAATTTGTTGATTGAAAAAATATTTCTGTTCTACAAGATTACTAAGTGTCATCAGATGAATAAAAGCACATTGTAATACACTAAAACTCATATAATATGGGTACATTATTCTTCGATCCGCTCAGAATATAAATTCGTCTACTTATATGCTTTAAGTTTTTTTCCGATAACTCAAATAGGTACAGTTAATTATATATGCATATTTTACATACGAAACAATAAAAACATATATTTTAAAATATAAAGGCGGTATGATTGTGTGTCATATGCGTGCTTTTTTTATTCGGCATGTTACCTGGATCTCTAGTCGTGCGTTCCACAAGCTTAATAAGCGAGGCTGTGATTACGGAATTAATTTCTTATATTTATTTATCTATAAACCTATTCTGAATTAAATTTACCAAATTAGGTTGAAAACATTTTTTTGAACCCTGTTTTGTATTTTTTCGTGGTTCTACTATATAGTCGAGGTTATTAAATTAACATACCTATCATAAATATTTGGTGTTGATCCTAAATTATCGTGTTAGTATTGTACAGTTTTAAAAAAATTAGGCAATTTACCTAAGCATGGAAAACCTAGTAGTTAAATTTTAGATTCTGTATAATATTATCATCTATAGATAATTCAATACATTGTTATTAGTTATTACTTATTATTGACATTAAGGGCTGTTCTTACAGTGCCCGATTAAAGTTAACCGACACTTAACCGGCCGAATTCTGCCGGTAATAAAATTTGTTATCAGTCGGTTAGCGTTAATCGACACTCTACCGGACATTGTAAGAACGGCCCTAAGAATATTTTATGCAATTATAAATATTCTTGTAACTTATATTTATTCTATTTGTTTGTAAAAAAGTATTCGTAATTTTTCTGATTTTTATTTTAAGCTTAACTTAAGATGATAATTGAGTTATAATATAATTTTGGTAAAAAAAACGTCACAAAATGAAAAAGCTTTTAGATTCCTTTTGTAGATAATAAGATTAATGTAAATTGGATTGTTAAAATTATAAACCGTTGGAAACCTTTTTATTTCAATAATATTTTAAAAGAACTGCAAAACGACGTTAAAATCAGTACTTATTATAAAATTATTTTGGAAAATATAAAAAGAATTTGTCGTACAAGCGTCAAGCATTTAACGGTTTACTAGGTATGCCAGTCACTCCTATATTAATATATAACAATACCTAGTACAGTTTATAATTTATATAAGTATAATATACGAGTTGATCCATTTAACGCAAGACACTCGTTATTTCAGAAAACATGTTTTTGAAATTAATTTATTTATATAACTTTAAGTCGTTACAAAACATCATTTTTGGAACAAAATATATATTTTACTATTTTATATCATTATTTGTTATTATACAGACAATACAGTAAACAATAAGTGATAAAAGACAACTTATAAGTCTTAACTGCAAATTGCAATTATTTTTTTTGGTAATTTTCAGATTTATGAAATTTGTATCATTATGATATTAATATGCGTATATTGATAAATTACTTAAAAATCTTTCGATTAATACTACCTTATTCGATTTACTTTTGACGATTTTCTTTATTTTCCTCCCGCAGAATTTTCATATACTGTAACCAATGTAATCGGTGTTTTTCGAAAATGTTTTTTCTGCCTATACCAGGTACCTAACCAATTAAGAGCAGAAATAAACGAATATGTGGTTATAATTGTAATATATTATTAATGGTGGGTAAGCCACTCTAAAACAACTGGTTCAATCTATTATTTAAACTTTCATTGAAACGTCAAACTAGGTCGAGTATTTTTTGATTCTATTATCTTCTGCCATTAACTTTATCTTTTCTGTGTCATGCTCAGCTTTTTTGAAAGTGAGTAGGGATATAACATTTTTGATTATTCTCAGACCACGTAGTTATATAGTGGTAAATATACTTTCATTTCTTTATCATATATTTTATATGACAAAAATTAACCAAAAGTGGATAGACACCCTCTCCGTGAGCTCCTATGTCTTTTATTTATAATACCTGTAGTTACCCAAATAATATTAATGCAAAATTTGGCACCTATTGGTCCAAAAATTGGATATGCGCAATATGCGTTATTTTGATATAACCGGACTAATAATTATATTAGCCAATACTTTCTATTATTGTCTATCTATCGCTTTAATTTTGCTTCTGTTGAAATATTCACAATCATTTTTTTGTAAAAATCCGTCGAGAATTTTTAGTGTATAAACCTCTACCATACACGTTGCCTCTTATAATATATAATTATAGATATTACTCAATGTTAAATCATAATTACTATTTTATTATCTGTAATCAGTAAGTGATAGTAACCATAGACATAGAATAGATCAGGAATGATAGCTGTTATGTGTAATACACTGAAGCCAACATGTATGTGAGAGAGAGACTATGTAATGCACTAAAATGCCTATGCTGAGTTATAATCTCCTTGATAACACCTTACATTAATCTTTGATAAGACCGCAGATTTATATGAATCTAATAAGACATGTTAACTTCACCTATCTTCCTTCATTCCTGGTCTATTCTATTATATGTCTATGATTATAACCAATGACAACCTTATACATACATAAATAAAACAATATAGATTTTCGTGAATGGAAGCAAAATGAAAAATGGTTAGAAAACTGGTTGAAAAGTGAAGCTACGCAAACTATCGATATAAGTATAGCTTTTATTGAAAACGAACCAGCAAACAAACATTAATTTATGATTTAGTTATAAATATATATTTGTATAGAATACTGTTTATTGTTTTCTTTATATCTATTATTTTATTCATACATTTCGCTGTGCATTATACTATCATATAATATTTTTATTTTTGTTTGATTATCGGTTTTGAAGTTATTACGTAAAATTGTACACGGTATAAATATCTTCAAATGTCGACGAAATATTTTGAGTACAGTCATTGATTAAAATGCTATAACCTACTATATATGTATAATGTTTATTGTATATAAATATTTATGTATAATAATTATACAATATATTTTATGAATAGTTATACATAAATTAATATAGTAACATCGTGTATCTTATATTTTGTAAAATCTAAAAAAAATATGCCAACTGGGTCTACGGGTGTATTTTTTCCTCATACCCCCGCATTGGGAAACATACAAATGTGTATACAAATCATATACTTAATACTCATATACATACTATATTTTATGTATACATTATACCTATACAAAAACGTGAAGTATATAGATGCTCGTCGGTCATTCGATGTACATTCCTATTTGTGATTTATGTTAAATTATTCCGAATGAAGTAATGACCACGAGCGATGAAGAAACCCCGGTGCAGGTATTGTTTCCACATAGGTGTAATATCGCCTCGAATATCGCTGTACACCTATCCAATAGTAGTTGCATTTTACATATAATAATATTACATACTAACTATTTTATAATAGGTACGCAATGTTGTAATTTTCAAGTATCTATATTGTATATACATATGAGTACGCGTGTATAGATATTTTTATTATTTTATATACACACATTAACTGCAATATTGTATGTGTGAAGCGCAGAGGGTCGACGCCGGCGCATCATATTTCTGTCTGTTGTGTTGCCAAACGTGACAATGGAATTCGATGTTTGTGAGTATGTGTGTGTGCGTGTGTTCCTGTATGCGTACATGTGTGGAGGGGGTCGCGTATTTGTGTGAGACGGATGTGCGAGGGGGTGAGTCGTGTGCTTTGTGGTGGGGTGGTGAGGAGTGGTTGGGCGTCAGCAACCCTTCGGTGGACGGCGCGCGCGTTTAATCCCCGCGCGACTCGATCCGCATCTGCCCCGCCGCCATCTTGTTTCTGCACCCCAATCGGACGCGCGCACGCACACACCGGTCGTGGACACACGACGACGGGGAAAAAAATTGGAAATAATAATAAAATTACACGTCGTTTTTCACCCTCCTCCGTCGTGTTTGTGCGTGTGTCCTTCCTGTATACGTTTTTCCTATTTTTTTCTTTCCTCCTATTTCGACCCCGTGCCTCTTACGTGTTATAAATAAATACCCACGTATATATCATATAACGGAATTAACTATTATTATTAAAATAGGCATATCTCTTGTGTAAATACTCACGCGTACCTACTTACACGTTTCGTCTGGGGATTTAAATACACCAATTTATGACTATACATTAGGTATATTTATAAGTTTATGTGGCGTTATAAAACTCTGTTTTATCCTCGACTAGAAATCTTATACACGTACAGTTGGCGTCTGCTTTAAGCTTGCCGCAGCTCGTTGGTGTGCTTGTGAATTCCATTCGAGATTTAAAAAAATATGCTCGGTATAATATTTTGTAATTCGATTAACAACTATATAGATGCTATACTACAACATCCGCATGGGTTATAGACATTTATATGTAATAATGTAATATGGATTTGGCGATTTTTGTATAAATGTATAAATTTATGTTGTATACTATATTATCGTGTTCTGAACAGTACCATTACCACAGTAACATTATGTTACCTACCAATTAATATCCGAATATCGTATGTTATTGATTACATTTCAGACTTTAGTACTTGACTTATAATGCCTATTATATTTTACCCGATATACTTATAACAAAATAAATGATATAAACCTCTCATTCGCGCAACACTCTAGAGACTTAGGTACAACTTACAGCATTATATGTTAGATATATAGTTAGGTATATTGTATAAATATATTTTTCAAATACGGTCGCGTTTTTTGTTCGTATTAAATATGTGTTTTAATCCTAATAGAAATATTTAATAAGCGTACCTAATGTAATTAAAAAATCTTTTTTAATTTTTTATATCAGTGAACTCATTCCATTTATTGCAATATTATTTTTATAACCATTTTATCGCACATAATAATATATTACATGAATAAACTCCTACTGATTATTCAATAATTATTATTTAGTCATTAAAAATAGTATGCGTGTTATATTTTAAAAGGTAAATTAAAATTATTACTATTTTCTTACCGAAAATGTAGTCTATATATATCATATTGTGTATATATAGATATAATAAAATATGTTTAAATAATTAGATAATATTAAAAGTAGTTAAACACAATATTGTTTGTCAAATTATTAGGTATATGATTTATGTATTCAGAGAAGACACTATTTTCCCAGGTTTATTCTTTTTAACTATAATCAAAAACCTATACAAATATCCGGATACTAGAATTTAGTTCATCCATCCGGAATCTGAGTAAACTTGGGCAAATGTAGAAAAACTCTAAAGAACATACAGGACTTTGACCAATATTATGCTACTGATAAAAAAGTGAAATAGCTTTTAAAATGACTTGAGCTCCAAGCGATTACCCCTACAATCAGGGTATAAGTTTAATGATGTGGACTTTGTTTATAAATACATAAATCCCACACAATCATATCAATTATTGCTCCAAATTATCTAGCATCTATCAACTTTTATTTTTATTTTTTGGATTTAAAACATACATACTACCTATTCTTATAAAACTTAATATCACAGAGTAAATTAAACACAACAAAATAATTAATTAAATTTAAATTATTCTGTGGCAATATGATAGGTATGGGTACCATATTAACTCGTGTCTTGTACTTCCTCTCAGAAATTAAGTTTAGGCAGTACACATAATCATATTCATTGAGTTCAATAAATTTGAAAAATACTACGATATTCTTTATAATAAATTATGTTTGCATTTTATAAACTACTTAATATTCAAATATAACGTAGTAGGTCTACGTGTACGGTTAGTACTACGACGTAGTTTAGATAATGTACATTATCTTAATTAAGCACATTACTTATGTCCAAATTTTCAATAATTTACAATATTTTAAACGAAGATCCATTTAATCAAACATTTTAAGTAATGGAATAATTAACTACCAAAACGATATCGACTCATATGCCACGTTTAACGCTATATATAAGCGTATTATATAGTGTCAAGTTGTCATGTTATATGATTGCCATTTACATATATTATATAAATTATAAATATATTTAACGATTGTTTCAGTAATACATAATATCATTTACTGATTTCATTGATTTTCAAACTAAATAATTTTACAACGAATAATATTACCATAGAATAATTGCAGAATATAATAATACAAACAAAATTAAGCAGGTACAATTTTTTAATTTAATTAATATAATATTTAAATATTTTTAAATAACTACGTCGTTTACTCGTCTACATATTTTGTGAATATCTATATATTCATATAAATTGTATACATATTATACTTTTTAAGCGTTGACAGTTTTTAAAAATTATAAATAAATGGTAATACGAATGCTCCGTGCATCCTTAAATTATGTTTTTAGTAAATTGGCCAAGACCCACCTAATATTTTTGCTTGTACTTATTTAAAGAAAAAAACTATAAATATAATTTACACTCGGACGGTAATCCAAACTAGTATGTTAACGATTTTTTTCAACAAGGTAAAAGAAATTATTTGACATATTATAAAGCATTATATATATTGCATTATTGACGCATGTAAGCATAAATAGGATGGGGCTTGGGGGAACTGACTGAACTGAGACTTCCCAAAACTATGCTAAGTCCTCTCTCAATTCAAGTATTTTTTAAGTCCCTGTACTAAGTAAATATAATTTGTACTATAATTTTATAATTCAACAATAATAATTACTCTAAGACCAATAAACAAAATAAATATTTAAAATTTTGTTTTTATGGTACAGTATTAATTGATATATTTGATATGATATACGTTAAAAATTATTGTTTTTTTCTGTAGACAACGTATTTAGAGAATAATATGACCGTGTGTGTTTGTCAACTACTTCGTTTGTTTAATAGGTATAAAATAGATATTGAATGTAAATTAAATATTTATTCATGTAAATAATAATTTCTTGTATATTTGTAATTTGTATGTTGTTAACTATAGTTAGTGGGCGTATCTTAACGACCTTACGCCCCACGTTTCTTGTAGGTTATCTATTATATTAAGAGAACTTAAGTCCCCTTAAACATTTCGGGCTATTTACGTCTATGAGCCATGTATGGTACAGGGTGATTCACAAAGTATGCTCAACACCATTTTCTATTCAAATACTGATTTTCGTAGTTTTTAAATATATTTGAAGACCACATTTTTGAAATTTTTTGTAGATACTCAAAAATAATATTAAAAAGTGTCCTGCGGAGATACCAATTTCTGTTTTTCAAATGAATCCCTTTCCCCTTCAATGTAAATTAATTAGTTGATATTTTTTTTGAAAACGTTGATGTACCTACCTATTTCAAAATTCGAACAAGTAGTTTCATAATTATTAAAATGTTTATAATAGATGTAATATTAGACCAAGTTTTTATTATACTTGGACCATTATCACAAATTTTATGTGTTACATTATTATTAACTATTTCAATTTTCAAACCCCTATTATAGTCCTAATATCTTCCGAATCCATTATCATTTACCTTTTAAACCTATATTATCTTTAGTAGGTACATAAATAAGTTTGTATATCCACAGGACACTCCTTAAGTATTACAAAAATTCTTAAAAGTTAGAAAATGAAGTATGTTTAAAAATTCCCAAGTTAAGATTTTGAACTGCATTAAATATAATAAAAAAATGCGGTGACCATACTTGATGAATCGTCCTGTGGATATATATTATGTATTTGATAAATCAGCACATGCAATGTCATGTTCTGCAATTTTTTCAGGCAGAATTTTTTTAACCTATAATTTATTGTGAAAACGTTAATTTTTGTTGACAAAAATGTAATATTTACATATATATAACTACCTACAATATGCTATAATATTATATTCGCGACGAGTATTAATACATTTCTCGAAAACGATTTTAATCATATTTCCTGTAAATTCAATTACGACACCTTTACCCATAATATTAATTACTTTATATTATTTCGTTAAACGCATGTATGTATTATAATAATATTATGTTCCTATAATAGGTAAATGTAAATTCAGGTTAAGAAATAACTTTCCTTGTACACATCAGTCTAAAGTTTTAAAAGAACAGACAATTATCAGATCAACTTCACGGTTATAATTTATAAACTAAATACAAAAAATGTTACATATTTTCCCTCACAGACTTCGTCAAATCATATAGGCAGTATAGTACGTCCGTTACCCATTATAATCCATAATTACAATTATTTAGTGCCGTTTATTAGTACGGTGACGAAAAATTTACAATTACAATGTACAATTTGTATTTTGGGAACCATTGCACTTTCAACAGTCATCTTCACATCAGACGTTGCTGCCGCCGCTGTTCGTTTATAATGTATATATACTATAGGTACACACCAACATGAACCCCGATGATCGTTCTTTGAAACTATATATTATTGTGTTATGTCTAATGTATATATATATATATAATATACAAGCGAATACGAGACGGGAGAAGGGACATATACGCTCACACACGCGCATAGAATATAATAATAGTAATACATCCCTCTCGTCATTGTCCCTCTTAAACTCCGTGTCTGTGAAATCTTGCCCTTTTTCAGTCGAATTTTTATTGTATTTACTTCGTCTTTATATTTAAAAGCACCGTTTAGAGGCATGTGTGTGATATTATCTAAAAAAAATGAAATGAAATGATATAATTTCACAAGTAATTTTTTCATTTTATTCTTTTGACGTATGAGCCACTTATTCTTTTTACACGTGCTTTATTCTGCTATAATAACCGTACATCACGACCATTTCGTTAAATGGGGGGAGCATTTATACAACAAAAATATTTACTCTTTATATTACTAATTATTACATAATTGTGTGTATAGTATATTATAATTTATCATATATACTCGCGTTTACGTATTTACGGTGATATATAATATATATATATTATATAAATTGCAGTGTGGGTATATGTGGATATAAGATATCAAAAGTTAACGATTTGATTGAAAAAAATCCAGTTATTTTCTTCCATCGAATAAATCACGAACGTTTCATTGCCATTTATGGTTTCCTGCCTACCTATATTGAGTTTATACGCCTTAGGTACGTTTTATTATTATTTAGTACACTGCAGCTCGTATATAATTCTATATAGGAAGCACAGCCGTCAATACATTTTAGGTACACGGCCACCCTTATATATGATCATTTCCTTTTCTTTATTCCTGCAAGCGGTTCTCAGAATCAAAATTGTATATTTTAAAGGGTATATTTATATATATGTATTAAGTAGAATATACAATATACATACTATATTGAAAATATACCTGAAAGAAAACATACCAAATCTCACGTATTGGTTAATATGATCAAATCATTGATTCTCATACTTTTATGATTTCTTGCCACGAGTTTTAGATTCTGAGTGGAGCGATGAATGTATTGATTTTACAATGAATATTTTATCAATTTAATTTTAATTTTTGTGTCCTTCATCATCTTTTGGGGAGTAAAAATGCTTTGATTTTCTACTTCAGCATTTTTTCTGACAGGAATCTAGTTGTTACCTGTGTGGATCAAAAACGAATAATTCCCAAAAATTCCAAGTGTTAGGAAAAACATAAAAAAAAAATTAAGGAAAAACGGGAATTCTTCCGCAAAATTAGTTTTCAACGATTTTGATCTTTGGTGTATCTCTAAAAAAAACCGTATATACATGACATTTTCACGGAATATTTTAATTTTCTTTTTGAGCAATTTGTATACGTAAGGAATTTAGATTTTCATAAGTTTTTATTTAACTAATTTCAATAAACAATTTTCGCTCGGTCAAAAAAATTGAAAATTAAACACAGATCCAAAATAATTTTTTTTGAGCCGTTGAAGTTCAAATTTTTACTACATTGTTGAATATTAACCCGATTTCCCATAGAACGATTTTCTTATTTTATTTTATCTAATTAAAAATCTAATTAGGCTTCATTGGTATATATTTTATATGATAAAATATCGTAATATTGATTTAATTCATATTTTCCAGTATTTAATCGCTGTCATATTGTATTGGTCATTATACATATTTAATTTTGTTGTGTGCAATTACAAAATGTTGACTCGTGTAGTCATGTGTGCAAGTGTGTAACTCCATTTCAATTGAATTTTGTTCAAGGAATTAATAAAGGACATATTATTCTATTGATTTGAGTGAGACGTGCTTATATGACGTATTATATGTATAGTAACAAATATTCTGGGGGGTTAGATTATCTTTTTGACATGTTATGTAGTATTTTAAGGAAAGTTCTAAGAACGGGTGTACGGAAATAATACAGTTTAAACAATTTACGGTTACAGTTTTAAGAAATTTAACTAAAAGTTGTTTAGGTTTCTTGGAACTTAATTTTAAGCAATGTGTGATCGTAATATAGATTTTGAAATAAACTATTAAACTATATATTGATAAGTTTTTTGTCGTAATCCTTAGTATTTTCTTTGATTATAAATAGTAGTATTTATAATAAATGGTATTATGAAAAACAATTTATCAGATTATATTAGATAGGTAACAAATTATTATTTTAATGGTACCTATATGCTATTTTTGTATGCAAAATATTAAATATACGGCTGCATATAGTGTATATACTAATTGAATCCTAATAAGACCTTTTAAGAACAAATTGAGTACCAGGTATTCAAATTTATAGATTATATATTTTTTCTCTTATTTAGTTTTCTTTATTTATGATATAATTTCTTTAGATTAGGTTTACGAGGACGTCGCGCGTCGCACCCGCATATGTTGTCTCCGTCGGTGGAAGACTTTAGCGCCAAAATGAGATAGGAAAAAAAAGTTGTATCATTATATGAAAGCGCTAAAATCCTAGAAACTTGTGTGCCACATTAAATTTAGAACTATAATATTATATTTTAACAATTTATTATTGACACTTTTTAGTTTTTTAAAAGATCGAAAAAATCAACCGATTTTTTAAAATTATAATTTATTTATTTATATTATATTTATTGACGATTTTTTATAAGATTGACATTTTTAAATAACTACTTATATAAAATATTAATTTTGGCGTCATAATGATATGTCATTTTTGCACCTTGGTGCTTATGTCATATAGCCGCCTCCGTCTTACACGCTTACGGCATAGCACATGTTCAGCACATCATGTTTATCTCCATTAGTTTAAAAATTAGAGTGAATTAAATTTCTTATTAAATTTAAAGGTAAGATTATTATCTAGGGCATCTTATTGGCTTATTGTTATATATTTTAATTTTAAAGCGAGTTATAAGTATATTAAGATGTATAATCAATTCACAAATTTCAAATACTCATAACTCTTTAAAATTAAAATATAATAAAAAGCCAATCAGATAATTGTGGCTGTAATAACTCGCTGTAATCTATTATCATATTCATACATATTGTTTAATTTGCGGCTTTATTTGGGCAATGCACATAATATCATATTATATTTACTATATACTGCAGTGTGTCTATATAGTGGATATTCTATATTAATCTTTTATTCTCTGTAGTATTTTACTGCATGTAAGATGATATTTTATATTTTATCTGTTATTGTCCCTAGTGCCAATATTCTCGAAAAATAAATCAAATAAGTTAAGCCAAATGCAAGTGACTTTCAAAAGTTATTTTCTTCTTTGTTATATTTGTTGCACACAGGGCTGGTAATGTTTTATTGACTTGTTGCACGCGTGAAACAAATGAAAATGGAAAAATAATGGTATTTTTTTATCAGAAGTTGTTTTGCTACAAGTTGCATCAACTATCTCGCATAGAAATTAGAATATAATGTGTGAAGTGCAATATCTATAGGTTATGGTTGGGACTGTTATTTACCATGCATTGTGGGACCTGTAGTTTGACATTATAGGTATATTATAATATATTTCATGATGTATTGTCAATACCTAAGTTATTTTCCGGCATTTTTCAATCAAATATTGCGATCGTAATTCAGAAACTTTCGTAAGTTTGCTACTGATTTATATTGGTTTCAACATGTATACTTACCGGTGGTATTTATAGGTAGTATAAGACTTGTGTTAAATTGTTTTATGGGTGTATAGGTGTATTACCAGTGTTCAAACGTAATCGTGATTTAAGTATCTAATCGAGAATTTCGAAGTATAGTTTAATGTTATTAATGTGAAGTGGGATGCATTGGAGAATGCCTGGTATACATTATATTATACTCGTCTGATTAGATATTATAGCTAAGTATCCATCAATGTATGTGTATGTGGTCATAGTAGCCATATATAATAATATAGGTACTATATAGTTTATATTATATGTATAAAAAAAAAATTCATAATTCGAACAATTTACACACACGAATGACGATAACCGTTCACTTTCATAACGACCGAGTGATAGTTCCCGCGGAATTAAATAGCAAACCATCTATACTTTATTAGTATATTATTATTATTTATTATAAAGGAACATCCCCGGCCTTGTCCATTCGTTTCAGCCGCTCCTGGTGCAAAGTCATGACAGGACCTACCGCGACAAAACCATCGGTCCTTACAACGAATATTATTATTATTCACTATCGTGTATAATATAATATACAGCCGCAACGCTCATAATAAAACATTCGTCGTCGTCCATACGTCCGTCGCAATTTTCACGCGCGATTTCCTTCGATATTTATGCGTGCGACCGCTAGACGCAATCCTATAAGGCATAAATTATGATATTAACAGCGTATATACAGTAACCACTATATCATTCAAATGTGAGTTGCATAGTCATCCGTATCGTCGAGAAAAAAATAGCGTCGTAAATTTACATATTATATAGCTCGTGATCTATGTGCAAACAACAGCAAACCTAGTTAAAATGTAGGCACAACACATTATTAATATATTATTTATACATAGGTGGTACAGAAGTGAATTTCGACCTTTTTAGAATGCTTAACGTTCCCACCGGTGGGTCGACTTGACAATATCGCGGGGGACCATGGGCTGTTGTCCACGTTGTAGCAGTCGATCGCACACACAAAACTGATGCAGTCACGTATAACATAAAATAATCTTCCAATCATATTATTTTATTATCATATTATTATTAAATGCTCGACCGTGTTGTGTAAATTACGGTTTGGTATAACGCGGACGTTCAAAAAGTTTGGCGGTAGAGAAAACCTAACCCAGTCTGATATATATTAAGATGATCCACGGCAATGTGTACCTAATTCAATGCAACACTTTGTGTTTAAGCGGTGAGGTTTGCACGCTATTGCTTACAATAATAATATGATCTCCTGCAGCTGTAGGTATATAAATGTATACCTACACTGCACATTTATGCCCATACCCAATACCCATATGGGTCGCATTCACGTATTTCCATTAAAATAATCCGTATTCGCGCGTGTACCGTGGCGCCGCGAGTTCGCCATTTTATTTTATATTCTGTAGCGCGAAAAACTGTCGGCCCCCGGTTTACCCCTTCTGGGCCTCGCGCGCCGCCATTTATACGATGTATATATACACCAATTCGCGGTTAATCATTACAATAATATTATATTATATTATATTATGCATATATTATTATTATTATTATTATGTATTATTATATTTTAACACCGTCCTCGTTTGTATTATAATAATAATAATATGTGTGTGTGTGGAGTCAGTGCGGCCATTGTGTCCCGGCGCGAATGTGTTTTATATTTTTGCCGCATTGTTCGCGCACACCGTCTCCGTCACTCGGGTACGTGCGTGGGCGGCGGCGGCGGCGTCGGCGTACGTATACGTACGAGCCGACCGGTCGGGCTCGAGCCGGACGGGACGTGGCGGGGGCGGCCGAGAACGTGCCGACCGCGTATACTCGAGGGGACCGCGGGCGTGCGGAAATCCCTGGCCATTATATATTGTACGACGATATATAATATGAAGTGTGCGCGGGGCTTTATATAGGGGCGCAGGACAATCGCGGGGGTGGCAATAATATAATATAGCGCACGACGGACATGACAAAACTGGTGGTTGGATTTCGGGAACGGAAAAAAAAATAAATATACCGAACCGGTACCGGACGCTCCGCTCGGGGATGATATCGTGTGGGGGGCACCCACTTCCCTTTAAAAGGAAATATGTAGCACATGCTCTTTTTCTTTGCACGTGCATCGGAGCAGTGATCGTCGTGGGTACATAATAATAATATTAGGGGTACGTGCGCGGATGCCGGACGGTGATATAGTGCGAAGATATTATTATTATGTATCTTTCCACGTGTGACGAAACGCATGAGCCTTTCCCGGTTTTTTCGGTTTCAAACGGCCATTTCGCCCGCCAAGAAGACGACCGCGATACCTATCCAGTGTTTTGACGCGAGTGTATAGGTATATAGTTTTTTTTAACGGTTTTTTTACACATTATCCGCTGCGATTATTATGTACCTATACAACAATAATATAATATTATGTACCTTACCGTGTGTGTGTGTGTGTATATACCTATATAACTTACATAAAATACTATATTGTGTATAACCGTTCGTTTACGTATATAATTCCTGAGCGATCTCGTCTTTTATATTCTCACACGGGCCCGACCTGCAGATGTTTAAATATAATATAATATTATATTGTATTATATACCTATATAATGTACATTATTCTCGTCTCGTTCGATGTTACATTTACTATTTTACTGGCGTTATAGTTATTATTATAGAAATACTATAGTATATACGTATACGTGTGTGGATGAATATTATGATATATAATAGGAGGTGGTACCCATAATATATAATATACGCACTGCAAAATAAGCACAACCGAAAATTTGACAATTTGATTACCTATATATTAATATTAACGAATAACGATCGATTTTATACCTACCGACGAAAATAATATCATAATTAGATATGCGTATTTTGCGTGCACGAGGCACGTTTGTGTACAATTTATTCGGTTTAATGTCAATAACGTAAACGAAACATTAAAATATTTACAACCTGCTTAAATAAGTACCTATATTAGTGTTCGATAAATTAGTCAACGATCTGTATTTTGTAATTTAGTTGATAACCGTGAATCACGACGACGTAACAAAAATAATTTGATATCTAACCACTATAATATATTATATACCTACCTAGGCTACCTACAAAATGTTTGTCCTCGCTTGGTTTATGGTTGTTTTTGGAGTGTACTTTGATTTGAAATTTTAGTATAATAAGAATATAGTGAATTGTTTTATGCTATTTTCATTGCACTTATAGCCTATAGGGTTGGAACTCCTAGGAATTCCAGGGAACAAATATTTAATCGATATACAATTTTTCACATTCAACCGTAAAAAAAATTAGATCTAAAATAATTCTCGTATGTATACTTTTTTATGTATTAATTTATACTTGTTTATGTTTATTAAATTATATATTTTTAGTTATTTCTTATACCGCATTTGTGCCAAAAACTACTATTATATTATGTAAATTACAAATAATACCTAATGCTGAATTTGAAAGTTGAGTGACTCCATCATTTCCTAATTAGGGCTTAAAAATATATTTTTTTAATTCTGAAACTTTAAATGTCCTGGTTCAGTTATTTGTTGCAATAAATAATTTTAAATTAGGTACTTATTTACTGACACTAACATTTTTTAATTTTTAAAATTAATAATGTGTATATACTTTTGTATTTCATACAAATTTAAGGATAAAATAATTGTGAATTATATTTATAATACCTATTATTGATTACACTTGACGGCAATTAACTGAATTTGGAGATTTACTTAACCATATTCTTCGTTGCATTTATCTGCTTATTTGTATAAAAAGAAAATATCGTATACCAGATTTTAAATTGTCGTAATGAGCCAATTAAATAGTATTTTTTATATATAGTTATTGCAAGTTGCAATGAGGGAATGCGATAAAATATTTTAATAATAATAACAATGATTAAAAACGATGGTATTATAATTACTAACGATTGAAATATGATCGCGGTTTTTAAAATAGTTCTGTAAACAGTGTGATAAATATGTTTTTTTCTAATCGCTGCAATTTTACAGTTGTTTAATTAAAAAATAAATTACAATAATTGGAAACAAACTTAATTATACTCGATATACCTACGTGATAATTTACCGATCATACTCACCCATTTTATCCTTTAATTATAATTTTTTGTTATTTGGAATTTTTAAACACACTAAAAGTCCGTATTTTCAAATATTGTTATACCATTCAGGACAGGAGTACCTATCCTTTGTCAAAACAAATTTTTAAATTTTTTTTTCAAAAGGGAACATCCTTTGCTATTGCAAGATGTTCATTTGATGATATTTTTCTATCCATCACATTTAAAAAAAAAATCATATCAACAATACAAAAGAGGTGCTTCTTATTTATTAATAAGAAAAATGTATCGCCACAGAACACTCCTTAATTAAGTTGCATGAAAATATATAGCATAATATACCTAATAATATAACCTATAAGTAAGTACCTACAAATTATAAAAATAAGAATTTTAATTTCTTAATTATAAATGGAAAAAAATAGAGATGAGCACTCTGAGTATTGATTTGATCATCACCCTGTATATATTATATATACTTTTGTATTAATTCGTTACAAAGTGTATATGTATAATATATTATTGGGTACATACCTATAGATAATATATCTTTATATGACTTAATGATGTAGGCAGCCGCACCATTGTGAGTGTGTTAATGCAGTATACTGTATTTACTGTAATACTGTGTACGTTTATCTTCTATAATAGATGGTTTTTTTTATAATATTATGTAGTACCTATATGCTGATTTTAATAAAAATTAATTTGAGATTCGCCATTTTCTATATATTATGCGGTTCGCATACAATGTACACGCGGTGGAAATGTGCAGTGCGCGTATAAAAAGAATGAAAAAAAACATCAATTATTATACGCACTCAAAATGGCGAACGGAACGGATTTCATTACCGGCCGTATTATATTATATGGCATTTTTTTCGTGTCTGTATACACTCACACGCGCACACATGCACACACACACAATCATTCACAATATATATAATATATATTATTCCCTGTGCAGATCCGTCGGATGGGTTGTACGATGACGAGTGCTTTGCATATGATATATAGATAAATAAATATAAATATATATATATGACTTGAGTATATTCCACGAGGGTTGATTCGAGCCGGGTGCACGCAACAGCGCGCGTGCGTATGATAAACGATTCAAAACTTAATGGGAATAAATTTATTTTAATTTCAATTCGGTTTTTATTTTTTTTTTAAACAGAAATCGATGGCAGTTTCATTTTGTATTTACGTTTATTATTTATATCATTATATTATTAATTCATTGCAACTTTCTGCGTGCTCATGTAATATATACATAATATAGGTACACCGTACACATATTATATTATGTATACAGTACTTACATTTGTTATACAGAGTCATTATTTTAACGTGCATCACTAAACATTTACATGATTATTTAGATTGTTTTATCAAAATAATCTATATGCTTATAAAACACTTTATATTTTGTCACAAGTTCGAATATTTTCACTCCCTCTCCCGCTCTATAGATACTGAGTGCCTAAAAACGCGTCGACTTGTAGATTTTTAAAGTGTACCTAGCTCATAATTTCTATTAAATCTTTTGTAATAAAATAATTACAAAATTACTGCTAATATGTGAAGGTTAATATAATAATTTATGTTAGTAAGAACGTCTCAAATTTCACTCAAAAACAACTTTTCAATAAAAATGTTTTGATCAAAACCAGATAAAAACGGATTCTGTTTTTGTCGAAAACAACTTAGGTAGGTATATAGTAATAAGACAATAGTTCCCAATAGGGTAAATGTTATTAACCCGTGCTCTTAAAATTTGCGTATAATGTAATAAAGCATATTTTTTACACTAAAAGACTACGAAAATTAAAAGAGTATAATATACCTTATAAATAACTTTAAAACAGTCTAAAACTAACTTAACTTCATTAATATTTTTCCCCTTGTGATTTGATGTGACTTATATGAATTTATAACGAATCTAGCGTTTTTTAATTTATAATTTTCCATTAAAATCCAAATGCTTATAAATAAATAATACCGACTGGTGGTGGCATCTACACTAACAATAATAACCCTGCATGTAATATGTAACGTGTATCGATGTTTTAAGAATAAAGTGATACATTTTAAGTGGCTATTCTCGTTTCTATATAATGTACATGTTTATTTGACGTTTGTACACGACTCAAGAAGAGAATATAATATTATTTGTATATAACGAATATCTATATGTATGATATGCACACATAATATATACACTACACATGACGAATATTCATTAAAATACTTGACTCGTGTGTCATCCCATCTTTACTACAAAATAATATGTACATGTGTGTGTACGCGCACGCGTATAGCACTCTAGCACCTACATAAATATATACTACACAACATTACGTTTTTTTTCAATAGGTCGAATGCTGCCTTAATGATAAGTTATTAGAATTTTAGTTGGTAATTTCTGTATTTCCAAAAATGTCTAATATACGCTCTAAATATGTTATGTAAATTTTTTATATAGTTTGTGATTGTGTTTAGTTTAATTAATTTGTCCTTTACGAATATTTTCTGTATACACTCATATATCGTTATAAACGTAGTTAATGTATTATGTATATTGTACAATGTAGATACTTATTTTAATTCTTATGTTTGGTGATTAATTGACATAAAAATTTAGTACGTTGAATTGTGTATGAAATTGGCATTATTCTTGTATTTGGTAAACCTACTCGTAAACATGTACAATTTTCCACCGGAAACAGATGGCATTCCTGTTCAATTTAAAACATTTAGGCGAAGAACGCCTCTTTTAAAATATTTTTTTTCCTCTGAATAATATACAACTCTGTATATGCACGTATATTATCGGCATATTAGGTGCAATGTAATATTTATTAATAACCTTATTGAGTAACAACACTCTACCGCCTTCGTTTTGAATTTATTTTCATACTTTTTCAAATGAGGTCATGTCCATGTGCTGAAGTACTATAAATATTTGTACTCAACACGACCCATTTATCGTGATTTCCGATGATAAAATGAGAATTTATATGTATATGTAATCCACTTCCTCTGTAGTGTGTAACAACAACAACACATATTATATACTATTATTATTTATTATACTATACTATTATTATATATGGTAGAAAATATAAAAACGCTAAGTTTGACGGGATGTCTGATTTTTGATATCGCTGTAGATGTAATCCGGGCGCAAGGTCTTTTGCCTCGTTCTACTACAGCCTGCAGGTAGTTTGAAAATCCTGACCTGCAAAATATACAAAATATTTATTATACTCTACTCACAAACACCACCACCACCACCATCCCCACCAGATCACTATATACTATATGTATAATGTATATCAAACGTTGTCGTTACTCGTTTGCCCTTGTCCTGTACACCGGTATACAATATTATAGGTAGGTTATTTCGTATTTTCGTACTCTTATAATATGTGTATACATATATAATATGTATTCATTATA
Source organism: Sitobion miscanthi (assembly GCA_008086715.1). Classification (NCBI taxonomy): domain Eukaryota; kingdom Metazoa; phylum Arthropoda; class Insecta; order Hemiptera; family Aphididae; genus Sitobion; species Sitobion miscanthi. The sequence goes on along the minus strand of CM017799.1, from coordinate 9,503,961 downwards.
TATTGTGTCCGTGGAGAATATCGCATTCTGTAAACCCATACAATAATATAATATTATACATTAAATCGTCTTGCTTTGTGCGTCTTCTGACCTGATTAATGAAATTTTTATTTATTTATTATTATTTTGTTTGGGAGGAGGGAGAGCTCAGGTAAATCCAGCTTTGAGACTAATCTTAAGAAGTATAGTGTAATATTTACCATTAAAAAAATCGTATCATTCGCTGTTTCTAAATATAACCCGTCCCTGCATATGCGGCCCGGCGCGGCGCCCTGCAGCTTCTATCGCTGACGCACTCTTCGGATTTTACAATATTATGTTCGTATAGGACGTGACTGGCGGTGGCGATTCGCTTATATTTATCGACAAACATATACAATTATGGTCTATTGGCCTATACGGCTATACATTTATTAACCATTTATTATTTATATTCATAAATTCGCGTTCGTTTATTTTATCGCCTGGAATAGGACTCTCCGAGAGAAATGTTCAGAGGGAAAGCGTTGTCGCCGACGTCTTGCGAGAAACCAGTGTCGTAAAAAAATAAATAACAAATGCGCGCGTGGAAGGTCAAAGAAATGTCACGGTGGAGGAACACCGTTTTATAGACGATTGTATAACTCTAGTACTTAACTGCAATGTTTTGCTCTGCAAATACATACTGCACGCGAAACCCGTTGCCTCGCCGTGGCGTTCACCGATACACGATATCGTATTAAAATAAATTAATATCGTACTATATTATTATGTTTTATTGCGTTGTTCTTATATCCGACGATCGAACGAAAACAATTACTTATCTCACCTAATTTTTGAATAACCCCTCTCCCCTTAAAAAAAAAATCAACGACAATTATATTATGGAAATATTGTATACACCACGAAGTTATTAAATATACAAATATTATATAATATGTATACACGTCGTACGCGCATATTATTATTATGATGTATACACCATAATACACAAGTGCATATTATTGTAATAATATTACGAAAATAATATACCATAATTATAGGTATATTACATATTATTGCATCTGTGCTGATCATACCCCCGCGCCGCCGTTTGCAATCGGACCATAGTTTGTGTGACGTGCCCGAAATGGTCCGATGTTATCCCGTTCAAAGTATACGCCGATAATGAATGGCGTGAGTTTCATAGTAAAAAATAAATGAAATAGAGAAAAAAAATACATTGGAAGGAAGGAAGAGAGGAAGGAAAAAAAACACGTTTACGGTCGGGACATCATACGACGTCGACGGCGGTGGCGGTGGCGGCGGCCGACTACACACCGCCGTAGTTGGCCACACTGCGTTTTATATATATATATTATGTAGTAGTTCGGACGAGTTTTAAGTATTTTTTTTCTCTCCCTCTCTGTCTACCGCGGCCCGTCCGTCCGTAACGTTGTTTTTGCGCCGTGCGCTCCGACCAAAATCCATCACAATATCATAAAATTAAAAGTACATTTATTTATTATATTTTAATATAATTAATATAAATTATTTAATGAAACAAAATTTTTGACATTTATTGTGTACCGTCAGCCGTTGTTTTAGTGGTTTTCGTTCACAACCCGATTATATAGTAACGTAACTTAAAAATAACAACAATAATAGTAGTGTAGTAATAATTTAATTGTATAATAATATAATATCCGAACTGCATATTAAATATTATTTTTTTCTATTTGTAAATTTCGAAAATAAGTGTTTTTTCGTCGTTAATTTAAGTGACGTTGTGCGCGTTTTGTGATTAACAGTGTTTCGAGCAGTAAAACTCCGTCGCCGCCGTAGTTGGAATAAAAACGTATATTTTCACCAAATAAAAAGTAAAAACAAAGCTGATTAATTATTTTTATTTTGCGCTACCGTATAGTCGACGTCGTCTTCGATTGTGTGTATGTAAAATTACTACCTTCGTGAATAAATATTGCACGGCCAACAGTACGTAGTTTTTTTTATCTTTATTATTAATATTTTGTTTGCTCGCTGGCGTCGACGGCGTAAACACTTTTGATCGATTCCGAAAACGTTTACTCCGCCGCCGCTGCGATACATACTTGATATGTTCATAAACCACTGCGACCGTCCGGTACTAAAAAATTATACATTTCTGCATCGCACTCGAACGCTTTTTTTAAACATATTTTTTGGGATATAAGAGGAAAACGGCAAAACCAAAATAAATATTATGGGTCGTCGTCGTCCGTTTTTCTCCCGTTCGATATAATATTAGATAATATTGTACCATACCCTCGGTGGCGGTTTTCAATCGCGTTACGCACGCGACAAGTCACATTTGCCACACGTGGCTTACGACGTTCACCGCCGCCGAGACATTCCGATCGTCTCCACCCCCTCGCGAACGGCGCGCTTCGCTCGCAGGTGAAGTCGGGGGAAGAAAAAAAAAACGTACCCCTGACTCGTCCGTCGTACCTGCCGCGCGATACTATATCATTATTATTATTATTATTATGGCTCTCGTGTAATGTAAAAATATTATTCACTTTTACGCGCTCGTTTCAAACGTCTCGTGCATATTGGATGACACTATGGCGTAAATATAATAATACTATGCGATTTCGTACACCTCTTGCCGTGCGCTATAATATGCGCGATGTACACACACACACACACACACACATACACACACACATACATACATACACTCTCTCTAACCGGCTACAACAGAGGAGAGCCGTCGCCGCACATTCCTCGTGTGTGCGTGCGTGTAGAGGACGCGTCGCGTCGGAGGAGAAGGGCAAACGCGCGACGACGACGACGACGACCGGCTGCGTGTGCGGCGTGCCGAGTTTATCGTACGCGTGTAATGTGTCGGCGGCAGGGCGAGGCGCGCGGGCGGTCGGGCGTTTATATTAGTCGTCGACGCTGCCGTCGCCGCGTTCGAACGGGGATCGATATAAGTACGTGGAGTACGCTCGCGGTAAAATCCTCCTACGACGATACGTCTACATAGCCAACAAGTACCGGAAGAGTCGTGTAAAAATGACTCTTCCAGATCGATGCGATACATACGTAGGATATCATAGGTTGTCTTATACGGTTATACTATAGACGGTCGCAGCGGTACACGTCTATTATACCGGCCCAAACTCCTCGTGTCTATGATGATACATTTCTTGTTACGACTCCGGTCGTTGAGATCTCGAACGAACCCACATGGGATAAGAGGCGGTGACGACGATTGCCGCTGCGACACGTGGACTAATGCACTGTAATATTATAATATCGTGGTATACAGACTAGTACTGCAGGTTGTGTGTGTGATAAATGATAATAATATACTGTAGTAGCGTTTAGTAGAACATGTATTAAAATATTATGATAATTTACTGTTGGCTGCGTTGTGTATAACATTGTATGTGTATTTAGTTCGAACCCGGTGCACTGCGTAGTTATGACCCCGAACGACATGGACCAGAGTCAACAGCAGGCCAACCAGGGTAACACTCAAGATTACAACGGTTACGCGTTCGGCCAACCGAGTTCTCAATTCCAACCGAGACAGCCGGCCGTCCAAAGGTAAACTATTATATTATAAACATCTGAACCTTTGCTACTGTAGTTTCGATTATACATTTTTCGCATATTATGCAATTTTGCGCGGCAATTCGCTGTATATCATACAGGTAATAAGGTACTATGGAAGTAGTCGCGCGTTCTCGAATGTCGTGTAGTATACGGTTTTATTTTTTAAATAATTTCGTCGCCGCCGCAGCGGGAATCGCTCCGCGGTTATCACGCGTGACGCTATCGCGGCGAGACCAATGGCGGCAACAACAGTAGTCGACGAGGGGGACTGCCGCTGCGTGTGCGTGGCTCGTGATGGACAAATGAATGAGGCTTTTGCTCACGGTTAGGGTTCTCGTCGCCCCGCGTAACATGGCGGCGGCACGTCGGTTTTTTTCCTCTTCGGAAATAATTGTATATGAAATTGGGGTGCAGACAAAACACGGGGAGTAAGATCCAGCGACTAGCGAGCCCGAACAATTCAATGCCCCGTGACTTCGTTTCTCCTGCAACCAACGCCGGCCTGACAGGTGTGGAGTACTTAAAAATTCCGCGCGTCCACCTAGAGTCCCTTCTGGGTCGCTATACATCCCACAAACCACCAGAGATGAAAAAAATTGAGTGTCAGCAAATTTCTGTCGCGCGGATAACTGAATCGCGGGATTCTCGGCAACCTGTTTCCCCGTGCGTACCGGGCTGACCGTACTCGCACGCGGTATACGCGTTTCGGCGGTGGTCAATGACCGGAAGTCGTTTTCGAAACGCGACCGTAATTGACGCGCTCGAAACGGGTATAATGTATAACACGCGGGTAATATATGAAACGCGGTGGAATGCTGCAGCTGTACTTTCTTAGTTTTTTTTTATGCATACATTATATATTATATGTTTGCGTGTGTACGCGATATGATGCACACGACTATAATAGTGTGGGCAGTAAAAAATATAAAATTATATAGTCTTCTGCCCGACCGTTCTCTTTAATGGCCCTTATTTACGTTTATTGCGAAGTTGTGCGTGAAAACTAAATGTACATTATATTAATATACCTAACTTAACCCCGCATTCGATACCGTGCGTGCGCTGGACGCATCGAGTCGCTGTCGCGCCAAGCCCTCGTGTATCCCCGTCGTTTGTAGTACTTGTTTCCGGGGTGGTGGTGACCTGTTTGTTTTTTGGTGACTTTTCAAGGAATGCGGTGTACCTACCATAGCTTCGCAGGTAGTGCGTCCGTGCTGTTAGCGATTGTGCGGGGTGTATTTTTATTCTTGGCAGGTCTTCTTAGAAATTGTTTTTTTTTTTTTAATTTTCGTCTTAGATTTTTTTGGCCGTTTATTTCCAAACAAATATCATCCGTATATTGTTGTTCGCGTTTGTCCTTGTACCGCATGTCGAACAATACACGTTTTTAGAAACGATTCCAGGATTGTTCGTTATTTTTTTTCGGCTGTATTTTGGTTTTTAACAATTTTTTGTCTCTTTATTTTGTTTAAGCCTGTTATATAATAAATATATTTTACCAATTTACAAATATTATTAATTTTGAAATAGGTGGTTTGGTAAAAATATTATCACTAAAATTGGCTACTTGGCTAGGTAGGTATAAGAAAAATATTAGTTATTGATTATCCACATTTATTTATTGTGTATAGAAAATGCGAATTTAAACAATCAGTGAAAATTTTATGTTTTTACGGTCATTTGTTTTAGAGTTAACCCAAAAATCAAAATCGATTTTGTGTAAAAATTTCCGATTTTTCTTAATTTTTTTTTCTTTTTCTCAGCGCTTTTGAAAATTTCTAGGATTTTTAAATTTTGACCTCTCCAATGCACCAACTTAATTTACTTTCCCATTAGACAAGATACTTAAGTTGAAAATCGAAGCATTATTTCGACTACTTATCGTGACACAAACTAAAAAAAATTAATAAATAAAAAAAACACATCATTGTAAAATCAATACATTCATCGCTCCGCTCAGAATCTTAAATGCATTGAACTTTAGACTCTAAGTAAAACTACTTAAGTGTAGAGAACCCATAAAATATCATATCATATTATATAGATATAAATCTGTTGTGATATTTACATACAAAATACAATAGACTCATTTTTAACGATTATTATTTCTCAAAACTATATAATCGGTAATTAATATTTACCATAGGTACTTATCATTTCTTATTTTTCGTAATTGTGTTTTAATGCTTTGACTTAATGTATTTTTTTCAATGTGATATTAGTTTCAAGATCTGAAAATGCAATTAATAATTTATACAGTTGCATACAATGACTAATGACTTATGAGTATATATAAAATAATTAATAAATTGATATTGTCATCGAGTAAAATATGTTTTAATATAATTTATTATTGTTTAATTCGATCCACAAATTCAAGGAAAAAATGTACTATATGGTTGACTATTGTTAACTTATAGGTAGGTATACTAAAATTATAGAGAATTAAGTAATTTTCTTTAACCAACTGTATTTCAATCATTCATAACGCCATTAATCATTATACTCATAGTATAAGTAATTAAGTATAGAAGTAAAATTATTTAAACTTTATTTGTATATTATTTGCCCCTGCTAAATACCTAAGCTATATAATATTATTTACTATTTCGAATAAAAAGGTTGTCTGTATAATTTGATTTATTAATAATAAACGAATACATCGGTGGAAATACAATACACTGCCTTTGAACAATTCATAATATATGTATTCATATAGAGGAACCATGATGGTGTCTAGTGGCGTGATGAATATTTATAAACCATGATGCACAACGTACATTTCAGTACCTACCCACTCTTTATTCCCTTTATATAATATATAATATGTATAATTATTATGTGACTGTAAATAATTTAATTATTTGTACTCTTTTATTGGTAAAAAATAATTTATCCAATTACCCCACCCAACAAAAAATTTACACCATGGCGCCTAGGTTATCATAAAACCCCGTTCATCACGCCACTGGTAGTGTCCCACAAATAACCCAACGAAACTAGCATTCTAAATATCATTATTATGGATTTTTTAATTGAATTACGAACGCTGGTCGTTATATTATTATTTATTATATTTGTGAATTTTGTTGATACTTGATATCAAACCTCATGCCATACTATAACCACTTATCGCGTCTAATTTGGTTTTTATGCGAACGCAAATGTACCTACCATGTAGGTACCCCTCGTCGCATTATTTTCGATTGATAATCGTAGTGGTTTTAGACAACAGTCGACATAAAAATCCTGCCAGTATTTCTTCTTTCGTCGTTGTAGCCTCGACAACCTACTCAAGTCCGAACCACTTTTCTAGTTCATTTATCTCACTTAATAAACACATTTGGATTTGGCAATACCAAGTACAGTGCGCCAGTACGTGATAAAAATATGATTTTATTATACCCCGAGTAATAACAAGAAAATACAATGTCATCGGGGTGGTCGGTTTAATATAACGACCTAGTCGACGTCATGTACACACACAGTGGTGATGTTTAGGGGGAGGTGCGTCAAGGTATATATATATAATATAATATATTTAATATGTATTATATACATCACGTTAATCGATAGCATTGCAATGGCGGTGGCATACCCCTTCATTAACTTTTAACCTCCTCTCCGCGCGATCCAGGAGGAAGGGAAGGTATATGTATATCTAGATACCTATATAATATATTATGGCGAATCGCGCATATATCGTGCATATTAATGTATATAAAAATATTCACGAATTGTACGTATATAGGTACACCCCGCTTTCGCGTGGTAAAACAGAGTAAAAAAGGGTAAAAGATGAAATAACAAAAAAAAATTTGCGGGGGACGAGCGCGTGGGGACAAAAATAGGAATAAAAAAAAACCACTCTTACTGTAGTAGCAGAGTAGAGTCGATTGGAGGTCGGATTCGCATATTATATTTCATTATATCGCGCATATATACCTATATACTATGATTATATACGTAGTGCGGGTGGCCCCCGCGTGTTTTGCGTTTTTTATCATCTCTCCGTCTATAATTTCAACTCGCGTGTGCATGCGAACCGCGCACAATGGGGCACGCGTTCTATCCATAATAACCCGTACAGCGCGGGGGTGTGGATCCTGCGTACGGGATGGACCGGCGGCTGGACAATCACGTGCCCGCGCCGCCTACTATATATGCGTACGTATAGCTCGTGTGCGTCGACAGCGCGTGTGCGTGAGTGCGGGGGCGTATGGTGAAAGGGGTAAGCGAATAATGTGACGCGGGGAGGAGGTAATTTTTTGCGCGTGGGACGACGTCGCCGCCGCCGTGGCCCGGTGTTTTTGATATGGTGGTCGCCGCCGCCGCCGCCACGAGGGGATAGATCGTATATTATATAATATTATTAATTTCGTATGTATGTTACACGCGCACGCAAGCAATGGCTACAAAACAGTCATCGCGCGCACGTTTATCGTATTCATGATTTATCATTAATCATTATAATATTAGTATATACTAACCACCGCCTCCGCACCAAGTTGTATAATAATATGTATATTTATTGAGGCTTAATATTTTTTCTAGTTTATAAATTGTTGAGTATAATATATTTCTATGCGTGTAATAATACGCCTAGCTATAAACTGTCTAGTGTCTATACTACCTATATTATCTGTGATACACGTTCGTCACTAATATTTACCTATACCACAGTTTAACCAGCTTTGTTGGTTTTTTTTTTAATGCAGATCACTTTTTACTGTCGTTGTCGTCGTGTGTATTTTTGGCCTATACTATAAATGTATTACGTTTTACATATTTTGACATTGCGTTAATCCTCAGTCCCGACGTCTTAAATTACAAAAACGATAGCGAATAGTAGGTACATATTATTATAATATTATCTAAATATATAACCTATTTATTTTAAACATCTTTGAGGTGGGTTCCATAAACATCCAATAGAGTTTAACACGTTTCAGATATTTGACAGTCCCATTAACGACAAACTTGCGATTGGGCCAGTAAATTGAATCGATTTATGTACGACAACCAAAGTTATTAACAGTTTATTAAATCTCAAGATTAAACCGTGTATTAAAGATACGTTGCACTACCCATAGATTTGAATTTTTTGTTAAACTTTTACTTGAATTTTGTTTGTAATATTTATGTTATTTTTTATTTTCTTAGATTTACTGTATAATTTGTTGAATAAAATGTATTGACATCTTATATATTTTTTGTCTTTTATATTATTATAGTTTGACAATTCTTTATTGTCTTATCAGTGAATAATCCCTTTATTAGTTTTATTTTTATGATTATAATAAAACGGCATTTCTTTTTTAAAAATCAAAAACGTAGACATTCGAACATAAGAAAGTATATAAGCTAATTAAAAAACAAATATACTTGTTATATAGGTACTAAGTAGCTGTGTGCTTTGTGTGTCAGTTTTTTAATTTATGATAACTATATTATATTATGTATGCTGTATGCTATATGTATACTGCGATGTTTTGTCGCAATCTAGTTTTCTAAGTTGTATAAGTATGACTTACGTACAACGATCACGTCGAAACAGAATTTGTTCGTAAATTTTTTCAATCTTGAAGCGTTTCATTATTTTTTAAATTATATTATTATTGTTTGTTTCACGCACAACAATAACATATTTATTATTTAATGTATAGCCGTACTAGTTAGATATTCCGGTATAAATTAACTTATAGGTAGGTACTTCCAATAGTGTTATTCAGAGTTTTACGCATGGTTTTAATGATTGTGACTATACTATATGTTCGCGAGAGTTCGGAATGCAGAAGACATTTTTCACTGAACCGCGTTTCGCAAACATTATCAACGTGGCGTGGGTGGTGGGTCTCGTCGAATTTACTGCTGGTTGTAAAAACAGTCCTTTTTTTCGTCAACAGTCTGTGTCTGGTTATGATTTTAATTGCAGAAACTCTCTTCTCAGCTTGCATTATTACAATACATTTTCATATTGTCTCGACTGCTTTAAAGTTGAAATCCTCTAAAATATGATATAAGTACGATGTACAAGTATATGGCAGGTATCGTCGTTCATTATTTCTTCGATTATGACGCAATACTATTTAAAATTTTAATTATATCTTGGAGAAAACTTATGAATTATGATCCATTCATGTCGTATTCTGTTCACAAACAATATTATAGTTACCTACAGCTCCAACTTTTGGCTCGCCCAACAGAATTCCCGTGTTGACAAGTATATTTACAACGTACAATTGATAACTATAAAGTACTAGTTTTATTATTATTATATTATTTAGCGATATCTAGTCGATTTTCAAGAAATATTTTTTGTATACTATTTAAAAAAAAAATGAAATAATAGAAATTTTCCTAATGTTAGGATAAATGATTTATAGTGTGCTGTTATTCTATTTAAAATTAAAAATAATGCACTCACAAAACATGGTACTCACGATAAAATAAATCTTATTATGGATTACCGTCAGGTAAATCAATGCTAATAGACAATAGTTAAATAATTTCCATAATATGTGATAAAATATGAACAGATAGTTTAATAAATTAAGTTCGGATGACCTTTTATATTTACATGTAACCAAAATGTCATAATACTCATTACATTTTTACTCAATGTTATTTGAATTACTTACTGATTTTTTCTGGAAGTTTCCATTAATAATAATAAATAATAAATCACAATTCATCGTAAATGTGTATCTCTCATTAATTTCAATATATTTATTAAAAAATAAATAATAAAAAAATAGTGTTGTGACCGAAGTCTAATTAATAATTGAGTAGGTATACTGAATGTACAGAATAAGACTGTATAATGTTGATTAAATACTTATTTTTGTGAACATTTTTGATTAAAATAGTTAAAACTGCTCTACATATTTATATGGATATTTCAATTTAAATTAATTGTATTTAGTATTTTTGTTTTAAAAATATAATATTGTAGTATACTTTATACTTTAATAACACAACTTATACAAATGTTGAGTAAATGACAAATAACTTTTTCAACATCCTTATTTTTAACCACCATTGTAATCAAACTATTTTCTCATTAATGCCGATTGTTATAACTTATAATTTAATCATAATATAATATATATATTACCTTTTATTGAAAATTATATTATTTTAATAGTTAATACATAAATATATAATATAAGACGTAAATATATATTTAGTCCTGCGTGGCTCGGAACTGCTAAAATTAATTTTGTATAAAGGATTTTCAAAATAATTTATATATTGTGTAGATCTAAATAGTCTGTCAGTGTTAAGTTATGTACATACACACACACACACACATGTATGCATACACACTTTAAGATAGTGGGCATTATAAATAACATAGAATATTAGAATCGTTATATCATTGATATACATCAATGACTTTGACCTAAGATTACTATAAAACTATACTATTATTAGCTGCGATGCAACTTATTCATAGCATATACATAATGTGAAATACAGGCAATGCAGCGTATGAAAAACAGTGCACAGGTAGATAAAATAATGTAGATTGTACGAAAGAAAACAAATCAAACAAATCCTTTTTAAATAGCTCTAAAACCATTTTGAAGCAATTTATTTCCTATTAAACGATATTGCCATATTAGTACCTAAATGTCTAGACTCGTGACTCATATCTCGAGTTGTTTTACAATCGTTTTAAGTATACCATTGTGTATGTAGATTGAACTATTATCGCTGAACGTGTCAATTAAGTACATTGTATGGCGTTCATATATATTAATAAAAATGCCTTAATTGAAAATTTCGATTTTTATTTATTTAGTATTGATTGCCAATTTTATGGATCTGGTTATGTAATTTAAATAATTAAAAAAAACTTAAAAGCTTTGTGTTAATAATATGTTAAATAATATATTAATAGACTTTCGTAAAAAACGTTTCCGTTGATAATTTTTTCAATTCGTTATTTCTGAAGACAAAGCTTATCTTTTTGTAAAATTAAGTAAAAAATAAAAGTGTTTTAATTTTTTGTGTAGGTGTCTGGTGTATGCATTATACATGCATTATATTTGTTATATTTATTATATTTAACAACTATCAAGTTACTGTTTTTATGAAAAACTATTTACCTACATAATACCATTTTTTATATCGTTAACCTTCACGGCGATGTTTTAAAAATGTTCCCTCATTTTTTAACTTGTTTAATTTTGCTCGTTTTAATTAGTTATGTGTTTTAATAAGATGTATACTAATATAAGAATCCTTCACATTCGCGGTCGCTGTATTATTTATACATATTATCATATGTATTTATATACGAAATTAACACTAAACTTTATTTCGAATCATGCGGATTTCGAGTTTTCTGACGTTATGGAGTACAGAGTTTTTTCTATAATATGTATATCCTGTGCGTGCGTGAGTAGGCAATATTTATTCCGAATGCTAGGCAATGACCCTTGGCGGTATGTGTACTAAACTACAAAACAAATTCTTTCCAGTGCCTATTAGATTTCAAGGTCGACTTACAATATCCCCTTATTTTGACCCGCCCATTTATGTCTTATTAGTTTGCCTCGTTTCTCAATATAATATTACTTTAGCCCAACTTGATACATGATTTAATATATTATAATATATCCCTTGGCATTTCATTAAACAAATTTATCAAAATCCAAATAAACCAGTCCCCACAATAAGTAATTTTTGTAATTAACCTGGCCATACTATATTATGTTTTTAAAACATTCGGTATTTCTATTTTAGATACTACTTTATAGGGTCTTGAGGTCTTCCCGTACTATCACAATACATATATATATAAAATATACCTATTTATAAGGATATTTTATAATAGGTACTTACGATATTTGCACTTTAATTTCCCTGTGTCGCAACCTATATGATAATTTTATGAGACAACTATTTTTCCGAAATGTATGTATGAATAATAATTATACCATATTATTACTTTGGTTATCTATAATAATTTAAATTTATTTATTTATTTATTTTATTATAATGAAGCTTTAACGTAAATACCTTATTATTGAACCTAACCACTATGATAAATCTAAATTAGTTACCTAATATATAAGAATAAAATATATTACATAATATAGTTAGTTAATTATAATTAATTTAATCTGTCAGTTTTTTCTGTTATACCTTGTTATATATTATACTTCTGCCTTGTTACGTCATGTGCAATCACAAATATATTTTAACGTATCAGTAGTGTGATAAAAGTCCCTTAAACATAATTTAGTGGCCCATGATTGGTCCATTGAATTAATAAATTGTTCATGCAACCCGACAATATAGGTTTAAAACCTAATTTTTTTCAAGATTCATTCCTAGATACATCGTATAATAACTATAAACCTATGTATTACCTATTGTTATTAATATTTAATATTCATAAAAAAATATATAACATAAGTATACCATTTTTATCATGCAAAAAGTGGTTGTGTTTTTATAATTATATATTTTTATTTAAATGTATACAACTTTATAGTTTTTATGTCAGTTTCTGCAAGATGACAATATTTGTAAAGGTGATACTATGATTAAACGAAACCTACCTCATCTAAAAATGTATTATTGGTATATATAATATGGCGTTATGGTACTCATGACATACATTATGCATGTTGGTAATGAACTAATAAATATTGATTTTTTTCGTATTTAAAAACATAATACTATTGGCCTTAAATCATTATGGGCGTTACTTCTGCAAGTTTTTAATGACTGCGTTTTGGTCAGAAACGCACAGACACTTGAATTATATAACAATATGCATATGGCGTGCGCGTTTATTATTGAATAGAGCTTTCGAGGGTTTTTATAAATAAGCTATATATACAGTTAAAGAGCTATTGAAATTCGATATTACGACGGGCTTATGAACTCACCGGCGCGTATATTTTAAGTACGCTTCCTCCCGTACATTGTAAACATCCATAAAGGCAATGACAAACATTTCAAATCATAATTCTTATTCCAAAATTGTTTCGGTTTCGCCGCATTATCTTTGACTTGAGTATAATATATTATAAAATTAAATGAACGGAATTGGTATTCATATTTAAAAAAAAAAGAATAATATTTGTTTGTATGCAGTAAAAACAAAAAAGAAAGCTTTTAGCGTAATATATTCAAGTATTTTTTAATTATTAACAATTATAGTGTATAAATCGAGCATACATTTACAATCATAGTTTATTTATAGTCTATGCGGTGGTTTTCGTTATAAATATAGTTTAAGTGGATGTAGGGGGCTTGATTTGTATTTATTGTACAGCAAAAATTGCATATATGTTCATTGGGAATTTTTTTTTATACTCGGCTCAGATAATATTTGAATCAATCAAGTTTTATTCCTAACGCGTTCGAACATACAACACAATAAATATATCACATATGACAGACCGTCCGCCGTTCAATAATATTTCGTAAAAACGTGTTTGCACGTTCATGGTACCTACATTTTGACAGTTTCCTGCAAAATTTCGTTCCATAACGGAAAAATGAATAATGTATCAGAGTTAAATAATGTACCTACCTAGGCAAAATATATTATACTCACTCACAAATTTGTAGGTAGATAGGTACCATTTAGGTGGTAGGTATGCGTATTCTCAGATGTATCGTGCGTGGAATAGAATAAATGGGTTATGAATTATTATTCAATATTGTGAATTTAATATTACACTTTCTGACACTACTCATTACTTATTAGTTATTATTTATAGTTATACGAACATAATAAAGTTATGATGTTATATTTACCTCAGGTGATAGGTCCGAACGCCAATAAAAATATTATACTTAATATCTTCTGATGAAATTTCACGCTGTTTGCCAATATACGACGCCGACTTGTTTCATATTATTGTCTATTGCGGGAGTAAATCCTCCACGTCCATGTGGTGATGGAGCAACGGGTGCTAATTATAGAAGGGCGCCATTTTAAAATTATATGAAAACAAATTTTTTATTGTAATATAATTCATTAAAAATAAACATTTCCATAACATGATATATTATATTATGTATTATATTATGTATTTGTATAATGTCAATATTGAATATAATTCCTATTATAATTTATAACTAGAAAATTTCTAAACAACTGACCAATTGAAAGTGAATTTTTCGGTAATTTATAAAGTGGCTATTACCCTTGGTGCCATATGTTTTAGATCCGGCTCTGCGTGTGTCAGGGTAAATTTTTCCGCTGGAGCAAAAATTTATATAAATTATTAAACTTGTATAATACAATAAACGAGTGATTAAGAAATGTTATATAGTATGTATTCACCAACTTTTAAATCGTAGAGAGACTATAACACTGTAAAAATCAACATTTGTTGATCGGGTAAAACAAGGGTATTGCACTATAGGTACCTTTTTAAGAACGTGACTAAAATAATGACTAATTAATATATAATTATTAATTAGGAATTATCAAATTAATCCTAAGATGAGAGAGTACGAGTTCCGTATAGCCTGCTTCCCAGTATATCCCTCAATTTTCAATTTCAATTAAAAATTGGATTTCATGGACACGGCAGCGCCCTGTCTTACCGCTTCTACTTGATCTAGGAGTATAGTTACCTGTGTAAACCGGTCCAATTGTCAGACAACGTTACCGGTTATCATCGGAGAATCGGAAACAATTTCGAAAGAATATACAGCTCGTGACGACGGCTTCTGTGTTGGTATGGGGAGTGGGTAACATTCGTCCGGGCTTTATTATTGTTGTTGACGAAATAATATGAATACGTGTGTCGAAAGCGGCGTGCCGATTTGTGTTTTGAGAATAATTATGAAAATAAAAAACTGCTGGTCTCGGCGTTCTGCGGTGAAATTCGTTTACATCGTATAGGTACTTTTAAAATAAATTTGGGTGGATAGATAGTGCCGGATTCCTTAGTTAAAAGGATGATGGTGAGTGCTGATCGGAGACGTGAAGTATAATCCCTGTTTAACCATCTTCTTAAAATGCGAATATCGGAAAATCCTTTCTTATAGAAAATCTAGATCATTAGATGAACCTCTATTCCAATTTCAAGTCCGTACGTTTAGTAATTTTTGAAATGTAGCAATGAACGAGTGAGTGAGTGGTATTTGGCTTATAATTATGTATATAATATATAATATAGCAGGGGTGGCCACAACTAGGCTCACTAGCCGCATGTGACTCTTGAGTCAGTTTCGTGCTACTCTAAATTATTTCTATAAATAAATATATAAAAAAACGTTAAATAATTGTTAAATAAATGTTCTTTCATTTGTTATAAAATGAAAATGGTGTCTTCGTTTTATTAATTAATTTTATAAACATCTTTTATCAATGTGACTCGCTTCGAATTAGCTTCATCAATTTGCAGCACCTAAAATTGAGATTAGTGGCCACCCCTGTAATATAGATTTATAGTAAATCGTCAAACCAAATTTGTAAATTCTTTGTCGCTACCGATAGATTATTAATCTATTACTCACCATCATTTCGATTATAGGTATCTTTGAGGGTATCTTCAAATTTTTTTAAACGACGCCTTAAAAGTGAAAACGTCTCAACAACGATAATATTTTTGCCGCCTTTTTTCATATTTAAATAATATTATATCTGCTTAATTTCGACCATTACGGCAATTATTTATGACGACTTCACATACAATTATGAGTTAAAAATAAAACACTGTAAAGATGGCAGCCGGAAGTAATAATTAAAAAGTAATATCAAAAGTATATAAAAATACGGACTTTTAAAAACATTCACTATGATATATTGATAGATATATATGTTATAATGCGTATACCATGTACGTGTTCGCCATAAATACCTATGCTATACACATAAAAACAACCACGCGTATAACAATTTTTATTTGTTCTCTTATTGAATTTTGACAAGATATGTGCTCTTTCGCCAGACGAAACGGTGAAAATTATTGTCAATTCGCGTTTCACTTGTCTGTTACAATAATTCCTTATTCATTTTTTTCTTTAGGGATCATTAATTTATTTTTCAATTAAAAATTAAGTGTTATTAGTATATTATACTTATATAATTACATATTGGTTAGTGTGTTGGGTTGCAATTATTTAAATGTTTTGGTATGGGGCTAATAATCGTTTTGATTTGATTATCTGTATAATATTATGTAATTTATATTATATACCATAGGTGCTATGGTAAGTCGTTCCAATTAGTGCAGATTTATACCCCACTAGAATTATATTTAATTTATGTCGAGCTGATAACTATTTCACGTAGGTACTAACATTAATTACATTATTAAAAATCTATAACTGTTTTCATGAAATGCAAAATAGTTAAGCTGATCTAACAGGTTTCATATATTTAGACACCTAACCTAGTGTCCGTGCTTGGTCGTTTAAACTATAGATTGGTTGGTGAATGAGTCGCGTACGTACGTAGAATTCTTTCGAAAAACATAAATATATTATGTTTCAATGTAAGGTCAATGTAATCATCAGACATCGTATAGAACGATTGTATTATTTCTTGTTGATTGAATTAAGCGCACTCACTTCTCAAGTTTCCTCAATGATCGAGGGGAATTCATACACAAAAAAACCTAACCACGCGACATTTATATTGCTGACAATATTGTTATATTCGATGGTCGTTTAAGAAACAATTTCGATGGCTTTGATCAGATTTTCTATTTGATCTTAAATAATATTATGTATGCAACGTTTAAGAAAAGCGGAGGGAGGAAGCCGGTGCTTAAACATTTTTGCTTCCGTTCCAGTTTTGTTCTATACTATTGCCATTGGTCTCGTATTTGTTTTTGCATGCGCGGTGTGCAAAACACTACACTACACCCACATATATCCGACTGTAATAATTTCTGCCGGGGTTGTCGTCGATAGTCTGATTTTATTGTAATAATGTACTTATACGCCCTCACCAAACTTGGGCCGCGAAGGCATCTGAAGTCCCTAATATGTTAACCTATTTACCTATTTACTCTTATTAAGGATAACGACCGGGATGATGAGTCTTCGTATGACATCAGCGCCGCGACAAATTGTAATTTTTTATTTACTCGTTGCGTCATCGAGGATTCTCTTTCTCTATCCACCGGTCTGTCTCGTCAAGTATTTAGAGCAGTGAACCGTCTGCGTCATCCTAGAAAGGTGTTCAATTAATTATGAAACACAGTTGTTTAAAAATAATGTTGTTCCTCCCACGCCCCGCTCGAGTGTGTGTGTGTGTGTTGTTCGCTGTCGTTACAATTATTTATGTCGCGTACCGGAAAAATAATATCGCCCTACGAGTTTTTTTTTCGATTTGTGGGCGGTTTATACCATCTTGCTGAAATAGTGAATTCGTTGATATCTTCGAATTCTCCCTATAATTGCATTATTACGTGCGAATATGAAACTCGGGGATCGTCTTTCGCGGTGACCGTTCGGATCTCTCTCGATTTGTTCAGGCCAAAATTGTACAATATTTCTCTCGCTGTCACACACACTAATGTGTGTAAACCGACTGTACTACGGAAGGAAGGATGGTGGTTGTCGTCGGGGGTAGGGTATTCGACATCCGATACCGCCATACCGGGGCTGCCGCAAACTGAGTATACCGCTAACACGGTACACTCCACCGCCGCCGTACAAACAAAATCGTACTCTGCCCAAGCAGCAGCAGCAGCTGTCTATTACTACAACCACATTATAATATTATTTCGTTGGTCGATCGATTCGGTCCGCCACTCGAAGGGGGCTATTAAATACTTTGACAGTTGGTTTTCGTTTCGTTAATCTTGTCAATATACTTATTTAACTGTATGTCCTATACAGTAAACCTTATGAATTCACGATAATGTCATTAACAAATAACAATGAAAGACGTACGAAACGGCTTACAGCATTGCAATAAAATTTACAATTTCGTAAATTTATTGATAACGGGAGCGTTCCGGAATCGGCATTCGGCGGTCACACTGTCGGGCGCGGCGCTGGTTATGTGAAAATAAAAAAAAAACAAAAAACACCGGCAACGTGTACACTATAACTGGCCGCTAACGCCGGGTGCCTGCGACGGCGACGACGTGGCAACACTGTCGGACGGCGTTCGCGGCGCCGCCACCTACACTCCCTCCGCCCTGTAAATCGTATTTCGTCTCTTCCCTCGGACCGCCGGGCGCCGACGTTTGCGAAATCGAAAACCCAATGACGATAACGCTAACACAGTAAGCCAGTAACGCACACCTACACAAAAAAAACACGATCGAATGCACGCACACGCGGCTGTCGTTCTACGATATTTTTGTACACAATAAATAATAACATCAATAATATTATCATACACTCGTCAACGATAACCGTGTGTAGTGTGTATAATAATAATATTATATAATAGTGTACTAGTAGTAGTTGTAGTACTACAACTGTGAACTGTAGTATGGTACAGTTGTACGTAGTACTGGCATAGTATATTATTATTCGACGTAGTACTATATAGTAAGAATAACGATTAAAGAACGATATTACTATAATAACAACAATGGTAATTAATAAACAATAATAAAAGCGTAACACGGATGCACAGCGACCCAGAGTCATGCGGGACGGCGGTAGTAGATAAAGAAACCGTTGCGGTGTAGGGACGGACTGATGAATTACTGATTAGGGAGGTGTACTGTACTACTGTGTAATGTACTGCGGCGAGGCGTCGTGGTAGCGGCGGCGGCGGAGGAAGACGTCGTTTCGCAATAATGTCGACCATTATTTTCGGTACACGTTCGATGGTCTTCGCATCACCGCTGTCCGTCAACCTCCCGCACCCTCGACACGATGGCACAACGCGTCGTGATATTCGCCTCAGCGGACACACGTGGTCCACCACCTTCCGATTTACTCGCGCCGGCACTCAATAATCTTCAATCTCGTTTTCGTTCTCGTTACAGCGCCAACAAAATCGTGATCAGCAACGTGCCCAGCGGCGTTCGATTCGAACAGTTGGATCAGATATTGTTGCAGTTCGGCCAGGTCAAAGACATCGAGAAGCTCAGCCAACGCGATGGACCGACACAGGTCATACAGATTACGTTCGAATCCACCGAACAAGCACACAAGTGAGCATATAAATGACCACCCATCCCGTCCCACCATGAACAAACTAGTCACTCTGGGATCTGGGACCATTTTTTATTTATTAGATACTATTATTTTTTTGATATTGGTATTGATGATATATTGATCCATACAATGTCATAACCATGAGATGGTTGTGGAATTTTATAGAATAGCTCAATTAAACACTAGGTATTCTAATTTCTAATGTAAAATGCATATCTGGTACAATGCGTAGTAAACATTCATTTGCCATTTACTAATTAAATGTATCTTATTTGTATAGTGCATTAGCCAATTTGCCAGGCTTAGAGCTTGAGGGTTGTCAGATAAAAGTTGAACCAGCTATGGAAAGGAGAAATCGTAGTGCTATAAGACAAAGAACCTATGGAGCTCCTGGCGCTACTCCTACTATTGGGAACAGACAAACAGAGTTCCCGTTACGTATACTAGTACACAGCGATATGGTTGGTGCAATTATTGGCCGAGGTGGTTCTACAATCAGACAAATAACACAACAGACCAGAGCCAGGTAAAATAATTTATTTTATTATTAATAGTACCTATTATTTTATCAATCAAAAAAGAAAGTTTTGCTTAAGTTAATCTGTTACTGTTTTCCATTAATACTAAATAATAAATTATGTTATAGGGTTGATGTTCATAGAAAAGACAATGTTGGGTCCTTGGAAAAAGCTATAACAATCTATGGTAATCCAGAAAATTGCACTAACGCATGTCGCAAAATTTTAGAGGTCATGCAACAAGAAGCTACTAACACTAATAAAAGGTAATAATTTTAAAATTAAATTTAACTAACTAATTCATTATATTAAATCTGAGAAATAACGTGTTACATAAAATTACTGTATTCATTTCTTAATTATATATTTTTAGTGATGTGATACTGAAGATCTTAGCTCATAATAATCTGATCGGTAGAATAATCGGAAAGGAGGGTAATACGATCAAGAGAATTATGTCTGAGACTGAAACAAAAATTACTGTATCTAGGTAAGTAAAAATACAAACATGAACATGTTTGTAAAAATTAGATAGTAATCAATAATTCAAAATAATTATAGCATAAATGACATCAACAGCTTCAACTACGAAAGGATAATTACTGTCAAAGGCTCAATAGAAAATATGTCTAAAGCAGAGGCTCAAATTAGCGCAAAGCTCAGACAGAGTTTTGAAAATGATCTACAATCGATGGCTGTAAGTATTTACTCTGCAATTATTATTTAAATGAAACCTAATATAGTTGAATTTACTGACCTTACATTTGTGTACTTTTGTTTAGCCTCAAACTGTTATGTTCCCTGGACTTCATCCAATGGCCATGATGTCAGCAACAGGTATAACTTATCCAGGCCGCGGTGGTCCAACTAGTTATCAACAATTTGCACCAGCACCATATCCTCCCATGTACCCTTCTACCATTCCGCCAATTAACCCAGCTCTGGCTGCAGATGTCCAGGTACACATACAAATTTATATAAATACATTACATTTTATAACACTTGATTTATCTTTGTTTAACTCATGTAAATATTATTTAATTTTAGGAAACAGCATTTTTGTTCATACCAAACAGTGCTGTTGGTGCTATAATTGGCACTAAGGGTTCTAATATCCGTAGTATGATAAGATTTAGTGGTGCATCAGTTAAAGTTGCATCCACAGAAAATGAAAAACAAGGAGTAGTAGGTAACGCAGGTGACGCCAACAGCGCACAACAAGCTAGCCGAAAAGTGACAATTGTTGGTACAGCTGATTCCCAGTGGAAGGTATAATACAAATTGATTTTATCATAATTACTATATCTTCAAAGTTGATGTCCTTTCATTCAATTTAAGACATTTTGAAGTCTTTTTGTAACTGTGGGTCATTTAACTAATTTTTTTTAAAAAAAAAATCACAACTTTTTCTATTGTTTATTATTTATGTTATGCGAAGTTTTATAAATAAAATTAATTTTAATTAACTATATATAAAAACTATTCAATTAACATAATATTGGTATTTTTTATGCTATTTTATTATGTCATATTTTATTTTGAATGTAAACATTTCATTTATAAAACTAATTTTTATGGGCATTTATTAACATTTTGAGGTTATATTTGTTTTATTAATGACTTTGTAATTAAATTAATTTTGGGTCATCAATTTCCATGCCTTAGTCATTACCTAGTTATTATGTTTAAATTTAAATAATTAATTGTTTCTCTTTTACAGGCTCAAGGTATGATATTTGACAAGTTGCGGGATGAAGGTTTTGTCCCAAACAATGAAGAAGTTAGATTGACGGTAGAAATATTGGTGCCTAGTAGCCAAGTTGGTCGCATAATTGGTCGCGGTGGATCTAATGTCAGAGAATTGCAAAGAGTAACTGGATCCATAATTAAACTGCCAACACAAGGATCAACTGATGGCACTGAAGATACTACCACAGTACACATTATTGGTCACTTTTTGGCTACGCAAGTAAGTCACTTATAATTATATGTTGAATGCTTTTTTAATATAAATGATTAAATTTAATATACTTGTTTGAATTCTTAGTCGGCTCAAAGAAGAATCCGTTCGATGGTAGCATCTGGAGCAAATCCAGTACCACGTCCACAACAACGCAACAGCAGACCCACAGAAACACCACAACAGTGAGTTGATGACAGTTACCATTAGTTCCGGCAAATATATCTCCTCCACCGACGTTTAAGATTTCTACATTACAAATAATGATATTTGCATGATACATTATTGTTGTCGGTTTATTTGCTACAGGAACTAATGGCTGTCTTTCCTCACAACAAATTAAGAGCTACTGTTGACCTTATAGGTCAAAGGAGGGGATGTGACTGATTGCGTGACCAAGAGTACAAACGATTGTTAGGGTATAGACTGAGACGATTTTTGCCTCTATCTACCTTTGACAATCGGCTCTTTTTATACATGATTTAAGTTAGGGATTTTTTTTTTTTAATTAAAAAAAGAGGGAGACAAAATTTTGAAAAAAATACCTTTTTTTTCCTTAAATTTATTTTTGATAAATTGTTAAAAGTTATTTAATTTTTAATTTATTAATTTTTTTTTGTTAATTTTTTTTTATATTTAAAAAGTATATATTATATATATATTTATATATTTATAAAAATTTTATAAAAAAAAAAAAATAACTATGGTAGGATGTAGCTCTCCCTTCCCAGGAGGGTTGCATAGAAAATGGAGATACAAAATTTCAAACTAAGTTACAACACCCCTCAAAATTAAAAACTAAAGTTAAACATTTTTTTTTTTGATATTTCTAATTAACATCTTCTCCCATAAAAACAACTTAATTAAAACGCAATCTATTATTACTTTTTTTTTTTGCTCTTTTACTAGGTTAACACATTGACCTGACTACAAATTTAGCGATAATCCATCCATCCCCCACTTACAAAAATTAAACAATGCCACAGTAGCATTTCTAAATGGACTAGTAGGAGGTCTAGTCCATAAAATAATTGTTATACTATATTTAATTATAAATAATAATATAAAAATATATATTGTTGACATTTAACAATTTTGTCTCCAGCATCTTGTTCTAGACTTACATACTGAATAATCAACACATACTCAATTTATTATGGGCATTATATAATTATAAAATTATAATTCAAAATAACTGTCTGTGACTTAAAACATTGTGATTCACATCAATAGAATATTTTTTTGTAATTTATACACTATACAATAGTTTATAATATACAGTTTTATTGTTATATTTAAATTTAATAATATATATTTAGAACAAGAACGCTCTGACCAAGCAACCCCAAGCTTTACGAAGCGCTTAACCAAAGATTCATTATACATAGCTCGGTTACTGGGGGAATCATAAACAATTATTGACTTTACATTTTTTTCGGTTATAAAAATGTCGTGAAACACTAATTATTATTATTATTAACGCAACTTCATGGGCATTTGAATATGTAACAAAAAAAAATTAAATATACAGAATAATTGAAAGTTAATTAATTATTATTATTACTATTATAGGATAGGTATTAGTAGATTCGTGGGCACATTTCCTCCCGTATCTATTTTTTTGTTTTAAATTTATAATTATACATTCATTTTGTACTTGAAATAGTAGTTAAATCTGTACAGACGGCCGTTTGTATCTTGAACCATTACCGATGTTGTTATATTTTATAATATCAACTAATTTATATTAGTTATAGTTGAAATTAAAACGGCTGATTGATATGATAACACATTTTATATTAATTGTACAAATAACGTAAATGGGGTTTTTATTTACTACTGCTGGATATCCACCAATCCCTGTTTACAATAATTATACATGTTTTACAATTTAAAGAAAAAACAAAAAATAAAAAAAAAATTGGATTATTCAATATTTATGTGTATTTTAGAACTATATTATAAACCATTTATTATTTAATTTTTTTTTTTCATTTTGAAATTGTGAAAATAACGTCATTTATTTTACATTTAACCAAAAATCAATATTACAAGATAATAATGAAATAACTTTATTGTGCTCGTCTTTAGTTTTTATTCTTATTATTTATTCTTATTATTATATCTTTGAGTGCTTCATTTTTATAGTTAATCTCATTTTTGGGCTTTAATTTTTTTTTCTTGGACAAAATAATCACTGTAATTATGACATGAACGCATATACATTTTTTTTATTTATGTCTACTATTTATATTTTAAAGCTTGTAATTGTTGTTTTATTAGAATTATATATATTTAAAAAAACAGTACATGCTTATGACAAGAATACCCAATTGGTTAATAATAATTTACCTATTTACTTGTCAATTTAAATTTAAATTTAAAGAAGAAGTAGTACTTTTTACACAAAATAATACCACAATTATTTCTCTTTAAAACAACAAAGTATTTAATTTAAATTACACTTGTTGATTTATGTGGAATCGGTTGTTGCATAAAGTTCTGAATAAACTTCATATCTAACACATTTTCAGGCGTTCAAGTCATTAGATAAAAACAAAACTTAAATAAAAAATATAATATGTTTATGTATGTATTTAGATCACCCATAAGCCGTAAATAAAATAACACAAAAATTAGCATTATAATATTTATAGAATTATTGTACGCTTTATATTTTTTTCTTAAAAAAAATTAAATTTTTTATTTCAAAACTTATCATAGAATAGTTTGGTGAAAGGGTTAGTAAAAAAAATTAAATAAACGAATAATAATAATTAAAATATAAATAATGATTTATAAACTATATTTCCATAACACCACTGGTAGGTAAGCCGACTGTAAAAAAATTTAAATAAAAATAACAAATATATATAATTAAAAGTAAAAAATAAATTAAGACCGAGAAAGAGCTAAGTAAAACGCAGGGAAAAAAACCACGACAGCCTCACCCGGACACAACAGGAGTATATATTATTTTGATATTTTTATTTTTGGGGGGGGATGTTAGGCGATAAGATATGCAGTTTTTTTTTCTACAATCTGTCCATCAGCCGTTGAGTGCATTTTTTTCCAATGAATCCAATGTATCGTTTGTAATAGAATTATAATATCTGTGTATGCATGCAGTCAGGACTAAGATAATTATTTACGTACGTTGCATTTTGTATGAATTATTATTATTATATATATGTGTCGGAGATATTATTAT
This sequence comes from Sitobion miscanthi, assembly GCA_008086715.1. Lineage (NCBI taxonomy): Eukaryota > Metazoa > Arthropoda > Insecta > Hemiptera > Aphididae > Sitobion > Sitobion miscanthi. The sequence continues at coordinate 9,478,595 of CM017799.1, read as the reverse complement.
GTATTCGGTTATCTTGTTCTTGTTTAATTTTGACGACGTTCCGCTCGCTGTTAATTAGTTTTGTATACAAACGTGCATTTTATTAATATGTGTATAAGTGTCCAGTGTTTGTGAACGCTGTGTTACAGTCTCCTTTTTCTACCATGGGAAAAAAATTAAATTATTCTAGTTATAAAAAATTTTAAAAATAAAATAATCGTATGTATGTATGTATATGTATAATATATATATTATATATATTTGTTTGTCTAATTATTATACCTTTTTGCTCTCCAAAGTTCCTATATCCATTTCTCTCTCTCTCTGACTGTGTTCCTATCATTCTCTAACGTTAATAGTTCCTACGTATAGATTGTTCATTGGCGTGCTTAGCTTTTTGAAAAAGAGGGGCACAGTCGCACAGATTATGGTATATAGAGATAAATATACTTTTTTTGCTATATTATATTATATTGTATATGATAAAAATAAGCCTAGTGGGAGGGGTGACTTGACCCCTCCCTGTAGGCATATTTTTAAAGAAAAAATTGACTGACGAATAAGATTATAATAAGATCATATTTTCATGTGATGCTTTGATGATAATAATATTTTCAACTGTATTTATTTATGTTTTAGTGGTCGAAATGCTAAAATTGTTTGATATAACTAATCATTCATCATATTTCGATAATTTAATGACAATTTGAATATATTCAATTTTTTTTTTTTAAATCTATATTATTACATTTTTTTCTTTTTTTATTTATCATGAATATAAATTTGGCTTCGACAACTGGGCCATTATCACTGCATATAATATATAAAATATATATATTGCCGAAAGTTTAAACCCAGATCTAACCAATGAATAAAATACTGAAAAAATTCATCAAGCCGTTTAATTCTACAATAAATATCAACATATAATTATTTATTAATAAATAATTTAAATCAATTAATATATCATCACCATTATTATTATATTGTACAAAAAACCAACCTTATTGTAAATATATTACCGTGCTCTAAATCTATTTCTATTGTATAAAACATCTATATCTATATTATGTTATTTTATATTGTATTATTTAAACACAAGGTTAATGTATTAATCCTAATGTCGGGTTGCATGAAAAATAAAATAGTTTAATGGTCCAATATAATTTAGTGGACGAATCATGGGCCACCAAATCATAGTTACGGGACCATTAACTCATTATTGGTTTGAGATTGATTGTCATTGCAACCCGGCATAAATATTTTAATTTTTTAAATGCCATACTTACATTTAAGTACATTTTTATTAAGAAATTCAACAAGGAGTTAAATATTATAGGTGTTTCGTCTTACCCCACCGCTGCCAACATAATTCGTTAAAAATGATTAAATACGCTCAGAATTAAATTGAATTATGTAGTATAATAAGTTTGTTAAGTATAGATTTATTTATTAGGCTTTTTTTTTGCTAAACTGGATCTTGTATATAATTATAAACAACTATTATTTAATTGAGGAAAATTAAGGTAGGTAGCATATATTATAATACTAGTGCATTGCACAATATTTATTCGGAAAAACGTTGTATTATATAATATTATGTGACCCTAGAAGTTATAAACTTTTGACTAAAAATGTATTTTATAGAATTTTTTTTTTTTTTATTGATCTTAAAATTTACACAATTAAATTTCCACTTCGACTACAGAGGCCATTAGCGTTTATTTATAGAATTTACAATATTATACATACTATTATGTATCTACCTATTGATAAACTACAGTTTAGAAAATAATTTCAAATCGTTTTCGTGTACTGTGTGTTTCAGAGCTGGTTGTTAGTAGGTACCTACGTACGTATTTGAAATTTACCGAACATTCAAAGAAATCGGATAAAACCAATTTGTCAATATTAATTTTGAATGTTTTGCTTTCATGTAACGTATATTTATGATATAAATTTATAATTACTAGTACCTACCTATAATGTATTTGTATTATACGTCGTAAATTGCACTATACAAAGCGTTTGGAAAATGGAAAATGAAACATTTGTGTTCATCTGTCAACAGGAAGTTAACACAAAACCTAGGCACTAATATGCAAATTAAATATTTATCTAAACTCTGACGTTTCTTTTTCATAAAAACAAAATGTAATTTTATAATTTAAGTATTTCTATTAGGGTTATGGCCTTTATTTTCTAATATTGGATTTATTTCAGTCTTATACTCTTATCTACTAAATTGATTTCTATATATATGTATACAAATTAAGTGCACAAAATTGTTTGTCGATTGGTTGAATTCCTGGCTCGTGTTTTTATTCAAACATAACCGTGGTGTTTTTTACATTTTTGATTAATATCTTATAGTTGTTTTGTTTAAAAATACCTATGTAAATATTACATAATATAGGTACATTATTTAGATTTAATTTTAGAGTAAAAAAGTAAATTTACTATAACTTTATAAACTGTTTTTTTAAAAATAATAACAGTTCACAATTTATAACTTAACATTTGAAACAATGTTTTGCTAAACAACGTCTTAATGTTTAATATATAATATGAATTATACTATAATATGCATTGTTATCATATTAAGATTTTTTAGAAATTAACCTAGCTCCTTAGATCGATAAAAATAATAATCTTAAATTAAATAAAAATATAAAATTAAATAAGTTAATTTATATTTTTTAGTATAGGTAGCTATAAAAAAAAAATATATTACAATGAATTGAAGACCGTAGTTTTCAGGCTGTTTTGGATATTTTCAACGACTAGAAGCACTGGCCATGAAAATCACGTAGATACTATACCTATTATTTTCGAGTTTCATATTTTTTTGTTAAGACTATATTATTATACTTTATATTTTTATTTTATTAAATATGCGGGATAAACCCTTTGAACATATAAACACATTATACGTGTATAGTTACACATTAATTGTACAAATTATGATGTAATAATAAATTAATAGCTATACAGTAAATTATAGACATAGAAGGAATGAAGGGTCAACATTGGCATTTGACATCATACGTGTAATTGTCTCAATTTTAAGGTAATTAGTGGAGGCGAAAGGAACATAAAAAGGAGCAACAGATCGGGAATGACGTCGAAGAACTCTAAAACAAGATTTAAGGACCCCAAATAACGGCTCCGTATTCAACAATAGGGCTGACAAGTGCACAATAAAGAACCTTGTATGATAGACCTAACCGAAAGTTCCTACATAATCTTGATACAAACCCCAAAGTTTTAAAAGCCTTACAACAAATATGCTCAATGTGGGGTCTAGGATCAAGATCACTTCTAAGAATAAATCCTAGATCAATTACACAGTCATTATAACATAAAATAGCAGTAAGTTCGAGATGATAAGTATATTTGACAGGGGACTGAATCATGGCAAAAGTCATGGTCTTACATTTAGGAACATTAAGGGTTAACCCTAGTAAATTAAACCACTCTGTAACAGAATACAGTCATCCAAGGAGGATATACGAGAGTAGAGCTTAATATCATCTGCAAGACAATATCATCTGCTATTGGAAAGAACACTTGATACACTATTAATTAATAGAGAAAACAGGAGCGGAGATAGGTGATCTCCTTGAGGAACACCGGAGTTATATAGACATATAGATATAGGATTTTACTCCAAGCAATTTGACCCATTGGTAACGGCAAAAGAGGTAAGACAAAAACCAGGACAGGAGAGGTTCACCGATTCCAGATACGTTGAGGACCTGGATTAGGGCGTTATGATTAGCTGAATCAAATGTCTTATTGAAAACAATGAAAATGGCATCTACTTGTGTTTTCAAATTGACAGATTGGTATACATAGTTGTTAAAGACTAAATTACAAGCAATGGTGGAATCACCAGGGTGAAAGCCATGCTGTTCCTCCTTAAGAATTCTATTGATCGATGGTTGAATACAATGCAAGACCAGAAATTCAAAAATCTTGGAAATATGTGACTGGATTGAAATCGGACGATAATTGGAAATATTGGACCATTCACCAGACTTGTGTACAGGGGTAACTGAGCTGAACTTTAATATAGAAGGGAAGATCCCTTCTTCAAGCGAACGCTTAAAAAGAGTCCAGAGGTGAAAGCTATGACATTTTTTAATTGATATAAGTAATCACTGGATAAACCATCAGGTCTAACGGACCAGTTACCATGCAAGTCAGAGAAGTGTTTATAAACATTTTCAATAGTAAAGTTAACGCTATTAGGCAAATGAAAGGACTTGATACCTAACGAGGAAGGAAGTATCAAGGTTAAGTTGATTATCGGAGAAAACAGAAGAGAAGTACATAGAAAACAAATTGGCCGCTTCCCGCTCGTTAGTAGAGGTTGTTTCCCTAAAGGAAACCTCTCCAGGAATCGCACTAAAAGACCTTTTGTTTCTAACGAACTTACTATTTAAAGACGATTCTATACGTTTGACACATCTATGTAAGCATTTTAGATTCTGAGTGAAACGATGAATGTATTGATTTTACAATGATGTGTTCTTTTTTTTTTTTTGTATCTGTCATCACCTTTTAGGACAGTAAAAGTGCTTGGATTTTCTTCAACAGTAACTTTTCTGATAGGAAAGTGAATCTTGTTGGTACTTTGGGGGGTCAAAAGTAAAAATTTCCCAGTAGTATTCAAAAGCGACGTGAAAAGCAAAAGAAAAATTAAGGAAAAACGGAAATTTTTACGCAAAATCTGTTTTCGAGAAAATCGATTTTAGTTTTTGGTGTAACTCTAAAACGAATGAGCGTAGGTACATGAAATTTTGACTGAATATTTATATTAGCATTTTCTATACACCATAAAATTTTCCAAATATTTTGACTTATTTTGAGCTGTTTACAGACATTTTCACTTTCCATTTTTTTAGTTTTTTTTTCTATAAATATCAATAAAATTTTATTTGTTGGTTAAAAAAAGTGAATTTCATGCAGAAATTCAAGTTTCATGCCGTTAGCTTAAAAATTAGAGTGAATCGACCTATTATCAAACTTGATGGTAAGAACATTCTGTGTTTTGCTGGAAGTCTTTTTACGATTATTCAGTTTTTAAGTCAGTTATGAGCATTTTTAAGTTACATTTATTATACACGCTATAACTCACTCTTTTATGTTAATTTTAATTTTAAAAAAACTGCTTATTCAACGTCTGAATAATTTAAATTTTAAACATCAACATGTTTAGAAAGTTTTAGGCCATAAATTATGTAATAAAATTGCCATTCAAAAAAATCAAAATACTACAGCTAGGTGGGTAGGAAGTAAATAGGTACTTACATAAGTCTTACAAATTCTAAATTTTCATAAAATAAAAATAAAATCGCTTATAGTATATATTTATTAAAATAGTAATATTTTGTTACTTTATAAATGTATTATTATATATTTATTATATATATATATATATGACATTATACCCATATAGTTACTATAATAGTAAAGGTAGGTAAGTCTCACAAAAAAAGCTTACAATGAAAACTTGTTTGAACATTAGCTAAGTACCTATATTATTATGTAGACCATATTTTTATCACGAGCATATATTTTATCCAATTCAGTCAAGTGAAATCATTTTTTTACGGGTCTTACATAATACACGTTCAATCTCGTTTAAAATCAAAACCATTGCTAAAGTAACAAAATAATTTACTTATCTGTTATAACTTATATAACTATGAAAACAATTATAATCATTACTACCCATTAGCGTGACTTGACTTGTTTCATCTGCTGAGGCATCATATTATATATAATGAGCGAGCGGTGCCAAAAAAATTAATGATGTTCAGCACCTCAATGTTTAAACCAACGGTGTTAAAGACGGGAGAGAATGGGATTTATACCCATCCCAAATTTATTTTATGGGGGTAAAGTAAATATAAGATTATTTTTCATAAATATTTTTTCTCATATGGTTTGGGGAAAATCACATAAGTGACATAAATAATTCTTTTATTATTTCATAGGGCCTATTTTCAATACTTCTGTAAGTTAAAAATCTTCGTTTCTTCTCTGTGAACAACTGAAACCTTAATTTATAAACAGCCAAATGTATGTAAAAACTAATATACGATGCACCTAGTCATGTAACATATTATAGGTACTTACCTATAACCTATATAGATTACATATAATTAAAACAAAACAACTAAAAATGCACGTAGGTAGTGATTTTAAGGGACATAATATGATACTTTCCAACTGTGCAATTCCGTTGCCAGTCCGCCCCTGTTTAAGTGGTCTAAGCTGACTATCATATTTCAGTGGTTTCACCCATAGACCATATTACCTAGCATATTAATATGGTCTATGATAAATATAAGAAAACGAAAATAGATAGATATTATTATTTCTATTATTTAATAGAATATCGAACAGAGTTCGTATAGTATAGGTTTAATAGATTACCTAAACATTATATCAGCATACAATTTAAGTAAGTATTCGATTTTTTTTGGACATCACCGTGACAGAAGCATCACGTAATAGAGCCTCTGCAGTCTGCGGCCAGCGTGCATATTCACGTCCAAAATAAATTTTCCCGATTGGTAATTATCATCACTTTTGCAAAAGTCTTCGAGGATTTTTTATTTAAATATTTAACAGATGTAAGTTAAGTAGCTTCTTCTGCGATCAAAATAATTTAATTTTCTGTCACATTACTTACCTGACTCTATAAAGTATGCACTTATTTAATAATATAAATATTTAATGTACCTTCACATAAATACCTATAATATACATCATCATAGTAGGTAGGTAGGTAATAATAAATATATTTTACAGTGTATTCAATATTTCAATTTCCATATTCAGCGACCAAATAGTTTTCTGGTTGAATATTAGGTATGTGGAAATGTAAATCAATATAAGTTCTTTTTATTGAAATATACATATAAGGTTTAAGGATTCGTTTTGTTTTAAAAACAAATCATATCGTTTTGAACAAATCGTATATTATATACACTATAATATATACCTACGCATTGAACGATATAATAATATCACGTCGAATCACGTTTTTTACGCATTAATAATAAAAAGTCGGTAAAACAACTGTCTTGTGTTTTATTTAATGATATAACAATCACCTAGGTTTTCTCCCATCAATCTACGTGTTATCATCCCATGTTTTATCTTGATAATTATAAACGTGATATGTATAATACTTATAGTGTATGAAAATTTAATTGACTAAATATTATTATTGCTATTTAATATTCGTTGACAAAAAAAAAGTCAAGGGGGCCCCGTAGATTCGCCGTAATATCATAGACATTTAAAGATCTTTATATTGTATTGTATTGTTGTTTATTTCTTCGAAAAGATAATGGGTCCGACTGAACAGGTTCGTGCGGGAGCAAAATATGTCCATGCTTACTATGTAAGCCAAGCACTCGGCTCGTGTAACGCTCGGCTAAGTTCTCAATTTAAAAACCATGTAAGGGAAATTCTCATGTGCGAACAATGACGGGTTAGAGAAAAACGGTGCAGACCACCGACCGTATAGATTGAAAATGTATAGGACTCGAAAGAAGTTGTCCGTAAGTGATAATGCACTTTAATCATCTTCAATTTTCAAACGGTACCTATATCCGATGTCAAACAAATAACTTCTATAATAATAATTGTACGATGTTCCTATCTATATCTAGTGTTATTCTTAATATCATACTTCAATAATTTATAATAGGAATATACAATAATGAATTGTATTGGGATATTTACCGTACGCTCTCAAAAGTATCGCCGTGGGGCGTGGAGCACAAATACGCCTTTGAGTGCAAATTCTACCCCGTGGGTGTACTTATACCTATTATATTACATTAAATCGCTTACGGCGCATACCTACGTATTACGTCTTGCAAGTTGCAGGATACATGGATACATTCTATATACCTATTTCATATTTGTATTAATTGACGAGGATGTGCAGCTCTGAAGTGAAGCATATTTATTGTACCTAAAAAGTCGATTTTTTTTAGGCATGGCTCGTTTTGACAGTTCATTTTTATGTTTTTGGAAATAAAAAAAGGTTGCTACAGTGTATAGAGGACCTATAGACTATAATAATAATATAGCATTGGTTGTTTGATTGTTTAAAGTAGGCATTTCATATTTACAGTAGGTATTTAATATTTACAGTATAGGTAGGTTAGGAATGTTTATTATTAAGATTATAATTATTATTTAAGCCTCCATCCAAAGTCCAAATGTCATATAATTTTGGTCGACTTGGTTAAAAGCAGGTATATAAACTACATCGGTTTTAGGGTCGGTATACTTATATATTATGCTATTACGCTATTTATGCCATAATAATGATCAGGCGAAGATCTAGAAATTTAAAACGGGTAGGGGGCTGATTCTTTTTCAGAATAAAATTGTAATTATTGTTCATATTAGATTACCTATTGATTAGATTTGATAAAAATATAGTTATAAGTATTGTATTTATATTTTTATTTTATAAAATTTTAGATGATTATATATCAAACAAATAAATGCAGATCTTAACTTAAGACATATAGGTAGGTTACCTCTTCCTTAGGTAACCCGGAAAAGCCAGCAACACCCTACTTGAATGTAATGCATGAGATGTAGAAAAGAGAAGACCCGCATTGTGACTCGAAGAGCCAGCCAACATCAGGACTCTAATTAGCAGCGCCATTCAAAATGGATCCTTCTGGGTCACGCTGGAGGAATTCAGCCGAATTGTAATAGGCACTAAAGAAGAAGGGGAAAGAATGAGGAGAAAGTGTAGCTAAAGATAATGTTATCTAGTTAAGATTTTCAAAATGTGGGCTTAAGCCAAATTTCAGATGGCGTAGGGCCATCTATGTTTTTTGTGAACTGCGAAAGTTATTAAAATAGTAATCATAACTTTGTATGTTTCCGGTTTAACTAAATAAGTAAATGATGTTGAGGAGCTGTCGAATTTCTTCACCAGGTATTTTTATATGCCCTTATCATTTAACAATAACGCTGTATACAAAAAAAAAGGTTAAGTAACTTGCAATACGTACTGCAACACGGAACTGTTAATTTAAAGAGGTAATTATATTATCCATATGCATTTTTAAATATTTATACATTTTATTATTCATTGCAATATTCTCGAAATTGTAGAACACTCGAATTTTGTTTTCTCCCAAGTCCATCGCTCATGGTTCATTATATCGTATATTGCATATGATTCGAGTGTTACCCTTACCGCAGATCGGCTGTAGAATACAAATTATTGTATAGGTACATACAGCTTTATGCACCGTAAAACATAAAATATGATGAATGATACACTTATGAAGCAAATACGTTTGTGTGCATATGCGATCTGGCAGAGTAAGACACTTGAAGACATGAAGTAGGTATGATTAAATGATTTAATTGCAATACACTACAATATTGAAATAATATTATCGTACAACGTTTGGCGTATCTACTGTTAATCAAGTCTATAAATCATGTAAACTGATTTTGTAAGCAACCGTGTTAAAAAAAAAAAATGTATTAAATAAGTTGACAACAATATGGTTAATACTGAATAATATGGTTTGACGTACAAAATACTTTTTAAGCAGATGAAGTAGAATAGTATGTATATTTTGGGTGTTTGCAAAGGTAAATACTAAATTATAATACATTTGCCACGATAAGTGCCCATATAATATAAGGAGTGCGCTAAACTGTGAAATGGTTGCGATAATAGATGCAATCTAGAAGTTTGTATTTGCTGAATTAGACTAATCCGAAATATACGCCTGTGAACACTTCTGCACAGAGACGTGCGTACGAATACGTATTCAGCATTTTCGCGGTCCCGTGCTAGGTGATTTGTTTTGCCACCTACCTCATCTTACAAGTGACAATTTTTAACAGTGAAAATTAATTGTATAATTCATTCTATGTTACTGAATGAGAAAACAAATTCAACAAAGAAAAATAAACAGTACCTATATTTTATTAAATTTCAATAATCAATCGCACTGATCGTATAATTAAATATAGTCTAACAAACAGTTAAGTGATGAAACAGGGGAGTATTCTGCAGTAGTGCAGTGATTAAAATAATTTTGTTTGTGTAGTCAAGGTATAATAATAGTATGTCGTTTTATATCAGAGTGATGTTATTTTTATTGAAATTTTAAATTTGTGTTTTCTACAAGAGGTGGCAGAGGGGTGATTGAGCGAGTGGTTTCCGATGTAATGGGACATTACAATATTGTTAATTTTTCGACAAACAGTTTATTTTCGATTAAAATCGATTCAGATTTTGATTCGATTTATTATGTTTTATTTTACCTCACATAAATAAAATAAATAGTTGATAAAATCATACTCGAATCAATTTTTATAAAAAATACGAGGGAAAATGTCCATCTTAAAAATGTTTCAGGTGAAAATATCCCCTACTCCAGCGAATAAATCCAAGGGTGGAAATTGTCCAATTACCATGTAAAACGTCATATTAAACATAAAACGTCGTCATCGCCGTAGTATATAGTATATAGATATACTACAACTTACTGTGAGCTGATATTACATCTCAGTCTCGTGTACTTTTATTATAACAGAAATATATTGAAAAATCCAATTAACTCTGTTAACGGTTTAACGAACTCTTATATTATTTTAATTTTACACTGTCTTTGTTTGATGATCATTTATTTTTTTAAAATATAGTCACGCGAATATAAGCAGTCAGTTTCTTGGTGGAGGTTATCAAGATTCTAGACTAAATTAATAATTTATAATACGAGTAACAACAAAAATATTGTCTTTTTTAGCTTTGAAATTGACAAAATAACTGAGACTTTTTTTTTAATTTTGTTCTCGAATTGGAAAATATATATACATATTATATAGGTCATGATGGTCTCAGAACTCGGTATAGTGCAAACTTCTCAACGAATCTAATAATTACAGATTAATAAGCCTTAAATGTATCATAATATATATTATTTGACCTATACATGTTCAAAGTTTAGTCACATTTCGTGCTAAGACTATTTGTCTTTACATTATTATACGGAAAAAATAATACAAACTTCTGCATCTATATAATATACTAGCTGATCCCGCGCACTTCGTTTCCCGTAAAAAATGACAACTCTTAAACAATTTGTGGTTGTTCAACTCTATTTGGGTGTAACCCACTGTAAGTGCAACTCAGCCAATGGTACAATACAATGGTAGGCAATGTACAAAAATTCTATTTGATGCATACATGTATCTGGTCTGCCCAATTAACCAAGGGCAACTAAAACACTACAATTTCTAATATTACTATTTTAATTTGCAACCATGTATAATCAATGGTAATAGCAACCTTACTTTAATTATATATTATTATTTAGTTTATATTTTTACCGGGCAGATAGCGCTACTATTGTATTTTTGCCATCTAAATTTAGTTGGACCTCGGCAACTTATTCGGACTACATTTATGCCTAAAACCTACTCCGTGATAGTGTCCTCTTTAATTTCAAAAAAACTGCATGACGATTAAATACGAATTTTTGGAGCCAATCCGTAACAAATATTTCCATTTCCAAATTTATATATTATCTAGAAGATAATATTATGTGCAACCGCTTTTAGAGATATAAATATATCCAGGTATAGATATTGTTTAATTTCGGACAGGTTATTTTGCTTGGCCTCCATGCAGCATCGTTGATTGTACAAAAAAATGTAGTGTAAATAAACAACCCGTTCACCGGTGAGTTACCTCCACTGAGCCTTAAGTAGGCTTAAGTAAGCCGAGGTTCCTATAGGGTTAGTGTGTCGGACTCAGTACTCGGTGGAGACTTACATCCAAAGATATAAAATGCTTACGGTGGACTCGGAGATTTCGTCGTCTTCGTTCATCTTCCCAACTCGACTTCCGGTCCGTCGGCTGCCGGTCTCGAAGTCTCGTTCTCAGTGTTCTCAGCTGACTCAACTCGACGCTGTCATGTTTGGTTTAGCAGTTTCATTTCTGTTAGTTCGCTATAGCCTTGGCTGCCTGTCGGGCCCTCTCCTCCTCTTCTTTGAGAGTCAGGATCTCCTCCGCCATTTCGTAGAAGATCCTGAATGTCTCTTCCACTTATAGCAACGGATCTTATACACCTACCTACTTTAAAACCAGATAACAATTATCAATACATATTCGTTGCCACCAATCGTTGTCGTCGCGAGGAAATTCATCTGCCTACGCGCCGGACGGTTTATAATATGATTAGACGTAATACGAGTATTTGCCGGAGGAACCTATACCCAGTCTCCACTACCCACACATAAATAGGTAGTGCATTGTGCATAATATGTATAGTCATTAGTCATTAATCATAGTTCATACACATGTTCCGTCAGTGACGCATATAATATTATATAGATAGTTTTAGGTACGACTGCCAGCAGCTGGCGTTATCAAGAAATGGATACGTTTGTATGGGGACGAAAACAGATTTAATTATCTCTGTGCATGACGTATGCATCCGAGATCTAATGAAACGACGGAATTTCGATGAAACACGCATCGTCGAACAATAATAATTTTCACATCAATGGTGTCTCTTCGATATAATAATAACAACATATAATATCGTATCTTCGACTACTGCGAATAATCAATATTGCCTATATAGGTACAATCGCGTGTACACGGTACAACACAACACACATAGGAGTGGCAATATTGTAGTTTATTCCTTCGAAAAGATAATGGGATAATATATATATATATTATATAAAGTAGAACAGCGAACACAAAATATGTATGTCCATGATGCACGTTCGTCAAAGCCCAAAGGTGTAAAAAAATTAAATATTATTGTATTATTATATTATATCGACATCATATCTCCTCGGTTATTGTTAATTTTAATGTATTTTGACCTACAGTATGGTTTGGTATGTCGACTGCCCATGATGTTGAGTATCGCCTTGATAACCAGGTTATACGACGGATGATAATACGGTAGAGTGTCACTTTTTGCTACATGTTTTCGACTCTTGCAGCCTACGGGTTCGATTGCAGGTATTATACAATACTTTATCGGTCGATATTTTCATCGACGAAATTTCCATTCGCCTACACTATAATATTATACTATATGGGTACTGTATATTATTTTAATTCGGCCGAAAGAGTTTCACCATTAATACAAACCATGTATATGGCGGTTTTTCGGTAATCTGTCAACTATACACCTTGTAGACATCAGGCATCATTAATCCTGCATGATAAAAAAAAAAATATTTTACGATATCACAAGACGTGTTTTTTATAGCATTCAACACGTCATGATTTATTAAACATGGGTCCATAAGTATTGGGAAACGGACATCGCATTTTTGGTCATTGCCACGAGACACTGCATGCAGACGAGCAGTGCCGACGGGATATTCGGTCCTACACTAATTGATGTAAGTACTACTATTACTTAGGGTGAATTTATATATTATTTCATTCTGACGATTTTTGCCAGACATAGTGTACCTAATGCAGCTGTAGCTGCAATTCCCCGCGGCTGACACATAACAAAGTAATCATTTTGAATTTAAGTTTATATTATTCGTTCCTCGCACAGCACTACACTTATCCACGTTTATACATTTATTCATAATGACAACTTTTGAAAGCAAAAGAAATGGTGAATTAATATAGTTTATTTTAATAATATTCTTTATGCAGTAGGAGGTACGTATATAGTTTTGTTGAAATAATAAAAAAAAACAAACATTCCACTACGTTGCTGAAAGACATCGGTTATGTACAACTGTAAAACTCGTTAAAATACTAATAATAAAAAAATCTAATCTATTCGACGGTTTTCATTTTATTTTACGAGCTCTTACGTATTTCCCATGATATAATATAATAATAAATAATAATTTGTACATGCTGTCGGGGGTAGCCGGAAATCCGACGTAGTTAATATTTAATACATTTATAAGTAGGTACGCTTTCAGTGTAGGTACTGTATTTGTAGCCTTGTAGGTTCCGCGTGCGTTACTGGAAATCGAAACACATAATAGTATAATACAATATCGTAAAATTTAATTACAACCGTCAAACAGTCATTACGTGGTTGACGACAGCGAAACACGGTGTATCATAATAATTCGTGATGTAATAGTATTTGTTATTTATAATAATTATATTATATAGTAATATAGGTATACCTATCTATATTTATTCACATATTATATCTGAATTGAAATTCTGAACACAATTAATCCGTTTAAATATGAATTATTGAAGGCACTATGGTACAGGTATTACCTGTTTCATTTACGTATGTAGTTGAATCAGTGACGGTAAAACGTATACGAATCCAAACCTTCTTGGCTTCTTCCGAGTTGCATCTGAACCTATGACGAATTTATATTACTAATATATGAGTAAATCACTTATACGTACGACGCACCGTAAAACAACCTCCTTATAACGGAAGCGCTCGGTCCGAACTGATATTTCCGTTAAAAGGAGTTTCCGTTTTAGGGAGACTAAAATATACGGGACGGTTGTTGTTTTCCGTTAAAAGGAGATTTTCGTCTTATAGTGGATCCGTTATAAGGAGGTATATATCGTATCAATCAGAATATAGTAGGTACATCATCAAATAAATAGTTATTCTTTAAAATGAATGGAAATAATATGCGTAATACTATTTAAAATCTGTGAGATGATAAGCCCAGGAGTTTTGGATGATTATTAATATATTATTTAGCATTTCCTTGTATTATATTATATATATATAGTATATTAATATTATATTATATCATTGCCACTGAAAATTATACTTTTGTTGTATATAACTTCGTAACAAAACTTTGACATTTTTAATGAAACAACACAACAATGAAAAATTTAGTCCACAAGGATCACAAATGTTTTGTAGATTTGTTGGATTCAACAGTGAATATTATTAATGATATTCTATATGCCTGTGCTTGAGCAAGAAAAATTTTTTTAAGATTTTAAACAATGCTTCCTCCTGAGTGTTTTGCGCTACACAATCACAGTTTCTACTTTCTTTTAAGAGTAATGTTATTTTTAATGAAATATTTTTTGAAAATAAATGAATTTGCTACAATAAATATAAAAACAATACTAACTTCGAGTCTTTGTTGTTTTTCCAACAATACAATCAAATTAGCCATATACATTCTATCGAAAAAACATTTATTTTCGGCTTTTTTTGTTTAATCGTCTAAAAGCAATTTCAAATAATGAAAGTAATATATTATATTAAAACGATAATTTCCTCAATAATGCTTACCTTTAAATTCAACAACAAAATAGCATTTTATTTAGTTTAATTGTAGGTAGCTGAAAATTATGGGTATAAAGAAATGTCTTTAATATCATAACCTGTAAAAGAGGGTAAGTACCTATGATTCATAAAGAAACGTTACAGTGATGCTGTTATTTTTAAAATAAAAATTATTAGGTAGGATATTTTTTTAAATAGTTTTACGAAAAGCTGAAAAGGTAACTTAATAAACTAATACTTTAAAACTAATACAATAATACTAATATGTCGAAATTAATTAAATTATAAATGTATAATATTATCTATACCGATATGGCGATATCATATTTCTGAATTTTAACTAATAATGACATCTTTATGCCTTTATTATTATCTCTTTTACGCATTATTAAGTTTAGTAGGTACATTTTTATAATGGAGCGCATCGTTTATTTTCCAATATTTATTTTAGAATTTCTGTCGAATAAATAATGATGATTTATAGATAAAATTATAATATAGCATAATTGAAATTAATAATATTAGGGAAAAATATTCAAGTTTGTTTTATTTGTAGTGTACAATTTTAACAAGATAATATTTACATTTAATTATTTAAAACTGATGTGGCAACTATAATACATTTTGGTCATCTCAAAAATGTCATGTAAACGGTAATATGATTTTTGAAAATGATGTGAATATAGCTTATAATGGTTTTGTTGTTTGCAGTCATGCATATAATTATTTATATAATTTGATTTCATAAGTGTCGATGTTTACTAAAATATACACACTTAAACCATTATTTTTATTATAATGAAAATCAAGTAAAATTTAGATTTAAGTTTGGATGTACCTATAATGTGTGTACAACTTTTAAAAAAGTAATAATATTGAGTATAGTCGTATATTTTTATCGTATGAAAAATTAAAATAATTCTATTGTTCTCAATTTAATATTTTAAACAATAGGTAAAATGCTAAAAAAATATGTTTATATTTTAACGCAATCGTTCTGTTTTCTACATTAATCAAATTGTATCAACCAAGTGTTAAATATAATGATAGTGATTTACTTACTCACAAAAATAAAAATTTTACATCTGTCATAGTCAAAGGCTAATAATGCAATTTCTTAAGTAGTAAAACATTTAGATTTCATCCTAGATTATAATAAAGTATATATAATTCACGATCAGAACAATAATTGAGCTCCAGTATCGTACAAAACTAAAAATGTCCCTTCTCCGCCTAAGCGAAATCATCGATTTAACTTATTATTGAATGTTTAATATATATTATATATTGTGCTTTTTCAAATTCAAGCGTGTTATCCTCCGTGTTAATAATATAATTCATTCATTCCGCACTCGTAATATTATAATTTTTGATTATTATTATTGTTACTTATTGTTATTTATTATTAGTCCTTAGCTAGAAACTTACAATAAATTTACTACAAGTAATACTATTATACGTATCAATAATATTACAATTGAGTTCTACGCAACAAATCTGAGACCATTAAAACGATAAAAATTACTTTTCGAGGGACACAATATTATTATAATATAATCAAGATGGCTGCACGTTGTCAACTATTTGATTAAATATCACTATTAATATAATTACTATTTGATCATACATTATATTTTATACTGACGGTAAGCGCGTACTTTGAATGTGGAATTAACTTATTGCTTTGTCTGATAATGTGATTTTGTGCGATGGAATATTGTATTAAGTTATTCGTGAGCCTACCTGCATCATTGCGTTCAACAATGACGGTTATTATCTACATTATACAATATACATACTCTATAGAGCATAAATACTAAATAGTGATTATATAATATTATACGAAATGATTTTTCTGGTCATAAACTTATAAACTATAACTTGCCCATATCTACCAATAGGTATTTAAAAAGTAAAAAAGCTTTCTTAAAAGTTAAAACTGTTTGCTAACTCTTTCGTGAAAGTTATAACCGTGTATAAGTGTATAACCACGAGCAACATAATACGCAAGTAAGAGATACCTGTCTACCTCGCATTTAGCAGCAGGTGTATCCGCCCCAAAATATAATAGCAGATAATTCCAACGCGGTTTGGAAAATGACCCTTTGTGCTAATAGAAACACATATATACTTAAAGGAATTGTTGTAACAGTGTCATTAATTGCAAATTAAATTAAAATGTAATCAAATTATAGTTTGTAAAACAGTGTGAAACGATGAAATCCGAGCCCTGAACATCGTCTCTTTGTATTACTGTGTACCTACTCGTGCACCGTTATAAACGCAATTCAAGTTCAAATTTCACGTTACTCAACTGATTAAATAATAGAGTCAACATATGAGTCATGGAGTTTTTATGTTGGCAGTTTTCGGATTTGTAAAATAATAGTGGATGTTTGCAGGACCTGTTATTTAATTTACAACAAAAAAGTGTTCGAATTGTAACCTATATTTGGAACTTAATTACCTAATGACCAATAAGAGAAAATATATATCCTATAATATATTTATCGGGGAGAAAATTGTTATACTCATTAGTCATTACTACTTACGTCTGAAACTGATCAATATAGTTAAGTCCGAATAAAATTAATTCAGAAAAGGTCATACTTAGGTAACAACTTAGGTTCCAGTACGTATTTTTACTAAACCTAATTATCGATTTAACGTAATTTAACAAAATATTTAATGATTTTTAAATCTTAGATTCCCACTACTATAATGTCACAAAAATCACTCACAAATAATTATATTAATTTAATTTAATTTAATAGGTACAATAATAAAATAATCAGAAAATATGAATGTTTGAAAAAATGTGTAAGCCAATTATTCTTAAGTAAATACATATAATAGTAGCAAGTCTTGTGGTTATACATAAATATATTTAATTGCTTAGGTATACACTATAAAGCAGCGTTTCTCAAACTGTGGGTCGCGACCCATTGGTGAGTCGTCAGTCAATTTTTGGTAAGTCGTGAAAAATTTGTTGAATTATATAGATTCCAAGAAATTTATGTTAAATTAATATTAAATATACTTATATTATTATAGTAATATAGTACCAAAAATTACGATGGTAATAATTTGTCGTATATTTATTTATTACGACGGGAATTAATACGCCTCATTATTAAAGTACATTATTTTGTGAAAATATATTGATTATAAACCTATAAAATAATAAATACCTAATAAAAGTAATAAACAAATTTTGTTTTTATAACTACTTCTTGAAAAGTTAAACCACGTGGGCCGTTAAAGATTTTTCGGGGGATTGTTTTTTAAATACATGATATTATTAAGTTTGAGATTAAAATAGTATACAACTTTAATAGTTCAATAAGTAGGTATTTAGGATGTTTATAGTGCATTAGTGCCTACATACCCTTATGCATAAAGATGCGTTTTCGGATTATCTTATGTAGTGGATATGATATAGTTATTAATATTTTTGTTAGTGAGTATAGGTACTTTTTGAAACAGACATATATAGTTTATATATTTTTAATTACTTTTACGGTCTTGTAATTTAAAATGTTTCAAACGTTAACGAAATATAAATATGTTGATAAAGTTGTCGATTTAGAGGGCTGCAGGTGTTTAGCCAGAGACGAATTTAGAGCAGGGCTAGGGAGAAGGAACTTTTTTATATGAGTATATTTTTATTTAAACCTTGTTATGAACCTAGCTTATTTCTAGTTATTAGAAATTAAATTGTTCTATCTACCAATTGTTCTATCCAACTATAATATAATACTGAATTCATTTAAATGTAATTATTTAATTATTGCTTCTTGAAATTTAATAAGAAACTGTTTATTTTTCCTATTATAAAATATATGTTAGTTTTATGTAAAATAGGTATAAAATACACTTTTGTTGTTAAAATTGACATTTAAAAGATTGGAGTTGCGAAAAAAAAAACTGCTAACAGGCTGCGAAAATTCTGAATGTCCATCTGAGTAACTAAATAGTTGGTTAGTTAGTCCCAATAATAAATCATATAATATAAACTTAAAAGGTAAAACCACCCATACGTGGTAGTGTCGCCATAATGGTCGCTCCATCGGTTGTTCAATTAATTCATAATCAATCGTATACGAATAATAACAATAAATTATTTTTACACCATATTTTTATGTTTTAATTATATGTACGAATTTATTAAGTTATATCTTGCATGACCTATCCAGTCAAAACCAATGGACGACGCACAAAGAGATTTTTCTTCTAAGGCTTAACTTGGATTGTATACAACTTTAATGTACACGTTTTATATATTATATAGTAGAAAGAGTTAATAATGATATTGAAGAAACCAGAAATAATTGGTCGTAGTAACCGGCATCCATGCAACGTTTATCATTCTTTAGCGACTGATAGGTCAGAGGGTCTTTTTCGAATCTATTGTTTTTAAATATATACATTATACCTATATTATAGAAGAAACATATCCCGCTAAGGGTCTGTTTAATTACTTCAAAGTTTTTACAACACAACAATTATTTTACAGAAATGCCCTATAATATTATACCTACAAATTTAATTTAATTGGGTTTAAACCCATAGATACTATAACACACGTCTAAAAAACAACTAAGAAATCCCTACAGTTCGTTTATAGATATCTAGTCGATGTTTTTCGCAAGTGGGTTTGAGTTTACTGAGTGATATTCCGGTGCAAATTATTAACAGTACCTACGTCTTATAAAATATACAAACACTCTATTAAATTTCGATTGTTAAATAATACTATAGTAACCTACAGCCAGGGTTGAGAAAGATACTCAAAAAGGAGTATCGAGATAAGATACAAGATATTATTTATTTTATTAAATTATAGGCCATTTGTCAGTTAAACATTTATTCACAAAACACTTCCCGACTTACTTATAAAATAAAAATACTAACTGTTTAATATATTTTATTACCACACGGTAATCCCAATACTTTCCTAAAAAAAAATATTTTAAGATAATTAATTATTATTTAATGTTAAAACGTAAGAAAATGTATAAAGTCGTGTTGTAACCAATTGCTGGCAGAAATAAACAAATAGGTATGTGGTTAAAAATTAAATGAGTCAATTGTTTCCTTAACTGTACAGATGTGACTTGAGATTTAGCTACCGAACAATAAATACAATATAAGATAATAAAATGGTTGAGGGTTATGGAATTGAAAGATTTTGGGCGATTCGAGGTTATCACGTAATAACTGCAGTTGTAACCATATTATAGTTACCACGCAATCGCACGACACCGACGACATGTGAATCCGGCTTACAATCACAATAATATTTGATCGACACACGACATGACACGACACACGACGTGAATCTGATTTACACGCGAAAGTTGGTCAACCATATTGTTTGGTAATCGTGTTATCTGCGTTCACCAGACGACGTATCTGATTCTCAAAGATTCTTCTGTGATTTATCAACGGAAAATATATTATATTATTAGGTATATCAGTGGTGTAGCCAGGGGACGGGCTGCAGCCCCCCCCCCCTCCCCGAAATGTTAAAAGATTTAAAAATTATATTTAATGGTGGTGTTTTGATTATTTTAATATTGTGACTTGCGAGGCTTCATCACTTCCGGTCCGATAAAACTCGTCGCATCCGTTTTCCGATGATTGCCAGCCGAGAGTGGTATGTAATATAGGTGCATATAATATTATAGCGTTGTTCGTTTAAATTCTAACAATTTTTGACCTCGAACATAATATATTTATTTTTTATTTCAAGAACCCATCATGTTCACATAAAGGTGAACCATATTTGAAACGGGTACTAATGAAATATTAGATATTTTAAAATGTCGACAAAATAATAACACAGATTATTACAGGGAAATAAAATACCTCGCGATTTTTAGTCATTGCGCGTGTAGCATAACCTTAGCACATACATTAAATAATAATAATTTAATAAATTAATATTTAATGTTTTTTTTTCTTTCATTTCAGTTTGTAACGTTCACCGTGCTGCTGCATTATGATAAATAAAGGTTGCTATGCGACACTGTAGCTCAGTATATAATGTGTGTAAAGGCTTACATAATTAATAAAATGAATGGGTCTCACCGTCCAAAACTATAGTATCTACAAATGCCCAGCTAGCCATTCAAAAGCTATTATTAGGAGTAATTACCAGATCAAAAACCAGCGTCACTATATCTCGTTTATGATGAATGCGAAATTGTCTATTGTAGTTTGAAATATGTTAATATTTTGTTATACTAACAAATGGTATATTTTATACAATAAACTACCAATTATTATTTTATAAAATTGAATACAAATGTTGCTGAATAATGGAACTCTTTATTCTTTGATTAGACTGGGGAGTATTCGCTGATAACGTTTGTATAGTTACCTGACTAAAATTTAAATAATATATATCTATAATAATATTATTATTTATGCACTTAAAACAAAACATGTTAATTTTTTCAGGATGAATATGTTTTAAAATTGAAAATTTTATAGATACGTGTATTATAATAAGTATCATAAAATAAATTCGAGCCTCGAAGTACCTACTGATTATAAAATAATATATTGTTGGTCACTTTCTTATGAATTCACTATCAATGTCTACATTTTTGATTTGCCCTTTAATCTGATATTTAAAAACCTTTGAATACGCAAAAATAATATACACCAGGTAAAAACTTTTGCTATTTCATTAGAGTAAAATAAATCATGAAAACAATTGTATATATAATTATTAATTATAATATTCTATATAAAGTACCTATACGTATATTATAGGCGTGTCACAATAAATCAAACAAGCCAAAAAAAAAAAAAAAAATGCAAACTAAATTGTTACAATAGTCAATAATAATAATGATAATATAATATAGCCGTGCTAATGAGAAACTAGCGAAACGGTCTTTATACGATGATTATGTGGTATTATATATATTATAATATAATCGTTTCACGCAGCCCCACACACAGATTGTCGGTTATTATCGTTTACCTCTTACCGCGGTAATTGCCAGTAAATAATTATTATAATTTATATAATATGAATGACCCGTCGTCAGTGTTCGGATTAGATAAGTATTTTTTTATCTAGATAAAGATAAAGATGAATACTTTTTTTTTAAATAGGTTTTAAATTTAGGTATATTTTAGTTAATCACTAGGAACATAATAATAATAATGATATAAATAAAAATAATTACATTATTTATAAGCCATAAACTTGGTTTGAGAATCTGTAGACATCTTTAAAATTTGTTTGTACAATTTCTCGATTTTCATCAATAAAAAATGTATCTAGATGAATTTATTCAGATTAGTAAAAAAATTATCTAAGATGAACGTTTAGATGTCTTGTAACTATTTATCTAGACAAGATAAAAGATGAACAAATAACTATCTAGATATTCATCTAGATAAATTTATCTGGATAAGTCCGAACACTGTCCGTCGTCGTCCGAGCAATTCATGATAATATCGCGGTCGCTCCGTTATGTACTACGTCATGTTATAGTGTGCTGTATATCATAGGGTCCCTAAGTTAAGGATCGCGGTCGCCATTCGTGTATATGGACCGACCGAAAAGGGTAGATTAAGCCGTTAGCCGATTACGACACGTGACACGCGGCCCAGTTGGCCTATTTTTTTTTACAAGAGCCAGGACCTTTGTACGAGTCGTGTACGGAGAGTACACCTTATCTATGGACGGTCCACGGTACCCGAACAAAAAGGTAATATATTATTTTATTTCACTAGATTTAGTTTCGGCTTATCCAGGCACCACTGCCAGATTTACAATACTATTTTGTCTTTACGCGTTAAATTATACAAAAACTTGTGCGTATACAAGCACAGCTGTTCTTCTAAGCATTTCAATAAAATATGATTATTATTTTGCCCGATGCTCGTTAAAGATAAATATTATTATTTTATTGTTATTATATGCACTCGATCCGTCTTTGCAACACGTATCATTTCTACTTCCTCCCCGCCAAAGGTGCGCAATGTGCGCGGAGACTGGAAGAACGTCTGCGACGGACGAAAAAAAAGAACTACCCTTCATCCGTACCGCCACGCCGATGAAAAAAAAACGTAGTTAGCTGTATCTCATCCGACCGCAGACGCCGCTTTTGGACCACAAAACGAGGTATTCGGTTATTTGTATTGTATGGGTTCACGACAAATTGTATAAAAAATATATTAATTGTATCATATTATTGCATTATATGAATGCGGTTGAATTAAGAGGACGTCAATACAATCTGCAATCTGCACGCGTGTTGTATCTATATCTTATAAGCGTAGAACATAACGAATTTGCGTTAAGCAGAACAAACTTTGTGCAATAAATTAGCTTTAATATTAGAGTAATCATGATTGTAAATTCAACTATCTGGCTACGATAATATTACGACGCGTTTGGGAAGTGAATTTCTGTTGTCCATAATATTTTATCATACAATTCATTTTCAAGATTTTATTAATTAATTAAAATATATATTTTTAGATTCTGAGCGGAGTGAGGAAGCCAGTGGTTTTACAATGGTGTTTATTTTTATTTTTATTTTATTTTCATATCTTGTATACAACATTTTTACCTAAAGGAGTGCTTCGATTTCAACATATAGTACCTTATCTTTTAGAAAATTGGATCAAGATGGTACTTTAGATAGGTCATTTTTTGATTTTATCAATAGTTAATTAATGCCACGGGAAAAAACACCAAAAAATTACGAAAAACCGCTAAAAATGGGACTTAAATTTCTAACGCTTTCTTTATCACCATAGAAACGAATAAAAAATAATAATATTATAATATTGATTCAACTTACATGATATAATAAATAATATCAATATAAAATATCCAAACTGACAAACCGTTTTCGTTCAGAATCGTTTTTCTTATACAATGATATTATATTGAATTCAAGCTTAATACAATCCATCATACAATGACCCACATGTAACCTACTGTACAGCAGGGTGACATCCATATACCCGCTTTATTTCCTTTATAATATTTAGATACCATAATATTTTATATAATACATTTTTTTAGAGCATATTATTTTAAATGCTTTCTTTTGTTTTTAAATGCACAAGTAATTATACATATTTTGAGGTTTTTAAGTACTAGAAGTCTTCAGCCCTATTAATTACTAACTATTGCTAGTGTAAAATTACTTAATTTTTTTGATCAATATAGGTAATGGTGTTAACACAACCGCGCACTTCAGTCCCAGATGAGGTTATTAGATTAGTGTTCCATAGTTCATGGAAAATATAATTGTTACCAATGTTTATTATATCAATAATTGAATTTAAAAAATACCTAGAGTAATTAATAATGGAAAAATTAGGTTATTTAGATTATATTACTTAAGTTATAAAAGTCCGAGAAAAAAACTTTAAAAACTTGACAATATCATTATATACCTGCTTCTTTATTAAGATAAGACATCAAACGAGTTGGTAAATTTGAATACGATTTATCTAAATTTAAAAATGTCCAAAAAAATCTTGTATCTATTAATTTTCTCTGAGTGTTGTAGGCCATTAAGCCTTGGTTTCCTTTGTAATCACTCATCCTTGAATGCGTGGTTCGTGGTGCACGAGGTGCGATTGCTCGGTCACACTTGCGTGACCAGAGGAGTCTTGCTACGCTATTATAGCTGCGGGATTGAAACACTTTAGACAAAATTTGATCAGTTAGTGTCAGACAGTCATATTGTAATCATATATTGAAGCACAATTGAAGTAAATTCATACTATGAGTCTAAATCATTTAATAATTTTTTTGCACTAGGTATGACTGCGTTTTTTTTTGTTTCATATTGAAACGGTTAATTTTTTATTGAACCGTATGGAAAATGCTGTATTTGATACCTGTGATTTAGACATGAAAGTTTTTTTACATGAAAATGAAAACAAATTAGATTATCATTTATACAACTTTCATAAAAGTATATGCAAACCAGTATAAAGTGCTTGAGTAATTTATAATAGATAATATAAGTAACACTATTATGTAAAATGACACATGGCGTGTCTGGGATATATAATATTAAAACTATAATAGCAGTACCGCCGATCTATATTTCATTTTCTGGTGGAAAAATGCTGGTGTTACACCCACCTACTCAAAAAATGTTTAGCTACTCTCGAATAGTACATTATAATCACGATATACTGCCTTTAAATATTAAATACCACTAATGACTGATCACTTATTATCACCCACCCACCTGACCCACCCATAAATAGTTCTGGAGAAATTTCCCCAATTGATATCCGTGATCGTCGCCATTGTATAGTAGGTATATACCTATATATCATACAATAAAATATAAATACTGTAATGGTGTTTCATACGATTATACCATACCATTACAAATTACAATATTTCTATATTATATTATACTTACATAATAATAATATTATATCATAATTAATATGTTTCTAAAATTATTCAATTCAATCAGATTACACAATATATTAATTTTTTGAAATGTTATGTGTGCAAGTTCGTGAAAAGTTTTATACTATTCAGCTTTTCATAATAAGTGTTTTAGCGTTTTGTAAGTGTATATAGTTGTTGCGCTGTAGATACTGATGTGCGTAGTGCAAACGAATTACTGTTGACTGAAATCTTTAAAATCAATTATTTGAATAAATAATGTGACAGAAATAAATTTAGCTAAGGGTACACATTTACTCAGCTTGAAGAGGAATTTCCATTAAATTATTCTTATAATAATACTAATGAAACTCATTATAGTTGAATATTAATTGAATTTAACAAATTTTACAGTAATATTTAATACTATAGTTTACTGCATTTTCAATATTTATAAATGTCGATTTGCTCAGTCGTAATTTTAACTGGAATATGAATTTTAATCGAATTAATAGAATCTAAAATGCAATTTAAAATAAATTTAATATAACGCCTTGGATACAATCTCACTTTTAATTCTTAAGAACATTTTCATATTTAATACATTTTTAATTTTAGCTTTAATTCTCTCGGTTTATTTTTTTCGGAAAGAAAGAAGGGCCAGAAATATAAATATAGAAAACATTAATAAGGATAAATCTACTAAAGACCTATATGTTTAAATAATTGGAGCGTAGTGGTTTACGGTAGTGATGAGACTTGGACATTGGGGAAGTCTGATGAAAAGAAATTACTTGAATTCGATCCATGGTGCAATAGGAACATTTCTTAAAATAAGTTCGGTGGATCATATTACAAATGGAGAGGTCTTTTGAAGAATAACAGAAAGAAGAAGCTTCTTAATGGCCTTGAAGATTAGGAGAGCTAAATTAATTGGACATACGCTACGATAAAACAACTCACTAGGAATAATGATTAAAGGATACATAGAAGGGAAGAACAGCAAAAAACGACTACCCGAAGACCACCACTTGATTGCATTGGTAAAGTAGCTATAGAGATATAAGAATAAGATGTACAACTTATTAGGACTTAAAAAGGGAAGTAGCGAAGCGAGAAGAATGGAAAAATGCTGTCAACCGGACTGTTAACAACAAAAAAATTGTCGGAAATTCAAAACAGCATTTAAAAAAAACAAACACATTACATTTCATACTGTTTCTATGCCTAAGCTTAAAATAAGTTAAATTATAATTGTTTGCATATTTCAGAAGCTCTACTAATGAGTGGCTTCCGCCTTTATACGTATTCATGATGTAATTCAATATAAATCTTTTCTTGTAAAAAACAAAAAATGCACAGTTTATTATTTTACGCGAAAGTTTTAAAGATATACCAATGAATATCGACATTTCAGTTTGAATTATTTTTTGTTTAAAATTTAAAATTTTTATTTGGACTTGTTAGTGTAAATTTCATACGTACAAGTGTACAACGTTCGATAAGGTTTAACGAATTATTATAGTTATGCTTATTGAATATATCATGGTGGAATGGCAAATCATTGAGATTAAGGTAGTTATTTTTTTTTTAAATATCCGACAAATGTGTTTTTTAAAAATAAATATGTTAATTAAGTTATTAAGTCTCGTAACATTCAGATTTCATTCAGATTTCTAGAACTTTACGTTACGAGAAATATTCGTGCCATTGGTGTTTATTTCGATGACTGGAAAAACTCGAAATCTAAAGAATAAACATTTTCAGATTTGGTTACCAAATTTTATAAAATTAATCATCTCTTCTTCTGTTGTCATTATAAAATCACTTGTAACCTAATAACTTTATCCTACTTATTTTTTACTTTTTTACTAGCCGCTTTATTTTCTTCATCAACTACCTACCTATAATTTAAAAGTAATACTTTACTCGTTAAATACTTCATCGATGAATCATATATTATCACAGATTATATTAATTTAATATAATATATATTAGTTTAATATAATCTGTGATGTTATGTTATTTACTACACATGTTTAACTCATAAAATATAAAATAACTATATGCAATATGAATGCTCACGAGTTAGAATTTCATACTTTTCTAAAATATACCGATGGTGTCATTCATTTTTTACTATTGCGTGAAAATAATACATTTAATTTTCATTGAAAATCATTCATTTTTTACGATTTAATGGAATTAAATACACGTCGTGTTTTACGTCGTCCAATCGGTCAATAAATGGGTCAAGTACCTACTAAAGTGTGACTACTATGAGTATAATTTCTAAGAAGAATATAGAATTTTCATAAAATATGTTCATCATATTGTATACCCTCGAATAAGCAACTATAAATAATGTCTATAAGGTTGTATACCAATATTTCAAAGACGCGTTCAGTATCTATACCATGATTTACAGGTGCCCGTGTTCCAGTTTACAAATTACCTTAACTATAAATTACGTATGCCACTTGAATTTGTGCACCCTATCGACTATATTTAAGCCCTGTCCCATAAAAATGCACTGGAAAAAAATCAGTCGGCCTTCGGTAGATATTCTTTCTCGTCTATGACCATATATATTATCATTTAGAATATTCCCATTCACATTCATTCCTGAACTTTTATCAACTGCTTTGTACACTGTTACGATGAGTATTAAGAACTCGTCATATATACTATACCTACATCATTTATTTGAGATAAATAATATAAGTTTTATAATATTATAAATAAAAAATAGGTAAACATGTAGTAAGCATTTTCATTCAAAGTCATGAAATCCTCGGTTAGATGTAAATTTATGGGGGTTCAAATGTTATAACAACCCTCTTACTTTTATCGAATAAGTTCAAATTTTTGTTTTAAGTAGTTGTACTTAGGTTAGAGTATAATTAGACTGTAGAGCTTTATTAAATGCACCGTGGTTAGGAAAACCAAACTCATTGTCATTTATAATTATTATTAAGAATGGTGGAAACGAAAAATGCATTACCAAGGTTTCCCAGAAACGTAGCCAAAGGTTTTTGTGCAAGCTTTCTAACCTAGGATGTTTAACTGTTTTTTGTATAATTTAAATATAAACCTGTCTCAATGAACACTTGTAGTATATATCGGACAATTTTGATGGTCCCGTGACTGTCCGTTATGTATAGGTTTCACTGTAGTCAACAAAACTCTACATGGTAGGTACTGCTCTAATTGAAATTAGTTAAAAGTTATGTGCATAGTTTATTAATCTTATTCGAGAAACTCAAGATAGATTTGATAAATTTGAAGAAAACCAATAACTGCTTTATATTTATATTTATATCAAGGTGCAAATTTTAGTCCAAAAAAAAATTAAAGTAATTTATGGTGAAAAAATGGTATTGATACATATATCAATAGATTTTCACGTGGATTTTAAAATATTTACATTTTATGTGATTATTGATCGACTAGCAAGTTGACTAGAGAAACGGCACCAGAAATATGATTTCTACTACAATAAATTGAGTACTCCATAAGCTAATTTCTACAAGTGTCTAAAATATAATAGAATATGCTAATAAGTTACAAGGATGTTACCAGGATGACATTAAAAAAGCATTTTCAACATAAATACGTTATTATAAATGTATACTTACAACATTTTAAATCGTATTTAGATCGAAATATCGTTAGCTTAAAAAACACAACTAAAAAAGTGGATACACCAAATAATAGCTATATTAATAATATTAATCAATATTGTATTTATGGAAAAACCAATTTATATTGAACCAAAAATGTGAAAAATCAGAACACTGATATTATTAATTTATTCTCTATGGCTCTTTCTTTTTGAGATAAAAAAATGTCATCTAATTTCATCAACATTTTAACTTTAAAATGTCTTTTTTATATTTTGTAATTGATGTAAAAACAGTTTATGAATTACATATTTTATTTTATTAAAACCGTATTGTATTACAAACTATATTGTTGTCAATGATAAAATAAATAATATGTATCGAAAATAAACTAAAAAGTTGAAAAATTAAATGGTCTGAAAGAGCCAAACTATTTTTAAAAGTATATTGTGTCTAGAAAAAGCTAGTATAAATGATTTTTAAAATGTCAAGTATCATAGGATACATATTTTAGAGTTAAAATAAAAAATGAACTTCGATTTGGTCGAACACCGGTGTTACTATAATATTCCCATTTTTTTGTAAAGTTTTTTTAACCCTCGTTTATTTTGAAAATAACTATAGAATTTATACTATTGACCCTTTTAAGTACTTATACTTAGGAACCAACTAGATCACAATTTCTATCAGTCACCACAAAAAAATAGAATTTCTATTAATAAAATATTACATAAGTAGGTGAGTATATTTTTAAAAACTCGTTCTTTTTGTGTTTAAATATTATGCTTAATCAACCATAACATACTAGACAGTGTAGTAGCTCATAATCAGTATTACACTGAACCAAACACAATCAAACTGTTAAATACATGCAAACACTAAACATATATGGTCAGTAATATATTATTTAGTGATTACCTCGTTAGGTTACGTCATTATAAATAGGATATACAATGACATACAATTTCATGATGGGTACCTACCATATTATTATAGGTATTAAGAGGATGTCAGAGCACTATTTGTTTTCTCTCTCTGACCCACGTGCAACATACCAAATTTTATGTTTACAATAATGGCTATAATCATAATAATTTCTAAAACTAAAGTGAATTAACCTCTTATAATGTAAGATTATTATCTAAGACTTCTCGTAGGCTTTTTATTATATTTTAATTTAAAATACTCATAACTCGATGCTGGATAAGCAATGGCAACTGGATTATAGGCTGACAATATTGTTTACTTATGTAACATGTATATATATTACAACAATACTTTAATATGATGTATATTGTATACGTATTTCATATTACTATAGTAATTTAGCTATTTATTTTGCTTGTAGGTGATCTTATCTGGTCCTATAGTGATTGATGTTGGGAAATCGGCAACATTATTGGGATTCCTGTCAGTTGCTGTTAGGTAACTGATATTTTACAAACTATTCTATACCTATATGATTAAATACGAAATAAAATATGTAATCCAATTAAATAATAAAAATACATGCAATTTACATTTCAAAACTGTTTAATCATAATTTAAAACTTATGATTTTCGATATTAAATGTTTGTTCAATAACATTATAAATAAACATATCTTAGTTTCTCAACTCAATCAATTAATAGCATATCTAATAGTTACAAATAATGTATAATTTATACAAATCTAAGATATCACAAACCATAATATATCATCACAAATATTCTTATTTTATTGATAATAATTTATTTGACTCGTGTAATAATAATAGACGCGTCAGTTCGGTGTGGTTCAGATATTTTTCTTTACACCCTTGTAAATATTTTTATAAAGTTCTTTACTCGTGTGATTTATCGAAAGTATCGATACTGAATTACTGTTTTAACATATAATTTATAACGGAGAAACAGTTGTTTAAATTATTGTGAACGATATGGGTAGTAGGCATTATGTGAACATGAAAAGGCGTTTTATATTTCCATTGGAAATATCCATTTTGATTATTGAATGCTTTTGCAGATCGCTGATTTACAAAACGATAATAGGATCGTTATAGAATCGAGTTATATTTATTTTTATGATATTCAATCATTTTAAAAGAGTACCTAATAGGTTTTTGGCCATAAAAAATTAGTACTATAGCATGTGTCTGAATGACGCAGAACTCATAATGTTTATGAGAATAGTTTTGTAATCTAGAATGTCTTTCAAATAAAACTAGAGAAAGCCATAAAATTATTGTGTATATTTTCATAAAATATCGTGGTGATAAACGAAAAAGGGTAATTTTATAACCAATACAGTGACAATAAAGGTGACGAATGACAGCTATTGTTGATTTTGTATTAATTTGTTTCAAAATTAATCCATTTAGTTTTTTTTAATCATATAAGTGGTTGATGGTTATCGTTTTATTTTTTAAATTTAAACTAAATTATTTTTTAATATTTTCATATGTCTGCTTTTTGTAGATCAGCTTAGGTATATGTAAACAACTATCCACCCACCTACGTAAATAATAAGTATTAAGTATACTATGTATACACTCTGAACAGAGTGATATTATAAGAGTACTGGGTGTTTTGGGAACAACTGTAGAGGTCTGAGATGTTTTTATATTTGAAAGCATCGTTTAAAAAAGATTGATTTTTGAAAAAAATAAAGAAAAGATTTTATTACAATGTGCTTCCATTTTGATTCTATTTACTATTATTTATTTCATGTTTGTCATTTATTGAAAATCTATTGAAAAGTTATCACGTTTTAACCTAACGTATTTAAAGTATTTGAGAAAGTCGGTGTATTTAAAAAAAACGTTCCACCTTTAAATAATTTTTGATATTTTGTAAACCTTTTTCTATACATTTTCTTATGTATTTCTTATAAAATTATACGATTTCATAAATATCGTTTATAAGTTTTATGAAAAATTTTAAATTATTTAAAAAACTAATGAAACAATATAGAATAATGTCTATTAAAATACTTTCTATACGTATACAGTTTAAATAAAAAGTTTTAAAAACATTTTGTATTTTTGGGTTCAACTGTATTTCAAAATGTTTTTGTAAATTGTATTTAATAAATATTTAAATAAACGTTAAACAAATTATTTATGAAATGTTTGTTTGAAAATAGTTTTATGATGATCATATATTTTGAAAGCATCGCTGTCGTTTTCAAATTCTGTTTTGAGTTATTAAGCGTGCGAGTGGTAAGCGGGCATCACTGATTTAGCACATACGTATAATGGAAAAGATCCGAAAAATCTAAAATCTGTCTAATGCCGTGATATAAATTAGGTAGGTACATGGTTTTTTCTTCTTTTTACATTTAGTCGTCATAAAACTTAATATGTTACAAGGCGTGTTAAAAAAATTCGAGATTAAAACTTATTGACTATTGAGCCAGTATAAAAAATATATAAAGGGCACATTACAGGTTTTTAACCTGCATCGGTGGACCTTTGTCGATAAATTAAATACTCTTTGAATAAATGCATACAATAATATCTTTGTATAATAAAATCAAGTATAATTATATTATAGTTTTTTTTGGCCTAGTGTCCTCGCCCCACACACACGTGTTCCTTCACCAATCGTAACCTCTTACAAAAATGCCATAGTTGCCGATACTCAAGATCAATAAAAAATAATATAGTTTTCTAAAAGGTTTTGCCTGTTACTCGCTATGCTCACACATCTCACTAGATTTGGACAACACTCTATTTAAAATGCCTTTTACGTATTATTTATCTTTTATTGTATCCCACACTCATAACCGTATTTTTTTAATTATCATTTATTTATTCTTAGTTGTTAAGGCTATTATAAAGCACTGAATAATATTATAAAAACTTTTTTTATATAAACACATAAAATATTGGGTGCATTAGGAAGGGTAGTTTTTAAATCAGTAAAAGCCACCGATTCGTATTCAGAATTTTCAGAATTTTTTTTTGTATTCCCCATCCTTATACATGCAAATTATTGCTAGTTAAAACTAAAAATTAATTTTATACATGTTATTTAATTAATTATGAAAAACAAATTGAACAAAGAAAACTAAACTTATTTTATTATCAAGAAACACGACCACGGCCTCGGGATACTATATTATTCTGATTGTTATTATATTATCGGTGCACAATAACGAGATTAATATTAATGAAAAAAGTTTCCAACAAGATTAAAATATTTATTACAAATAATTACAAACTCAAATATATCAATATAATAATAAAGTACAACTCAAAATATAATCACCTTCCAAGTGACAAGCCCTGCTTCTTCCACCCTAATTACGTACCCGTGTATAATGCTTATGGGACCTATATTATATGTATGAGGTAATTTTTAAAGCATGATGTAGCCACGTACTGAATTAAACAACGTTATGGGCCACTTGGTCGTCAATAATTTTTGGTAAATGTTTTCAACAAATCTGCCAATTATGTGAAAAAACTATGGCTTCCATACCAAAGAAACATTATTGTCCAAATCTAAATTATAACGTATATAAATATAAAATAGTAAAATATATATTTTGTCATGATCTTAGTCAAAATGCTGTGGACAAAATCGCAGGAAAAAAATTATAAACACTGTTGATAACAATGTTTCTTGGCACCTATACTATTTAGTCTTTACCGCCCTTTAAGCGGAAGTAAAATTTTGTTGCCATTTCGTCAAAAACATAGATAACGGCAACTTTTGAAAAACATTTTTATACATATAATGACCAACAATATGTGGAAAATGTGTGTTGCAAATAATGTCGCTTTGGTCTGAACGTGGCTTACACTTAAATTCTATATTTATCAAAGTGTGCAACTATATACAATCGTCGTAGACGCGTTTCAGTGCTTACGAGGGACTAGAGAATAATATTTTAAAAAAACAAAAGTGACCGATGTGCGTACTAGATTATTACACCGGAGTATTACCTTGACGCGCTGCCTTTGGCGCGAAATCCTCGGGTGACGTATTTTTCCGAGCCGATGGACGAGGCTTGTAGATAATATATTATTATAATACGTACCTACCTACCACAGTACCACTTGGCTCCTTGTGCCGGAACGTCGTCGCACAACGGCACTCGTGGACCGCGACGTGAAAACGATTTGGACGTGGAGAAAACGGTCGGTGGCCTTGTTTTTCACGAGAGAGCAAGCGCCCTACAGCTGTTTTCTCTCCCTCTAACCCACGTGCAATCAGACAAATTTAATGCTAACTACTAGACTATTACCAGCCGCATGTTATTGCAGCTTGAGTATTACAATTAGAATCAAGAGTGGACTGGGAGGAATACGGCATAGTATTCTACGACAACAGACGGCCCAAACCCATTATTTTTCAGCCTTATTTCATCTCAGGATTTTATAAAGATATTTTTTTGTACTGAATACTGATACCTAATTTTTTGGTTAGTAAGTATTCCTATAATCTTATATATCGCAATACACTCTTACGTTGTGTAGGTCTTTTTAAATTATATTAAAATACCTTACTGTGATTAAATCATATTAATACACGCATAATATACCCAACATTGTATTTGTCGATTTCAATCGGCAAAAAAATAAAAATAAGTAATTCTAGGTTTATGGACAAAATAAAACTTATATTAACAGTGTGATTAACTTTTTTATAATAAACTAATAATTAAAAAAATAGTTAATAGTATAGTATATATTAATTACAATATACTAATCGATATTCTTAGCAGAATAAAAGAGTAATATTGTGTACAGAGTAAGTACATATATATAGTATAATATATATACTACTCAACTACTGAGGAAATCCTTTTTAAACAGTCTTCAGACCCTTAGAAGAATAAATAACTAAAAAAATATAAGAGTAAAAGTTCAAATAAATGTTTTGTTGATTATTCATTGTTACCGTAAGACTAGGAACGGCAAAAAAATATTCATATGACATACACCTAGTGAAGTGCTGCCATAAATTTTTATAGTTTATCGGGGACAAACACTTTTGTTTGATTTTCATGGAAAAAAAATTAACCACTCCTTCGCGACCGACCACATGTTTAAACTACATGTTATTTTAAAATATATACAAGAACAAAATAATTTTTGGATCAAACATTTTTAGTGAAAGACTTAAGAAGATTGCAAACGAACAGCTGTTTTTGAGGAGTTCAAAACAAGCAATTTTTAAATTGTATCCATGCAGGTCTTGTAAATGTGTGCGTAGTAAGTGATCATTATAGTGGATGTGTGTAAATAAGATAGTGGAGCGCTCCCGCACGCGCACGTACAAGTCACCGCCACGGCATTGAGCACGTGAACGGTAAACGATTTATGCACATTTCTATTTACTTTTTGTCAATCCAATCGATGGACCTGATAACGCTATAAGACTTCTGAAAACTGATTTGAATTCGTTAATATATCCATAGTTGAGATCGATCAGGCAACATTTTGAGATATTTAATTTAATTTTCGAATAATCTACATTTAAAATTTCGTAAATTTCGTAAATTTTAAATATTCAAATAAAATATTTTATAGGAGCTTATAGAAACAAAATTTCAAAAGAGTTGCCTCAAGTAGACATATTTACGAATTCAACTGAGTTTTCAGAAGTCTTATCACGTTATCAGGTCCATCGGAATGATTGACAAGGGATTGATACAATTTGGGGTAAATGATTGTCCGTTTGCAATCCCCGTAATAAAAGTGAAAGACTAAACAAAATAGATAAATCAACATAAATTAATGCAGTTTGATTCCGGGACAATTGGCCGTCCCGAAACACTTTATCGGGACAACAGGTGGCTATATTCAAAACCAGCATAGTCCCGGAAAAATGAACGTATGACAATCCTAACCAGCTGGTGGCTGGTGCCCAGTTCTCCGTTAATTTTAACTATTCGTTATAGTTACCTCGAGTAGCATATATTTTAGTTGTGGCTATAATAATTTATTATTATGGACTTATAGTGACTCTTAGTGACACCAAGTTTTTAAAGTTTGTCGTGACTCTTGGTGCTCCAAAAATCTTTATCGGGATTTTGGTACGTCTCAGAAATTTAATTTATTATTATAAATTCGTATTACATAATTTGATTAATTACCTTTCTGGCTTTTGTGATATCTCCTGTTTTCTTCATGCCTATTTAATTTTAATTTATTGTGGGATTTTGAGTGTTTAAAATATTTAAGAAATAATAATGCTGATTTATTTTATACGTTTTACCATTATTAACAGCACTAATAAGTGTTGAATCAAATTGTTATTTATAAGTTATAAACCATATAATACTTAATAATTATTATTTATTTATTACGCCCAAAGTAGATTTAAAGTTACTACAATTATTTTTTAACATGATAATTTTGAAAACCTTTTATTGATGAACACTGAACAATGTTTAATGTTTGTTTATTTTTATTTTTTATTTTGTATTAATGTTATTGAAAATCAACAATTGTAATGGGATCATTGGGATCCATCAATTCCATCAGAACAGAACAACTTGAACGTGTACATTTACAATTGAAAACTAATGTTTTGTTTTTTTATTTTTCAAGCAGTGTAAGTGCTTTTTTAATTGAATATTGAAATTAAATTCACCATTATCTAACCTTATGATTCGTAGATGTATCAACTATAATCCCACTTCATGATTCCCGTGAATACCCACAGGTTTCTGGAGATTCCCGATAAATAGTGTTTTAAAGAAATAAGCATAATAGTTTAGGTTATATTTTTTTTATTAAAATTTAAAATTTTTGAAAAAAAAAATAAACTTCTAACGAAAAACTTTGTATAACATTTTAAGCTTTTTGACGAGGTAATATTTTTTATCGTCAATTATTGGAAAAAAAATTGATAATTTCACATGCTCATTAATATCTCAAACAGAGCAAAAACATTTTATACCATGACGTATAGAAAATGCTAATATAAATATTTTGTGAGCATTTAAACTTAAAAGTATCTACTGTTATTTCTTTTTAAATTTCATCGAAAAATAAAATCAATCTTATCGAAAAAATTCCAGTTTTTCTTAATTACTAAGAAAATGACTAGGGTATTATTTTCAATTTTGAATTCCCAAAGGTACCTATCATCAAATATATAGAAGTTTAAAATCAAAGTATTTTCTGTACTATAAATCATGTAAGTACACTGAACAGAAAGGTACGCAAAAAAAATTACATCATTGTAAAATCGCTCGGCTCAGTATCTATAAAATGTAATTAAAAACAATTAATTATATTACAACGGATAGATTATGCTTCGATTAGTTTTTCAAGGCCTTTGTATTTTTTAAGTATGCATATACCTACAGAGTCTCTAAAAATAATGCTCCAGAGGCCTTTGTGGTGTGCCAGACTGATCCTAACTCATAAAAAATATATACGTTTCGGTCAAACGATATATTATTATATTAATATTATTAACTCGCGTATGCCTCAAACGATGTATTAATCGTGATATCGGTAGATGTCCATATCATAAATCTCACCAAAATCGTGTGTTATTGCTGACAAACGATGATAATAATTTTCGGATTACGACATTTACGAGATTATTATAATATAATATAAAATAATAAATAAATAAATAATAATATATGTTACCGATATAATTCGACTGGTTTCCAAAATCGGTATCCACTTTTAGCTGACGCTGGGGGGTCTGGGGGTCTCCCCCGTCTAGACCGGTAGTTTGATCTATTTTTATACTATATTACATAAGGCCAAGTTCGATGCATTCCTCCGAACGGAATATAACAAAAAATATAAAAAACATTATTATACGTTACCCATAATAGTCATGACGAAGAGCGTGGCGGCCAATGATATTATATTATTATTATTATCATCATCGTGTACCATCAGGTATCATAATATTATACAACTTGCAGCGCGTCTCGTCGAGCGCATGACCGGCGGCGCGGCACGGCGGCGCGCGCGGACCACCTGTCGCCGACGATCGCTCGCCGCCACAACGCGACACAATATTCGCCCGCGCGACGGTAAGGACAATCGTCGTCGCGCGTCGCCGTCGAGTCTCTCTCCGAGCGCGTTAAAGAGTGTAGTAGGTACACTTGCGACCGCGCGCGCGTGTGTGTGTGAGTGTGTGTGTGTGCGCGCGTGTATTCGCGTCGTGTGCTGCCGCCGCCGATAACTGATCGACTTCGTCCGCAGTCGTCGAATTCGAGTCACGTAACGAGCGAAATAAATAGATTGATATCGCGTATAAGTACAACACGCGCGCGCCAGCCAGCGCCTCTCTTCTGTATTATTATATTATTATATCGTTATTGTCAGTAAAACAATAATAATATATCGTCGTAATATATTATATTATTATATTATTAGGTGCGATTCGTTCGTCTCTCGCCGCCGCCGCCGGTAATTTTCAATTTTGTTATTATTGTTAGGTATTAGTATTAGTACGCACATTATAATATTACATATTATTCGTTTCTACCGTGTAATTCGTGTGTTTTTATCGTATTAAATTATTATTTTATTATCATCGTCGTTTTACCTTCGTCACCACCACCGCCGCCGCCACTACCACAGCGGCTCGCCACTGCCGTTCGCTCCCACTCCGCCGCAGATATTCACGCAAGACGCACGGTCTTACCGCCGCCACTGTTGCACAGGTAAGCCGTTCACTTTTCGTTCGGTTTGGTATTTTTTAATTTAATATTTTTTTCGTCCGTTCATTCGTACGTCGTCCTTAAACCCGACCGACGGCCATCCGCTGCGGCAGGCGGACACGTGTGCAGATCTACGCATGTAATTATATTAATCGTACGTGAACCTACACCCGTTTTGTTTCGTTTTTTATTCAAGACTTGTTGGTTTCGTTTTTCGTTTCGTCCTCGTGCGTTTCGACCAGCTCATGCCTGATACTAAATTATGCTCGTGTATTCCAGAAATCCCGCGCATTCTCCGCGTGCACATGATACAGAATGCCATTATAATATTAGCTATAATATACAGCTAGGGTGTAACAGATAGAACTGACTTTTGGAACAGCTTTTGTTCTAATCAATATTTAAAAATTGTTTTATATATATATAATTTATGGTCTCTTGCGCTACACTTATATCATACAAAAAATTATTTTTTTTTTTTAACACTGAAAATGAAAAAATTTTAATTCGATATACACTTTTTTTGTGTGAATCTGATTGTAATAACGATTTCGATAGTAAAAACATTTATCTAAGTCAAATAGTTTATTTTTTAGAATTTTTTTAAATATCAATATTTTTTTTGATTAAATTGAATTTGGAAGGTTAAACATTTTTCAAAATATTTTTTTTGGGAATTTACTGACATGAGAATTATATTTCTTAAATTATTTAGTAATCATGTGATTTTAACAATTTTTGTCATCCGTTTTAGTAGCATAATTTTTTTTTTCGTCAAGTCTTCTGTTATGCCTTCAATAAATTATAATATTATGTTTTATATATGAGTTATAAATAATTATATTGATTATTAACAATGGTTTGGCGTGTAATTAAAATATTACTGTGTCATCTTTATGAGTGGATCAAAATTAAAAAAGAGTAAAAGCTGACTACTTATTGAAAACGTTTTATTACATCGTATTTCTGATTAAAGTATTATTGATCATATTATTTTTATTTATACAGGTATGATGATTGTATGAGGTATCGGTTATGCGTATACTAATGTACATAATATAATTATTTTTCTATTCAAATAGAATATTTACGCTAAAAAAGGGTTTTAAATGTATATTTTGTACCTATTCGAAAATTGCACAACGTTTTTAACACATATTTTTTCATTTATCGAAGTGAACAATATTTTATTGTTGTAAACAACATTAAGAATTTCATATTACAACTAAAATATTGTTTCTTTTGCAAAGAAGACATCTATAGAGATTTACTTTTAAGTTGTGATCGTTAAGATTTAAATCAAAAAGGGTTGCTTTTGTGGTGATAATTTAAAAGTAATCACAATGCATTTTCAGCTCTTTGATGTTAACTTTTGATTATTCCTTTTCCTAAGTTGGTGTTGGCTAACTTAAGTTTAAATTTTGAGTTAAAGGAATTGAAACTGGTAAATTGCTCTACCGAAGAAATCAATGTATAAATATTTCAATTATTGTTTCCTATCATATAATTACGTAAAATAATATATTTTTTTTAAATTAAAAATATTGTTTATTAACCGATAACAAAAGTTTTATATTATAAAGTTATACACATAAATTACATAGTTGGCTACTCACTATAAAGCCTATGGTTGTGTGTTTAGGGTTCAAAAAATAACAAAAAAAACACTACTAATATATTCATACTCATACGCATACAATATATAGGATATAGGTAGACAGGTAGTAGCATTATCTTTCAATCAATATAGGTATCCCATATAAATATAATATTATTGCATTATAAAATCATTGAAGTATATTATTAAGTTAATCATTATAGTAGTTTAATACTTAGGTTAGTAAAAAATCATTTATGTTATTTTTATTTTTAAAACATTACATTGAAGTAAGATAATACCGTAATTACTAGAATAAATGAAATAACTAACACCAATAAAATAAATTCGATAATAATTAATAATTACAATTTTTTATGTAGCTTTTAGGTTACCTATTGACATTAATATTAATTTAGTTAAGGTAGCTATTGTCTTATTTATGGAGTTGAATGTCATTATATATTATAAGACCACGTGTATGTCTGTATGGTTAATGTGAAAACTCCATGATACAATATTCAAGGATTGATGAAGGATAAAGAATAATTACTATCACAGATTACTTATATCCACTCGCCGAGTAATTTAGAAGTAGCTACATTGGTTGATATTAGTTTTGGGATTTCGTCAAATTGATAATATTATAGTTTATACTCTGCTGCCTACTACAATATTATCTCACAAGGCTATAAGATTTATAATATATATTTTATTTGATAAAAGAAAAGGAAAAGGGTTGATGAGTTATAAACACAATGCAATATTGATTTAACAAATATTGATACATACCTACCTAATTACGAAGATTGTGTAAACCGTCGTGTTCTCGTTGTCAGTTGATACTTAAACATAATATACATATTTATTTTCAGCCGTTTTATTATTTCAAGGTTCGTTTTAAATATTGTCAACGAGATATATTATTAATCAAATTAAGGACATCTCAGAAAAAATGAAATTAGTTCAGCTGAATTTAAGATAATAAAGTCGACAAACTGTGTTAGTGTTCAAGAGCGATGAAATATATATTTATTGTTTACATTTATATTTTAATCATTTCAACTTAGTACCTATATACCTACCTACCCATTACAGTATTATAGCCTTATTGAACAAAAAAAGTTCACAGAAGTTTATTATACCTACCGAATTGTGAAGCTAGCTGACTTAACCCAATTAGTTGATAAGTAGCATTTACAGGAGATAATAATTTTAAACAAAGCTGATGAAGTAAAATACTAGTGGAGATAGCGGCGTTGAATTAGTAAAGTACACTAGTAAAATAGACTCATGTCTTTTTGCGTCATACAAGTATACAATAGTATTACATATTATATTCTTATCGTTCACACTTGCTAGTTTTTCCTTTTCAAAAGGTAACGTAAAACGTGAGAACAAATTTAATTACTCAGATATTTCGTTATTTGTAATGATATGCATAATGCGTATAATACTATATCACTATAATATTACTATATCTTATTAGAAAAGATAAGAAAAAATTCTTACTTAAGACTTCAAATATTAACCAAAAAATGTTTCTTTAGCTTATTTTTAGTACTTAGTTCAGTGTAGTTTTACAATCTATAGTACCTATCTAAATATAGGTATAAGATATCATGGGCCCCACACGAACCGACTGATTTATTCAATAATTTATTAATGGTATAAGTTAATAAAGTAGTCTTGTAGCATTCATTTACCATCAACAATCTACGTTTTAATACTCAAATTTATTATAATATCTGCGTGTTTATACCATAAAATGAAAACTCATAAACCACTATACTATACATTCGTAATTTGTTTTTATTATTTCTCCGTTTTTATTTTATCGGTCATTGTGATCGATACCTACAAATAATTTAAAATAATTTAAAAATAATATTTTTTATTTATGTCACAATGTATTGTTTAACGTTAAACACTAACTACGCAATTAAACTTAGTACTAGGCACTAGGTATATATAGTTCACATCAGCAAAGTACCTAAAGCCTAAAAATATACATTGTAGTAATATCAGGAACGTGTTATTTTATTTAAT
The DNA here is from genome assembly GCA_008086715.1 of Sitobion miscanthi. Classification (NCBI taxonomy): domain Eukaryota; kingdom Metazoa; phylum Arthropoda; class Insecta; order Hemiptera; family Aphididae; genus Sitobion; species Sitobion miscanthi. The sequence continues at coordinate 9,436,015 of CM017799.1, read as the reverse complement.
TCAGTATTACGAGTTTGTGTTACCAGTATTTTGAAATGTTCTAAAGTTCAATCTCATCCCAAAACTAATTTTCTAATCATAAACAACTATTGGTCCATCGCGTAAATTGGTACATTGCACATAGTCAGTATCATTTCAAGGATATGGCCTGAAGTGAAAACCAAAGTTCACTTTTCATTTTACCTAATGAATAATTGGATAACATAAGGAAGATATATTTAAACTTTAAATCTATATTTTAATATTGCATTACTTTGTAGAAAACTTATATTTTGTAACTCAAATCAACATAAAAAACATATAAATGGAGACAAGCTTTTTGCAAGAATGTTCGTAAAGTGTCATTCTTTTTAACATTTTCAATTTATTTTTTGTCACTCAGACTAATGAGAAAATATTTTGGAATATAAATGTAAAGTGGGTCATATCAACCCATTTTTTCGTGAAAAGGATTGTATCTAAAAATGCAACTACAATCTACAACTTACAAGCTTATATACTACCTATATTATATTAAGTAAATAGGTAAAGTGATTTCGTTGACATAAATCACTAACCTAGCCACCTACGCAATAAATATTTTTTTAATAAACTACAGTTCCATGATATAAGGAATAATTAAAGTCCGATATTATCGATTAATTTATAATATAGATATTATAATAATTAGATCATGTTCTTATAATTTTCATAATTTCGAATCTTCCCATATATCATATGGGTATATAATTTTTACGTTTGGATATTTAGTAAAATAGTGTTTATTTGTATGTTGAAGTATATACTGAGTAATTATTATTTCTATATTTTCAACAATTTCGACGGATAGAAAATGTCAGAGAAAATATTATACAATAAATATATTAACAATCATTTTGTGTAGAAATTGTTTTATTTTCCAAACATTATTTTAGGCAAATCAATTCAAATTTGTTGGAATATCGATTGTATATTCACATAATTACATGTATAAATTACGTATATAATAATATAAATGTATATTTTAATCCGTATATAAAGTTATTTTATATTACAGTGGGGCTTCGAATTCTGTTCACAACGCTCGTCAACCCGCATAGACTTTGTCAACCCACTTTGATGTTTTAACTTAGTCATTTTTTATAAAAATTATTATTATTTAATATTATAGTTATAAAACATTGATTAGTATTTTATTAAAAACTTTTTTTGTTTATCACGACGGTATTGATGCATATTTATTATTTATCATACGTAGTAAAGGGCATAAAATATGAATTTTTTCCATATTTCTATATTATGTTTTTACATTTTTAATTGTTTAAGCTTTAGTTCTGATATATTATGTTTGACTTATTAAAATACCTATGTAATATTAGTTAATAATAATTCAATAAAAATAAATTCGACTTTTGTTGTTATTGACATGTTTATAGTTCCGTACAAAGTAAACTATAAAAATGTTATAAAACACATATAGATGTATTTAACACATTTTACATTTTATGTACTGTCCAGGGTGTCCCCTTGTCCACATCATCGAGCATATACTGAGCCTTGAGAAACATTACAAATACAGTTAAACCTCCTTATAACTCGCTAATTGACGGAATTACGGAAATCTCCTGAAAACGGAGAATAATATATAACAGTTCCATGTAATATCTTATATTTCATTCTCCATGTAACGAAACAAAATAGATGGTCTCGAACGATTTCGTCATAAGGAGGTTTTAATTACTGAATATTTTATAAAATTTCATCAGTCAACTAATTATATAACGTTTGGGTGTGTAATTAATTTTGAGGTTGTTTTTAGCAGTGATAAAAGAAAAAATACGGAGAAAAAATCTTTTCAAATACATAAAAGACCGCAGCTGGAGTGTGAAACAAATTCATTCTAATTATCCACAGTCATTTAATTTTATAAATAATCGTTTTAGTTAAATAATTTTTAAAATATCGGTATCACTTAAAAATATTTTTATGCAACACTGCAACAGACTTAATTATAGAGACAGCTGGACCATGGTTTTAAAATACAAAAATAAATATTCTAACTTCAAATAAAAATGTATTAGTACCTATTACTATAGGGCTTTCATTTCTTATTTTACAGACGTAATATTGTGTGTATGTCTATATACAATAGTATAAAGCTCAGTTATGAATAGTATAACTTTAACGCATAAATATTATGGTAGGAATTCATATTTTGTAGATCAGTTTTATGATAGTAATTAGGATAAAATCGTATACAATTTGAGTAAATATTAACTCATCAAATATTTCACTTTTATTTTTAGTGTAATGCCACTGTAGTATCTATATTAGTTAATTGTAAAACTAAATCATATTTTATTTACACGAGTAAAACTGCCATGGAATATTAGATACCATATGACAGTGTTGATATGTATGTAATACAAATATATCGAGGTAACTAGTTGTTGGGTGTTATAGATTTATCTATTTTTTTTTTAACTTTTACTTTTTGTTAATTATAGGTATTTATGATTATGATTAAATTTAAGTAAATTTATATGATATCTACGTAATTAAAAATATCAGAGCAATTTTTGCCACCTTTATAATCGATAAGTACCTATTGATATAAAAATGATAAGTGCTTGATCGGTATGATTTTATCATAATATTACTATTTCACTTTAGTTATGTTTGTGGTATTTATTAAAATAAATTGGAACTATATTTTAATGTCATCTTTGTATAAAACTAAATCGAAAAATCGGTTCGGATAAAAAATTTGAATACTAAAAGATTCGTTCAAGTTTTAATCACTACAACGCACTTCCATATATATCTAAAAACATATCTTGTAATATTTAATTTTTATCATATTTTAATTTAAATTTAAACTTGACCTATTATGTCCACATAAATATTCAAAAACACCGACATGGAATTTAGCAGTATTAGTTGTATAGTATTATATTTATCCGCTATTATACAGTTTATAGTGACCATATTATACAGTTTAAAAACGTAATTATTGCTCGAAAATGGTATTTTTTATTTTTAAACTACAACGTGCTTCGTTAGAAACGTGTCCCGCGGCACTGTTTGCCATACAGTTTGAAAAGTGTAAAATGTAATATATATATATAGAATATACAACAACGACATAATGCGCGTTTTATGAACTTTGGGTGTAAGAGTGACAAGGAAACGATGAGCGCCGAGAGTGAACGGCGTAAGTACCACTACCCCACTGTCCACGTCCGCTGTGGCCAGCAGCTCATTTCCGGAGGCTGTAACGCTAATTTCGTCGAAGGCATTCTCGATAATATCGTCAACCCTTCCCCCCCCTAAAACAGCTGATTCAGCCTATTTTGTTCTATTTACGACCCACGGTGTATGTTATATTTGCCTGTCTACCCTTGATTGTTTTACTTATCGAACGAATTTTGTTTCGACTCGTCGTGGTATCTCGCGCCGCCGCCGTATCGTCGATAAATTACAACTGAACTGGTTTTTCCGGGACAACGTGAAAACGTGGTTTATCGTTTTAGTTTGGCCTGTTTGTGGTCGTGGGGTATACTGACGAAATACAGTCGGTCGACGGCTAGTAGTACAAAAGTCGCTCGGATTTCCTCCCCCCTAAAAAAAAACTTGGGTTCTATAATTGTTACAACAGTTTGTATGCATTTGTCATTTATTATCGCTAACTTACACCGCACTCAACTGGTATCTTGATGATTTGGCAAGGTTCAGAGAAAATATTTGCGGACAACTATACAACACTAAGCCCATGCTGGTTATAACACTGGACCAATAGCTCTTTTACTCCGCTCGGAATGTTGAAAAAGTTTCACAAAATATAATTATGCTATACCTACCTCTACTTAGCAAAACGCTTAATCAATGCCAGAGATAAAAGAAAACAACCCTCAGACCCCTATTGTTCCTCGCACGTCTCCATTATTGTTATATCCGTCACCGGGAAAACAATAATATAATTATAATCGTAAACGAAATTTGTTTTTATTCGTTGAACTTTCATGAACTCCGTTTATAGCTTGTGGCTAGATTTTAACACTATTTTAATTTCGATTATATTTAATTTTAAAACTTTAACTAATTGTATATGACTGTATTACAGTAATATATGCAGGGGGTCCCTAATTATGTTGTGCCCCCTAATTAGGGTTATTATGCCTACAACTATTGATTCGTACACTATTAATAAAAGCAATTAAACATGGCGTAATACACAATTTAACCAGGTATTTACAATTTATTATTTAATATTATAATTCTCATCATTATTCAATTACATATGTCGTAGATACAATGAAATTGCGGCGACTTGTATACCCTAATATTCGTACAAACAATTATATCATTTTTTATATAAGTTTTGTGGCGGTATCACAACCAGGGTAACCATATTTTTATCTCTTGACAATATGAAATATTATGTATCATACGTCATACACCAGGGTTTTTTTTTATGTAATTACATGTATTACTAATCGATGAAGGTATATTTCGTAAAAATGCCAATTCAAAATGCCATCAGAATTAATCTTGCACTAATAAATAACAATTTAAAAAAAATGTTCTCATTTTTTAAAACAATAACAATGTAATAATTTATAATGGTAAAAATGTAATTTGAGTTGTTTTGAATTGTTTTTTTAAATATTTAAAAATAAATGGATTATATAAGTGATAGGTATAGAATCAAAAATCATTAAGATTTCGCCGCATTAAATTAAAGAAATTAAGATTATAATCATTCATGTAAAACAAAGATACAATTTTCATTAGGTAAATCACTTTTACGTTTTACCTTCGGAGTTGAACCTTTTAATAAAATATAATTAAAATAAAGTTCATTGAATATTTTTTAATTTTCAACATTGTTGGCTGACTTACATTTAAATGGATTTGACATTGTATAAGATTGTATTGTCAATTAGGAGTAACATTTTGAAAATATTTTAATAACCTTCTATAAATCATAGGGTTGATCTAATTTTACAACAAAAACTCACTCAATAAAAAGTGTAGGCTATTTTATGCTGGGTACTCGTAATATAATATATAATATATAATTTATATTTATTTTTCAGTATTGTAAACATCGCTCAAATTCGATATACGAAAATGCCGTTATGTGCTCGTGTCGTGTTTCACAAAGGGTGTAGTAGGTGTATTGTTTATTTTAACGGGTTAACTTTTATCAACTATATAAACACAGTTTTGATAAAAAAAATATTCTTTTCTATTAGATTATCGTGCCTATAATCTTTATTCAATATCCGGTGTTGACAGGCAATTATTGAATTTTGAACGGTATATTGAAAAATATTGAATACATTATTTTAAAGTACACATCATACAATATTTGCTTTGTATAAGTCGGTTTTTGAGTTATTCAGTAAACTAATTAGAATATTTATACGGGAATATTATAATACATACATTACCTTCATATTAAAGTATAGTATGAATCTCAATTGTACGTTTATCTTGAAACAAATTCACTATTCATAATTAATTATCTAACGTACAGGTTCTGCTTACAAGACCGTACCTATTTACTCATATGGTATTCAAATAATGAACGAACCATAAAATATATATTTTAAAACTATTTAGTAGCAAAATTACATATATATATATATAATATATATAGTACATAACTGTATATATTATACAACTTAACTCGACGAGTGACAGCTGAAATGACTGGTTGGTTAGTTCTGAATGTTCAATACTGAGTATTGCAAAAATAACTTTGTCTTGTGAGATTGATGTGAGTTTGGTAGTGTTATTATTTTAATACAATGTTTAGAAAAGCGTACTCGTAAAAGTTCTTGCATTATGCTTTGGCTATCGTTGTTATTCTTAAAGCATATGACATATTATTATATTATTGTATGTTGTCTATATTGTCTTGTTATTCTAAACAACATGGAAACTTTTTCGTTTTTATTCGATGCATATATAAATATTGAGCGACCGATAATAATAAGATTTTTGATTTAGAAACAATTTTACAAGTATATTTAAAGAATAAAATGATATTTAAAATACGTATCAAAAATTGTCGATAACAATAAATTTCACATTTTATATTTTTACATCTTGTAATGATGCGTTATTTGTTAGGTAAATTACAATCATGATATGAATTATGCCGAAGTTGATGATAATATTATGTTAATAAGGCACCTACTCATATTTTGTTTACCTCTTAAAAAACAACCGCTTGAGGATTGTCAAATTGATAATGCATTGCGATTATTGCATATTTTTACGGTTGGGTGACTAAATATTTTTCAATTTGAATATATGATTTTTCTAGCTGAAGGAAATTTGATAAGAGCTTTCATGTTCAGTACATTTCTGAGTTATATTGACACTTGATAAGCAAAATAACTTCCCATGATGCGTATGAGCGTTTTACAATTTGGTTGACGTGATATAATAGGGTGTTCGACCGAGTCAAACCTATAATTGCACTAATCTACGTACCTATGTATAAGTATTTCTCTCGGTTAGGTTGGGTTACGATTAAGTATTATTCTCTTGTCAGGAAATTAATACAGCGAGTTCATCTATTGTTGACTATCGTTATTGTTGAGGGTTTCGTATCGTTTCATTTTATAAAATCCCGTTTTGGCTTAATATATTATTACCTGTCCACATGTTTTGTGTAAAATGTAGAAATAACATGTTATTACGACGCACGTGAAAGCGTGTGATGAGCATGATAATAATATGCACCTAATAAATAATAATAATTTAGTGGCGTTTTCCGTCCGGGCGACCCTGCAACTCATCAGCCATCGCTAAACCATTATTATCGTTAAAAAATTGCCATCCCCTGCTGTACACCGAACATTAAACGTTTCCAGGTCGGGTCGCAATCCTCCGGAAAACGTCTCCGGAAAGGCATCTTACGTTTTCCCGCGATCCGGAACCATCGCATGATATTGTTACAGTATATTTTATACACGTAGGTGCGTATAACAATATATTATTATTATTATCGACTCTCCGCGGTAATCCGCCACTCTCATTATAGGTTTTATAATTGGTTTTTCGAGAAATGTGTCGGCGCACATGACCTCGTACAACGTGTTTGCATATACCTACATATTGAGTTTGGTAAGTCCCGAAAGCGTCTATAAAATAATATATTTTGTGGTGCGATTAACGGACAATGGTCGGGATGCGACGTCGTACGCGCGGTTTAGCAATAGTGCTACGAACACATTTACCGAATTTACCTCCACGCCTTTGCTTTCGCATTCGATTACTTGGTGTAATGTAGTCGACACGCGCGTTAATACCCGACCCGTGCTCACGAAAAACACTGAATTTCAAACGCGTCTTTATATAATAATATTCCTGTCGTGGTGTTATATCGATTTCGGTCGTCGTTTTTTGGTTCGGTCGTGCGTGATGTTAAGCGGGGCTGAACAAGACGTCGACCGAAACGGGTCCAAAGGGGTATTTTTATTTTCAGTCGCACGCAAAAAAGGCCGTGGATTAACCAGTCGAGGCTGGTATTATATATTATATTTTATTGTACAGATGTTCTCAAACTGTGGATCACTGGTACGCTGCGGTAGACTATAATACGTCACGGCGGTATAATAGGAAATAAATCATTTTTTTTTTTTTTTTGGTTAATCAATACGTTGAAACATGTGCGGAATAGGTGAAATAATTAGAGGAGTACTTGGGGAGGGGCTTAGCCGCTCTAAGATCAGACAAAGTCCTCCTCGTGCTTTTGGGAATATTCCAGTTAATTGTCTAAGTTATATGCTAAAATTATTTGATATAGCATGTTCAACCATACGCCCCCGCCCAAATTTGCATTTAAATTGTGCCACTAAACAGTTAGAATAGGTACGAATATAAATTGATTAATAAAATATGAAAACTGCAGATGGAACCAATGTGATGGGTACATTATTAAGAATGGTTAAAATAATTTTCTGATTCATCGTTTGGAATAGTTTCGGTTTAATTATTTAGATTAGGTACGCGACTGATCCGTAGTAGTCATACAAGTGGCTCGTGAGTAAAAAAGAGTTTCTGGTATAAGTATACGCAATGCCGTCCTGTACTGCTGACGGGTGGAACGACTGTCGCATTTTACGGTATACCACAATATGGCTGTTGTTTTGATCCTGCAATAGTCATTATTGAATTGTGAACCACTAACAACACGACGCCCCGAATTACCGTGGGATGTACCTTTACTCAACCTACGTATACAGACTATAAAATATTCTATCAATGTATACGTCGTCAGCGTTTGTTTTGTGTCTTGGTGTTTAACCTTCAGCAGATCACGTGCAGGCATGGTACCTATATATCCAAACAACTATATTTGGTCACTACAAAAATATAATAAATTGTTTTACCAATTCTATAGATATCAAAGCGCGCGCATGTGGTCAACTGAAATCTAAAAAAAATAAAGCAATGAGAGGACGTCACATACCAAAAGTGATACGTAGATTAGTAAACTATAGCTGTCTAGCCTTGTGTTTCGAACACAAAATACAAATGCATACCGTGAAATCAACTCGCTCGAGAATTAACTACTCTGGCTATACAGTGTCTCGGTTAGGGCACCAAATATATACATACATTGTGTATACACAGTGTAAGTACCGTTTTAATTTTTTTAATATCACTAAAACGCACATTTTTCTAAGAATTTTTAATTTAAATATTATTAAAATGAAATAGTTACAATTTTTTCGAAATAATTATGTAAAACAATTAAAAAAACATAGTAAAATGTATTATATTTAATTTCTATAGAACTGTCACTTGAGTGAGTGGTATTTTCCCACGAGAAATTACTTTTATAGTTATAAATTATACTTGCTAAGTGCTAACAGTTAATGAATGCGTGCGTATTTTTCTTAATATCGGAAAAGCATAAAATGCTTAAAGTTGTGAAAGTTTAAAATTAATATCTATACTTTTTGTCCAGTAAATTCGAAAAAAAACTACGAAAAAACCTTAGTCATATTGAATTCCACATCGCCACTTTGACAACAATTTTAACGATGTATGTAGGCAGGTAACAAAAATTTGAATAGTAGTCATTATATACATAACGTAGAATCGGGTCCCATGTTTTCAACTCTACTGATCGGATATTGTATAATGACTTTCAAAAACTTCGATTTCAATTTTACCATTTGATCATATATTGTATAAGTACTGCATATTATATTTAATTGGCAGCTTTACTTAATCGTTGATTATAATACAAATTACTATTCGTCTGCGTGGGCGTTAATACGTGTAAATAAATAATTAGGTACAGCAGAAGCGGAAATAATCTACATTCTATATAAACGAAAAACATAGTTTGAAAGATAAATAAATTAATCTTAATATTAATAAACGTTCTATCAACTATATATTAATTTAATGTTGTAATATTTGTCGTATAATATGTTGCCGTTGAATTGGAATAGGTTATAACAGAAAATTAGATTTTTAAACTTAACGTTAATAAAATATTATAGTTATTACCATAATTATAGCTATATTATATACGGACACACAGTTTTATACTATAACTATTATAACACAATGTTAATTGGGAATAGGTTATTACAGAAAATTAGATTTTTAAACTTAACGTTAATAAAATGTTAGTTATTACCATAATTATAGCTATATATATACGGACACACAGTTTTATACTATAACTATTATAACACAATGTTAATTGGGAATAGGTTATTACAGAAAATTAGATTTTTAAACTTAACGTTAATAAAATGTTAGTTATTACCATAATTATAGCTATATTATACACAGACACACAGTATAACACTATAACTATTATAACTCACATCATAATATTATTAAGTGTCAACCAATATTTCATCGTCACGTACTAATAGTATATGATATACGCGATAAATTCGTCGATGTAGACATTTAATTTAAAGTTTTTATTTAAGTTTAGCTTGGATAATAAATTTTGATCATTTTTTCGCGCCAAAGAAATTGAACTTTTAAAATTTCTTTTTTATTAAACAATGTATTTCGTCATATTTTTTTTTGGATTATCTGTTTATTAACTCGTCCTCAAAAATAATTAAAAATAAACATTGACGTCGTTGTTAAGTATCATTATATTGACGTTGTTAACTTTGTTACCGATTACTGAATGTGTTTGTGTTTAATTATAGTGTTTTGTGTTGATGGATTATTCTGTTTTTTTTTTTGTACGGTAGATAAGACGATCCAAGCTGAGCCAGTACACGCGTCGGGTTCGTTTTCTAGGACGTACGCTGTTGTTTTTAATCAGTTATCGTATGCGAGATGTTGTGAATATAATCGTATAGCGATGAGCCGTATTATAAAGTGAGGAAGTAATAGGATGGGATATAAGCAAGCTTAATATTATATAATACATACATTATACTATACACTTTGTTTGTGTGTGTGTGTGTGTGTAATGTGGACCATGAACTAGATAATCGACTAGCTGTCGGACACCACGCGACCTTAGTTTCAAAAAAATAAAAAATAAAAAAATAATACCTAACCTTTTATTTAAAACAAATTATTTTTCCACTGAATCCGATTGATTATTTTTGTTATTGCCTTACGCGGCTATCCGTGAAAACAATAAACATTATTTACCCTATGGTATTATTCAATGCCAGCCGGTCTGTCGAGTATTTTCATTATCACCTAACATCTTTTGAAACCGTTGATTAGATTCTTAATCTAAATTCTATGGACAATTAAATGCCGGTCCTCGGGAAATAATATTTATTTTTATTTTTTTATTATTTTGTTAAACGTTTCTGCCAATGTTTTATACCATTTTTTCGACCTCAGATGAAACCTTTTTACTCGTCGACAGCACCACCGCTGTCACTTTTAATATTTATTATAGGTAGGTACTATATTTTCCCTGGGTGGATGTTTATAGGTAATAAACTAATAAGCAATTCGGTTACAAAGAGATAATAATATAGTAAGTATAGGTAATTAAAATGCAATTAATTAAATCATTTTAAAAGATTGAGGTGGTTATTTCGTGCGATAGCTCTAATAAAATAAGCCCAATAAATCCAATCTAATTAATGGATTCTTGTCTAAAAGTTTTCAAATATTTTTCCTTGGTAGCTTATATTTATGTACTATAGCGAAAATTTACTCAAGAAACGCGCGGTCGTTCTTCTTATTGAGAACTTACTCATTCGTAGTTTTGACTTATTTGTTTTATTTTAAAGCTATTCAACACGTTTTGCTTCATAAAAACAAGATAATAAGCTTTGTCAACTAAAAAGTTAAGCAGATTAAAAAAAAAAAACATTTTACAGGTTGATTATGAACTCATTATTTCACAAAGTATGAATACATACGAATTGTCCACTTCTAAATCCTTCTTATCCGAGTTCTCGTTGAATATTTTTATCAATAAAAAAATATTTACACAGTAATTTTAATTAATTTTCAAATTGTTTTTATAATTATTGTATTTAACACAAATATTTCGTTAAAAATTACATAATATGATTTTTTAAATTAGGTTTAATTATTTTTAGTTTAAATTCTATCAGTTGTTAATTTCATTGGGGACAATTACAATTAGGTCATATTTTTTATATTATTTTTTGTACATTTTAATAATTTTCTTGAAATGTATCTATTAAAATGAACTTGATTGATGAATAATTTAAAATATATATTGAAAGTTTAGAAAAATATTATTATTAATATTATTTTAAAGTGGCACAAATTAAAATGTTGTAGGTACCTTAAAGACTGTGCAGATTACTTAATGCGATTGTATTTAGTTTTATATTACTTAAATTGCAACCTTGAAAAGTAGTGAAAATAATTAAAATACATTTTTAGATGTGGCACAAAATTACATTTTTTTTTTTTTTTTGGCGCGATTGACATACGCCCATTTCATTATATCGAATAATCAATATACTTTTTAGTTAAGTAAAGTCATACAAATACCACAGTTAGCCAACTAAAATAAATTTACTTCATGTACTTTTCATACGTAATCAATAAATGATCAATGTCCGCCAGGAAAGGGATAGCTGCAAAAGTTTGGGCATATTATCATACCTAATTTGAATGCCATTATCATTACATTTTACAAGTGAGGCTAAACATAGTTATAATGTAGTTATTTAATTAAAAAAAATAAACTGTTGGGTGGTGAACTAATTTTTTTTTTGGAAAATATTTTGTATTAGAATTTAAAGTATTTAATATTAATATAGCGTATACGCTATAGTTAAACGATCTTATAAAAAGGTACACAGTTTCTCTTGAAATTCATTATTAAGATAATTTTACAATTTAACAGGCTATTAAATCTTTTTTTTCAAAAAAATTAATAAAAATGAATAATTATTGTATATTATTAACTTATATGTAGATTCACTATATTTTATTATGGTGGCTATTATACTGGTTAGTAGTTGGGTACTGAATTTATTATAAATTTGGTATTTTATGTTAATTGTTAAAATTCATTCGTAATTTTTTTTTATTTTAGCTCATTTTTAACAAATATTTAACATAAAAAGCATTTTTTAATAGGAAAATGTTTAAATAAACCACTCTTGCAGATGCTTTTTGAACGTTACGATTACTTATATAGTTTCCAATACTTAATATTATTTTAAAAAATAACTATCCATAAATATGTTTTAAGCCTCGGGTACATTATAAAATATATTATTCGTACTGCAAAGGGATAATTGAATTACGAAAATCTGTTGAATTTTTCGATTTCCATAAAATGTAATTCAGCTCTCAAGATAAACGGTAAAATCTTATATTTTCATAAGAATATACTTTAGGTATATAATATTTGATAATGTTTGTGAAGGTTTAATATGTTTTGTATCAATAATGAGGATTTGCAAAATTGTTTTTCTTCCGAATGCTTTAAAATAAAACAAAGCATAGGTAAGAACCCAAAGGAAACACAAAATTATGTATTTAATTATTTTAAAGGGTACCTATATTTTGACAATCAATTGCATATGTATATTTCTAAAACAAGAAAAGCAATTTTAGACTGAGAGTGAATTGCAACAATAGTGGAAAAAATACGTACTTACCTATATGTAGTGTATAATTATTTATAAAATTGAATTATTGAGACGCGAAACTTTGATGATTTATTGCCATTAATATTATCATTATTATTACTATTGGAAATCAATTTTAAAAATGTCAGCTACTTGTCACTGACCGAATAATGTGATAATATGATAACGTTGTGGATAGTATATACCATGCACAAACATACACACACACATATATATATAAATGAAAACTTTCTTTTATCGTAGTTTGCACAAATTCCGCGTGAAATAATAGTGAGAAACTTATAGTTATTTACCCGTTACCGAGTAAACATTTCAAAAGTTTCTGGTGTTTGTCTCGTTCCCGTTTATAATAGTATATAATATATATAATACTTATACGCTGTCGAAAGCCAATCTATAGAAATAAAGAGTCGTGGGCGGTGGTGGCCGCCTTGTGATTTCATTATGAGGTGTGCACAAATTATTTTTTTTCGGTTATTCTAGTAAAGCCACCCATACTAACATAATATTATCATTGTCGAAAAATATGATAATATTCACTTATATGGAGGACCGTCTAATACAATATAATCAAGTAGATGGTGTTATTAATATTTATATAATATTAATACGTTTTAAATGTTCTAGAGCACGAGCTTGTTGATATCTCACGTTTTTCACTACCTCATTTATCCTTCCACCAAAAATTACCAAATTAATGAATTTTGAATGCAAATTACGAATTTTTTCCAGTGTTACAAGCAAATCTCACCAATCATACCCTAGATATTAGTATAGTACACGCTCGCGCTTTTATGTTTTTTTTATATGTTTGTGTGTGTAGAAAGTGTATACAATAGCTATGGTGAGTGGTGGATAAATTATTATGATGACATGGGAATTTAGGCAGGAATTTTAATGATATGAATTGGACAAGAGTGGATAAACTGTGAGTGCTGGACTGGCCCCTCCCAGACAGACCGGGAAGAAGACAAGACTGCTATACAGACTAGATATTTTTATGTGATTAGCTATTTATATATGATTGTATATGAAGTTAAATTAAGTATATGTTTATCAATAAAAGAATAATGTATAAATTAATAGAGGTAGTTCAATGATGATGAATGGGGGAGGGGAGGCATCACTGAGACCGAGATTCCAAAGGCTCAACGATAAAAAGCTGACAAATCGATAACGAGCTCTGCAAGGATGAATTTTTTGGAGTTGTTGCAGAAGACGTTATAATATTATAGATCTCTAGAAAATTGATACACTTCCCTGCACCTGACTCTTGCATTCCCTGGAGGTACTATTTAGTATTCCTGGAATATGTTGACTGGCGTACAGTTATTTTCCATTGGTAGGTTAGAAGGTTTGTAGGTATTCTCTCTGCAGCAGTATACGTTTATTAGACGAATGATATCCTAGGAATTTATAACCGGGAACAACATTTTCCAGGGAAAATTGCGATCTCGGGGGTTATACAATTCCTCGGTATAATTTTCCCGCTACAGTGGAGTGGTCAACGATATTTTAGCACATAATACAATGCATTTCTAACAAACGACGCGTAACAATGATAATCGTCGAGGAACTCTAACGCGAAAACATATCATAGTATACATAATATAATATATTAAACGCGAACAATTATTATATACACCTAGGACTAGGTATGTTATGTTAAATATATAGTGGCTTGTGAGTAAACCGCCACCGTATGAATTTGCATTAGTTCCGAATTAATAAAAAAATAAAAAAAATACTGTTTAAATTTATTATTTCAACGACTACCTAGCACGGCTCTAAAAATACTGACATATTATATATAGCGTGTAAAAGTGCGTCGTTAACAACTTTTTATGGGCCATTTAATGTCATATTATGTCTTCTCTCAGAGTTCTCTGCAGTCTGGAAAATATCCTAATGTGCGTATTGTATCAACAATATAAAGTACACTAGTGTATATAAGTATAATTATATTATATATACACTAAACGAACTCTCCTGAACATTTTTTTATTACTTTTTTTTATTGTTCAATCTAAATTATAGTATCTAATAAATTCGATGTACTACCATTCGCGAAACAAACTAATCGAATGTATTAGTTTAAATATGTTGTGCACAATTTATATAAGCCCTAGTACACATTGGAGGTCCAATCATCGCCTAACCGAAATTATTAATGTCAGTATGTTATGTGCCATTTTTATAAGCTGAAAAGTGGTTGATAAAATATATTTAAATATTTGCATAAGACAATTATTATTCTTATCGAGCATACTATAATATTATCTTATCACTCGTGTTTAGCGCGTCGTATACAAGAAAATGATTTAATCGCAGTGCTTATATTGCCTTATAATATATTATAAACTTAACTGGACAGTATAATAATATATTACATAATATATACATTAATTATATATTTCACTTACCTATGTATATGTATATATAGCATTCTATTCTTCCGTATTGATTAAATTTTGTTTTAGAAATTCGTTTAAGTAATCAATTTATTTATTTTAAATGTTAACAATCCCGGTTGAAACGTACGTAATATATCAAATAATAATAATAATAATAAATAAAAAAAATGTCTAATTGTTTTATAATAATTAATAATTTATTATTAAAGAATATAATATACAATATTAAACAATTCAAATGTAAGATTATAATAATAATGTAACCAAACTTAGGTGTAATAATTAATGTAAGTACGTAATAATATTTACAATGATTATCATATAATATTATAAGTGTACCTTAATGAATAATTTGATTTTATATATCATGGAACAGATTAAAATGAAAGATTCTTAATACTTTATACTTTTTAAAATTTGAGTATCATGTTTTAGTGTTTCAATTGCTAAGAAACTTAATAATTTTTTCTTTCACGAGTTTTTAAACTTCGAAATGGGTGAGTAAGATTGTTAAGTGAAGACACTTTACAATGCACAACGTGTTGTAGAAATATTAACTTTTCCAAAACTTACTCAAAAACTTATTCACCAATCAAAAATTGTAAAAAAGTTATTTGAGTTATAAATGTGCCGATTCGCCTTAAATATAAAAATTTGTAATAACACGACATTATTAAGGACAAATACTAATCGTGGTCTGTAGAGATGAAAAAAAAGTTTTTTATTTTAATTTTAGTTTTTAATCAAGCAAATACGTATTAAGCAGGCGAATAAATTCTCATCTAAACGGAGGAATGGATTTGATAAATATTTGAGTCCCACATGTGGATATATTATGCTGTGTGATTCTTTTAGCAGTTAACACTCATTATCTTGAAATTATTTAAAAATATTTCTTTGACATAATTTAAAATGTAGGTAGGCCATGAAAAAAATGTAATTTTGAAAAAAAAAATGATATGCTATATTTTTTACACTAAAATGAGTTCTATTGGTATAATTTTTTTTTAAATTTTTACCGTTTTGAAAGACAAAAATTGCATTTTAGTCATTTTAAATGTTCTGAAACAGGATGTTATTTAAAATTTGATATACATAAAAACCGAATTTTATACGAGTGGTTCATTAGTTATTACTTATTAGATACTTATTAATTTATTATTATTGAGTGTTTAATTATTATGTATTTTATTGGAGTAGGGAACCAACATTTTTCAAATTATGGAGTTACAAAAATGTTAAAAACAAAGTTGTTAGGAGTTATGCTCTCAGATAAAAATGTCTACACAATACTGAATTTATCAATATTCATGATTTTGGTAATACAACATTTCTTATACCTATGAATCTTTTTTTTCATCATAATATTTTATAGTACTTACAATACTATAACTTTTAATTTTTATCAAAATGTTTGTTTAGTTAAAAAAAATCTCTATTTAAAAATTACAACATTAAAATGATTTAGGTGTCTTATTATCTTTATATTTTGAACCAAGCGAGGTTGTCGCCACATGGCCCCTTCTTGCCATTCCTTCACTGGATTTAAGTTAGTTTGGTGTACTCTTTTCTCAATGCATTCCGTCTTACTTTGTTGCGTCTAATAAGAAGTACTATTAATGCTGTTAGCCTAGGATATAGTATCAATTTGATTTCACTCATATTATACTATTTACCTACCAACTGTATTGCTTAAAATAATATTTCATTGTGGTAATAAGCTTAGGTAAGGTATAATTAGGTTACACACTTTTTTTTTATTTGGTACTTAACGATTTTCTATAAATACTTTGAGTGAATTTTGTTTGGCAATTAATCTTAACGTTTTAAAGAAAAAAAAACGGTTGTCCAATTTATATCATGAGACGACAGCTCTTTTAACGATAAACCACATTGATGGTAGAACACAGGTTAGCTCCTACGTAGGTAGGTATAAGTATATATTTGTAATACGAAAGTAGTGCCCGTGGCGTCGTCGGTTCAAAACTGAAAAAAAGTTATAAATATATATAACTTTGTAAAAAGTTGTGACGAGAAAATAATATACGTCGAATGGTGACACGTAAAATTGCTAATAATGGCAATCAATAATCGGGTCAAGTTTCTTATCGAATTTTTTTCTCTTATCAGTATTGTATGTTAATAAAACCGTCGAACCCACCTACTTTTTTATCAGTATAATTGTTTTCTACAATTTACCATTCAACTGTTCGAGAATGAATTTTCTATAAAAATCAAATAAGTACAATATAATATTATAATGTTTCAAAATTAAAGGCATTTTGCATAATAACTATTTATAATATAATATCTATTTGTCCTTCATCATCTGTGGGAAATCATATCAAATTAAAATAATTTTATTTTTATGTTTAAAAAACCAAAATCAAAATATATCAAATTAGTTATATATTTTTACCTAAATCATTTTTTAATTATTATTTATCATAATTTTGTTTGAATGATGACTAACAACTATATATTTACACCGATAGATATCTTATTTCATTAGATTGGGCTTGGACATTATTTACTCGACAAACTGAATCAATTTATTTGTTTCAATGAATATAATAAAAAATCTTTAATATTTATCTCAGAAAAATAAATTGTTTGAATACAAAATTATTTTATGACGAAGAATTGTAATTTATTCCCTATCTTTATTTTGGTGATTTTAAAAAAGATGCGTTCACTTGAAGAAAAACGACTAAAATTTAATTTAATATAGTTTTTGAATTAATTTTATTTTTATTTGATAAATTACATCTAACACAAAAGCTACAATGACTTCATTTAGTAATACTAAAATCCAGTAAAAGCATTTCCATTAGTAAAAATAAAAGAATGAAAATAACGACTCTCAATTATTATACCGATTTTTTAGCACTATAAGTTCTAATACTTTTGTTTTCGTCTGTATCAAATAATACTATATATTTACTATTGATATCCTAAGTAGGCATTTAACCGTAAAAACCTAATTGTAATAAAAGAAGGTCTATTAAAGTCCCAATTTTATTACTCTATACTTAAGTTAATATGATGGGACATATTATTATAATATTATTGTTATCCTTTTATTGAGCTAAAAAACAAAGAAAGGATCAATACCTTTGTTTAGTAGCCTTAAGTGAGAGCTTTACAATGTTGTGTATGTAGTATTTAATAATTATTGTTTGATTTTTGACGTATTTATAATACTTTTATATTATTCCAAAATGTAAAAATCATTTTTAGCAATAATATTGTTATTTAAAATATTGTACCATTATATTATTATAATGATTATGATTGTAAAACTAATATTTGAAGCACTTCAGATAGTATGCCACATTACACGTAATAGATATTAACCTAGAATATTATTATAAATACTTATTAATTATAATTTAAAAATAATAATTTGTTTCGTAAATCTGTCAGAATATAAAATACGGTATTTTAATATTTATAACAATAAACTGTTTTATTATTATTTTGTTATAAGATAACGTGTTATTTCCAATGAAATATTCATTAATTTAATTCGTATTTTAATATGTAAATTTTTTATTATTTTATCGTGTTATACTAGTGATGTTACAAAATATACATTTTTAATCTAAAATGTATGGATTTGATGGGCAATTGATTTCTTTATTATTTTAAATAATTAACCAAAAAAATATTATTTCTGATTCTTCTAACTTTATTATACAAATGGCTTGTATAAAACGTACTTTGTATATATAGTACGTACCTATACATCCTACATTCTTCTACTATCTTCGGTTATTGCTCATAAGTATGGAAAATGAAAAATGAATTGTCGTTATTTTTTTGAAGAATAATAGTTATTTACAACAAAAAGAATATAGCTACACTCAGTATTTTTCTTTAACCATCGTCTCCTATTGATTTTATTTACATTTGTTATCCGTGTAATAATATCTTTAAATAGTACTATCTATACTCAATAATAATAATATGTTATATGCCTATGAAAAAAAATCATTATGATAAAAAAAAAAAAAAACAAACACTTGAAGTCTATTGTGGTATTTTTTAAGTTATACTTGTACATTAACTGTAATTATTTTAAGTCTAATACGATATTGTTATATAACGCTAAGATTGTTTTTAATTTTAATTGCGTTTTGAATTCTTACACGCATATTGAGTTTCAGCATTTACAATCATCCACACACCATAAACTTGAAACTTAACTTAAAATTTTTATTTTAATGAAAATAAGTTTTGTTCTTAATTCACTGTAAAATGCATATTATATTGTCTTAAATTTTCGCACGGGAGAACATCTTGTAGGTAGGTATATCGAATGGTATAATATATGCTAAGCACCTGACACTTGACTGGAAATACTTAGCACCCTTCTTCTAACTGTGATACTCATTTTTAATTACTGTAATACAAATATGATACTGTTAGTCTTGCGATACATAAATAATTAAATTAATTTTAATGTGTAACATAATATTATTCACTGAGGATTCCTCCGGTATGTTCGCACACGTAGTATTTTTATTCGTTTAAATCTCAGCCAACCATTAGAATTAAATAATATGCGAATTTGAATTAAAATCTACGTAATAGAGTTATAGATATTTGCTCTAGGAGTTGAGCCTAGAAACCAATATAACTATAAAATCTAACGACCTGGCTCGATAATATTTCTACACTTCATAATATATTGTTAAAGTTCGTATTTTTTAATAATTATTTTATATTTTGTTTATTATTTTTAAATGGGTCCAGAAAAAACTTAAAAAAATTAAAAAATACGCTTGGAAATATACCGCAGCTATACCTGTAATTTAACGGAAGACAATATATATTTTGTATTATTTTTTTTATTTACGTTTTTTTCGAAAATGTTTATTTTTGTGGTTATTTTTACATATTTTAAACCGTACATCATAATATTTGTAATTGTTTTCTGAAGTTGT
The DNA here is from genome assembly GCA_008086715.1 of Sitobion miscanthi. Lineage (NCBI taxonomy): Eukaryota > Metazoa > Arthropoda > Insecta > Hemiptera > Aphididae > Sitobion > Sitobion miscanthi. Next base: position 9,415,555 of record CM017799.1, on the reverse strand, counting down.
ACCTAGACATCTCTTGTTGCAGACTTACTTCAGTAACTGAAGTTCAGTTACCTAAGTTATTCAAAAAATACAATTATTGATTATAAAAATGAATGTAGTAAATACCTACGTTGTATGAATAAATGAACTCCAGAAGAAGTAATATTTAAATCATTTTTGAAATAGCAGTAGGTATAACTACTTTACATTTCTATTGAACGGATTTTATATATTAATGAAGTCAATCTATATTCGATTCTATATAGTGTGGAGAATATTTAGTTATTGTTCACATTAATGGCTTTCTTGTCGTAGGAAAACACATTCTGAGGCAGTAAAAATGTTTTAAGAATAATAATAATTGTAAGTTTAAATATTTAATAAGAATATTATAATTAAAAACCATATAGTATCCACTATCCAGTGATTACTATCCAGTAATTAATATTTTTAAGCATATATCACCAGTAATTAATTTAATTTTTATTTTTATAATTTCAGATACAACCTATTAAAAATATTTTGGACGAAAACCGTAAGTATTATTTTTCATTTACAAATTACAGTTGATTAAGACAACATACTATTTATTGATTGTTTGTCAGTAAAACAATTAAAACTTTAGTTTTGAACAACAATTATTCTTCCAAAATCTAATTAGGAAAATTCCCAATCTTCATATACTTATGTGATTCTAAACAAAAATTACAATAGAACACGATCTACGTTTTTTGGCCACTTTATACGTTGAATTGAACAAACACTTAAACCAAAACGGGGATTAAAAACAATACACCCACAGTTAAAATGGAACTTTAAAAAAATAGCACGTTTTAAACAGATGAAACTCAAATGAATCACGATTATTGTGAATGGTAAAAATTTATTCATACAACTTTAACCAATGCAAAAGCAATTAATTAGGTAGGTAGGTACACAAGGTACATTAAACTAATAATTTTCTACTAAACTAATTATTATTCAAATGAGACATACTTTACGGTCATAACTGATATTATGGTTTTGTAAATGTAAAACGTCAATGTCGTAAACGAAAATTACTTAAAAAATTACAATGTACAATAATTTTAGTATTAATTTCACTGGAGGGTACTGGCTCGAACGCCCTATTATTATTGTTATTTTAAATTTTGTAAGAAAACATTATCGTTATATAAAATTGTTGGTTACATTTTTGCGAAGAAAGTTAAGATTTATTATGGTTTGTTAAGAAATAAATACATTTTGGCGTGTAAAGTTACCTTTATTGAATGTGTACACGCTTAAAGTACACATTCAAATTCACAAAAAGTATATCATATAAAACGGTTGTTAGGTGTTTCGCTTGTTGTTTGGTCGCAGTTTTATTCAAAATAAACGATAATTATCACTTCAAGCCGTTCGTTGTTGCAAATATTCAGTTTCAGTAAATACATTTCATAATTTATAATATTTTATACATTCATTTTGTTTGCATTTTCTAAAACTCGCTATGGTAAATTCATACTTTTCAACAATTCCTTACTTTTCTGGTTTGTAGTTTTACTCCTATTCGACCGAGTTTGTTACGAATGAACCAAAACGTCGTTTTAAAATTCATAACTACGCTTCTATAGAAACGACGATTTCAGATTTGCATTTTTCTTTTCTTTTTTTTCACTCGTTTTTACGTAACGTGCAGGTCTTCGAACGTTCGTTTTGGGTCCTGTACGCGTGAGAAAGTTCGGTGCAACAATCTGCGAATTGTTGAATTCATAATCGAGTACAACCACACTGTAAACGTGTATATATCAGAGCTTTTAAAAAGTTTGGAAACGAATATAAACGTTTACAAAGTTTTCAGTTGACTTATTATATACATAGCAACTCCCTGAACGAAGGACCTGACAGATGACCGCAAACGAGTGTTAAGGAAACAACGCATATTACACTACACACAAAATAAGGGACATTATAATATGATGTACAATTATTGGACCTTTTCCTTCTATTCACTACCACCGCTTTTTTTTGGTTTTTCCGTTAATTCAGTATCGTTATACCTTAATACCTACTATTATTGTTCTATGGTTATACGTATACCATACGACAGTGATGCCCGCATTGCCACTATCTCGCTGCGCTGAGCTCGGACAAAAAAATCTAAAATATCCTTCGACTTACTATGCAACACCACCTCAAGATGGTCACAAGGTAACCGCCGTATATTCACTTTAATAACGACCTTAATTTTATAACGACTATTTAATTTAAATAGTGGTATACGTATGATACGTATAATACGTATTAAGAGCTGTGGATATCCGACGGTTACCCTGTGATTAACTTGAGGTGGTGTTGCATAGCCAGTCGAGGAATATTTTCGATTTATTTGTCAGAGCGCAGCGCAGCGATGAGTGGAGTGGCAACGCGGGCATCACTAACGTGGTATACGTACTAACACTTTGGCTCACACTAATACCATTGAGAGTTCTTGGGGAAAAATGAAATCACGAAATAAAAGACAGTGGGGAACCTACCGACCGATGCTGAACAGCTACTAAAAACCCAAAAAAGTAGTATGGTAGTGAATAAACGGAAAAGGTCCTAATTATTTAATAATCGTTAATAGTGTGTGACGATTTACGCGACGTTGGACTGACGTCTGGCGTCACTGTCTAGTCCATAGTTGCCGTCGATCTATGTGCAAACTGTGGCTCAATGTCAAAACTTGGGCTGTCAGTGTAGTCCATGTTTACCGTGGTTCACATTCAAACCACGCCTAATATTGGATCCGGTCGCGGTTACGACGTTTTTAACGTTATTAAAACCGTTCGATCATCATATTTACTCACGCGCTGAAATGTTATTGTCACCGTTGTCGCATTACCTGCACTGAAAGCACGCCTGTAGGATATTGTGTATTGCATTTTACTATGTAGGTATACCGAATAGACCATAATACCACCACAGTATCGTACGTAAGACTGTAGGTATATGATAATATTACGAACCCACAAAACCTCTGAACTCATATGTGCCATTCGTCGTAATATGTTTTTTTTGAATTTTATACACAACAAGACTGCATATTCACTAAATTTCTACGGAACAACATATGCGTTTATTTAAATTTAGTTTCATTAAACTTTTAAAAAACGTATTCACAAAGACTTTTTTTTTTTTTTTTTTTAAACGTCGTTTATTTATGAAAATTTACAATCTATACAAAATGGTACAATAAGTAAATGTAATAGTAATTAAAAATGGCGATGAGGAAAGTACAATGAGTAGAAATTTCACATTAGAAATTCCTACGTGGAAGGTAATTTAGCGAGAAATAGTAATATACATGATTAAGATTAATGTGCGTTGAGAAGATCTCTCAAAAAGACTTATATTTTAAAATACTTAGATTTCTTGCTCACTTGATGTCAGTTCACTATCTATATTTTGTAAGATTTTTGCCAGAGTTTGCGATTAACATAGATTAACATCTATACAAGTTTATGTACAATAGTTGATTTTGATGACCTTATTACAATAACAGAAATGACAGATGGGTAGACGCCTAAGGCACCCAGATCAAGTAGCGTGCTACCTGGCAGAATGATTTGGCATGACTAGAATGGAGAGAAGTTCATAAATGTATGCGTAAATTATAATTTAATTTTTGAATTTTGAAGTATTTGTGTAGATTATTATTTGTCATATACCATGAGACACTTTTACGAAGACAAATGGACTGAAATGCCTAGAGCGTTTGAGGTTCGAGGGATTGGCTGAGCCTCACACTTGGATTCCATATGTCCAGACGAGTTTTATTATGGCTTTATAAATAGTGAGTTTGCATGTGGTTGATAATTTAGATCGGATAAGAAGACGAAGCAGGTGGAGTCTGGAATTAGTCGAATTTCGCTTAGATTTAAGGTGAGAAGCCCAGAAGTTTGTCTAAAGTTAAGCCTATATATCTATCTTAATTCTAATACGGTAGGAATTGTGTTATTGTTTAGTTGAACAGGTGGACATAGCACAAAGCGTAAACAGAAAGTCATAAATGATGACTTGATTTGGGTAATTATTATTTTCTAACGGTTGGGCAATATTGAATCATATCAAGGTGTTTTTGGATAATCTTAGAACAATAATCGAGTATTTATTAGAAGCCATATTATTATTGTATTATCGGCGCATGTACCAAAGGAATAAGGATGTAAAATGCAATTTGGCGGTATCGAAATCAAAAATGTAATAAATAAAATGAGTTATGTCGTGGAGCAGCCGTTATCACTTATTATCTCTGACCTCAAATACGTGGGTTTCTAAGGAATTATGCGGATTCCAGACTAAATACACAAATCCCACCTTTAAATGGACAAACTATATAATAAGTACAAAATTATGCGTCAAGATTTGCAAAAAATTAAGAGTCCACGTTTTACTCTCAAAACCCATTTTTTAACCGTACTTAAAGTTGGTTCACCCTGCAAGTGTCCTATAGCTTTGAAATTGGTTGTTCAGTTCTCGGGCGAGTTGCGTTCAAATATTTGATAAGCAGATTGTTAAATATTACCGCTATGGGTTATTTACAATGGTTCGCGTAAACATAGCTATCACGGAGACTTTGGTCAAGCATGACATAGCCAGTCACTCTTCGATAGTGTGCTAGAGACGATTATATGAAATCGTACTTATTCGTATTGGGCACCTGAACATCGTACGTCTATACATATATTGTACCGTTTTAGTTCAGAATAAAAATACAAATTGTGAATTAAAAAAAAAATCCATTGCTCCGCTTGGAATCTAAAACTATTTAGGTAGCTTTTCTTATATTAAATAGAATAAACCCTAAGCTAACCTACCGGTTACCAGCACAAAAAGTTGTGGGTAAAATACAATCATTCACATTGGTATTAAATGTATTATTTGCAAGTCTACATTCAAAGTTTTGTGAATTTGGTTTGTGAAATATTGACCCATGTCATTCTAGAATGACAACATATTGTACACCATTTATCAAAAAATAAATGAAGAAAACAACATTTTTTTTTCTAATTTTTTTACCTCTACTGTGAATACAATGTTAGTCCAAAAATGTTTGTATAATATCCACTAAATAATTACATGTACAAGTAATGTACAGTTATGGTTAAACAAAAAAATTTAAATTTTTACACAATTTACGCCTACCGTGTTTACTCTTCCAGCGAGTATATTCACTGATCGTACAAGCTTATCATAGTTTTTCAGGTTACCATAGGATGGTTCACACATGAATTTCGTTTAGGCTCACAAAAATCTTATATTTTTTTTGCTGATGTATAGGGTTGCTAAATGCTAAATCTAAAGAGTCTTTTATTAAATCTATCTATAATATTACACATAAATATACATAACACAAATAGCATACACAAATTAATGTGTATATTATGTGTGTAGATTATATACTCAAAAAATACTCAACTGATTTCGACGAAAATTTTTAAATGGTTCTTAGATATTATTATATCAGGAAGAGTAGTTTGAACCACGGTCAAAGATATACCAAGGGCTTCCGATTCGCCACGGTTGGATTGCTCATCTCGTCGAATTAGTTCACAAAGGGTGGTACAACGACATATAGATTTGCCCATAAACTCGGGTACACTAAAATACCGTATTTTATATTTGTTCATTTTTCACCGCGGCTGAAATCGGATTGTACCTATAGTTATAGTGTAATAACATAGTTTATTCGAACAAGCTCGACCAATCGAATAGGCACACGTCGTGGATCATAATAATATTAAAGTTCACGAATAACATAAAACGATAATTATTATTATTATTAAAACATACCCTTTCACACGTCGCAATCTCAGTAGGCACCTACCTACCTACATTATAATATATTAATACGGGAGCAGGACAAATCATATTATTATTATTATTACCACGTAAATCTTAGACTCGTCGAGCGTAGACCAATCTGCTCTCGGCAAAGTAGCTATAGATTATATTTTGTTCGGTCTGTTCATTGTACATTATGACGTGATCGAGATTATTATAACAGGTTTTATTTCCGATTTCTATACCCGCGTATAAGTAACAGGATAACGTTTTCCCCGGCGTCATCATGTACCTACGGGTACGAAAAAAAAAAAATCCGTTCCGGGATCATGTGCGCGGCGGCGGCCGGGATTGGAATTCCTTCGCGAAAATCCCGTAAAACGTATTTTCGAAATGACCGAGTCCGGTCACGATCGGTCAGCTGCGTGGCATTCCATTGACGAATACAAATACTTATTAGTTATTATGGCGGATACGCTTATCGGGTTTAATATTACATATTGTGTGCGACTGTTCACTTTCGGGATGGGAAACGCGAGACGCGTTATCAACCTCGTCAAAGTCCGTTTACGCGTCGTCGACGTCTATATAATTATATTCCGTATAGCACCTTTTTCATATATATATAGGACAGAGGACATAGGACTTCGATGGGTACGCTGTGTACACTTATCCTGCGGGACATGTCGTGTATCGATAGATAAGCGCGCGTGAGATAACGCCAGCGGCTTGCCGTCGTAATTGAACTGGAAAAATTCGACGTTTTTTACCAACAAATACCTACGGAATCCGTGCGGACCGTGATGTTAATATTTATTGCGTCTCGATTTGTCATGTACGATTGTTTTAGTACGCGGTGCGCTATTTGGCTAGCCCGATATTTCAAGGATCGTTAATCCCGCATCTTATACGTCATGCGAGCCCTTCGACTGGAGAATATAAATTTTCGTTCACAAGAACGCATTCGAACTTCAAACCATAACACTACTACAACCGTACGATATATTTTTTTCACCGTAAATCTCGAATTTTAATACGAGTGCGATTTTTGGATTACCAATGTTGCCATTGATTTATGTAAAAACTTTACACTAAATATTCAAATATTCCAAAACATGATGTCTGCAACTACTAAAACGTGCTACCCACAGGACCTTTTTTGTTTGAACTTTGAATAATATTTATAACGGCACACAACTGTGGTATAAACCTTTAAGTGATGTCATGTTTGAAAACAATACATATTTAAATATGGTTATTATATTTTTATAAATTTAACACATTATTTCTCGGTAATTATATTTTTGTTGTAAAGCTCGTGGCAGTTTATTATTTCACTAATAGGTACTATAGTTTGGGTAGATTTATTTGTTGACAAAGTGTTTTATGGTAATATTATTTTGGACACATTTGATCCTATATTGTAACTTATATTTATTGTTATTATTGTTTCCTCCGAGCCTTTAGATATAAATTATCATTTGTAAGCCATAAACATTAAGCCTCATTGCATAAATAAGTGAAAAAATAATAAATGCGAAATTTTGTTGACAGTTGCGAAGTATAAAAGAAATCGATAATTTTCTCAACTCTTATATCATATAATATTTTGTATTGCGGCTATATTATGTATATTAAATGGACCATATAGATCTATTATAATATATGAATGTGTATGTATACATGCAACATGCTGTGATATCTGTGGTCCTGTAAACATCTGTTACGGCGTTTGATACATAAACATAGATATTTACAAAGCAGGTCTGTATAATATTTTATATTAGTAGCTGACGAGAACCACCGCAGGCAGCAGCTGTGCTCAGCATCTCACCAACACCTCGCGAAGGTAATTATTTTAATCAACAACACCGTTGAAGTCACTGTTACTAATTTGCCATTAGGATGTATACGATAAACAAGTATATGTCATTATTATTGATGATAACACTGCTGTTGGGTTATATTTTCGTTTATTAAACAATATCATAATAATATAACAAACACAATAATCGCTTAACGCAACTATACTACCGCGTGGAAAGAATTTTCATTCGGTATTCTACGCGGTGTAGGTACCTACTCGTATAGTACGATCATCACGTGTTCAAGTTCGTTTGTGTTGATGTTCATTTTCAGTAACCTCATAATCTTACGTCTGTCATAATAATATTTAAAAAAAAAACCCCCAAAACGAGCTTAACAGCTGTAATTCTGACAGCACGTTTAATATTTCATACGAGCTTTGATAAAACATATGCTGTAGATGACCTTGTTTTTTCATATATATTTTATTATAAACATAGGTATCTGTATATAATAGTGCTATACCTATATGTGATTTAGGTTTAGTGTAATACATATTATACCATGTATACCGTTTGGAATAGACATTTTCGATCATAAAATTTGCCAAACATTTTGTTAAAATTAATTAAATTTTTTTCCTTTATGATATCACAATAAATGTTGTATAGGTAGGTGTACAAATTGGCTACTATTTATTTATTTTCATAGTTAATATATTTTAAAGTTTTCCTGACTTGTTCATTTAAACTTGGTAATAATTTACAATGTTATACCTAAACTGATAAATTTCGAAAAGGGCTCATAATATCTAAAAATTAAAATTATTCGGAAAACTCAAAACGTTTAAAGGTGATGAACTTATTATGTTACATGTCTTTTTAAAAAATATTGTATCGTTGGCTCGCCAAACAACCGATTTTCTGTTGAAACATTTGACCCATTTCAGTAATCCGTTTTATAAGAGTACAGACTATTATGAAACGTTACACTTCCATACATCCATGTAAAATAATATTCTTGATAGGAAATTTGATTGAGAAAACGATCAATATAGTTTTATGAGACGAGTCTTTTTTGAAATTCATTCAAGGACGTTGGCGATTTTAGTATTGAAAATATATGTGCCCTTCTCCCGTATATAGAATATCCGGCTATACCCGTGTCTACATAGAAAAAAGCGGAAAAGTTAATTTTGATAAAAACTCGAGATGGGCTCTTTTTGAAAAACATAATTCAACTATATACAATAACTGCTAATATTTGGTTACATATTTTATTATTTGTATACACAATTTTTTTTATATCCTTTTTTATGTATGGTTTGAACATCTAAATATCTTCAATAATAGTTTCAAAATAGCGTAGCGAGCGCATTTCTTGGAAAATAAAATATATTTTATTATATTTATAAACAGATAGACAAAATGAGTTGACGGATCAACGATTTTTACGAATGGAGGATAATGTACGAAAACAGCCGGTATAATAACATAATAACGTATAGCTGCTATTATAGTTTAACGGACCAGACGCGCCAAACGAACTTTGAAGTAAGCTTTGTAAAAGATCAAACTATATATTATATAATATTATAAAGCCCTATTTTCGAGGCCATTCATCTACCGAGACAAAAGTACCGATACCTCCTTATATGGATGCGCCACAGGACATAACAATCTCTAAAAGTCCTATCACAAATTATAGTGTACTCACACATTAATTTTGTCACGCGTAGGATTTGTTGTCAAGTCTATAAAATATGTGCGGGAGACAGATAGTAATGCTTGGAGTGTGTCCGCCGCGCATTAGGCCTATAATATATTTAAATCATATACCTGGCAAATGTCATATGAACACAGGCTCGTTTATTTAATTTTTCTCCAAGCTTATTACTTGGACCCGTCCCATTAAAATCAAGCGTGAGTACTCGAACCGATATAAAACCATACTATTTTTGCGTTCGGGTAGGTACTGAAAATGTGAGCAGATCGTTGAAATGGTATATGGTTCAACGGATTCGTAACACGTCTTAACAATATAACAAAATAAATCCCAGTCGAAAATCTTTTTTCACGAAATTGTGTTCCATTTTAATTGTGAGTTTAACTGTCACGCCGCAACTCATTCGTTCGGTCGTCCGTTCCGTTACGGCCTTTAGGCCGGTCAATTGTACAAGCGAACAAATGTGCAATATATACCGACCAATGATGACCATGATAGCGATCCTTTTATGTACATACCTTTTGTTCATGTCATCCGAAATGTTTTATTGTAGGTATCTTCAAAACCCGGACACTGCGCGTCTGCGATATTGTCGTTTCAGGCCAAATAATAATTGTATTAAAATACACAATAATACTGACGACTGAGTATATAATAATATGATATATATTTTTACATTGTCAGTCTATATCATAATCGATTATAGTTTATTGTTGATTTTGTAGATGCAGAGCACAAAATAATGGCTTTTGAACGTTTTAAATTTATTTCGATTATTGAAAGATATTTAATTATAATATTTTATCAGCTACTTTCGTTGTGTAAATATATGTTTTGTTTACGTCCTAAGGAAACTTAACCATCGAGTATAAGACGAAATAAAGTACAACTTTTAGTTTTAAATCATAATGTAAACAACAAACTTTATCCAGTGAAATCAATTCCATACAATTTCTTTGAAATTATTTTAGTTCATATTTTATATCATCAAACATTTTGTAATAAACTGGCTAGGAACTCGCAATAATACTTTTTATTAATTATATTAGTTTTCACGAGGGTACCAATAAGCGTATAGGTACTATTATAAAGAAGGCGAAAGAGCCCAAGAGCTATTATTAGAGTTATAAAGTTCCTCACCATTATTTTACATTTTTAAACAAGTTAAAAGTTTTAAAATTTTGTCAGACTATATACCTACGCTCGAAAGTAGATGTTTCTATCCATCGAAAACAAAAATAGCTTTTTAATCGTTTGGAATCTAAAATATTTCGACTGACTGAATATTTGAACGGGCCCTGCTGTAGAGATTTTCAATTTAACGCGGTGCAATTGTTTACGTTGAATAAAGTTTCCAAATTTTTCCAAGCCGGTTAAAAAATATTTATGCTTCTTGTACCTATGTCCTTTGTGAATGCGAATCCGCGAAATTGCATTTCATTATTATTCACGGCGAGCGTACACTCGGGATTTTAACTTTAGAATACCCATCAAAGTTTAATCAATATGACCCCTACAACAACTTAAATTAAACACGCGAACAACACGATATTACATAATGATTTTGTACATCATTTTTTTTTTTTTTTTGTTGATATACCGAACAATATACATATACTAACCAACGCAATTATAATCCATAGAATATTTTTTTATAATCGGTTGTAAAATAATTCAATTCCTGAAAAAGCGTAATAAGTTTATGTGTAGCAAACTCATAAACGTTTTATAATCACGCGTAACAGTGTGCAATAAAATGGTTAAAAAAACACTTATGGATTCAAACAAAAACCGGTATCGCATTTCACGGCGTAAAAATGTAAATAATGCATTTTTCTTATAATCAAACATATCGTATTTAATTCGTTTTTGTAATAGTACCTGTACAATGCGGATAATTCTCATGACGTATGAGTATCATTATTTTTTAAATGTTAACAATATACGCTAATCGTGTAAAACATTCCATACGACCCCGTCAATGAACACGAGCACAATATCGAGGGTGCGAGTGGTGGTGGTTATGGTGGGGGGGAAGGGGCATGTGAGGCGGTCGAATGACTTGAAAGTGATGATGATCGTTTCAAAGATCGATGCAAAATCGTTGTCGACTTAATATAGATACTATATATGTAGGAATAAAATTGAAAAAATCCAAGTGCTTCAAGTTCGTTTTAGTGGCGCCTATTTTAAACGCAAAACTACGCTTCATGATTTATGAATCATAATTTTTATCGTACCTAATATTATTATGATAAACGGTCGTTTATTTACGTTTTGTCGTACATACATTATGCAAAGTCGTGTTATTACAATGTATACAATATCATATAATATATATAATGTATAATAGCGTTTTCTCATCGACCGCGATAACAATAATTTTAATGTATTATTGTTTCTCGGCAAATATTTTGTTTGTTGTACAATTTCGTCGGTGTTGTACGCGTTCGGTTAAGTTATGAGCTTTTTGCTACGGGCGCACTGTATAATATAATATTTACGTTGTTATAGATTATAATCTGATGCACATTGTCTTTGAAATTCGGTCGGTCGTGGAACATACGGAAGTCCGTGTTAAGTGTTTGTTCAGCGTTATCTCTTGCAGAAACAAAATTTTAGAAAAAGACGACCGCTTCGGGTTTTACGCGTTCGAATATCAGCGTCGTCGTTCTTGGTTTTACACTAAGAGATTACCTACGCGCGCGCATTGAGCGCACAATCACAATAATATTGTCGTCGCTATTATTATTAATATTATCATCATCATCACAGAAGTCGTTGTCGTCGTCGTCGTCGTCGTCGTCGCTGCTGCTGTTATATGGGGTGAGATGTACATTTTATCGACGTCGTTACGCAGAGTCATCCGATATAGCTAACGATTCGAAAACAAATATAAAAAAAAATTCCGCGACGAGAGCGGATGAGTCGCGTTGATCAATCGCCTTCGATTTTCGCATACGTAGACACTACTACAAACGTATATTGTGTCACGTGTACGGTATGGGAGACAGGTCGAGTACGCACACCATATAAATTATACATTAAACGTGTCGGTGTTACATTTTTACGGTGTCGTTTGCCGCACGAGTAACGCCGCCGTCTAAACACGAGAATGGGATTTCGTCGGGTACTTTTTGCCACAGCGATCGACGGATTTCGATAATCGTACGTATAACGTTATTATATTTTTAAACAGCACTTTGCTATATAAAATGTTTTTATACACACATACTTGCATACATACATACTTATATACATATGTTTTACATGCTTCCATACTTGCATACAAACATACATATTATATTGTGTATAGAGAGACAGAGAGCTAAGGTACCTAATAACCATTACGTGACTTACGTTATCTCTCATCGGTTTGATATCGTGAAATAAAAAACACGTACCTGTACCGATATCATTTTCCGTACGTCAGTGACCAACCTAGCCACCGACCTGTGGCCCGTCGCCCGTTATAATATTGTATTATGTACCTACCACAGTCGGTCCACTGCTGCAGTTATAACGTATATAGGTAATAAATCGTTGAAAATAATTAATACGCAGCTGTACTTAATGTGCCGATTGTTGGGGAGTAAAAACGTGACGATTTATTTTTACTCTCTATCTCTCTTCTGGCGGACGGCGTGTTTGATACGTCTTAGAACTCGGTTTTTCAATAAAAAAAATATATATGTATTTCAATTCAGTATTCACTACGGCGGGCGTCGGCGGCGTATAATAGTAACCAGTGTAGGTACAGCATATGAAAACGATAAAATGCTGAATTGCCGCACATTTCTGATAGGTATTATCGAGTTCGTTATACTGCTCCATTCTTTACCCACCCCTTCCACTCGCCAACACCCACATCAAATCGACGTCATGACCCGGCACAGAAGTCAGAAAAGAGTATGACGCTGACTCCGTTCTCAACTCGTACAGTCGTAGGTACTTCAACAATTGAAAGTGCACAAAGAAAAAAGAACTTACGTTTGTTTGACTACATACCAATAATATTATAGTAGGTACAATGGTACATAATAGTATAATATATATATATATATAGGTACCTACCTACAAAGAATGACATTTCAGTTCATCGATATAGTCGTCGTCTTCGCGGATCGACGAAATATCCGAAAATCATATTATACATCACGAATTCCGCCGATGTTGAAAAATATATAATATTATATTGAAAATGTATGAACCCATTGACACACAGTCGCCATATTAATCAGCGCGTGCCTCAGCGTAAAATACAGCTCTACACCTTACGCGTTCATAAATCGTTTGTGATTAACAATGCAATCAAAATGTATTATTAATTACATACATAGCCGCCGCAGTGCAACACTTCGTTAAGTTTTTGTTAATGAAACATATTATGTTTAGATATATTGTGGCGTTGTACGATTTGGACATCAGAGGTCCTGTACTCAATCAACGACAAATACAAATTTTTTGCATAATATAATAACATGTTGTTACAAAATATTACACAATGGGTGGTTTTAATGTTTTCGGATAGTATAATAATACGAATATAATACCTGCGAACTGCGCGTAATCCTGCAATCGATGCAATGTGAATGGTTTCGCATAATTATTTATTTAAATTGTATATTATATGACATTGATGCGTTATTATATTGATAGTCACTGCCTAAGGGTTAAATGTTGTGCTAAATTAATTTTTCTATTTTCCATAACACAAAAACTGTTAATCTTCATTCATTTCAGACTCTGAGCGGTGGAGTCTGAGCGGAGCGATGAATGTTTATAGATTTTAAATTGTATGTGTTTTTTTGTTTTGTCATCATCTTTTGGAGCTGTAAAAATGCTTACATTTTTAACTTCAATAACTTTTTTTATTAAGAAATTAGATTGAGTAAATTTAGTCGGTACTTTGGGGAGGGGTGGGGTTAGAAGTAGATCAAAAAATGCAAAAATATTTAAACACAGTTTATCTTTATGGTAATTTGAAATTCAAATTTGAAATAAGTTATTTAAGAAGAACGATTTTGGTTATTTTGTTGTAGATATTATTTGTTGAGACTTTACTTTTACGTCCCTAATACTACCTATATTGTTCTGTTATATTTTTACAATTATATTTTCATTACATTTGGATTAATTGTATGCCATTTCCTATTCCCCGAACCACTATACACACTATTGTACGGAAATATTTATATGGACTCCATATTTCATAATAATAATTAATAATGTAATATGTTTTAGATGTATATGCTACTATTAATAGTAAAATATAAATATAACGTTTTTGCAAAAATTAATTCAACACTATCATATTATTAGTAATAGTAAGATTAATTATTACGATACAAAATATAAATATACCTATCATACTTAGTAATGTAGGCTGGCAGACGGTCTTCTCTCAAAATCAGTATAATCGCATGCAATTATTAATCATTGAATTCAATTAATTCAACACAATATACATTTCAGTGATTTACTCAATGACGGAGTACACTCGAAACGCACACCTGTACAAAAGCAGAGCGGTTGCCTACAACTTTCCTACCTTTTTTTAGTTTTGCTTTTGCGTAGTCTCTAGAATCGCCATACAAATAACTATATTGTACTGTCTATAGTAGGGTATATACAGTTATTGTTACTATGCAATCGGTTATGGAATATAATTAGGATTACGGTGTTCATTACGGTGTTCGCGAACCAGATACCATATGGTTTTGAATCGTATTGCAGGGACATTTCGCGCAAGTATCGTGGATTCAACCCAAGATATCGCGGGGGGGGGGGCATCTATTATTTGTTTATACAGAAACTGGGAATGATTAAAAAGATACTGTCCTATATACATATACACTATAATATGTTCCACGGTGAACGAAGGGGGTATCGCCCGATCGCCATCCCTCTTCGTCCGCCACTGCTACGAGCTTCAATACATATTTTATAGTCGTCTGCAGACGTTATAAATACAAAAATTCAACGTAAAAACCTTTTTTTTCAAAGAGGGGTTTATAGGCTCCCCCCCCCTCAAAAGAATATTTTAAAGATAATTCTTTTTATATATTATGTGTACATATTATTTTTATTTTAAGGCGAAATACATTCCATAAAAAATCAATACCGATTACTGATTATTGAATAATACATAACGTCCAACTCTAATCTAATAATTATATCTATAAACTACTAAGTATTGTTAAACCAGGGATAAATGACTAGCAAATTTGAGGGACTAGTCTACCTGCCTATTGATAAAATAATAACCCTTTTACCATAAAAAAAATGAAGTTTTATCTTAAATTAATTACTGTATTATGTCGTAATTAATTATACTTAATAATAAGTTATACATTAAATATTAATTATAATTAAATAAAATTAGGGTTTTACTATTTTATTATACTTAAAAATTGTAATCAATTACTAAATTAGCATGTAGCGTTTTCGTTAAAAATGGTTGTATTGGTTTATTGGTAAATTTGTTGGCAGGTGTGTGGTTTTTGCTTCCATGGAAGCACGGCTCTATGGACTATTGAATGCATAGCTAACATTTTCCGTCGATTAAACTGTTTTCTGGTTTTCGATTTAGTTTTAAACAGTTTTTTCTTTTTTCAATTTAAAATACTCATAACTCGTACACTTTTACGATTTTAGTTTTGATTTCTACCTTCTATCCATATGGGCAGGATCGTCGTTATTGCATTCCATACATGACATAACGCATAGCTGTACAACGGTCCTAAGAAAACGAAATATTATTTATTAGTTCATTACCTACCGATGAGTAATAGATTAGAACCGCTGGATATTGCTGACATTGAAAATGAGATCGATTTTTATAATAAGTGAAAATAATAATATACGATTATAACTTTGATATTAATTATTTTTTCAATTTCAATATACATTTTGAATAACACGAAAAACAATTTCTATTTTTATATTACTTCTGATTCCTAAAGAAGATTCGTAACGATTTTTATTAATATTCTATGTCGAATTTGATTTTAAGCTCTGGCCCGATGTTGTCGGTGGCTTGTCGATACAACAATGCCTACAACTATGCCCTCGACGTACTTATATACAACTGTTTTCGAATTTCTACTCGGTTCGTTAACATCACGTTTTGTGCATGTTGTGTGTATAATGACGCGTAATATATTTCCGTTGGTTTGGAATAAATCGAAAGCTCGAGAATATACCAGATGCTTGAATCTTCGAACGTGCGTGTGGGTGATTCACGAGAGTGTCCGAAAACCGAACGAAACTAATATTGTTATATTACTATACATACCATTATTAAAATAATATAATGATGCGGTGTGTTCTATTTCTGTGATGCGAAAAACGCTCCGACGATTGAGCTATATTAAACACGCGCGCAGAGGCGGCGACGGGTTGTTGACGGGAACGATAATATACCATCGACAAGGGATTCGAATGTATTATTATACTTTATGGCTTACTCCAACACGAATTGCGTGCGAAACGCCGAAAATCTAAATCGCATACCTATAAGATAAACGGCATGCCGGCGGTTACGATATAGGTATACCGCTATACCATAATATTACCATTTAGACTACTTACGCTTATACAGCGTATAATATTTCTAATATAATATATATTTTTTTTCTATTAGATAAAAATAGAGTACCTACCTATTTACAATCTGTAATACTTATATACAATAGAATAAGTAAATTTGATAGCTAATATAAGGTACATAACATGAAATGGCGTGAGGAGGGAGGCCCACCAGTGTGGATACCCTCTAACTTGGGGAATATAATATATAATTATTATATTATGTAGGACGGAGATATAAGGTAATAATATGTTTGAATATAATGTAAAATATGCTATTTTAACTATATTTTTTAGTTAATTCAAACATTAAAAACTGCATCGACTATAAAATATAGTACCTAAACCTAACCATAACTAATAACTATATTTATATAGTAATAATAAGTATATCATTTAAATTATTTTACCTATTAAATAGTCATATTTACTATAATTTGTTTAACTATAATATTACAGTCATTTTTTTTCCGTGATACGCAGTTTTAAAGTGCTTATGAAACGGAATTAATAATTGAAAAATTAAAAATTAATTACTTTGAAAACTTCTTTGTTTAATTTTCTGAGAGTTTAAAATATCTAAAGACATTCATCGTTTTTTGAATTCATTTTCCCGTAATTTGTTTTTCCAATTCGCTACAAACCACCCTTGGTATTTACAAATATTCATCGCTCAACTCAAAATATAAAATGTAAGTACGTATATGTATAAGTAATGGATATGATTAACAAAATATTTGCTATTTTTTGGACAAATTTAGCCCTAGAGAATTATCAATAGTTATATTTTCTAATTTAAACATATCTGGAGACGTGGTATAGCATCCAACTCTACTAGATATATATTATTTTAAATTTTGATTAATAAAGTTTAAAAACATTTTTACATTTTAAATATTACTCAGTAGTTTTGTGGGGTTGATCAAAAAAAAAAAGTTTTAAAATTTCTTTCCATCTCTTATAAATACTTTGTATTGGACATTTGTAGGATTTTACTTATTGTGTATGAAATTTAATATGTATAAAAGATATCATGTTTAAATATATGGACTTATGTTTATGTGTTTGTTCTTAATGCACAATTTATTGACACAATAACTTTAAGAATTTTCGATTTTAGCGTCGATTACTTTAAAATAAAATCAGTACGCAATTATTTGAATTAGGTTATGTTTGATTTACAATGTGTACCGACCTCGCTTTAATATCTTTCACGCGGTACACGGTATATTATGATTTATATATATATAAATATATAATACATATTAGTACACATTAGATAGATATTAGTGTTCGTCAAATTCTAATGTTTAAATTTAATTTTTTTTCATTTTTACTGGAAACGTTGATGTATAATGAATACAGATTGATGGAAAGCGTAAATAAAGTAATTATATGTTACATTTTAACATAATATTTAAAATGCCGTTGTAAATCAATAATTTAAAATGAGTATGTTTACGATTGGTATTTGGTACCTATATACAGTAAATTGGCTGTAGTTGGGATCGACCGGAAAACACTGATGGGGTGTATGATAGTGATATTTAATGTGCGAGTGTTTTTATATAGGAATATGTTTAACTTAGGAAATAAAATTGAAACGAGTTGTCGAATGATTAAAATGTACAGTAAAATACAATGGTAAGCATTAACTAAGGCAAGTACCCAGCAACCTGTCCAAAATTGAAATATTAAACATTAATTTTTGACAAATAATTAGCATGTATATAATCATTAGTTGTGATATCAACAATTAGGTGATGGGGAAGGGGGGGGGGGTAGACACGCGTTTCCAACCCCCCCCCCCCACACCACTTATCTAAAATATTTATATCCAATTTTTTGCCAAACCAATATTTGGCATGTAATTATCAAGTATTTGCACAGCTGGTCCCGAAACTCTATAGTTATCCGTTGTTTCGCCAAATCCGTTCTCCTAATTCACACGAGTTCCCCGCCTCACCGTAATACGAAATTCTTGAAACTGCAAATTTTTTTCTAAATCAATATTTAGCATGTAATTAGCATTTATTTACACAGATGGTGTCAAAACTCTATCGTTATCCGTTGGTTCGCAAAATACGCTCTCGCTCTCCTAATTCACATCACGTGTCCCCAGTGTAACAGTCAAATCATATACACGAAGCCACTTCCCTCCCCCCCCCCCCCCAACAAACGGGTGTACAGTTATTGTGAGAGATATAAATATCCTAGAAATATTATACATAGGTTATGATTTTCCTGTTACATAATCACTTCTAAATGAACAGCATGTAAATTTCAAAAGTTAGCATGAAAAATGAAAATTCGTATCAATAACAATAACGCTATTGTTATATGCTAAATATTTTCTTAAACTTTTTTTTTTATTCTAATGTAAGACACATAATTAACTAGTTTAAAAATCAAAATGTTAAAACTTTTAAAAAGTTAATTAATTTTTAACTCTTTAACTGAACTAGATAGTTTGATAATTTAATAACTTAACTTAACTATAATTTTATGTTATATTATAAAAGATTTTTTCGGTTGATTTGAAAAATAATAGACACAGTAAGTTAAATAATAGTATAGGAAATTTATAACTGTGGTTAAAATTAAGAATTAATTTAATATATTTTTATTTAATCACATTGTAATAATTTTTTTAAGTAAAATAAAACAAAATATACATAATTATCGATTTAACAATTTAGTGGACACAAATATATTATCATTGACTAATCACCACGACAGCTACTGTACAATTAGGAGGAATAGTTGGATAAACTTTTAACAAAATTGTAAGTTATTACAATAATTTTAATATTGCACAAAAACAATCGTGTAACCCAGGTGATAATTAAAAACAATGAGTGAAACTAAAAAATGAAACTTTATTTAACTGAATCAAGTTAATATTTTTTCTCCATAGTAGTTTTAAACTTTTAGAGTTGAATATATTATTTGGTTACTAATTTTCTACTAACTTCTGAACGTTGATTTGACTTAACTAAGTAAAATTAATTATTTTAATTAATTTACCTACCTTTGGTAAAGTGTACAAAATAATTTACAGAAACACGGTCAGAATATTAATCGTTGATACAAAATAACTATAAACGGTTATTAAATTTATATGTAATAATATTCCTTCTGGCTTAACAGTTAATTTAATAAAATATGATAAGTCGTGTAATAAATAATTAACAAGACTCGTCAGCTTTTATCGTACGGTTAGTGTGTTACCTTAATAACTGTATCGCGCTACTTAGTTTTCCCCACGTGACCTTACCGGTATATTATGATAAAAATTAATGTAATAAAAGGTACGTCAAGTTAATCCCGGGCACGTGCTTTGTAAGAACACAGTTGTCGACGAAGAACTCACACACGGACATGATGGACAGCTAGGTAATGAACTCAGAACACGTTCGTATACAAATCCTTTGGTAATAATTAATTATTAGACCGCCCTAGAATGGGGAAAAACTATTAGGGAAACACATCAGTTTGATATCGAACGATATATAGTTACCAAGCGAATGAACCACAATAATTATAAAGACAATGCAGTAAAAGTGAATTGCAGCTATACCGTAATATATACTAAACACTATGTTCGACGGTTATTCAAGTAAATATAATGTATAAATATAAAATAATATATAAAAAAAGAAACGCGACGATCTGCGCACAGTGCGTACCTACATGGCACATAAAATAATAAAGCAAATAGAGCTGCCGAATTGAGTCCCTGCAATCAACCGAATCGGTTCCACGTTTGAAATTTGGTATTTTGAAGGTAAACTGAATTGGTTTCAGTTTAATATTTGAGATGTACTTACGTGTTCGAAAAATAGTTTAAAAAAATGTCCGATATCTGTAGAATCGTTTTCTTTGGATTTTGTGAAGAGATCAATCTATTGGATTCATCTCTCTCTATACAGTGACTGACACGAATGGAATCTATAATATAAAACTCCTACCCTTGGCCACTGTGGTGATGACGTTATGTAAAGTTGTTTGGAAATCAACTGAATACGATGTTAAATGTTACATATTTTGCGACTTCACTGAAAGCAGGGACGTAAATGTGTGTAGTTTTGTTCGGCTATATATGCTGAAGGTGACATAAACATACAAATTTCGTGTACTGATAAAAATAGAAAATGATTGGTGAAATATTGTATTGGTGGTTATATCTTGAATGTAAAAAAAAATGAATTTGAAAAAGACTATTTATTATAAAATATAATATAACTATATCGGCTTATACTAACATGCGATGATAATGATGATGATAACTGAATACTATACATACCTACGGTGTAGGTAGGTACTATAAATTTTATAATAATGTGAATAATTGCTTACAATCAAACTGGCACCAACTCGATTTACTGCTGAATGAAACCAATTCGGTGTCAGCCTAAAAAATTACTCGGATGATTTATAAATCACGATATATATATACTAATGTACTAACATTTTGAATCATTCCGTGGTTGAGGAAAAAAAATAAAAATCATATTCCGTGCTGTTTAGCGAATATATTTGAAGAATTCATACACGTAGACAACTATATATTATCCGCAACTCTTCTATCACACAACGACATTATAGTTACGTCAATTATATATATTTTAAAACGTCAAAATGAGTTCTGTAAAACAGATAAAGGGTATGGGACTTGAGCACATTATATAATGTTATGCGCGTGCGCGAGCGTGTTGGTATGTCGGCCGTAGATGATGCTCGTAGGCTCATTAAATATTATAATAATAAAATCATGATTGTGAAGGGAACATAAATATATTGTACATTGAACAATGCCGACACATTTTCTCGCCTGACCAGCTTTATTTTAATAACGCCGTACTTATATTATATTATATTTTTGTCTGCTTTCCGACCCATTGTCCGTTCGTTTATCTCCACCTCCGGTCATATAGTTTGCCACTGGTACTTTAATATTATATAATTTCACCCCATAATTTGGTTGTCCAATGTGGTCGCGGCTTGTGGTTGATAAAGGATATCCATATGTGTAATGACGTGTATGCACGGTAAAACTTTCATAATATAACGAACTTCCGTTTAGCAAACTATTTTTGATAACCAATCCAAATTGGAACCAAATTTATTTAATTATATTCATCGGTTTTTTCTGTAGATAATACGAATTTTATTTTGTTGCCTACGAGACTTCGTTTAGTATGGAAGTTTCACTGTATATATTAATTTGATAAAAAAAATGTCGATATCGCCGCAGGCTACAAAGCACTCTCCAATCTAAATAATTGAAAATCTCGAATCTTATGTATACATATACATGCAAATACCAAAAATTCATTATTAAAGGGAAAATGTGTGGTTAGCATGTTTGATGAATCTACCTGTACATTATATTGATATACGATGTATCCAGTATATTTGTATACGCATATAGACCGTGAATTAAGATACCATTATTATCTGCTGTTCCACGTCGTCATTGAGTACCTGCAGTAGATAGGTACCTACCTATATACATATAGATAAAATGTAAATATTTGTAATTTGTATACTATTAAAACAACGAGTATGATGACGCGAGAGGGCGGCGGTAGAGGAAAAAATTTGGCTGTCTAATAATATTATAAATTACTGTGTCGCACTTCAGAAGCTGTTGTATATTTGGCTAACCGTTGTAGTCAATGAAAAAAAATAAAAAACGTTGGTTGGTTGAAAAACCAATATAATAAAAGTTCATTCTAATTCATTGCTAGTATTTCACAATTATTAGGTACTATACATTTAAATTAAGTATTGGCAATATAAATATTACTATAATGTGTACATAGATATTGCAGCGAATCGAATAAGTAAAATCGAAATCAATAATATTCATTATAATAAAATGAACTTCTTCTCGGTGTCAGATGTGCTAGAGTGAAATAATATCACTATATAGTAGAGTCGGTGAATATTTTTTAGCTCAGGCTTGTTTAAAGAACCTAACCTAACCTAAACCGGCTTGTGCACAAAAAACCGCAACAGAGGAATGTAGGTTTACGGTATATAAGCAGAGGGAATAGTAAGTGGTAAATTCATATATACGTCGTTCATTTGAGTTTTTAGTACCAGAAATACGAACAGATTACCTTTTTGTACTATAATAATGATAGCGAATGTGTTTTTTTAAACAAAATATTAAATATTTTATTATTTTTATTGTTTTTACTTTTACAAAAATATACAGACCGAGTAAAGAAATCGAATCGAAGAGGTCAATTTCATCTTTTAGAGCTTGTCGGCCGAGTGCATCAGAATGGTTTTCAAAGATTTCAGAAATAGATAAGTTTAATTGTATACTACAGAGTGTATATATATATTATATATTATTTGTTACTATGTTTAGGTATTCGAGTTAGTTTAAAAATAAAATCGAATCTAGTATTATTTTTTTTATATATATTTTATACCCGAAATATTTTCCTGATATAATATAACGACCGGAACATAATAAATGTACCTATTTTTTTTTATTGAAGTACAATAAAGTTTAATATACCATCTGTAGAGAAAGCAAGAAGTACAATAAGCGAATAAGATTACTGAATTTACTGGCAAAATAAATAATACTCCTATTACAGGTTATAATAAGAAGAATGAGTATTTCGATATAATATGCTATAATATAGTATTGAAGAGTGAAGACTACTTCTCTCCCCAAACTTGCTTAGAGAGATGGCTATAATCACTAATCAGCCCATGCGAGAAACTTTTAATTTACGATTGTATTATGTTACCTGAGTTGAAATAGATTATTATTATTATTATTAAGCTATTCAATGTGAACATAAAGTTGCACAGTACGTAGAAAAGTTAAGACTGAGTACCTACTTATAATGTATCTAAGCGTTTACTTAAACATTATAACATTTTTTTCGTAAATACTTCTTTGAAAAGTTTAGCCTAAAAAACAGAAACTATAATAATATAAAATATTTGATACTTATCTGCTGACAAAGAAGTAGTATTGTAAGTATTACAATTTATATTTATGTACAATTTATTTTTTATATTGTCAATCGACTTTTTAGTTTTTTAGAATAATAATATATGGATATTGGAAATGGATATCTAATAAAATGGAAATAAGAATGATCATAAGATTATAATATTATACAGATTGCGTGCAATGAAATCAAAATAAACGCCATAAATAGATAGGTACCAGACATAATTATGTTTAAGTTTGGTGAAGTTGAATAATTTAGTTCAACGGTTTTGCGTGACATTTGATCACATGTTTAAACTAAACGCATGACTGATGATTGAATTTAAAAAAATTGTTGGTGGAGTTAGTCTCTATCATAATAAAACGTGATCTATATAGAATTACTGCTATATTACTATATTATTCTTTCGTAAATAAAAGCTTGTACGTTTTATTTATTTTACAAAATAATTGCAGCTAGTTTTTTGATAGAGTCCGTCCGTCTAAGAAAAACCAGCATTTTACTTTAAACTTTTTAACTTACACAAATACACCTGCAGACATATTATTGTGCTCGTGAGAGTCGTATCTAAATCGCGTTAGCGGTGGGCAAATTTCGGCACCAAGGATCGATTTTCCCACCAAATGAGGTACATCAAGTTTCACTCATTGTCGATTTTTAACTATATATGATCACTCGAAATTGGGTTAGCGCAATTCAGCTGCTGATGAGTGGTACAACAACCTCAATGCCAAACACCAGTTATGTGTTGTCAAATGTATAATTTTCAAGTAAAAAACAAAAATAATAATAAGACTATAATACCCCTTTTCAAAAGAGAATAATATACCGGTCAATGACCAATTTATGTCCGGCGATGCGTATTTTCCACCAATTGCCCATTGAAAGCATGATCACGTGGTTCTCAACGCACCAATCGAATCATTCGACATGCGCGAGAGCGGTACAATATTATTCTCTTTTGAAAAGGAGTATAGTTGTTAACAACTCATACGATAGAATATCATACGCAATCTAAATAAAAGTGATTACAATTTAAAACGGTTATCGATAATACGATGTTTGGTAGTAGGTATAAAGTATAAATATCGCGTAATTACATATCTTATAAATGTACGACAAATACATTAGAATTTTGAAAATTTGGTATAGCCGATGATTAACATAAATAGTTGGCACTTGGCACCCAACTACAACTTTTGTAAGCAATAATAACATTTTTTTTTCTTTTAAATCTTTTTTTTTTTTGGCTTGGTTATGACAACAGTGATGATGGAATAATTATCCTGCTTATGCGTCTTATAAGTTTTTTTTTTTAATATGGAAAAGAGTTAATGTTGTATTACTAAAATTGGAAAATGTAATTTACACTTGAAGAATTAGGTATAGTATTAAAAGAGTAAAAACATATTATTTTTTAATAACGTTGTATTGAATTCCATTGATGCTGGAATTGCTTACAGCAAAATGCTAAGTTTGAAAGCCTCTATATTTACCGAAAGTGGTATTTCTAGTGCTGAAAAAGACCGGAACAACAACTGCCTAATTACGTCCATCGGATCAAAGGATTAAATTTCGGCAGCTCACAAGTAAACAATTCATTACATTGGTATATTTGTAATTCGTAAACCATAATTATAAACAGAGAATGTACCGTTTAAAACAGTTTATACAATCGTTAACACAAGGAAGCATAATATCTCCGAGTGCATGAACATGAACATAGAATATTCTTGAAAGTTCTACTATAATAATTCATTTTGCTATCCAAGGTATTAGACTCATAATTTAGTTAATACAATGATTGCAGTTTAACATGAATAAAAAATTCACAAACATCCCCGAGAATTCATTTACTATTAGATTTTTTTTTAGTAAAATATTAAATATAAATAACAATATGCCTAGGCACTTATTAACGTTGTTAAGTTTTAAGTGGAACATTTTTCTAAAAATAAATATTGTTTTTTTCATATTTTAATCACAGTTGCTTTGCTTCTTGATGAAATTAAAACAATTCATTATACAATTAATAATTAAATAGAGGCACACACTTAATAATAAGATAATAGCTTTACATGCTTATATTCTTCAACCGTTCCAGTTATAATTAAATTAAAAATATCATGAAAGAAATACTTGCTGATTCCAATTTACAAAACCTGGAACTTTATTTAATGAAAATACTTTTTTTTTACTATGGTAACAAAATGCAAAATGTAAAGAATAAATTAAGATTTATTATAAAAATAAAATACAGTAGGTACATACTTTGAATGTAATTTAATACATTGCCCTTACATCAATTCAATCAATTTTAATTTAAAAAGAAGTATCGGTTTTATATTAATTAAATTCTACAACGATACATAGAAATGAGGAATGGGGGAATTTTGAAACATTTTTATCTCGAGATTTTAATCATTATCGTAACACTTCTAAACACTCGTCAGTCATCGCACTTACAAGAATTTAAGTTTGCTATCATAATAATATTATTATTCATTAACAATATGTAGATACCTGCATTGCAGTGTACATGCATTATACATTTATATTTTATCTCAAGAAAAGCTATCAATCATTGCGGTTATAATAACTTACGAGCCGAAGCAAAAACATTTAAGTCAAATGAATAAATTGTGCTAATAATAATCACTGTGCATAATAATATGTTAATATAGCGATGTGACTAATTCAAATAGATATAGTGATTTCTATATGATTTTAATATCTAGAAAATATCAATTGTATGAATTAATATACACTGCTCTTATACAATTGTCAGTGGTGTATTCAGAATTTTTGCAAAGTCGATTGTATACGTGTTATATAATAAACTAGGAAAAACAAATACAAACATTTATTTACTAAAAATTTCAATAAAGCACTGATTTTGTAATAAAAAAATGAGCGTCTGTACACGAGTATTTTCTAAATAAATGATTACGTCCATGCGGTATGTCGAGATGTTCATATTTCGTTGCGAGCCGGACTTAGGTCCATGTTGTGTCGTATATGATACGACGACAGATTGTATCGAATAATAATTGTTGTCGGGTCGACTAAACCTATAGATGCGGCGGCACTGCATTGGAAATATGAAATACGCGTACCTCGGTCGAGCGTCGTAAATGTGGCGCTTGGGAGTTTCTACTTTCTAATTCCGCGAACGTTTCAGACGCGTCTGAATTGGCTTATCACGCGATTCGGTAATTGAAGGTTGGATTTCAAAGGGTGCTGCGCCAGAGGGCTACATCAGTAAATAATAAAAGTAAAATATAACACTATCATAGTAGTTATTAATGTATAATCATTATTTACTCGCTATTACTGCTAATATTGATTTCGATTTATTAACAGCCGCTTATGCGACGCGTTCGAAATCGCGATTTCACAGTTTCACGATCTCATCGACCTTGCAGATTGTCTCACTCGTCCACAACGACGACGATATTAATAATTTATAATTGTTATTCGCACCCTAGTTCGGAGCGGAACGGAATCGAAATTTTTCAATCGCAACCGTGGAGCTATAGGACCCGCAAAGATACTGTTATCCACTCGTTATCGGAATAATTATTCGGAATTACGGGTATGAAAAAGGTTACGTGAGCAAAATTAGAACTTCAGTTGAACGTATAATATAAGGCGTTTTAGTTTTCAGTTGGTTATTGTTATATCGCGTTGATTGTATAATATAACTACTTCAGGGTGTTGTCATTTGTAGCAGTTTGTGCTGTAACGTTTCAACAATTTTAACTTTATAGTGTAAAATGAAAACGAGTGAATATTTTTATAATAATTCAGTATAGTCAAAAATATTTTTTATTTTTAATTAAAAAAAAATTAAATTGAAATTTTTTAATTTTTAATGAGCGGACACGGTAAAAAAAGCTATAGAACCGGGTGCATTTAAAATGTATGCTCGAACGCTTCGGAGTCCGATCGGTTTCAAAATGACTTTACCGCGGATTCTCATTTAAAAAAATAACTATACTAATAAGTATATATTTCTTCGGCCGTTTCTGTTCAGTGAGTTCGATTCCTCTCCAAGTTAGTGTATGGAAACTTTAAACGAGGTATTATACGTCAAATTTATTTAGTGCATTCCTTTTATCATACATAATTGTTTACACCTGCAGCCGAAACTCCATAATAGTGTAGACATTATTTTACTACGATTTTACGACATAATAAAAAATGTGTGTTAAACGAAAAACTGCCCGAAGGTGAGGGTTCTACTAACGCTACCTAACCTCTACTTTACTACTTAACCTAACCTACCAAATTAGGCGACGAATCCGGCTGTAACTTTAAGGCTAACCAACTATATAGTTACCAATTGAGACACGTACTCCGAAATGTTAGCTAATATTTTGAAGAAAGTAATATTTAAAATAATACTAATATTTAAATAACAACAATTCAATTTATAAAATACATATTTTATAGAAGGTTAAATCAAAGATTATATCAAGTTGCTCTTAAAGCTTATAATAGAACATAGGCACATAGACAAATTCTTTGTTACAGGTTGAAGTTCAAATTTCGTTGAAATCGGATAATAAACGTAAATTAACAATTTAATATTTATCATCTATAGCAGTTTTAGTTATTTTGTTGTAATTCAAAATTCGTAAATGCTAGAAACATTATGACATTATTATCTATGAATGGTGAATTTTTAAAATATTTTAAGTAACTTTAACCTATTTACATTTTAGATCATTATACGGTCCATCAGTGTTAACCTATAAGTTTACAATTAATAATATATTATATGATATAATACTGTCATTATTATAACTACCTAATAATTACTATAGGACGTTATAAGATATAAATGTGGCCATGTGGGTACTTGAAAATATTGTTGAAAATGTATTCAAATTCAACCATTAAATTACTAAATGAAAAATAAATATCTTATAATAATATAAATATTTATTTTTTTTATTTTAACATTTATTTGAATATATACAATCTGTAGTAAAATTTACAATGAGCATATGAGCTGGAAATACAATTGACTTTGGCGGCGTGAGGGGAGTAGTTACCCAGCAGTAACACTCGACTAATATAAATATATGTAAAATATCTTAAAAAAAAAAGACTGATATTATACGTATCGTCTACACTCAGAATTG
Organism: Sitobion miscanthi; assembly: GCA_008086715.1. Lineage (NCBI taxonomy): Eukaryota > Metazoa > Arthropoda > Insecta > Hemiptera > Aphididae > Sitobion > Sitobion miscanthi. Next base: position 9,386,505 of record CM017799.1, on the reverse strand, counting down.
TTTTTTGTAGTTATCTGGCATATTATTATTATTATTTACCATTGAAATCAAATTTAACATTCAATGGCGAGTTATTTCATTCAAAGTCAAAAAGTTATCTCTCCAAAAAAATATAACAACCACATTTACTCAGCCACCCCCCTCTCTTAAATTTTCCATAGAAAAACCTTTTCAGCACGCCACTGAGATATACGGTACTACGGTAATCGGTATAGTAGTCATGTTTGTAGCAGAATTTTACACTTTGAGATTAAACAGAGAATTGATGGAAATTAAAACACAACATAATATATTGTGAATGTTAGGTATAGACAGTAGTACAATATAGGTACATCCATTGCCATTATTACAATATAATGTCTATAGGTACATACTATACTCAGAGCATGCACACACATTGTGCGATATTTGTTTTTAATTGTTAGTAATGAGAAAATGAGAAAAAAGTTTTTGCCTATGATGTTCAAAAACAAAGTGTACAAAGTAATCAAAACTTTTTCCATACATTGCATTTTATTATTCTATTTCTGTGAAATATTATTGGAGCGTGTTATGTATACATTTGGACTTGGGAAAGCCTACCTCGGTACATGTTAATTAAATTTTCATGTAGTTTGTAGTTACTTGACCCAAGTAAAAGGTACAAAATGTAAACATTATTTATTTGATTTTAATTTTATAGTTAATAATCTACTTATGTATAAGGACTATGACTAATGACTGTCTCTGTATATTATTTACCTACGTATATTTAGACATAATTATGTGACGTACGATATTGTTATTGGACGTGTAATCAGTAATTACTCTTTAAATGTTGAAATATTACTTACAAATTACAACCAGCGTTTATAGCTGTTTATTATTTTAATCTTTTATTACTTTTACATACGTATACATATTTAATAAAACATCATTATTATACTTTATGATGTCTACGTCAAAATAATAAAAATAACACAATTATTTAAATGTACAAATGCGCGTCTCAAATACCAATGAAACATTTTAAATTAGCTCAACGAAATTGAGTTTGATTTCTATAAAATAGCTGCGATGACAATTCTCAAACAAAAAAAATATTATATAGGTAATAATATATGTAAGTACAGAGACGAATGTTGCGGATTGAATTAAATTACATTTGCAAGTGATTGTGAAAATGCCACTCGTCATAAATATCGACGCGTTAATATTGTCTATTACATGAAAAAACTACGAGTTGAACATTTCGAGTAACATCATATCAAATTATATACAATTATGTAAATCCGTTCTAAAATTAGAGAAAAAAAAACTATATTATAAAATGTGCATGCTCACTTACTGATTGTTGATGAAGATTGCCTACCAATTATATCCGATCGATTCGAAAATGTGCCAATATTTTGCAAATAAATACAATATTGCAAATAATTCCAAGTCAGTTTAAAAAATATATGAATTAATACTTTTTTTATCAAATCATACTATTTTTGTAGTTGGAAAAAATGGTTTTTAGCTTATAATATTTTATAGACTTATTTAAAAATTCTAAATCCTAATTTGAAAAATATTTTCACATTTTTGTTCAATTGGAAAAAATGTAAATCACAATATATAGTTTCATATTATTAAACAATAAATATTAGTTACTGATCAACATTGCAACTTGAAATATAAATACTTTAAATGTGGCAGAATATTGTATTTATGTATACACCAATTGTGTTAATATTGGATACTTATAACACATATGGTTAAAAAGATTCAGCATGCTGGTACCAACATAAGTGCTAGAATATCACCAGAAAGTCCTTCTGAGCATGATACTTTTTTTATCAACTCGTATGTCATGCGCGCGCAGAGATTCAATTCCCGACGAAGTTTAAAATAAATTCATATATTTATATAATATAAAATTAATGATGTATTATTCTATTCTTTGGATGGAATTTACAACAATTTCTGGATTTCTGTGTTAAAACTCGTTGTAGGGCAGTAATAAAAAAATATTGGTCGTGGGTTTCTTGTGCACACATTTCTTGTACGGAATTTTTTTTATCCTGTTTGGGCGCTTCAATAAAGCCGCCTTTATGTCTTGTTTAATTGTATATATCCATTTGTGTGTGAAGACGCGCTTGACGTTCGTAGGTTTATATGCTCCGAAGACTGAACGCGATTCGACCTGTCAACGATATAACTTACTACTACTCTGCCCGCCAATAAAAGTTCTATACATTCCCACCCAGCGTTGCTTGTAATCGAAACAAAAAACCAGGAAACAAATTTGTTTCAGACCACTAAAACACTTGACCGTTTGTAGATGAAACAGAATAAAAAATCTGGAGACAAAAGAAATGGAACTTTTAAATTGAAATATGGAATACAAGCGGAGTCATATTGTAAAGTTACATTAAACTTCAACCAACAGAATAATACAACTACCTATTATATATATATATATATATATATATAAAAAAAAATGTGTCATAATAACTACGATCAAAAATTAATAATCAAGCGTGTTTCATTTTTATTGTAAGTGCCTATATTATAATATATGGGAGAACATCTGAAGAAAAGTGTACATTGCTTACATTTTTCAACTGAATATTGGAATGAAGTCGTCCTATGTACAACGACAACGATGATATAAGTAATTTATATTTTTTATTGCATTATATTATAAAAATAATTAGTATCACGATGAAATGTACCTATATTGGGTTTAAATTTTCGATATCATAGTCCATCAATGTGAGTTTGGTAGCGGCTATCGAGTGGGGCACTGAATTTCGATAAAAGTTTTTCAATACGTTCTCAGTTATGGCGTAATGAGTAATATTCCAAACTTTGTGTATTAAACTAAAACATAACAAGTTTACAATAGACTGGTCCAAAATCAAAACACAAAGAAACTTTTAAATGTTTCCAAACTGTTTTCTTAATTAGCACCACTGAAGGTTTTCGTTAAATATGTTAAATAGAATCATTTTATATTTGTATATTTCCACACCAAAAAGTTGTGCAGACCAGATAGAATCAACAAAACATGTAGTTTGATTTTAAAATACATATTGGTTATTTGTTTGAATGATGTTACGGGCAATATTGTAATGTTATTATGAAGTATGAGGTATTGTAATCATATATCGGATAATACATTTAACGTAAAGTACTCAGTATTTAAAAAAAAATATAAACGTTTTTGAAAATATGTATTTTAAGTCGTTAAAACAAAATTTTTCTCAATAAAAATCCTGTTCTACAATTTTTTTTATAATTTTAATGACAATAACATGCATTTTTAAGTACCTACTTTGATGTCTAATAAAATCAAATTTTTGACTAGTAGCTTTTAAGTTTTAAATATTTAACGTGAAACGTTGGTCCACTAATTCGCTCGTCTAGATTTTAAATACTTATAGCTTATAGGTAATTAATAATTTTAGTGTCCGAAATTCGATTTTGAAACCTATATAGGTAATAACTACTAATTATTATTATAGTATAAACCTACCTCAGTTCATTTTGATAAGGGTTACTACATCGGTAAACTACTAGACGTTCACGTGACCAAAACTTCAATATATTTTATTGAGATTTGTAATTTAACAAAAACCCTGTTCGTTAACACTTAACTCACTCGAGCATGTTCAGTGACGAACATTATTCTGTTGAAATAAATAAAACTAAAAGTAACACGAAAAAAAAACACAATATCAACATAATAAGTAACTTTATTAGATTATTAATACATTTTATTATAAAATAGTATAAACAGTTTTTTTTATTTAACAGTTTTTGAAAATATGGTGTGCAAAATTGCAAACAACCAAAAAATATGAAAAAAATATATTTGAATTACAAAAAAAGACAAAATGTCAACACAAAAATAATGTTAATAAGGAAAAAAAAGGATAAAAAAAAACACCAGATGAGACACAATAAGCACGTGGGAGTGGTACGTGATGGCGAAATGTGGGCTACTGGTCACCTCTACACGTTCTCCCGGTCGGTCCCACGGGCGGACAAGTGAAGTCGACGGCGCGTTTGCTCGCGGGTGACGACCATCGTGACGGAGGGCAAGGCCCGGCCGCGACGAGACGGTTGGCGGCGAGCGGCTAGTGCGCAACGATGACGACAACGACGAATTGCTGAAGACGAGACCTTACGACAACGACGTCAACGGTGGCGCAGACCAAAAACACTGAGCGAGCCAAGACAGCCATAATATATTTGCGCTTGAGGAATCGGCCTGAGGCGCTTAAGACTCGGCTGTGGGGATTTCCACTGGACGAAAACCTGAGAGAATCGGCGGACCTCACAGTGGCGATCCTGATACTCTCGCGATTTTCCTCCTGAAATCCTGAAATTTTCGCGTCTGCGTCCTCCGTCGCCGAGGAGTTAAAACCCTAAATTTTGAAATAAAAATATAATTCTAAGTACAAACTATATTAATAAGGTTAAACAATTGGATTATGAAACAATTGTAGTTCCGAAAATTCTACGCCACCTAATAAATGCATACCTATGATGATAATATGTAATAATATCGTTTTCGTGAATAACCGTGTTGGTGTCACAATAAAATAATTCAATGTCCTCATTCCATATTTCTATAGCTTTATTATTTTGTTGTTTGTATTTCACATAATATTGTTGTCTCTGGTATAAGATAAATAAATTCTTAAGCATTAAATAAATAAAAGAATTATTTGGATGGGATGAAAAAACGCATAAAAATGATATTGGTCAAACAAAATTTTCAAAGAGAACAATCAAGACTGTAATATAGTGTAATATATTATTATGCATTAAAGATTAAAATTACATACGTTTATAATGGTACAAATATTAAAAAAAAAAAAGGAATGAATAAATTAAAAATTGAGACCAATTTATAAATAGGAATGCTAAGTATTTATAATTTAAATAGAGCTAAATAACATTGAATATTTTTTATAAATTTCCTTGTCGAAAAAGAGATCATATTTTATCAAAATAAAACCGTAAAGCGTGGGATTGTTTGTTGTACGCTGTTTTTATTTCCATTAAAATGTACGCTGCACATGACGTTTAAGTTGAATTTTAAACGAATTATTATATTTTGACCGTTCAAAGGATAAAATGAATTTCAAAAAGATGTGGTTGGACATTTGTGCGACAAACCTTAAACTACTACCGGATTAAATACCATAGGAGTTGTTTGAAAATGCTGTACTTTAAAAGTGATATAGTATAGGTTAGGCATAACTTATAACGTTGTATTTCAATACACAGATGATAGATTATTTAAAAAAAAAAATTTAGTTATACGACAATAAGAGGTGGCTCAGAATTTATTGTGTTGTCGCAAATGTATTATTACTATTATTATATTTCTCTGATACTGCCGATCATCAGTACACATTTAATACAGAAAGTTTTTTCTTAATATATATTGGAAATATAAATGCGAGAGTTGTAAGACATGAATGCCACGGATATCTGTTTTAGTTATAAAAAACCCCAGGGGGGAGGGGGGTACCAATACAAAGAATCTTTTGTCATTTCCGAGCCCCTTGGCACTTTTAAACTAGCACACTATTTTCATTAGGAGGTCGATATAACTATAAAATAGTATTATAGGTGTATAACTTTTAACTAGATAAAAGTTAAAACGCAATATTTCAAAAGTTAATTATCACTCTCAAAGCACCACTGCTTCCTCGGAGCCTACATAATCCGTATTCCAAATTTCTGTTAAAAATGACATGATTATCGACGAAAAGTCTTGAAATAAAACTCTCGACATAAAAGCACAATGATGTACACAACATTTGTTTGAAGGATAAATAATACTTTTTATAAAAAATGTCAGTGTACCAAATCGAAACCGTGTAAGGTAGTGATTATATTTTATGCATAAGCTTCGAGTATGCTCGTATTATAAAAAAGTAAAAACAACAAAAATGTGTCTTTGCACCCTTCACCCGTTCCCGAAGAGCGTTGGCGCGTTAACATAATATTATAGAAACACGTGCCGACGTCGCCCACACTTAAACCAGCTGCTGCAGACCACACACAAATTGCTGTCACGTTGCTTCCGGACACTTTGAATGACACTATTACAACGACAATAAAAAAATGCCACTGATGATGATGACGATGATGATAATAATGATAAATTTTAACGATAGTATGATATTATTATGTTTATCTGTTAAGTATATCGGAAACAGTCAACGCAGAAATACGCGTCGTCGGTAAAAAAAAAACCGTAAAAATCGTACCGCCACGGCCGCGCAACGGGTTTCACAGAATGAGATTTTTACGCAGATAGGTCGCGTGCGCGCGTCGTTTTTGCGTGTCGTCTCGGACGGGGGCCAAGCAACCGGCGGCCGGCGACCGCAGTCGTTGTTCCGACGTCGTTGTCTGTCGGTCGGTCGGACTGGGTCGGACGAGTGTACGTGTATTATTATCAATACTGTTTTCGCCCATTTGGTTTTCGTTCGTCATTCGAATGCGTCGTGTCGGCAAATGCTATTAATATATTATAGTATCTAAATAAATAAAAAGTTGAACCATCCATACTGGCCGCAGTTTCAGAAAAATTCTGATTTCGTTGGACCGGATTTCGCCGGTTTTTTGCGTCTCAAGTGAGTGCACCGATAACCGGATAACGCATGGCGAAAACTTATACGTATATTTAGCATGATCCAATATAGATGACGCGTTTGACGTCATCGAAATTTTCCCGATGGTTTTAATTTTTCACCAAATGACAAAAATATAATAATTATCGTTGTCTCTACACCGAGTTACCAATCGTGAGCCGGCGCGCCGGCGAAGGCCCCAAAAGCGGCTTGACAGGACCGCCTCACGTTTCGCGTTACTGCGGTAGAGTGATAGACGGTAGTGGTCGGGTGGAGGTGCATGTTCAGAATGGTACACACTTTGAAATATGAGGTTCATTTTAATATTCAAGATAATAGTATTCAAGATACTTACTAATGTACGCGTAGAGTCCAAACGCTGTCCGCGGAAACTGGAAATTCCGTTTCGAGCCGGTTTCTATGAAATATTATCTTATCCTAGCCCACTGCGCTGCTTGAAAATTACCGTTTTGTCGTTTCCACGCGTCACTCGGTGACTTTGAAATCCATAAGTAAAGTATTATTACTTACCCAGTACCGCCGTACCTACACACTCGTCTGGACCAGTTTTTTTTATAATACGATAGTGTTTTTCTAATACGATCCTCGTAAAAAAAAAAAAAAAATATGTAATACCAGACCACCACAGTCTCTCTGCAGTGGTTGTCGAGAGAGAACTCGAATGACGGGTGCAGGTAAAACACAGGTACTTATGTATTGGAATATGGACATATTATGGTCCTATACAGATAGTATTCGTTTTGCGAAGAAACGGTGACGTGTACGACGTGACTAACATTTTTTTTTCCTGGTCGTCTGAAGGGATGGACGGTTTTTCGGAAACGTCTGTTTTTGCCCATTACGAATAACGTGGGAATCCTGCGGGTGCTGCCCCTTTTTCCCGCACGGTTACCAAGCACTACCATCGAGTGCGAACGCCGAAACGGATTACGAGCTAATAACGAACCGACGACGCGGAACGACGGGACACAATGGACCTTTCGCTAATAATAATAATAACAATAAAAAAAAACCGCAACAATGTAACCTATAAATAAACTATTTGTGATGAAAAAATAAATATATATCATGAATGATGTACCTATAGGGTGGTTACCTTTAGGTACCTTTGCTGCCGTCTAAGTTATATAGGTACCAAAGTTTTCGGATTAGTCCACGTACTGTACGTAGTGTTTACTATTTCCATTTTTCTCTTTTATTATAGTTACATTTCACCTACTTCATATTTGATAAGCCTGACTAAAAAATTTTAAAAATATCATCTTATATGTCGTAAGGTTAAGGTCAAGCTTTTATTTTTTATCAATTAATAAACCTATACAAATTAAGTATAATAAGTACATACCGAAGAGTAATTAGGTATTGAAGCACAACACATTTAAAAAAAAGAAGCGTATTAACACTTCAACATGATCAGTACACTATTTTATTAATATGTTTTTGTAGGTATTATAATACTATGGTCAGTGGAAATCTCCTTTTGTCTTTGACAAAGGTTTCCTAAAAGTAGTTGAGCGTATAATTTGTTAAATAAAAAATTAGTCGATTAAGCATAAAATGGTATAAACTTACATTAATAGAATGGTATGTTGAAATAGGTTATAATAATTTTAAATAACATGTTGATATTACGCACAATTTGGCATTTCATCGGAATCAATTTGCTGTACTTTTTTTATTGAACAGTAAAGTTGTTGGCACATGTTAAAATAATAATAATGCTATAATAATCTGTATTTCTATGAGGATATAAGCCAAATAAAGTATAAGAAGTATCGATTTCATATGATTTAATTTAAATAAAAATTAATAACTTTCTATGATCTGGTATACAAGAAACAATTGATATACTATTTATATACATTTATATTTATTATTGCGTTTATACTTTTGATTTATATTTGTATAAGTATAATATAATATATATCATAATACAATATGTGAACAATCATTGATTTATTTATAATCTTAAAGATTAGTCATATTCGGATATTTAATACAAATGTCTGATTCAATATCTTGTGTAATGATGGAGCAAGAAATAGTTGATTTATTAGCAAAATTATATTTCTTCGTCATTGATATATATATTATATATTATATTGATCAAAATAATCTCTTACCTAATAAAACTAACATTTGTCGTTCGTTTTCTTGTGTGTTAGGTAATATTAAAATTTATTATGGTTCGAACTGACTAATAAATTAAATAAAAATCAAGTTTATAAAAAAAGTAGATAAAGGATATTATCTGTCTTTTTCCGAAACTATTAAACGAGTGGTTATTTGTTACCTATGTAGGTATTTGGATTTTTAAGAGCCATTTTAATATTTTTTAAACTAAGATTCAGTACCTACCTATACTTAAATATACGTAAAAAGTAAAACCATTAAGTTTTAAATTTATTAATTTTTTCTTTAAGTTATTCTGAAAATTATAATAAGAGTACAATGATTTAAATCAACCAATAATATTACCCACTAGCTGTGGACTGATTAATCTAAAAATATAATCGGCCGTTCTTCTGACCGAATATAGAAAAATTGTGTACAGAAAAAAACCATTTATCAGACATCAGTAATTAACAGGTATTAAATATTATATGATTTAATGATAAAACGCATAAATGTTGTTTCTAATTGTGTACCTAGGTTATATTGATTTGTTATCTGCACTTATCATCTACAAAGTTTTCAGTTTTATTTTTTGATTTCAATGAGATAATCTAATATTAACAAATTATGTAATAGTTATATTATGTTGTTAGGTAATCGGTTATCTGTTATGGTTGTTATGATGGAATTAAATAGGAATGCTGAACAAAAGCTGTCATCACGTTTTCTACGTAGGTATATCTGATAAAACGTTTATTACAGTAGTCAGTAGGTGTGTACTATTATTATAATGATTCTATACTTGATTCTTTACATTAGTGGTTAAAAATCGAGCATTTGCGGATTTGATCTCATGCCTGATTATTTAACCATAATTTGGTTCACTTTGACTGAAATAGCAATCCATATTATAATATAATTAAATTTATAATAACGTCAGGTAGAATATATTAGATCTTGTTTGATTATGAATAATATAATGTACTTGGTGTCTCTCTGTAACACAATTATATTATTATTATACACTCGTATAATTTTACCTACCAATGTCATTTCCTACTAGAACGTATACAACGCCACTTGAGCTTCAATGTACAATTCTTTTATATGGGTACAGCATTCACACCATTTATGTTTTTTTATAGAACTAATAATCCTTAGTTACATTAAAATATGTATCTAATCGGCTAGTTAGTGCAATATAATATTATACTTATACCAGTTCTCTTTTAAAACAATGGAAAAGTTTTTGTTATACTCACTTTTTATTTTCTCAAACTGATGGGAAAATGTGCTTTTCACAAAAATATATTTTTTTTATGATGTATGGTACCATGGCATCAATCAGATATTGATTGGTCATGAGTGCAATATGCAACTAAATCTAGGACTAAAGGTTATATTATTACGGATTAATTATGTATTGATTAAAGTGATATAATATAACAGTTCGGTGTATTCTTAATAGTTAATTAATTTTATGCTCAAACACTATTATAGTACCTAAGGTAGTAAATACTAATTTTTAATATTATATACTTTATCAATATTATTATATTACAAAGTATTAGGTGATATTACTAAATACTGGTATTAATGTGAAATCTACTATATTATTTATGGAATTACTTTATAGTGTATATAGAATGCTGAGAGGTTAAATATTTTTAGGGTAAATATAAATTTGTGAACTCTTGCAGGTAGTATGTCTACATCTCTGTAGTTGGAAGTGTTCTATATTTTACTCTGAAACAGTTCTATATTTTTTTTTTTTGGGAGAAACATTGAATTTATAAAAAAAATATTATTATCGAGTAGATATATACATATAGGACATAAATATAGTATATTACTATTATAATCTGTCTAAGGTTAATGTCATTAAAATATATGAGAGACATTATTCCTATTTGCCTACATGTGCGCTAAATAGCATTCTAATAATTTCAAGAATTTAAGCAATTATAGAAGTATATATTTATTTTAAACAAAAATAAAATGGATTATGCATATGATTTATGAACGAAATACAGGTTTCATTGAAGCTTAAAACGTGGGTAATAATAATATAATAATTAAACATATGGTTTTCATTGGCATCGTACATGACGTACACTACTAGTACATAATATCTAAAATCGCTTTCATATAATTTAGGTGCGTTTATGATTTTCAAAACAGTCATAAAATGTAATTTTAGTTTAACGTTTTGATATTTATATAAATGATGTATTTTTTGTTCTGTTTGTACTTTGGATTAATGACTTATTATTTTGTACTAATCCGTTGGATTAGTTACCTATAATCTTATCATTAACTTACGTAATTATATTTTTTATACGTGGTGTAAACATTTTTTAAATTAATAGCACAGTATAAACTTTTGGTAAATTAAGACAAATATGAGGATATTCTGGCCAAGGACGCAAGCGTCCTAGTAGGACGACTGTGTTACAAATTGCAATATTAACAAGGATCTGCCCATAATACGTAGGCGCATATTGTGTAATTTAATATGGCATATCGGTACATCATGTGCCCACGGCTTAAGAATGACTGACTTAAAAAAAAAAATTCGGTCATGTTATACGTCCGGCGAAGAGCCAATGTTTTACATTTTAGTATTTTACTGCCTTCATTCCAGTGTAAATATTTTATATGATCGGTACTTAATCACTATAGAACTCAATGAAATTATATTAACTGTGTATATAATATTGTAAAATAATAAATTGTGACTAATGTAATAAAAATGTAAAACTGTATTTTATGTTTTTTTATTATAACATCAAGTATAGAACTGCAGTGTTTCATTTTCATCGATTTTCATTATTTTAATTTTCTTTGTTTCTTGTTTAGTGCACTAAAATAAAATTAAAATAATTGTTGCCATAAATAACACTATCTTTTTAGCGTACTCATAAAATATTGTACACAGTTAATATTTTAATTATTAATAATAAAAAAATACTTTTTTATCTATTTTAATATAGAAATACGTGTGTATACCTACATTCATTTTTTTTTTTTTACAGGTCTTTGACCCTCTGACGACAATTATTTGAGTGAGTATTGCAAAATATAAGTTATACATTGTCCATGATGATATTTATACATTTGAGTGTGCATATAAAATTGTTTGATACTTATAATACTTAAAATATATACTTATAAATACTAAAATTTCATTTCCGCATTAACATATACATCATAATATAATATTATGACGTAATATAAATGTTTTGTCTGTGACGTGAACCAATTTATCTCAAATTATATTCACTCTTAAGATCGTTGTAAATCATGATAAGTATGAATTAAAATCTTGTCGACTTTCCGACTTTTCATGTGAAATTACAATAGCTTGAGAAGATTGTGTTTTCGTAAAATATAAAACTTGATGATATTATTGCTTAGCACGCGTTATACGATAAATCCCGATATGTGTATATACGACATACGTATTTATATATATATATTGTATTTATTTGTATTACGTGACTTTCTTCGTTTAATAAATCAGTTTTCACGTGCAACTGTGCGAGCGGTGTCGTATTACGGTTCAAAATAAATCGTATTTATGCAACTGAAAATTAGTAAAATATATGCAAATATATTATACAAAAAAAGAGATGTCGCGAGACCGCCTGGCAGATGGGAACCATCGAAATTATTTTGTATAGAAAATATTCTCGAAAATTGAAAGGATGGAACATTAAAAGAAAAAATCAAAAACAAAATATTCAGATTTTTCGGCGCAATAGATGTTTTGCACTTTGCGGCTTGCGCGTCGCCACGCCAACAACAGCTTGACCCGTCGCATTAGATATTTCACATAACAAAAAATATTATGTAAGCATACGTTGTTCACGAACATGAGAAAACGAGAAAAGATTATTTTAAGAATTTTGAGATTAACTGATTTGATGCGTCGTGATAAAATATGAAAATAAGTACGTCATCAAGGTTTAAAAAATATATGACCGACAAAAGGTTTTTGGCTCTGATGAAAAATACCAGGATTATTGTACGGATATTGAGGATTTACAGATTCCGCCGAAACATCCGGTTTTAAAAACAGCTAGTATTTATCGGACCCCGCCGATTGATTTTTCCGGCTACTGTTCTACTAAATACCTTTCGGTACAAAATACAAATGTACTATTTACTTCTACACATTTAGTACTAGCCAACGGATTTAAACGGAATTCAGATTAAATTGTAATCAATATACTGTTTATGAATAATTATTATGCATTTATTAATAAATGATAAACATTCCTAATTTTATCAAACCTACATTTACAGCACTGTACCTGATCTAGCAGAACTAGCTGCTATCCATTTTTAATTTTTTTTTTTTATGTACCTATTCGATTACAATACTGCGATTTCATTAATGAAATTATTCGATTAATTTAAATTTATTTTTGATTTCATCCAGATATTAATGCTCGTATAAATTCATTAGTACCTAATATGAAATGTATTAAATAATCAATACTTCAAAGTTTAATGTTCAAAGTATTTTATGTAAACTGTAATATGCACTTACCTATATATTATTTTTTTTACATGCATTTATTATTGGGCTGGATTTTTTTCTTTGACCAATACCGTGTAACCATTTTTTTTAAATTAATTTTTTTTATTTCATTTGCGTTATAAATTAACTAATATAAATAATTATTTTAGTAAAATATTAAAGTCTATGTAACGTATGCCTGGTGACTACCATTTTGATAAATGTATGATATTTGAGTCACAAAATAAACAGTAGCCGGAGAATGTTGATGTAAATTTAAGGAATTTATATACACCCAGTATATTAACCAGATCCTATTTGCATCGGAAAAAGTCAAATTCAACGTTACACTTGACTTTTTTGACATTAACCAAAAAAACTGATCCTGTACCGGACCGCCAAGAAATTAGTGGTACTACCATAACAAAACCGCATCTTATAATACTATTAATAACCATACGCTCATAATTTGTATGTTATACCGATAAGTGTGATACTAACCATTATGGTACCCTCGATGAAACAAAGTTCACTTACGCCGAGGTGCTCAAATAATATAATGAAAATATACCTCTGTGTAATTATAATAACAGATATAATCAATATGTAGCTATGCTACTACAATGGTTTCCGTACCTTATTCCTAAACATTCATCTCCAAATTTATACCAGATATTTTAGCAGTTCACGTCCGAATTAGTTCTCACTAGGATTTTGCAAATAAATTTAAATTTCACACTGGTTATATAAGAAAACGGTGAAATGCAACGAGATAGTTTTGTTATGATTCCGGTCGTCTAATGATTTTTTCGGTAATTTACGAACGGGTATATTAATAATGAACATTGTAAAAATTGTTGAAATTTGAATGAATATGTTTAACTACAACTATACTAAATGTATATACTATACAGTCGATATAATCTGCCTGTATAAAATACGAAGGTAAACAGTGTACCTACTTTTGAAATGTAAGAACTAATTTGGGTACTCCTTCGTAACCACCCGAGAACCAATTCAAACGTTTCGGGTCCAATATTTGAAATACCGGATACATTTTTATCTGACTATCCTGCGCCAGTGGTATATAACAGGGAAATAACCGTCCCGACGTTCAAATCAATTTTTTCGCCCGTTTCGTCTCACCTTTCTGCGACTAAATTGTATTAGCGGAAATCGGATTTTCTCTTTTTGCGGGCGTTGTAGTTTCTCGATTCGTCTATTTCGTATATTAACGCCGTGAGGGAGTACTTACAGGATTTTTGATTCCGCTACTAACTGCTCTAAAATATACTACAAATCCATTCTCGTCGTACATAACTCATGCCGACGCGGGTGCATAATGTTTTCAACGTATCAGAAAACGAGTAGGTAACAACTAAGCCGTTCAGACACGACTGTAGTGCATAATGTCTCCATAGAAATGTACCCACCCTAAACTTTTAAGACACCCTGCTAGTATCCACCCTACATTATCAAACACCACACTCAGTCGGTTATAGACCCTCAAAACATACTGTCGTATTTAATATATTATACATCATTATAATAACGGCAAAATACGTTCGTGCACGCTAAACAAAGCATTAATCATGTAAGTAAGTGTTACCTACATACGTAAACGCAATAAAAGACAGTAAATCATTAATACCTATCGTGATCGCATCGCACATATATTTACTATAACATAATTATGAACCTAAGAAATATTGTATCCGGTCCGTGTTTGTCGCGTTGGGTGTTTTGCATTATGATTTTTGAAGATTACTAAATGGTAGAGTCTAGTTGACTATATATATATAGCTAGTCTTTAGAGTTAGTTTCATTTAATCGATTAGATGGATCTCTAGTGTTTCTTTAAAAAACAAAATATTGTGGGGATAATTTCAAAAGCTTCTTTTATGGATTATCATTTATCAATAATTGGATTACTATATCAACATAGAATGAATTTTTTGAAAATTGTACTCGATTATAAAAATATCAATTCCATATTATATAACAAACATTCCACATGGTTATTAAAACCAAACTCTTCAAAGTATTTACTATTTTTTCTTCTAGTTGTCTATTTTGTATAATATATATTATTGATTTCCTGACTGAACAACAAAAGTTTTTGGATATGTTTAAAACTTAAATGTACATATATACGTTATCCTTATCATGATTTGAATAAACTACGACACTTTTCCCTTCCAGTTATATACATTACTAATCTTATTTTTTTTACAAATCACTCAATAGCAGTGAAACTTTGTTACATAATAAGTAACAATGTAAGAAAACAAAGTAAGCTTCCGAGAAGAAATTCCTTCTCACTGGCACTAAAGTAAAATCTACATTTAAATTCATTATACTCTTGACACGGGTATTATACTTGACTAAAAACTTATTGAATATATTTTGTCGACAAATAATATAATATATAAGACTCTATCAATTTAAATAAAAAAAAAACGAAATAAGATAAAACTAAATTAGGTACCTATACTTACTATATTATTATTATTTAAAATGGAAATAATATTAACAAATATTAAAAATTGAAGTTTAACTTTAAAAAATATCAATATAGTATTATACATTTTATGTTTAATTTTTAAAGATAAATGCTAAATTGTTTTTGATAGTTTATAATATCTTTTAATATATGTATTTTAGACACAAATGTATTTTATCTCATAAAATATTTGGTTTTTACTTTTGTAATAAATGTGACTGTTTAAATTCATTCGATCAAAATGTACGATATTCTCATTTACATATATGTGATCACTATGTTACATTTTAGGGATTCCATTTCGCATATTGATCTATAATAATAAAAAAATAAAAAAACTTCAACTACAAATAATAATAATATAATTTCTGTTGATTTGATCAAACGATATAGTTTATTTTGACATATTTAAAAATATATATACATTTAATTAATGAGCTAATTCATATTTTCTTCCCGTTATAATATTTATAGGTACTATATTGTGTAATAAAACAATGTTTGTAACTCCACTTGTTTCCTTTTGAAATTCCATCTCAGGATCGTCGGTTACGTTCTCACTGTGGTGAATTCTCTTAAAATTTCACTAAAATAGTAAATTATAAATTTAGTTTTAATAAACAAATAGTTTAACTCTTGTCTAAGTTTATTCAGTGGTTCATTCCGTGAAGCATATGTTATTTAATTCAATTTTACCTAGGTTTCATACTCATACAGAATAAAAATAAAAATAAAATAAGATCTAAAAATTATTGATGTGTATATTAATTACAATACGTTATAGGTACTTTTGTTTATTCTTTGATAATAAAATAAAAATTTTAATTTTTGACGCTGCAGTTGCTAGAGAACAATTTCTATAGTGATCTAACGATTTGGCATTAGTATGACGAATTTTGATATATATTATAATTCAGTGTACTATTTTAGATGGCATAATAATATAAATATTTATCATATGTGGTTTGAGTAGTAGAAGATACATAAAGGGGGGAAAGGCGCAAAAGACGAATGTGACATCGTATAATGTCGTATTACGATTAAATCACGAGTGCATGTAATCGAAATTATTTCTTAGATCTTTTTCCATGTTAAAAATTCTTTTGATATTGCATGCAAAAATCAGAAATAAATATGAGCAGGTTTATGGGATATGGTTTAATATTTATATGGGGTATTTATGTTTTAGTAGATATCCAATTTATATGAATTATTTAATTTATTGTGTAATTATTTGATGCTTTTCCTGTTAAGACCACTTTTTTTATCTCATAAACCCTTGACCTTTATCATACATTCACCATCCCTCAAAACTTATTCGATAGAAGTTCATTCATGTGACAACACTTCAAATAAGTTGTAAATGATGTCGATAAAAACCGAACATATTACAATAATAATGAGAAATAAAATTACTTTTAGGTCTTGTTGAGTTAACATCTGAAATAAGTTTATATCATATTTTTATATCATACGATGTCGAAAAACTTGTGACATACCTATATAATATGGCTACATGAAATGTATTTCTTTTTCATTTCTAACGCTACTTCAACACAAGAATTACTTGGTTTTTAATATTATAATTGTCAATTTAATTTGCTTTATGAAGATGAATGTTATGTTTTCTTATATTACGCTTGAAATATGTGGATGTGTATATTATGTATCATAAAAAATGTATACGTTGTGGCCATTAAATAATTAAATGATTATGTATTAATAATAATGTTCATAAATCATAATATAGTGTTTTATTGAAATTGACAGTTTTACAATAAAAGTTTATACAATAAAATATAAATGTTAATAGATGCATTATATCACTAAAACATATTTTTTTAAATTAGGCAATGTATATTTTTTAGATTTGGTGTCACAGGGTACTCCCTTCACTAATGCATAACACGTCTACTTATTTTAACATACATTTAATTATTGTAAGTACGATTAAAAGTACAGATTGTAAAAACAATATTTTATAATAATAAAATGCCCGGGGTGCCACCAATGGGCGACTTCCCCTCTCTTATCCTTATATTTATTTTGTCTAATTTACTTATTACATTACTATAAATACAAATTGTGAATACCCCTTTCTTGTAATAATAATAACAATAATACAAGTAAAATGAGGAGTATTTAAACCAGCTGATTTTTTTCTTGTATTCAATAAAAAATGAATCACTTAAAACAATTTATCAAGTTGTTAGGTATTTTAAAATATATCATCTTATTTTATTTATGTTTTTAATTTAGTTTTATTTTTTAATGATTTTATTTATTCAATAATAATATTATTCTATAGTTATATTTGCACATTTATGTATTAAAGTTTGTTTCATACACAAATTAATCAACATATTCAAACTTGAACGTATTTATTACCATGACTTATTTTATAGGTATATGTATGGTAAAGTAGCTTTGTGGGATGAAGGCTAATTTTATATGGTGGTTAGAGGCCCCCTTTCATGTATCTCTTTCTCTATTAATATTGATCTATATAATTGATGAATAAACGATATATTGGGCCGGGTGGCAGTATTATGACAAACAGTTCCTACCCGTCTCTATATGCTCTGAACGGTGGAGGAATGGTATTGGTATGGTAATTATTAGTATTCAGTAATTACTAGTGTACCTAATTAAAATATTTACTTATTAAGTAATTGTTTTAAATTGTTCATAATTTAATTATCAGAGTCACTAAAATTATTTTAACGAATTGTAGAACATCTATAATTTTAAATCTGCAAACTTTATTCCCAAGTTTACTGGTTTGAAAAAATGTTCAAATTATAGCTTATGTATCGGATAATACTAGATTAAGTATATTGTTGATGATTATTTTTGCAGAGAAATAAATATTTTATGGGTGCTAATAATAAAAGTAAAAAATATGTTTTAAAAGTTTTTATTGTTCAATTCAATTTTACTTTAAAATTTAAAATAATAAAATTAAGTAAATACTCTTTATATTTCCATTATTTACTTTTGTTGTTTGCAAAACAATTTATAAGCTAAAACTTCTTTCACAGTTTCTTGAAAAATATTGTATTTGTCAACGTATCAATTACCTGTATATCTATAACTTTTAATGGTTGGATTAATTAAAACCGCATCTATATCCGATACGTTATTTTAGTCTACAGTGACTTTATAAGTATTTATAATATATTTGAATGTGTTGTATTTGGTGGTTTAAAATTAATCGAATGGGTTTTAATCGTAACTATCGTGAGGAATCCTGCTTTTATATTAGGTATAACTGTCGTGTGAAAGGAAAAAAGAATTAATGAGTTGCTGGTGGAGTGTAAATCGGAGATTGGAAAACAACTTACTTTAGCGACTGTTTTACGAGTGGTGTTTTCGGAGTTAACTCGATATACGTAAAACGCGCATTGTGTGTACTCACATTAATTGTTTGCTAACAACACATAATACTATTTAAATTTCGAAAGCAACCTATATTTACACGATCGTTTTGGTCGAGTATTGTGGTTTACGGCTCGGACAATAATATGCTGCAATTTACCGACCGAATAGGATCACAAAATTTTGATGACGAGAAATCGTATATTTTCGCTGTTTTTGTTGATTTTGATAATACGTAGCTTTCCTTTGGTGGCAAAATAGGTAGGGAAATATTTCCCGGGGCGTGTAATTTAATTGAAGGTAACTATCTGCAAAAATGTAAAAAAACAATTGTTGATAATAGTTAATATAATAATATCTCCACTGTCCCGTTCTCTATTAAAACATATACATTAACAAATGCAATTTTAGTTTATAATATTTTTTATATTATTTATTATACAGTATTTTGCACTCATAATAATTGTGTAGGCTCACTTTTTTCATGTGCCTAATATTAATACATAGGTAACCTATCGTTGATAGAATTTCGTGCAATACTGGAACAATCAATACTCAATATAGTTATGCATTTGTTTTCAAATGAGTATTTAGCGGTACAATTTAATTAAGAAATCCTATTATTAATGCTGTTGACAGAATCGACGTGTAAATACATTGATTTACTGATTCAAACTATAAAAAATTCAAACCACAATCGTATATAGGTTGTTTTTTTTAAATTGAATGAATAATCACCAATATTCAATATTCATTCTGTTACCTGCATTCCATGTCACATTTATATGTCGCAATGACTATACCTAGTGTAATAAATGTTCACGATAATTTAGTGGTAATTATGATATATTGCAGGATGGAATTAATTAATAATCATTGAAAACAATAATACATAATATGTACTAAGTAGTATGCAGTATTTACTAAGTACTATATACCTAATATACTGTATGTTAAAACAGTTTTTTTTTTTTACAAATTAACTTAAATTTGTTTAATAATATTATCTGGATGCTATAGTATACCAAAAAATACCATGAAATAAAATTTTATGAAATTTGATGAATATAAAAAAATGTAATTAAATTATATTTTTTAAGTAGGCATCATATTTATAAATATACTATAATAGTAATGACATAAAATATAATAATATATCAATTAATATATAGTGTAATACTTAAGAAGCACGTTTTAATCGTTTCACTTCTCATCGGTTCGATATGGATACCCTTCAGAACGTGTATGTTAATGAATCACATGATCATATTATCAAATAAAATTGTCACGACATTTGGTCAATAAAGCTTAAGATTAATCCTCGAAAAGGGAATACCACTCTTAAGAGTAATATTTTTCCGTTGTGACTACAACTTTCTCAGATATCCTGATGAACACCGTACTACAAATACCAATTGAAAATTGCTCTCAATATTACATTTAGACTTGACGTGTAAAACTTAAAAGCACACACACACACACACACCACACACACACACACACGCACGCATACACACTATCGTAATTTTAAATACCGGGAAAATATTGTATTATTTCCGTCAATTATTTTACACGCTAAGAAAAATACTCTAGTGGAGTAAAAGATGAATCGTTCCTAAGGTTCGCTATTTGAAAACAAAAATAACGACAATGCCGTGATAACTGCAGAAGAACAACACAATATAAATCACTTGAATCTCTCGGATTGCTAGGAATCTGAAAAATATAATATGAAAACATAATTTGATTTATTACTATTATTATTACTGTTTCTTTTAGATTCTGAGTGGAACGATGAATGTATTGATTTTACAATGATGTGTGTTTTTATTTTATTTTTTTTTTTTTTTGTGTCTGTCATCACCTTTTAGGACAGTAAAAGTGCTTTGATTTTCTTCAACAGTATCTTTTTTGATAGGAAAATGAATCTAGTTGGTACTTTGGGGGGTGTAAAGTAAAAATTTCTCAGTAGTTTTTAAAAGCGCCGTGAAAAACAAAAGAAAAATTAAGGAAAAACTGGAATTTTTAAGCAAAATCTGTTTTTGAGAAAATCGATTTTGGTTTTTAGTGTAACTCTAAAACAATAAATGTATATACATGAAATTTTCACTGGTTGTTTATATTTGCAATTTCTATACACGATAAAATTTTAAAAATATTTTAATCTGTTTTGAACTTTTTAGGAACATTTTCAGTTTCCAATTTTATAAGTATTTTTTTCTATAGATGTCAATAAAACTTTATCTGTTGGTTAAAAAAGCTTGATAATTTAATTCAAGGCTCCTACTATATTGTTACAATGATATTTGAAAAATATTAAAAATCCTTTGTCACAGTTTTTATTTATAAGCATTTAAAGTTCAAATATTGACAAAATATGGAAAAATCACGAAAATTAACAAATGATTTTGAGTTGATAATTCATAAATTTTTTTTTTTAAATCTAAGATTTGGAAATGTAATACAAGATTATCCATAAGTTTGAATACCTTGATAAAAAAAAAAAATGTCTACAAGAAAGTCAAATTAAATTTTTAATGTTTGAAATTTATATTTTTACAACATTTGATATTCCCTCGATTTCTCATGTAACGATTTTCTTATTTTGTTGTAATTAAAAAACGTAGGACTGTAGATACTTGAAAATTTTATTGAATATTTATATTAGCATTTTCTATACACGATAATAATTTGACTTTTTTTGAGCTGTTTACGGACATTATCAGTTTTCAATTTTTTTAGTTTTTTTTTTCTATAAATATCAATAAAATTTTATTTGTTGGATAAAAATGCGTGAAAAATAAATATAAGGCTCCTGATGTATTGTTCCAATAGAAGTTGAAAAATACTAAAAATACATAGGCACAGTTTTTTTTTTATAAGCATTTAAAGTTCATATTTTGACAACATTTATCAAATTTATAATTTAATAATTATTTTGTAGTTAAAAATTATAAAATGCTCAACTTTTATTTTAAGGATTGAAAATTGAAATCAAGGCTCCACTTAATAGGTTATATTATATAAATTACTTTATTCACAATAGTATCATCAAATATACTTATAATAATAAGGTAACTATCATAGGCTGTCTGCCCGTTTTTGCTCAGAATCGTTTTTCTTATACAATGATATTATATCATTGAATTCAAATTTAACACCATCCATTACAGTGACCTACTTGTAACCTACTGTACAGCAGAACGACATCCACTTACCCACCTTTTTTACTATTGTAATTCAGGAACTTTTACAGAAAGTGAAAAATGTCATAGGATGGTTATGAGTTTATGAGTATCTATTTGTTCACCATCGATTTGTGATTTATTCGTCTTTAATTAATCAATTAAATTCTATTTCAGTATTTATCAAAGAAGGATTAATATTATGTTGTGTACTATTCGTTGAGCAATATCATTTTTATACCTTGTAACTATTTAACTATTTTTGTGTAAGCCATTCGGTACGTGTGTTAAGAAATAAAATGGCAACCTACCTTCAACACAAGACTCACGTATTTTTTAGCAGAAGATTTACAAAAGTATAAATATATAAACACATGAAAGTTAAACGAAACACATACATAACTATTTTGATTGTACATTTGTACAAAATATACTTCCATCTTATTGAGGATTTTAGATTCTATATTATACATAATATATAAAATACCTTATATTCTTATTTTATTCATCTTTCTGTCTCGTATTTTGCTGCCATAATGACCATTCGTATTATTGTTTTTTTTATATAAATATTTTGAACATAAAACAACACTAGAGGTATTATTCTTAAATAAATTGTTTTCAATTGATATTATACGTACCTACATAATAAAATTATCTATGTCTGCTTACATTTATTTTATAATATAGCGTAGCTATGTGCCACCTGTATAATGATAACGATTAAAGATTATTATTTATGGTCTTTATTTTTTAAAACGATATTGAAAGACGTATGATTGGTACTGATGACACATAGTCTGCAATTTTAGCCATGAATATAATTTTATTATATATCTACGTACCTACCTTAACGAAATTAAAACGATTTGTTATTAAATTAAGATATAAGAGTTTTTGGGATACAGAGTTTATATTTTAGGGTAATGAAATTTGGAAATTTAATTTTACCTTTACCTATATCGGGGGTAGTGTAGTAAGTTAAAATTGGATACAAGACATGAATTTACTGTAGGGATCCAAGAATATAGGATGAGGACGACGCAGTTATAACAAAAACAAAATTTAAATTTAATTTGAAAATGTTATGGATTATGATAAACAAGGAACTTAAAATGTCCATAGAATGGGTTCTTTCTAACTCGCTATAAAATATAAAATAATGGTTACTAAAAATTAGAGGACCTTTAAAAAGCTTATACGCGTCTACTTATAGAGTTAATGTCAGTCTTGTAAAGTACTTGAGTAAAAGTATTCAAATACTTTTTAAGTACTCAAATACGTATTCTAAATACATTTGAAAAAAGTACTTGGGTATAGTATTTGAATACTTTTTTGAAAGTATCTGTATTTAAAATCAAATACTATTTTTAAATACTTTTTTCGTCTTACTTTGTTGCCAAATTTAAATAAGATAATAAAAATTTGAAGTTGTTCAAGATTTTTATTTATAGATCGTTCATGGTGTGTTTTGGTAGGTATATTGTAATATTTTTAGTGGCTTATACTAGGTAATGTGTATCCATTTAATTGAATATATACAGTCCGTCGATTTCCTAATAAAATTAGAAATACCTTTACTCGAATTATGTATTAATAAAACATAATGATAGTATATTATATCTATACATTATACGCACAACCCGCATTCGGTTATTCCTGGTAATCCGTCCTTGCATTATCGCAGAATATCGTTGAATAACATTGAACTTTAAAGAAGCTGCCATTCATTTAAACTCTCTACCTAAATCAAATAATTCTCAAACATCTTCAAGTAACCAAAATGTTGTTGATGACGAACCATCTTTCTTTCATCGGAACTCATCACAAGAATCTTCAGAAATTACTTCAGTAGAAACTGAAATTAATAAGTTGTTCAGGAAAAGTCCACAAAAAGATTTATCATGTTTTGAAAATTTACCAATTTTAAAAAAAGTGTTCATACAGTTTAATACACCATTACCCAGCAGTGCACCTTTAGAGAGGGTTCTTAGTGTGGGTGGAGCTGTCTTAACAAAACAAAGAGGTAGGATAACTGATGAAAACTTTGAAAAAGTTATACTACTTAAATGCAATAAATTATTTACTATAGATTGAAAAATCAACTTTTTTTTCGAGTATTCAAATACTTATTTTAAATACTTTTGAAAAAAATTATCTGTATCTGTACTTGAATACTTTTTAAAAGTATCTTTTACAAGACTGGTTAATGGTAAAACAAAAATTGTGCACATATTTGTTAACACGATGTATTCGTCGTTCCATACAATCATAATTTAAATTTTGTCCATAATTAGTGTAAGGGATGATACCAATGAACCAATAACGTGCAGTAAATTGATACATGCAAGGATTACGATTTCAATTACTACCATTAAATTACTTCATATCAAATAAGATATTTCACTATAGGTAAGCTTTTTGTTTTACTTACTTAAGTAAGTGACGCCCTTATTCCTTACTATAATATAGTATAACACTTTTAATACGTCATTATTATTATAACATCAACGATCGAATTACAACTGAAAAATAATAATGAATATAAAACACATACAAATATAAATCACGTTATTATTTTAAAGTCTGTATCGGATTCTCAATGTGAAGATTATAAATGCGCACAATAATATGATTAAAAGTAATAATGACCAAGAAATACGTGACGTCTATACAATGTGTATCTGAGTATTTGTTTAAACGTGGCTCCAGTGTACTTTGTTCATTTAGTGGTTCTCATTCAATAATTATTTATTAGTATAATCATTCTTGTAAACTATATTCTAATTGATATTCTGGTCGACCAATGATATCTGTATGAGAAATTCTCCACGTATAGTCGTAATCATCCGTTACCGTCGTACGATGCGTATTTGGCCATAAATAGTTTATCCATCGTTACTTCAGTCTCTAAATCCGAGTGTGTTAAAATAAAATAATATATATATTAGAACTGTTAGCATCAGTACAATTATCACTACGTGCATACGATTCATATTATGTTTAAATAAGTACTAAAAAGTGAATGTGCACTTAAAAAAAAAATTAAACACACACACATAATATAATTGCATGGACTAAACAATGTGAATTTGTATACGTCATTCAAGTTGCACTAGACATCTAACCCCTTCAAAAAAAAAAATCATCGTTCAGAATTAAAATCCAATAAGAAGGAAAACGCTATTGTGGTTATGAAAAAACACGCTGTGAATTATTTTTTTTAAGTAACCGGAATAATATATCAATCAGAGTTTCCGGTAAGTCATTACGTTACGTAGGTGATCGATGTTGTGACTTTTAATAGCCTACTTAAATATATTGTTTGACACGATCTCATTATACCTACTGTTCTGTTGGTTGGTAAATATAGAATGGTGAAATAATATTATACATAATAGAATAAAAATACAGCATTTTGTTAGTAAGAGATTTTACCACCTAATTTTATATATTTTTACCGTTTTTTATAATTTTTATTTTTACCTATAAAAATAACAAAATTAATTAGCTCTTAGTTTACAAACGTAACTCAAACTAAACGATACACATACTATTATTGTGAGTAATGGTATTGGATAGCCTATAATACCTACATTGTTTAGTATTATACTATTATATATTATACATGTACATAAATGTGATTTGAATTTCAATGATATAAGACTGTGTTAAGTCTAAGTTATATAACTTAAAACGTTATAAAAAGTTTTATGGATTTCCGTAAGGATTTAGTTTTTCTAGATATTCGAAAAGGCGTAAAGTGTTTGTTAAAAAGGTAATGGAATAGAATTTCTGTTACAGATTTATTCAACTATTCCTACTCTTAAATAAAATATAAACCTGGTAAATACATTACCTACCGAGTGCTCAATTTTTTTTTTATAAATGTGAAATTCGATATCTGAAAAAACTACTTTATCAAAACAACTTTTAAAAATCATAGTTGTTGATAGTTTATTATAAACAAAACACAGAAAATTAGTGTTAAAGACTATTTTTTGCTTCTATTACTTCAGTTAAATATGTTTGTAATGGATTGTATAACATAGTATAATATTATCAAACAATATCGAAGGCAATGGTAATAAAATATTCGAAATAGTGTTCCGATGATATATGTAAATGTAGACATTACACGTAGATACTCACATTATATGGACATTGGATTTTATCCTAAGGTATGATAGTAATTTTTGTATTTTGTTATGCATTGTTTGTTTTAAAATAGTACAGATAGACTCAATACATAATTCACATCATATTCAGAATATATCTATTTAGTTTTCGGTTTATTTAGCACTAAAAGTATCAGTTTTTAATTTAAGCAATTATAAATAACGACGTAAAGAATATACGGTTTTTATGAAATATTTTTATTTATGAGATTCGAGTCACTCGTCCCGACTCAATTCTTTTTTTACCAGAGAACGACGATATTACACGCATAGTTGATAGGCGGTAGGTACCTCTATAGTGATACATTTATTCTGGTTGCCAATGCAACGGCATTCTCTCATAAAATAGAATAAGCTTTTATTAAAATTACAATAAAATTATCAAGTTTTAAGAGATAATATTATATGTGTACGCCGTTAAACATAAAAATGTCGATGCTTGTATTTTAAAAAGGTCATTGATTAGTTTTTGGATGTGATGACCTCTTATAACTCTTCGAAAACTAATGCAGATAATATTTTATTACCTATATTATAACGTGTGAAAACATTGAATACATTTGTCTATTACTAAAATTATAAGATTATTTTTTCAAATAATTTAATAAATTAGTTGTTTTAAATTCATTTTTACTCAAGAGTCGTGAAAGTACAAGTTGTAATTTTATTCAAATTTGTATTATCTTATTATGATCAAACAGTATTTTTAAATGCATTATTTAATTAAATAACCAATTTATTATGTAAAATGAATAATAATATTATTTTTAATTAAAATTAGAATATTATCTGGAAGTGTAATAAAGTGTATTTTCCACATTTTCAATTTTCATTTTCATTTTAATTTTTCCAAGGTTTTTTTTTTTTTAAATTTTTGTTATTGTTGTATTGTAAATTACAATTTTTATTGATATATTATGTAAACTTCTCAAGGTATATAGAAAACAAAGTATTTAAAAAGAATGTGAAAAAAATTATTGTTCATTACTGAACAATTATTGTTTATTGTATTTTATTATGAATTTTTATTAAAACTTTATTAAAAAAAAATACGAAAAATGTTGTCATTACATTTTTATAAATCTTAAAAACTTTTATATCTTTTGTATTGTATAAAACTTCATAATACAATTTTGCAAAGATGAAAATGTTATTTCGTTGTCATTGACCATTCTTTTTAAGAAATGTTTCGTTAATATATTGGTCGGTGCCTATATAATCGCTGTTCGAATGCATATTATTTCATGAACAGATAATTATGATATTAAAAATATGAATCGCTATTGCTAATGTAAAGTTGATATGTGGATTAATCAACTAATGTGTTATGAAAATGAATACAAATAAAGGTTATTATGGGTATATTTATTATGAATATTGGAATTGCACGTAGATTTAATTTTCCAAAAAAAAATCTTTTGATCTTTTTTGATACCAGTTTAAAATTCATCACCGTTGAAATAATAATTACTCTGTGGCTTGGTGTGGCGCAGTGCGTGCACTCAACTGCGGAAACGCACTGAGTGTACGTAACGGCCGGCGTTGCTAGTTCCCGGATGGGTGACCACCCGGGATTCTTAGCAATGAATCCTTGCCACACATACAAAACGTGTTTTCAACCATTCCTCCCTATACTTACTACAAACAAACAAAAACAGCTAATGACCTAAGTTACCGGGCTCAAGTTCAATTAAAAAAAAATAAATAAATAAATTACTCAGAAATTCTGTATATTTTTTTTTTTATTGATCATGGAGCCCAGCAACTACGGTTATTAGCTATTTGTTTTTGTTTATAGGGGAGGTTGAAGGTTGTTGAACACGTGTGTTTTTGGTTTGGCAGATTTTTTAATGGGCACCTGTAGGTATCTGCCATGCCCTGGTGGGTGGGGGATGACGGCACTTCCCTACGGACTTGCATGAAGAAAAATGCTGCCCGCGGCCGGGTTCAAACCGGCGCCGGGGTGTGTCGCAACAGACTCCTTAAACCCCTCGGCCACTCCACCCTCTTCTGTATATTTTTATATTATAATAAATTGCTGTTTGGTATACAGTACTTGCACATGACGCAATATAAATTGTTATTAACAAAACTTTTTTTTCTTTAATCTTTAGCATGAAACACAATATGTTATGTACTTAAAGAACAACAACTGTAAAATGCTAGTGGACGGTAATTTTAATCAAAAATACGTCTAGTACAATCAAATAATGGGGGAAAAAATTATAAAAATTATATTTATTTTTCAAATTGTTTAAAAAGGCATTGATGTTCAGTAGTGTTTCTTCATTAATTTCCTGGATTTAGGTATAAAATTAATTAAAATGTATTTTTGACAAATCGATATTCATAATTTTTTTAAAACTGATTTACTTACGGAACTTACCTACTTTATTATAAATTACAATGACGTTTTCACGCTACTCGTGGGTCACATATTCTTGTCGCGTGGCGTGTGAACTATGTGAAATATCATTAAAAAAAAAATCATTAGAGTATTTATAGATATACACAGTTATTACGTTTTCTCACGTCTTTCATCATTATTATTGCAACAAAGATTTTTGTATAATTTCCAATTGTTTGATATCATAACATATATTGTCTGTTTAAGTAAACCTAATGATTTATAATATAAAAATGTATTTGTAAATATTATCAATACATTGATCGTTCGACTGATATTCATAGTTCGAAATACTTAAACGTATAAATTATAAGTAGGTACTTACAATGTACACTGTACTCTTAAAAGACGGTGGCTTAGTCAGGATTTTACTTTGGTGATGGGGGTTGATCATTTGTTATATATTATAGTAGGCTTCACTGTGTAATAGTATTGAGATTGGTATATAATACATTTAATCATCTTAGACTTAACAACTAAACAAATTACAATTTTAATGCTTCCTTAGGTCTTACGTATTACACGTTCAAAAAACAGTATTTTTTAAACTTTTCTAAAATTTCGGAAATGCTGCAACCACCTCAGCACTCTTGTCTATGTCATTGTTAAAAGTGTAGAATTATATTGACATCAAATATAATAATTATAACGGATAGTAACACACCTTTTTTCCATCATTATTAACAGGTTCAAATTTATTGGAACAGTATGGTTTGTTTGATTTTGTTGAATAACTTTGATCATTCTTTATTCCCGCACTGGTGTACGATAAAGTATGTACTCCAGGTTACTCGTATTAATTTCAAGTATTTTTGTTTTTAAATCAAATATTACATGGATTCTTCAAGGAGTTAGTTTGACATGAAATCACGTGCTTATAAATTATAGTTCTTCACTTTATTGAGTTATGTATTCAAGGCGAAAATATTAGTTTCAGGAAAACGCAATCTGCTTCTGACAGTTGTTTTAACTCCACTTGAATTCTAGGCATACATAAATTTTATATCAACCTGACCATTGCACATTGTTTGAGTAATTTGATGAGAAATATTTGATGCCTTATTATATATTATAAAGTTCGATTGAAAATATGTATAGTATGTTCATCAAACAATAATATTGTTTAAAAATAAGATTAAAATGTAAGAAAAAAAAATTGTATTTAATAGTTCAAACAAATTGAATACCTAGAACAAATAATGAACTTTTTTTCTTCTTTTAAGTTATAGTTAATATATTTAGTACACCCAATGAAATAATATTCTATTAAATTGTGATTCATTATTGTAGTTTTTTAGGAAACACTTCCTTTAAATTTGGTCAAATATTTAATACATTCGGAAAAACGTACAAAACATAATAATATTGTACAATTTAAATTTATAATTTATTTCATTTTACCCGACAATAGCTACTAGATAACAAAAATTGGAATATTAAAATAAAAGCATCATCGTTGTAATACATTTTATTTGTTTACCTGTTATAAGCTAAAAGGAAAACAATATTTATCGAATACTAATTGGATACTATAGTATAGTTTATTAAATATTCTGCAATTTGGAAAATTTTCATCAATAATAATCCCTCGACCCTACAACATTTACTCGCATTCAAATGGACACGATGAAATAGTTGTGATCCTAAATTATTGATAAAATAGCCCCAGTGTAGTATTGGGTAGGTATACATTCGTTATTACAAACAAGAGAAGGTATAATATAATAATATAATACAATAATATCGGTACTTATATAATTCATAATACATAATACGTTTTGTTCCGAAACCATCGCGAATATTATAACTGCTCTGAAAACAAATGTCGGTAACAAAAAAGTAAGCCGATTATTATTATTTACAGTAAGCTCGAGTACAAAGCTTATTATATATTTACAGAAATTAATTTGTATATAATGATGTGAAAATATTATATTAATAATAATGATAAAATATCAACAACTCTAAAGATCGCAGTGTATATATAGGTTGTTATCTTCATACAGAATATATTTTGCCCTTTGAAAGTCGGCAGTTTAAACGAAGAAAAAGTTTCGATACCGCACGTGATATAGAGAGAGTTGAATGTGAATTTTTAACGAGTTTATTTCAAAAGCTCTTTGCCAAAAACAACACACACACACCCGCCCGGGAATTGGACGTTTGTGCGTATATTGTGTATGTTCTACGTGAGTTTGGGGAAAAAACCTTAAAAGTATTCAATCAAAATCCCGAAACAAAGTCGCGGCATCGTACGACAAACACGTCAGGGAAATAAATAAAAACAGCCGAGCGCGGGAAAGAACGAGACATTCGACGAGTGTGGGTACACACACTGCGTCGCGCACCAACGCACCCACGACGCGAGCCAGGCGCTAACCTATATGGTGGTAGTCGATACCTATAATACAGATTGTGATGTTTGTTCTGCATTGTTATGTTTTGTTTTATCCATTATACATTTATACGGTGTGTATGCGCACGATAACATAACGTATAGGAGTATAGTCCCGGGCGGCCGACCTCAGACCCTAACCGCGGTGATCGAATAATATCGTCGTCGCGTATTGCAAGTGCCGCAGCAATATAATAGTCATCGCGACGTGACACGTGTTGAATGTGTGTGCCTTTCAAATTCAGAGGGGTGGTTTTTCGCACATATTGTAATCACGCGTATAATATTGTATCGACACAAGTCGCCAATATATATATTACGATATTATAATATTATCGTAGTGTGGTCGTCTCAGATTTTATTCATTCGGCGTATGAAACTGTATCTGAATCGACTCCACCGCAATACTCTGCGGTGGCCGCGTGCGCTATAATTCGCAAGTCGTCACTCTCTCACCCACCACCCACTCTCCTACACCCTCCCCTCACTCTCTCCCTCTCTTGAAACCCCTGCTATCCCTGATACCCTTCACTATTTCTCTCTCTCTCTCTCTCTCTTTCTCGTACGCACCCGCCTTTTCCACCGTATGATATACACGCTACTTTCGACGAGAGCTCGTCGTTGTGCGTAACAAGTTGAGAGGAAACCGTGTATATATTATTACTATTATTATTATTACTGTGGGTACGGCCAACGGCTGTTTTGTCGGATTCGATCGTCTCACGTGCATGCACGACAGCAATGGAAACTGCAGCAGATAATAATGTAGTATAATATATTATATTATATCGTCATGATTGGAATATAATAATAACACGACGCGACACGGCGTATAATAATAATATTATAATATATAATATCCACTACGATATTATTATAGGTGCACGCGCGCAGGGGTAGAATATATTATTATTATTATTATAATATCAAACTTCAGGGCAACAATAATATATATGTATAACGTCGAAGGTACCAGGTAATAATATTTGATTCGACGTGACTTTCTGTCAGATGTATAGTGATGTATCTGTGTGCGCATTGGTAATCACCCAAAATATAGGGAAGGGGTGGGGACAAATACCCACGAATCATCTCCAAGGAACAAGATAAATAAACTATATCAGAGGCCAAAATATGTATGAGCCAAATTTATCTAAGGTAAAAATATGGATGCAAAGATCATATCTATGGCAAAAACATATACTTTAAAATTTTATTTATACGTAATGCATAGAAAATACCGGAAGGTGTTTTATATTTTATAATTTTTTCTGCATAATATGACATATGAACTTTTATAGTACCTATACTTAGGCTATACTTATGGCTTATACTTAAAATACAAATAAATTCATTAATGCTTTAAAAAACTTGTAGTAATCATAATTATGCATAATATCGCAGTAGAATTGCAACATTTTATTATAAGGTACCTACTCATATATTATGATCGCTTTCCTCAAATATTAATTCACTTATCTGTTGGAAAACATGAATACATATGACATTTTATCACCACACTTTTTTTGCTACAAGCAACGATTGCATAATCAAAAGTATTCAAGACATTCAACGGACATTGTGACTAAAATAATATTATAAATACATTTTATTTTTTTCCTACTATATTAGGAACTACTGTAGATATTTTTTTCTTCGGACATGATATTATGTAATAATAATAATATACGTACCTGACGTACTGTGGACACTTTTTCTCGAATACATTTCCGTGGATATTTTTTCACCAGATATTTTTACTTTGATTCAGTGTCGTATCCAGGGAGGCTTAAGAGGCTCCGACCCCCTTCTCTATTGACAACGTATTACATAATAATATGTATAACATACAACAGTGCCTAAACCATTTATATAAAATATGTTGATGTATTGAGAATACAATATAATTATTATTTGATATTAAATGAAAAAGATCCAAAAATCCTAAACACTTCACTGCTTAGATTAGTGCAACTGCAACACGCTTATACGATGTTATCAATTATCCGAATAATGCTCAATGTGCAAACCATAGCAGAAATATTATTATGACGAGGTGCCTACAATTTCCTATATTATATATTATTATATTTTATTGTTTATTTATTATGTATGTATCACTCGTGTGATGGATTTATAGATTATAGTATAATTATGATTCGATTCCTTTTGTCTACCATTTCTGTCATTATTTTATTTTATTATTACTATTATTACTTACTTCTGTAGGGGATTACTCCGCAGACGTTTTCCAAACGTTTCAAAGTCATATCACGTGTCTCCTCTGCGAGTCACTTTCTGAATGGCCGGCGGCCACGTTATATAATAACATAATATAATAATAATACAGTTATATAATAGTAAGTAGGTAAGTACTTGCCAAAATTGTTGGCAGACAAACTCACACATAATCCACACGTCCATACATATTTTCGTCCATATCGTCGCGGTGGATTTGAGCAAAAACTCAATTATAATCAACTCTATAGAGTCATTCTACACGACGAAACGGTAGGTATGCGATCACTATGTCAGGTTCAACTTTTGTTATTACTTAAGCCGGTTGAATAGCTCATATTATAATTATTATATATTATTAACGTGTCGCGCTTTTAAAATGTCAAAACGTAGGTATAGGTAATTTTAAGCTTTTGTATTCCACATTCTGCTGCAGGATGGTCCAATGGTTCGGTGGTTTTTGTCATACTCTCCGTCGTATTTGACTGTCAAATTTTAACTGGATGGCATAATATCATGTACCTACCTATTTTCTAGAAATAAAATTGAAGGTGGGGGGGGTTCGTGTACAAACATCTCTTCCAGCCCAAAATGAAGTCTGATTATATTAAATACAACAACTCGCTAAACAATTAATTCCCCATAGAAAACTCTAAAAATAAATTATAATATACAGAATACTAGACAAGGTATATGTCTTCACCACATACAATAACGCCCTTTTATCTTTCAATATTAATGCATTTATTCAATCCTGATTATTGAGTACACGTAACTCCATATTTGCAGGCACCATTACCATAAATATACCATTTTAGAAATGCCCTATGGTGACTCATAAACTAATTCTCTCATAATATGCGAATCAACTTTTTTCTGTGAATCCTTAAGGAGATACTTTTTTTTTTAATGCTGAAGCATTTAATGTGAAAGTTGAATAGTTGTTTCTGAGTTATAACTTTACATACCTTGGTAACCTACTAAAAAGGATATTATCAGTCCTTTATAATTGTTTTACGTCGATTATAAAATATATATAATATTTTCCGTGTAATCTAGTACTTATTATTCAAGTTCAAATTTCAATTTTTTTTCTACCTCCATCAAAAATTCAAAACAAATTCATGTCTTTAACAATATGCAGTAAAAACAGGTAGTTACTATTTGTACTAAAATAAGTTTGAAACGTCACAGGACACTCATTAAACGGCAAAAAAATAATGTAATGAGTAATGACGTACCTACATTTAAAAATTTCAAATATCAGAATATGAATAATTTCATTAATAAAACGAATAATAATGAGTGTGAGTACGCCCGGTGAATCATCTTGTACATTATGTTTTTTCAATTTCAACGGTACTGTTAAAAGTTTTGTATTGCATTGAACAAAAACACGCTGTAATATTAAATACGCGTTTATCCCGTTCGAAATCAATAAGTGCAACCTCCGTCCTACGGTCTCGTTGCCACAAAAATAATAATAGTAATAATACTTGTTATTGCAGGATGTACCTTATTAGGTATACCAATATACTATTATTATCGTTATAACAGCAAAAAACTAAACCGATACTTTTTTTCAAATTACAATCGTATATTATAATAGTATTATTATGTAAATTATACCTACTGTATTATAATAATATAGAGGTTAGGCAACAGTACTTGGGTGATCGAAGGTTCGATCGACGTGTGCATGGCATGTGAACGTAACACGCGGGGGCGTCAATAACTGTTTGTCGAAAATAGCATGATACGGGTACCCATGTGATACGCTGTATTGGAGTATGCATAAAAAAAATATATATTAATATTAGGGTCTTGATAACTATTAATGTTGTTGGTTATTGCTTCCATTGCCTGTTATTACTATGTCATAATTCATTCTCGTATTATCACTCCGTATTGTTATGGAGGTGCCTACATCATAATATCATGATGACATTCGATTTTATAAATTTAATTTTGTGTTTGATATTACCCGGCAACCCCCCAAGGCGCCCAAAGCGTAAGTGGTGCCTAGATCTTTTATTTTAATTAATCTAATTCAATTTAACTTAATTAATAACTAACATGATTAACTAACTGCAGACTCTCCTTTTATAAGTGTCACCAATAGGTGACTTCTTTCTTCAACTTTATCATGTCATAGTTTTACTCTGAGCCTATATGCTTATTGTGTCATCGATACAGATTGTATATTACTTATTAAAATAAAAAAAAATGTTTGGTATTAATAATATTTTTTTGTTTTACTTATGTCTTTCTTGCGCACAACACGATGACAGTATTAAATAAATGATAAAAATGTAAATAAATGTGTAGCTCTATTGTGGCATCGCGAAGTGAAATAATATGATAATAGATGTACGATCAAGGTGATCATAATAATAATATTTTGTTAAAATAAGGATTTAATTGAATAAATATAAACAACACGTTTATATTATATAGGTAGAGGGGTCGAAATGATTGTTTGACTCCTGTTTTGTTTTCGGTGTCTTCGACTTGAGGCATTGCGACATCCCGGCGTAGTCAAGTGCGCGACGACGCGGGAATCGTATAGGTATATACGAACGATGTATCATAATATAATGATAATAATAATAATAACAATAATAATAATAAAGTCTCGTGGATCGACCGACATGGCGTGTCACCTGACGATGTCTCCTCTGGGTCGGAGAGCAAACACCATTAAAACGTAATTAAAAATCCCCTAAGTGCTGCGGTGCCGCTGCTGCACGCCCGTCCGGAAGCCGTCCGAGATATCTGTTGATAAATCGTCGAGGGGGTGACGAAGTATGACAGAGTGTTTTATTACGTCGCCGGCAAGACAACCCCCGAACAAACAATCCGACGTCGTCGGCGTATAATAACAGTCGGATGACGTCGCGGAGAGAGCCGTTTCAATTTGCGCAGTGGCTTAAAACATAAATATTATACGTAGTAGTTCGACCTCGACGATCGTTGTAGTCATCGTCGTGTCTGAATAACCACCCCCCCCCCCCGTGTTTTTCGTAATAAACTTTTCGCCGCTGAAATACAATATTAATACCATATTATTATATATTTAAACAAATAACGCTTTGTCGTATATATTCGGAATCGATGATGATGATGTCGTTGTTTTCGGTGTTGTTAGTATTAAATCAACGGTTTGCCGGTCACGACGTCCTGTGGACCGTATAGCGAAAAACACGAATGTCAGCCAGAGACAAATTGGGTACTTTACCTAAGTACCTACCTATTATAAATTATAATATTGTATTGTGATACTGATGTTCCATGGTGAAGTCGGTATTGATATGCGTACGTGCTGTGATGATTTATGACGTCCGATCGGAACCAATAATACAACCAATCGATTTAGTCAATGAGTGTTGTTCTTACTGTTTCCGAGTTTCTTGGAAAGATTTTTTTTCCAAAGTAAAATTATTATACTTTTAATTAAGAATAAAGCTACTTTTTTCAACAATTAAGGTTCTTAAAAAAGTCGAAACACTTTAAAAATATAAGGGTCGGAGATACTTAATCTCGTCGGCTGTTTCACTATTAGCAGCGTCGTTTCGTGCATTATTCGGTATTAAATTCATGCGTAGGTAATGGTGTTGATAATAATTTTGTAATTTTTTTCAAGGCTTGATAGTTTCTATAATTTATGTTAATAATGTTTAAAGACTTTATTTTATTTTTTTTTATCGTTGTTTCAAAACTGATCGTCCCGTTGTTTCTTATAAAGAATTTAATCTTTTTTTTTTACTCTATCGATTAATATTCTCTGCCGTTTAAATTTAAAATAATATCGAACGAAGCCAACAAGTGCTATACGCGTTATAACGATAGTATTATAGTTTTAGCATTATTTAGCATCGCGTGTAAACCGAATGTTATTTTGTAAGTACCTATCTTTTGTATTGTATTGTATATATTATCATCCATAACCTATCGAAAATTACGTGCAATTTATCTGTCCGTGTAGGATATTTTGAAAAAACAAAAATTTTTCATTTGACCGGAAAGGGAATATTATATAGGTTTGATACACATTATGTAATATATATACGTACCAAAGTTTTGCGGAAAAGGGTAGCGCCTCGATATGGTTGTCTAGGGACGGCAAGACGGTGTCGTAATCGGAAGACGAACCGAGTTACATCTCGCTAGGGTGCGGTCACGCGAATTCGGCAATGACATTTAAAGAGATTTAAAGGACCCCCGTATTGCACGAATCAGTCGGGGTGTAACGGTTCGCCGTACAATTTCAAACCCGAGTCGTCCATAGAATTTTTTTTTTTTCATTCAACTCGTACTCCATTATATTACGTGTGTTCATGGTTAATGTATATTTTTCTCTTACCTCGGTCCACTACCCCGCCATTCTAGTTCTACATGACTACATGGCGTACAACTAGCCTAATATAATTCCTGTCGAATAAAACCGTTTTTATTTTGTTTCTCGATATTCTTCGTACTATATGTATAGGTTTTCGTCTTGCACATTACGCATAAGCTCTTTATTTTGTTCTGTTTAATATACCGTCGTCCAAATCGAACTATGTAGTTGTATTTTTCTCAATCCCGTTCCTTCAGACCTTCATCATATATCTGCAGCTGTTCGTGTTTCACGCATAATCCAGTGTCTTAATTTTATTTGAATTTAGTATATTATTTTTTGTATATTATATTCAGTGATTCATTCTTGAATTCTACTTTTTTTCATTCATTGATTATACTTCTTAATATGCTTTTTAATTAATTTAAAAACTTATTTTGAATATTGATGAAAACAAAACAGTGTATTTTGTATTCTTATTTCTTACCAAACAATTATATTAACTGGAAAATGAATCGGTGTTGTTCAGATCGTCAATAGTTTGATACTAAAAAAAATGATTTCAATAATAGTTCGTACACACCGCTATTCCAGAACCAAAGAGCTAAATTAATTTTCGTCCAGTGCCTTTAATTACAATATTTCATTAACGTCAAATAGTATTATGCATCACTCATTGTTTTCCCTAATCCAGCTTCCACGAAACATATCTATTTAATTTTGTTCTGTAAACAATATTAGTTGTATACATATTATGGAGTGTGAACCAATAGTATTGTTTATTAATACTTAATCAATTAACATATTTTGACGTGTCGAATTTTTTGTTTTTCATCATCATTAATCACTTTTCAACGTAGATATTGACAACAGATGGAAAATCAATAACGTTTGAAATCATTATTGTTGATGATGATTTACTACTATAACGGAAACAGCAAACTACAATTATTTATTTATTTATTTATTAATTTCTATTCAAATTGTAATAAATTCAGCCACTCAACAACAAGGTGTGATGACACTAGGAATTTAACAAAGCTTTTCACACTAAATGGGGTGAAATAACAATTATACTTTTTCTTTTATCAATTCATTGTTAGTTAAATAATTTGGTGCTAATAAAATGTAACTATAATGCACATAAAATTACTATTCATAAATTAATGGAAAATTAATTTTGTAAAATATTAATATGTTTCGTATTATTATCCAATGCGTAGGTTGGTGTGAAATTTTGTTCGTGACTCACTTAAAATTCTATCCAAAGTTTGTATAGTATTTCAAAAAAAATAACCAAATTATAAATCAGAGTTTTTTTATTGACTTATTCTAAATAAGGAGTTAATTCTATTCAATAATTTATGAACTGGTTAAAATAAATAACATTTATTAACACTGTGCAAAAAATTTTATTTTTTCTTCATACAATAATAACATAAAAAAAAACAATCGATAAAATATGCAAACACACGAGTAGGTACGTTTATAATAATACATTTTCATAATCGAGAAAATGTGGGACATCGAAAATATATTTTTAAATGAAAGTGATTTAGTTGAATACGCAGCAAAGGATTTGATATTTAAGTTACAAATAATCGATATCTGAAAATATATTTAAAAATGTAAAAACTACAAACTTATTTTTTACTATAATTTGATTTGTTAAGTAAACCAAATAATACTTAATACTGGGAAAAACTTAAAGTGGAACTGGGATATTACTATTTGTAACTGTTATATAAACATTTGTTATATAATCACGTTAGTTATATTTAGCATATGAGGGTATAAAATGACAACTTATAATTACACTAGATTATTTAAAGTTTTAGTAATACAAAGGCGGGTGAGTGGAAATCGCTCTGCTGTGACCTATTACAGTGGGTCACTGTAATGGATGGTGTTAAATTTGAATTCAATGACATAAAATCATTGTATACGAAAAACGGTCTGAGTGAAGACAGTCTGTTAGCCTATTATATTACTAAGTGTATTTGATGGCATAGTTTTGTAATTAAAGTAATTTATTTTACCATTAGGCATTAGTCCAACAGTAAGTTAAATTAATATTTGACAAAAAAAATACATTTTAAAATGTCGTTGTTTGTATAAAATATAATAATATACTCTAAAAGTTACATTTACTCACGGATAATATTTTAAATTACAAAAAAAAAATATGAACCAAGTCGAAATCAGTGGGGGGCTTCTTTCCCCAAATTTTGTAAATAGTGTTTTATTTGTTTCCCTCTTATCGCACATATACTCATTGTGCCTTAGATATAGATTTTATATTTTCTTCTTCTAAAAAAAAAATAAATTTCAACAAAATAATTAAAATCTTTACGTTTTATAGGTTTTAATATGTAATTTCAGACAAAGTTGGATTTAAAATGTCTGTAAAAATAACTGTGTTTATATATAGTTAGATTTTTTGGGTACAGTACGCATGAACTATTTATGAGAATCTATGTTTCAAATTAACGATTCTTAGCTATAAAAATGTAAGTGATAATTTTCGAGATTTTGATCAATTTTATCAAAATTTTTACTTTAAATACTTATAAAAAAAATCGTGCCTATGGTTCTTTAATATTTATCAACTGCTATTATAAAAACTTATATAGAACCTATTGTATTACATTTTAAAGTTATTTGACCCCATGAATACAAATTTATTAATATTTATAGAATAAATAACTAAGAAAGTGGAAAATTTCAAATGTCTACAAATAACTCAAAACAAGTCCAAATATTTTAAACATTTAATCATGTACAGAAAATTATAAAAAACACACATCATTGTGAAATCAATACATTTAACGTTCTGCTCAGATTCTAAAACAATTACTCTTAGAACGTTATTTTAAACTTTTATTCCACTCATATATTATATTTTGACGTATCTACCTAGTACCTACATACATTTTTTTTTCATAACATCATATTCATCATAACTAGATTAAGTGAATTGAAACTTACTATTTTTTAATTTTTTTTTTTTTTTTTATTATTGCAACACCAGTGTAAAAAATAATTGTTTTTATATTCCCTATTAAAATATAAAATCATCTTTACCTATTGTTTAAATTGCAGATTCAGTAGGTATAGTTATGAAAATACAATTGTAATATATGACATAATTGAGGAAGTTATTCATTTGTCACACCTCTGAATGGTGTTCCACTTCCACATAGATCTACAACAGTAAATTATTCTAATGATTCCAGACTCCAGTTACGTTTAATAATTAATATTATAAGCTTGCAAGGACGTTCGTTAGATAATATACAAAGTTGAATCCACGATTTGACTATGCAAAAATTAATTCATGTCTGTTTTAGATAGGTACTGTGTGTGATATTTCACATTTTCACATTAACGACGTCTTTATACTACAGATCAATTTATTTTATTTTATTTTAAATATTTAATATGGATGATGGTATCATTTTTTAATAGAACGTTTTTTATTTAGTCCCAAAACACATATTTTGTGCAATAAATTAAACAATATATATTTTAGTATAATATGAGTAACCATTATGAGTAAATACAATATAATGCAGCATGTGATAAGGCATTTTAACGGTTAAGTTATATTTTTATAATACAATTTGTTATACTAGATTATTAATCTCTGAGATATCGTATAAATATTTAACTAAGTAAGTAACGTTTATTGGATGTAATGAAGACACAAAAGTCATGTTAAAATAT
The DNA here is from genome assembly GCA_008086715.1 of Sitobion miscanthi. Classification (NCBI taxonomy): domain Eukaryota; kingdom Metazoa; phylum Arthropoda; class Insecta; order Hemiptera; family Aphididae; genus Sitobion; species Sitobion miscanthi. The sequence continues at coordinate 9,344,875 of CM017799.1, read as the reverse complement.
TTAATTTCCGGCAGCCAGTGAGTATTCGTATTTTTTTTAAAAGCATCATCGTTGCGTATAAATATCCAAAAGATTTTTACGATGCACAAACCAGAAAATATTTAGAGATTTTTTTTGGATGATAATTTTGTTAGTTACATGTTATTTAAAATTAAAGTAAGCTGATCAAATAATTAAACGCCTATATCATTGTATATTAAACAGGGTTTATGACACACACAAAAAACGAAAGAATAAATGATAAAAAATAATTACGAATTATAAATCACAATGAATTATTTATCTTTAAACGTCCGGTAATATGATATAAGAAATATAGGTACCTTACACAATATAATAAACACATCGCAGTAATATGCGTACGTGCATAATAATATTATAGTCGTACAATATTTTAAGCGGTGCCTACTACTTAAACCGTATCAACACACATGGCGTGTATAGAACACCTCTCTATCCGGTCCCCGGCCGGAAGTCGAAAACGTTGTTCGGCGGCTAAAAACAAAAAACGTCCGACTGGAAAAGTATTTAAAAAACAATAACAACACGGTCGAGCCGACCGTCGCCGTGAAAATATCGTCGGAAATGTTTTTCGTACCTATACGTTGTACTAATTAAACGATATAATATTATGTACGCTTTTCCGCGACGAGCATTGTGTTGCCTCAGCCCGCACAACATTATTATGTACCTTCGCGCAACACGCGAAACCCATCAGCGGCCAAAAACTTTGGCGCGTGCTTTCATTGGTCGTTCGTCAGTGTAATGTTTTTCTTTTTCTTTTTCTTTCATGCGATATCAAGATGTTGACATAAACGGTCGCGCACGCTTGGAGGTCGGGTCAGCCCCTCGGGACCGCGGAGACGACGACGACGACGACTGCGATGGATACGGCCGGAGCAGGAGGAGTTGGAGGAGTAGGGACAGGAGGAGGAGGAGGAGGAGGCGTCCTTGGTGGCGGAAAACAGCCGTCCAGGACGTGGCGCAGACTGAGCTTGAAACAATACAAGAGAGCTCCGACACAGGACACGGCGGAGGTGAGTGTTTTTCTTGGTTTCGTATTGTTTATTTATTTGTTTGCCTTTTTTTTCCCTCACTGCCCCCCCTCCCCACCCCACGGACCCGGTCCCGTCGCAATTTGTTTTTCCTCAACGTGCGGGCGCTGTGCAACGCACACATATATACCCCGCCACGGCCGCCGAGTAATTTCATTATTTCGGCGGAAGTACCTACTGCGCGGTATATACCTATACGTGTACACGTAATATATATTGGGTGTATATCGCGGTTAATTCGACGACCTAAAACACTACCCGCACACACGACGATCGTCGTCGGTAAAAACGAATTACCTGTCAGTGGTTTTATCCTGAGCGGAGACTTGCCTACATGGCTACATGTAATACGGGACGGCGAACCTTGCCCGGTAAGGTCACTGGGTACCGTGTACGCCACCGCACGACTCACGCTGGGAACTTGGAACGCGTGTGTTTATATTATTATTTGTGCGATGTACTGTTATCAGCAGGCGTACTTACCTACCCGCAATGTTCTTCAGAAGTACAACCGTCGGACGTACGACGAATTATGTATTTAGGGGACATTGGACCCCGTCTGTATTTTTTTCCGAAATACACGTAAACAACCGGCTAACCCATCGCTTATGGCAACTGCACGTAACGACTGTCCTAGTCTATAAAACTTTCGAAAACATTTTGAATTTATTGTGAATTTTACTCGAAAAAAACTTTTCCACGTTTTTAAAATCAAACGCCTGGAATGTTTAGAATTTTAAAATGTTAATAACATTAAAACGAATTACCTGTCAGTGGTTATATCCTGAGCGGAGACTTACATGTAATACGGGACGGTGAACCTAACCCGGTAAGGTCACTGTGTACCGTGTACGCCCCCGCATGTCTCACGCTGGGCACTTCCAACGTGTGTGTTTGTGTTATTATTTGTGCGATGTACTATTGTCAGCAGGCGTACTTACATACCTGCAATGTTCAGAAGTACAACCTTTGGATGTACGACGAATTATGTATTTAGGAGACATTCGACCCCGTCTGTATTTTTTTTCCAAATTATACATAAATAACCGGCTAACCTATCGCTTATGCCAACCGTACGTAACGACTATCCTAGTCTATAAAACTTTTGTCGTGAACTTTACTATCGAAAAACACTTTTCCAAATTTTTAAAATCGAACTCCTAGACCGTTTATAATTTTTTTTTTAAATGTTAACAATATTAAAACGAAAAAATACATTTAAAATCTGTAGATTAAGAAAGCTGTAGATTTGACGATGAATTCAAATATTATGTTTTCAGAAATTTTATCGGATAAACAAGGTTAGGAGAGTAGATTGCAATTTGCAAGAGAAAAAAAAATTAATATTTGTTTAGTGCGTTGTTGACAAGTGCTTGGAGGTGCGGGAACGCACCGCTATTTCTTTTGAACACAGTCAGTCAGTCACGCACACTTACTATGCATACATTTACACAATAGAAATTCACTAATATTTATCTCTTTAAAAACGGTCGGCTTCGAAAAATAGTATTCGCGTGGGTACTCGATAAGGCGTGTTTTACCCACAGGTATACCTAGCACAATATTATAATGTTCCAATGACCATATTTATATATGAAAAAAAGTGAAAAAAGTGAGTCAACTCCAAAAAAAGCTCCAAAATGCGTAGTGATTTTTATATTTTTAATGCTATTTCGGAGATAAAGTTCGCTCATAATATGTGGTGAATGCCATTACCCTCGGTTGTGATGGACGGTTGTCCATAATATTACACTGATAAATACGCCAATAACAGATATAATAATATGTCTTGTGCTTGTTCAACTGTTCATCGTCTTCCATGCTCGTCAAGACCATATGACCTATGGTCACCATAGCGACATCGTCCAATACGCGTAACAATCATACTGTGACGGCTATTGGTGGACCATAGCACACGTCACGTGCTCAAACTGACGTGCGTGTGCGGTATATAATAATACAATATGGAGAAGGTGAACTAAATACTGTGAACGCAGTCCTGACGACCACGTGCAGTGACCACAACCGCGGTCGTGCGCTCCGTTAACGGGATACGCGCCGCGTATGACCACGTGGGGTTCATACATTGCCGCGTGATACCGTGCTGGGTTGATCGGTGTTGACGGAATTAGCTATCGGTGCATAATAATATCGTTATTATAATAATTATTATTATTATTGCACGGTATTATTATTAATCCCTTCGGCGTATTCCGCGGCCGTAAAATGTACCTACCGACTCGAAATAATTACAAAATATATAACGCACCTACACCGAATTCCTGCGAAAACCAATGTATATACTATATATTATACATAATAACAGCTGCGTGTGACCTATAGATTGGTTATATAGTAACATTGGTATATAGGTACGTGTGTGCAGGGTAGCGAGTCACATGCGTTCGAACGTGGTCTATGCTAATTCTGAAGTGTTCGAATGTCGATTGTTGCGCACGCGAGAAATCGTTCTAAATCATATCATTACTATAGTTTTTCGGGTTAAGTGGTGAGGGTGACTTCTCTAATATGGGTCGGTGACTTTTCTTCAATCTAATTGCCCCCGAAGGGTTTTGGTGGTACACTGCTCGTACCTACGTGTACAACTGATTATTTGATCGATTTCCGTAATGTTCAAATATTTAATGTTAAGACGTACAATATTTCCCTGACAGATTAATTTATCGAATGCAATGATCTTGTCGATCGCTGATTATCAGCTAAAGATTAGTTGACTGTCAATATCACACCAGTTAAACATAGTCAATTTTTTTTTGCGCAGACAAAATTTCAATATTTAAAAGTATTGTCAAATAAATTTAAACCTTGGAAATAATAAGGTACAACATAACAAACTTAAATGCTTGACAGTAAGGGATAACAATATTTTATCTAAATTATTTTTTTTTTTGATTTTTTAAATTTTTGATCCGACATATGTTTTGAAACAGACTGTTTACAAAAATATGTATAATTATTTATTAACCTTAATTGACATTAAATCAACCGACATATTGACTTATTAGGTACATACTTATTCAATTAAATTTATTAATACTTCTAGGTTAGGTCTATATGGCTATGTTATCTTCTATATATTTTACTGTCATGTTCTTAATCGTTTTGAATTTAAAAATAATAATGTTTCTCATTTGAACTAGGAACCGATTAATTATAGCTATCGGAGGCAATTCCAGTACAAGATAGCCACTACCTAAAATAGGGGGCGATCCAAGTGAATGATATTGTTAAAATCAAGAGGCAATTTTCGAAAACTTTTTTAAAAAAAATTCACGGTAAGCAATTCGTGTGCACCCGTGGTTAGATTTGTGTGAATTTTAAGTGTTTTTAAAAACGATTCAGTCAAAAACGTTAATACGTTCTCAATTGATCGATAGTCGAACAAAACGTGTTTGAAAATGTTGTGTTATTTGCTTGATTAAACTTATTAACTATTAACTCAAATAATCTAAGAAAGATGCGCAATTTTATGGGTATGGGTTATTTTCCAAAGTGGGTATGTTACTGAAATAACGTAAAATTATTTTATTAAGTTAAGCAACATTAAAAACGTTAAGTAATACCTTAAAAGTAAATAGTAACAACACATAACAAAAATCTCAAGTCAATATGGAGAAAAATATTAAATTACCTAATAATAGTAAATACTCTATTATGTAATAAGTAATAACTAATAAATAAACATTTTGTTACAAACGCATCATAGTATTCCTTTTCGTTGAAAACTAACTAATGGTTCAGGCATATTACACATTTTCAATAATTAATTAATTTATTGATTTTCATTTTATTTAAAACCATTGTGTTAAACCTAAAAATAATTAATCAATTTTATTTAACAACAATTTTAGATACCTAATGAATCACATTAGTGTTAAAAAGTTTAAGTTATTACACGATAGATAGTTAAACTAGTTATTTATTAGATTAGTTCAATAATCAGCTTTTAAACCTGTATCAATGCATAAATCGTTGTTATCTAATTATAAAATCATTTATTATTCGAACACATGAATGATCAATTCCTTGTACTTAATTGCATATTAAAAATATTTTTTATGCACTTTTAAATTAATAAACGTTTAATTCTATAATAAAAAAAAATTATAGACAACCTGGTTTTATAATAAAATTTAATTTGCATACTTCACTTGAATGTTTTCCATCAAAACTGTTCACTTTACTTTAAAAAAAAATATTTACTATCTATATATTACATCGTTTATATAATATAATGCATATTATTTATCATATTTTTATATCTTGTATACACTATCTTTATTGGTTATAACCTACTAACTATTAATAACGAATAAAGTTAGCTGTAAAAGTAATAAATTATTATTTCTAAAAAACCATAAATACCTAGGTAATGAAAAATATTTCTGGAATAAATTATAGTAAATTATTATTTAAACCTTTATCGACATTATAAGGATTATTATTTATTTATGAATTAAAATCAGTTCAAGCTTGACGTAATATAGGCATACTGATCTATATGTTTGGCTATATGAAATTGGACATTGAAATCATTTTTAAAACTTTAAAAATTATTTTTGTGTCATTCGCTTGTTTAGTTATTTCTATCAAAAGAGGTTTAGCTATTGGCGTTATTTAACTCTGTTATTTTCTGCTACCGAAACAAATTTATGAAAAAAACACTAAGTCCCGATGTCTGAATGATGAAAGACACGTGAAGGATTATTTATTACGCTAACACAATAAGCCATAATCAATATTCTGATTTCAGTATAGGATAAAAAAAACGTTAGCTCTTGTTAAATGCAACAAAAAAATAAACCGTTGTATTTGTATTGCCATTTATTTCACATGTAATAAACGGTTGAAAAGTTCGTTATGTAAGTATATATTAAACTTTTATAAAGAACAAAAATGGTAATTCGTGAAATTTTGTGCGGTCATAATTATATTATATAATAATAGTGAATTTGATGTTTGCATCAAAATTACGACTTGTCGCCATAACGCAGTGACAAGCCGTTCCATTTAAAAAAATCGCTCACATTTCTAGTGTAAAAGATAAAATAATATTATTCAACATTCAAGTTGCTAGTTAAAATCGTCAGCAGTTTTCATTATGGTAGACAAATTAAGAAGATGACCGTATCTTGGAACCATTGACCGGACAGCTTTTTGAGATAATTTTCATTAAAAATCATATTACAGTTTTAATTAAATTTTTCAAATCAATTTAAAACAATATTAAAAATTATAAATTGATTTCATTGTTATAAATTACTATAAATACGACAACGAAACCCTACAAAGTTTCATACTTGTGACTCAATATGGAATTCTAAACTAATCATTTTTATATAACTAAGTAATTGAGCAACACTAATCAAACAATTACAATTCACGTGAATGTAAAAAAATGAAAGTAAAATATGTACAGCTTTTTGTAACATTTTGAGTTATTTGACATGTACATAAATTATAAAACAAAACTATTTTTTAACAAATTATGTGATGGGCGCTTTTATATTTTATATTATTTTTTACTTAATGATTAATGTGCACTACAAGTTCAATATTTAAAAATAAAATAAGTCACAATATATATACAGTTTAAATCATGTTATCTTCACTGTAATGTTTGGGTAAAACATCATAATATGATACCTACCTATATGAAAAGCTATCAATTTCACTCTCAAATGTCTTCATGAATTTGTTTCTATCTCTTCCCAAATTTGTACGGACCATTAAAGTTTCAGAATAAAATAATGAATATTTATTAGAAATATTTTCACATGTTTATCATTTTTCCATGTTTACTTTTGATCTCTCTTAATGGTATGATTAATTTATAGAAATGCATTTCGCAAAAACGAGGGATCTATTTGGCCAAAACACATTACTCTTTATTAGATGTATACATATAATATAATGGTAACAAAGTTACATTGGTTAGATCATTAAATATTTAGAGGGTGTGGAGTTTTTGTAACGAAAAACTGGACGAATGTAATATAATACTGTTGTTTAAACTTTAAACAAACCTTATACTTTTGTATTTATTACTATAAATAAGTCGGTTATTATTTATTAAATATGTTTGAGAGTATAATTAAATAAACTTAGAGTAGCTAGCGTTTAAACCGTACTTTAAAATTCAAGATAACATAAATTATTAAGCTAATAACTTACGTAACCATAACAATTTGTCCTTGAAGCGAGAAATTCCAAAATCGTGGTGCACCTTAAGTTTGACTTATAACTATAGACACTCATATACCCAATGCGTGATTTCACCCTTATTTGGTACGGTTTGTGCAGAAGCCATTTCTTTCAGTATGTTAGAGTAAAATATACAATATATAGGTATGACTTGTATTATATTCTTTTTAGATTTTGAGCGAAGCAATGAATGTATTGATTTTACAATGATATGTTTTTTTTTTATTTTTTTTTTTTTTTTTGTGGCTGTCATCACCTTTTAGGACAGTAAAAGTGCTTGGATTCTCTTCAACAGTAACTTTTCTGATAGGAAAGTGAATCTAGTTGATACTTTGGGGGGTGTAAAGTAAAAATTTCCCAGTAGTAATTTTCAAAAGCGACGTGAAAAACAACAGAAAAATTAAGGAAAAACGGGAATTTTTACGCAAAATCTGTTTTCGAGAAAATCAATTTTGGTTTTTGATGTAACTCTAGAACAAATGAACATATATACATGAAATTTTCACTGGTTGTTTATATTTGCAGTTTCTTTACGCCATAAAATTTTAAAAATATTTTGATCTGTTTTGAACTGTTTAGGAACATTTACAATTTTTTAATCTAAGATTTGAAAATACAAGATTATCCATAAGTTAAACCTTTATCAAAAAAAAGTCTATAAGAAAGTCAAATTAAATTTTGACTGTAGATACTCGAAAATTTCATTGAATATTTATATTAGCATTTTCTTTACACGATAAAATTTTGAAAATATTTTGATTTGTTTTAAGCTGTTTGCGGACATTTACAGTTTTCAATTTTTTTAATTTTTTTTTTTTATAAATATCAATTAAATTTTATTTGTTGGGTAAAAAAGCATGAAAATTTAATACAAGAATCCTGATATATTGTTAGAATAGCAGTTGAAAAATTTTAAAAATACATTTACAATTTTTTTTTTTTTTAAGCATTTCAAGTTCAAATTTTGACAAAATTTATCAAATTTAAAATCTAATAATTATTTTGTAGTTAAATATTCTTGGTAATATCATAGGCTGACTGACCGTTTTCGCTCAGAATCGTTTTTCTTATAGAATGGTATTATATCATTGAATTCAAATTTAACACCATCATTACAGTGACCCACTTGTAACCTATTGTACAGCAGAGCGACATCCACTTACCCACCTTTTTTATTTTATACTAGCAGACCCGTCGAACTCCGTTTCGCCACCAGATTCGTTTTAAGTAACGTTGTAATTTTTTTTGTTATATATTTGAAAAGGAAAATATTTATTTCATTTCACAACAGTAATAAATTCATTACAATTACCTACTAAAATGAAGTGTTATTTAATTGTTTCATTGTAGTGCTCTTTGGTAAACCACATTTTTTGTTTTTTTGTCTGTCGTTAACACAAACAAAGCGGATGGTTTCCCAACTCGTGAACACGCAACGTATAACTGTCCATGTGAAAAACAATGATTTTCCAAATTTATCCCGCAAACACTAAGCGATTGGCCTTGCGACTTATTAATTGTCATTGCGAACGCAAGGCGAACTGGGAATTGCAATCGTTTGAAGTCAAACGGAAGATCAGTCGGAATCATTGGTATTCGAGGAATACATACATTTTCACCTGCGTACTTTCCGCTTAATAATGGTTGCCTCAATTAAATTCGGCATAAGTCTCTTTACCGAAAGACGAGTACCGTTGCAAGTCGCGGTGGATTCAAATTACGCAGTATCAAAATAACTGTACCAACTTTCAGTTGCAAGTTATGTGGTGGAAATCCTGGTATCTCCAGAGAGTTCAAAAACTCCGTTGGATAATTTACTACATCATCGGGATTTGTTATTGAATCAACGGATTTGTATGTCACCAAATCGCCAGCAATTTTTGATTGAATGGTGAAATTCAGTGGCGTGGACATCATTATTCGTTGCTGCAAGAATTGCTCGTTGACTTAACCAAGCATAATTCTTATAATTCTCACTAATGTTTGGGAAAACATTTTCAATAAGAACTAATCGAGTGTCTACAAATCGGCAAAAGTCGTTGGTAAGAGTAATTAATCCAGATGTCGCATCAACTGGGACTTTTCCATTTCCAAGATCTAACAATTCTTTTGAAAATTGTGCAGCACTTTGATCATTTTGAAGTTGAACTCTCATATTAGTGGTTAGCGATAATGTTTTAAACGTTATTCCATAAAGGTGATGCCTTTAGGCAAGCATTCAATTCATCTGCAGGCGTTCCACGGGGAACTACTGGCAACGTCTGCCTGAAATCGCCTGCCAACAATATCATCAAGCCGCCAAAGATGTTGTTATTTCTCCGAAGATCCTTCAGTGTGAAGTTAAGTGCTTCAAGTGATTTCTTATGTGCCATTGTGCACTCATCTGGAATTGCGGCGACTCTTCTAGATGGCGGTCGTACTGCACATTCTGCGCTTAAGTTGCCACTCAATTTAAACACAATTGATACTCCAACGTGCAATATTTCCCGATCCAGTGCAATGGGAAAATTGTTAATGCAATGCAAGCTCATTGTTTGGGATGAGTGCACAATGGCACATAAGAAATCACTTGAAGCACTTAACTTCACACTGAAGGATCTTCGGAGAATAACAACATCTTTGGCGGCTTGATGATATTGTTGGCAGGCGATTCAGGCAGACGTTGCCAGTAGTTCCCCGTGGAACGCCTGCAGATGAATTGAATGCTTGCCTAAAGGCATCACCTTTATGGAATAACGTAAAAACATTATCGCTAACCACTAATATGAGAGTTCAACTTCAAAATGATCAAGTGCTGCACAATTTTCAAAAGAATTGTTAGATCTTGGAAATGGAAAAGTCCCAGTTGATGCGACATCTGGATTAATTACTCTTACCAACGACTTTTGCCGATTTGTAGACACTCAATTGAGCAGACTATCTGTCAAACACTTTATCACGCACCGTTGCTATTGGTTTGAAGTACATAAAAATAATATATAAAAGATATAATAGATGTATAATAGATGGCGCTGTATGTGAAAAACGATTTCAACACTTTTCTGTTGAATTTTTCCTGAATTTTCAAGAATTTTCTTTGCTATAAACCTCACGTAGCCCAAGACCTTTCAAACGAATGCAAAACCATGGAAATCGGTTGGTGCGTTCTGGAGTTATAGCGTCAGGGAGGAAAACCGGACTTATTTTTATATATTAGATTTCAATATAACAATAATATTATGATAACACGGCGTTATGTATAGGCAATTTAGCTACATCATGTCTTTTGTAGATACTCATAATAATATTTTGTGATGATTATTGATGAATCCATTATTGTTTTAGATTCTGAGAGGAGCGATGAATGTATTGATTTTACAATGATGTGTGTTTTTTGTTTTATTTGTTTAGATTTTTGTTTTGTCTATCATCACCTTTTACTTTTTAGGACAGTAAAAATGCTTGGATTTTCTTCAACAGCATCTTTTCTGATAGAAAAGTGAATTTAGTTAGTACTGTGGGGGACAATAATTCCCAGTAGTTTTCTGAAGCACAGAGAAAAAAAATTAAAGATAAACAGAAATTTTTACGCAAAATCGGGTTTTGACAAAATCTTTTCGGTGTAATTTTAAAACAAATGATCATAGATACATGACATTTTCGATAAATGTTTATATACCATAACACCATAATATTTTTGCCCAGAATCGTTTTTCGTATACAATGATATTACATCATTTAATTTTAATTTATTACCATCCATTACAGTGATCCACTTGAAACCTACTGTACAGCAGAACGACACCCACTTACTTCTTACTTCACTTACTTCTGACTACTACTTACTTACTTCCTTTAGTTACATAGTATATATATGGTACTGTGAATGTCCGCAATTGGTGAGTGCTGTCACCGGTTAATGTCGTCGTACATCAAAGTCGTTGGTGAATGTTGGCATATTGATTAGATTCGTACTGTTTGTAAATATTCACTTACCGGCTTTTTTAAATTGTTTATCAATAATACAAAAAAATTAAAATATTCACGCAGTTGTAAATGACAGTATCGAAAACACCAAAACCACTTGAAGTTATTAAAAAAAAAATCTTTTAAAACCCACAACAATAATATAGTAAATAATACATTGTGTAATGAAAATAAGACGTATATTGTGTAAATTAACATTTCATAATGTATGTTATTGTTAAACCACATCGTTCTATTCTTAAAATTACTTTGAATCTCACATATAATTAATATAAAAGTATATCGAACCGTATTTAAAAAAAACAAAAAGTACTTTTGCGGAAAGTTTCGCCGTAAATAAAATCTTAAGGCATAAACTGACCTTAATTTCACCACCACTCAGACATCTGCGGTAAAGTTTTCCGACAGTACTATTCGGCCTACTAATTAATTAGTTTTTAAATACATCATCTTTGAGTGGTGGTGTGTCTCGATTTTTCCCTTTTAATAATTTATTATAATTTATAATAGTTTTGAAGAAATAAACTATAGCGTAATATCTTATACGGCGATGGTTCGTAATACAATTTACTTACATAATTCACATTTTCAACGAAATTGTAATTTTTGTAGTGACGTTCAACTGGAGAGTGAAACGAGCGGAGAAACCGCAAAGACAATTGTATTAATATCGAGTAAAAAGATAATATTGCAAAAAAAAACAACCTCTTAGCCCTCTTAGTCCTATTTTTGTACAACCACATTTCGTGTACTAGTATATATTTTTCGTCTCTTATCATTGTTAGTGTCTTAACCATAATATGTCTTTGCATATTTTCCGTGTCTTTGTAATCATCATGAATGACGATTCAGACGAGTGAAATGTTGGCAACCGTTATCACGATATTTGCACCGAGTCATACCGCGATTGTGGTTGCGGTGCCGCTAGCGTAATTCACGTTCACTCTGACAATTTATTATAATAAAATTATTGTTTTTGTTGTTAACCCCATGCAATTTGTTTATTTGATTGGAAATGAGCCAACTGCATTCGGCCCGTAAAACGCATGCATTTTTCACATAAAAGTATGCAATTGCATCATAATTTGCCAGCTTGTTAATAAACTCAGAGGAAAATAATAATAATGGCAATATATGTGCATATATTTGTATTGGTCGGATTTATTCAGTGCGGGTTTCTTATTTTTTTATTTCAAAATGTCAGTATCCTTGTAAATACGTCATTTTTTATGATCTCAGATCTATAATCACGAGGTACGTAAAACGAATAACGAAATATTGTCACATGTTTATGTCGAAACGCGTTGTAGTGGAAGACATTTTATTTAGGGATTCGTGTTTTATTCGGGGCCTAACAATCTCGCGAATTACGTTTTGTAAAATAATATAAGGTATTTTTCCGTAATACCCCCCTCCCCCCGCCCATAATCAAACAAAAATATGATTGATATACTGTTCACCGAATGCGTTGTTTTATTCCATTAAAACGAATGTTATTTTTTCCTTCTTAAATAAATAATCGCATATACGTGTTATAAATAATAAAACAAAATCGTATATTGTCACACGGGAATCGAAATATTAATAATAACAATAATAGTAATAATAATAATGTGGATATTGCTTGGGACAATCGTTGAACTATAAAAAACTGATTAAATATCCTTTACGTGTATAATACAAATAAGTACATAACGTGGTGTATGTATGTTTTCCTTCAGTCTATACAAATATATATTATAAATCAAACAATCAAATAAAAACGTAATTATTGTTTCTCCAACCCAAAACACAATACAATGATTTGTTATTAAATAAAAAAACTAAATTGTTCAATATGAAATGTAAAAAACCCAATAGAAAAAAAAAGTTATAGCCGAAAAGCCTCTTACAGCCAAAATTATATGGTACAAAATAATGTATTCTCTTATCTTAAATGTCTATCAAAAATATATTTTAGACCGCATTGGCATGACGAACTACTTTTTAAACCAAGCCCTTTTCCTACTCATCTTTTATCATATACCGTATACTATTTAATTATTGGGCCTGATTATTCAGAAATCATACATTAAACAGTAAGCAAAAAAAAATTAAAACTAAAATCCTTGTGTCAAATAAGTGCTGGTGTCAACCAATAAGGCACTTCCAACGTACTCCAAATAATACCACCTACTATAATAGCTAAACTTTCTGACTATATCACTATGGCATACCATCTAAGAAATGGCATCTGTCTGATGAGGATTTAATTCAAACTCGTTTAAATCAATTATCACCAAAAAAGCACTTGTATTATAATATATTGTAATATTATTGTAATATTCAAAATAGCTAAGTTTTATTTCAATATTTTGTTGCAGAATATTGTTAACCTTTTTCACAAGTTTCAAGCTATTTTACACTTTCAATATCATACCTATATCATATAATACCTATACTTGTTGTTTAAACCAAAACAGATTGTAGTTTATATTTCAATGATAAAAAAACCAAATGGCCTAGTATCATTTATATTTTTCCAAATACAAGGTGATATTTCGGAGAAAAATTACAAATAAAATTCTTCAAGTTCGTAAAATGTATTTACCTTAACAGAATTACGAATTAAGTTTTAAACTTTAATATTCTACCACGTGTTAAAAGAATGAACTTTTTTAAATTCCATTTATAATCTCATCAGCCAACAAAATAAATTTAGCTTTTAAATAAATTATAATAAATTCATAATTAAATGTGGTAAAATAGCTCAATGATATAAGGGCTGATAAAGAAACTTAAAAGTTTATCTAAGTTGCCAAACTATTCATAATTATAATTTTTAATTAACGAATAAACAAATATATTTTTTGCGTATAGTATAATTTTAAATAATTATATAAGTACCTATATATTATTCATTTTTTTTACTTATTTAAATAGATTTATCTTATCATTGTTTGTATTTTATAATATATTGTATACCCTAAGCAACCAAACTTTTTGATTAATTATTATTTTTATATATAATAGATAATGTTTTTAATAGATTATAATTTTCCCACACTTAAGTTCTTTTATAATTATAGGTATACCGTATTATGTGGTTATATTGTTGAAAATATTAACTATTATGTAAGGTGTAATACATTTTATTACATTGGATTATTTATTGTTTGATATTAATAACTAATATACTCATAATTAACGCATTAAGTTCTTGGCAAAATAAAAAATGCCTACAACTTTATTTAATGAAACTGTATTTTAATTAGTATAAAAAAAATTATTTACACATTAGTATTAACATAAATATAAAGTAGGTCTGATTGGAACTCGTTTTCTAATTTTACATTACAATAAGACAATTTTGGTACATTATTAAACAAATAACGTAGGTAACCTGTAATATTTTGATGTGATTCTGTTAAAGGCACTACAACAATTCGTATTAACTAAATATTATAGTATATTAGTATGCTACTGTTTAAAATTAAAAACTAGAGATCTGATTTTTGGAGAAAACCCTTTAAATCGTCTGAGCCCAGAAACTATTTAAAGATCAATAATTCAATGTAATAAGGCACCCATTCACCCTTAGCTATTATATATAAAAATTGACTTCCCAAATTAAAAAAAAACGAAAATATAAATTTTTATTATAATATTAATTAAATTTGTATTTATAAAAAACCAAAAAAGGTCTCATCATCGTTTAGAATCTAAATTTAGAATGTGTGGCACACATTTTTTCAATGCTAGCTTACCAGTAGTAAACATATTAGAATAAAATAATTTTTGATTTTTGTTTCTTCATTATTATTAAGTATTTTTTCCGTATATATACATATATAATTGTTATTTTAAATGATATTATATTTTCAAATAATACAAATAATATCATATGAGAAATCTCTAGAAATATTGAAAAACAAATCACTGCTTTGTTTTCTATACAAAATAAATATCTCGTTAACTGGAATGTCAATGATTCGAAATTCCTTGCATTTCAAAAACATATTTTTGTTACGCAATAGATATTATTTATAAGAACATGATATATCGAATGTTTTTATACCTCTTGAGAGTTGTATTATCGAAAATCCACTATATAACATGTGTAGGATGAATGGATGATTGGTTAGTAGAATATTCAAATTGTATTGTTCAATTAATTTTATCAAACCAAAAAATATAGGAACTCTTATTTGATTATGTGGAGCGTAACTCATTTTAATGAATATCTGAGTGTAAACCAAAAAAACGTTTTGATTTTTTTTTTACGAAATAACATCTGAAATACAAAAGTATTAGGGGTGGATAAATCTAAAAATGAAAATATTTTTCCTTAAAACCCAGAAATAAGATGAATAATGCATGTTGGATCAAATGGAAAGAATGGATAATTCTATTTCGGTTATTTGTCTACAAACCAATAGTGAAATTTGGAATTCTGAGTATCCTAGCTTTCCCAAATATAATATTCTGTTTTCTGAAAGCTGAAATAGAAACTTCTACAAAGCTTAAGTGAAATTTCAGATTAAAATAAACGGAAATGATGTGTTAACCGATGATGGTGAGAACTAATCTTATTTGATTCAACTCACGGGCTTGCGGAATAGTGTTGTTTCATTATTTAAAACATTTTATTTGAAAAAAATGTAAGCCGAGCAAAGTTTACCATATAAATATTTAAATTTCAAATTATTGTTAGCAAATATTTTATGAAGTAAAGATTTTTAAAATGAAAAATGCAGTTTATTAATATTATCGCTTTGTAAAGTTGAAAAATTCACTGCAATGCAAATTTTAAACGTAGTTAAAATACTAATCATATTTAAAAGATTACGGTTTAGTCTATTATAGTACTGACTTTATCTAAAATCAAAACAATTAGGTAATAGACTAGGTATAGTGGATGAGTAAATCAAGAAAACAATAAATGTCGTATTGGCTGTAAAAATTTAGTACCTCAATAATTAAGTTTGGAATTTAATTCAGAAACTACAGGAACATAGTGCGTGTTTATAGTGTTCGTAGAGATTCGCAAAGCAATTATCAGTGGAGCTTTATTGGAATTTCAATACCAGCTACAGTTAAGTTCACAAAGGAATCAATTCGTGCGAAACGTTTTGACTATTATACTATAATTATTTTGTCATCATTGCACAAAATATTATGGAACCCGACATATATTGCATATTAGGGCCGCGAACGGCGTACCCGTAGCTCCTCCACATGTACCGATTACCTAGGTATGATATACATGTAGGTACATAAAATTATTATCGTCGTTGTGTGCAGATCGTAAGACTAATACGCGCGTCAGTCGTAAAAAACGATCGGCGAGGAGTGAACCACACAGTAAAATACCACCTGTTATTACCAATGTGTATTACATTGTAGGAGATGCAGTCATATACCGAGGGTTACTATACTAAGTCGTGCACTTTATTTTATTCGAAATTACTTGTATAATATAGGTAGTTTTCCAACGGGAAAAGTGTTGGGAGTTTAGGACGACGACGAAATCGATTATTTAACGCGCGGCGCTATAAAGGTCGTTTTTCTTATTGTCGCTATCGCTCGTGTGTGTATGGACGCGCGCGTATGGGTTTAGAGCTAATTACTATAGAAAGGTCGTTGTTTGCGTTTTTCCTGAGCAACTTTTATAAAGGATCCATTATGACGGTGACGGCGGTGCCGGTGACGTATGTGTGTGTGCGTGTGTGAGTATAGTTGCGTGTGGGAAAGGGGATTGATGGACAAGAAATAAAATATGTGAAACGGCGGAAATGGCAGAGCGGCGGGGAAGAGTGTAAAATGGAGGATTTCCGAGTGGTCGACCGGGGGTGTTTGGCAATTAATTTTTACGCTGCCGCGGTTTTCCCTTGTCATATTGAATATTACTATTACTATAACTATTTCTATTACTATTATTATTATTATTATTATTATTATTGTATAGTATTGCGGGTGGTCCACTGGTCCACGTATATTACTATTATGTGTGCGCGTGGTTCAATTAAAAACTTCATTAAACACCCCGGGTTATAAATTCCAGGCGTTCTATTGTGCGTGAAATCCCAGTTTTATTATTTTTTATTTTACTTCCCGGGTTCTACTTTTTCACGATGGTCGTTCCACTAGTTTCAAACTACGTATATACACCGGCCATATTATTAACGTATCCTCGATGATCGGACCAGCCCCTATGACTGTGATCCTCGAACAAATACAACGTCTAAAATCAAACAATAAAAACACAGTCGTCGTGACCAGTCGTAAGCCACATCGGTGCTCGGTGTATATTGCATGACATTGTTTGTTCACGTGTGCATAACGTAAACAACGTTGTTTTTAAAACGTGCACGGGCTTTTAAATCGACGATTTTTAACATCAAAAAATAATAGTACAACCGCCGTTTTCCGAGGTGGTTATTACTTATTGCTTAGTGTGACGTATAGGTAGGTATTATTTCTGTGCGTGGGACAACTTGACGACGACGGTAACTGTTACACAAAACACATAATATTATAATTTATAATATTTACTCAGCAGTAGGTGTGCTGCGATACGACATCATCACTGTCGTTTAAGAATCCGTTGGGACTATTTAAGACCCTGGGGACCATGACTCGTGAGAAGATTTAACGCAAAACACGGCATATAATATGGCTATTACCTACTTGCATGATAGTTCCATAATGGTCAATTCGTTAAAACTAAAAAAAATATATAGTTCCATTTGCACCGAAGATACTAAGATAATGAATATAGAGAACTCTATAATTTTTATAATTCTAGAACTCAATAGGTATAATTAACTTTCTTCTGTTTGCAGTCAAACAACCTTAATCGTCACTTGATCTTCTCAAAAAAAATATGCTTATTGTATGCACTCTTGCTGCGCACCTATAATTCCCAAACGTGATTGTCTACGAAAATGGTAATTGATTGGAACGATTTACCAGGTAACTGACTGCTGACTACTACAATCACTCACAGAGCTGAAAAAATAGCCCAAAACAATCACCCGACCGACACTGAGAAGCCGAAAGGAAAAACTAAGAACTTGAGTGCTAATCGGTTAATCCGTTATAATTTATGCTGCAAATAATCGATCTGGGATAGAACTATAATTCGGGAGAATACATTGCACGGATGTGAACGAATATCTCGCGTCTTATAACATAACATAAGTTGGACCACCAGCCCATCGACCAAAATATAATGATTTTGGTGAGCTGCGATATAATTTAGGTGAGGCTTCGCGGCAATCAAAATAAAATTTATACATACTATGTGACCAAAAAAATAGTAAAGGAGAAATCAAAAAATCAAATGAAAACTTTTATCGGTAGGTAATAAAATAAATAAATAGAAGCGGGTAAGTGGATGTCGCTCTACTGTACAGTAGGTTACAAGTGGGTCGATGTATAATGGATTATATTAAACTCAATGATATAATATCGTTCGCACCGACGTGTTGTAGCAGTGTAGGAACATAATAATTTTATTTTAACTTCGGCGATGGCACAACACCCCGACCGGCCTCTAATACGATCGTTTAAGAGTTCGAACTCTTTTATATAACAACCAATGCACCCGTAATACGATTTCGCCATTTTAATGTCAGAATGCCTACAGTATAATACGCGTTATTACTTAGGATGTATATTTTATATCGTGGCGAGTGCGTGTCGTGAAATACCCGATCCTACCGTTTAATGGTGGAAAAATTACGGTTAGGAGTGGAACCGTTTTTTTCAGCGTACTACCTACCTATATCGTTATTTTTTCAACCCCGAAAGTGCAGTGTTTTCCGCTGTTTGGGATTTCGATATTTTTCGATACGCGATTATTTTTAATGCCCTTCGCTCATCAAAACAGCATTTACCGAAATATATTATAATGACGTATATAGAGTGTTGTTTTTGCGCGTGGCGTCAATATTATATACAATCGATATTTAACATAATATGTAAATAATGATACCGTTGGTACAACATTATATGCGACCGTGTTTCGACGAACATGTAATTATGTTCAGAATGAAAAACGAGTGTTCTGCAGTACACGGTTTTCCGATATTTTCAAAATCGCATATTCAGCTTGTTTTTCTTTCTTTACTATGTAACTACATTATGTTATCTTTGAGGTTGATTACACGGCTATGCGGTTTCCCGTAATAAATTGAAAATTACCAATCACAATTTATAATAATATGAAATATTTTAATAAGCATTAAGTTGCATTAGTGATGCACGCATAATATAAATATCTCCATATACTCAACTGTCGAATTAAAGTTCAAAGGCACATAATATTGATACGTAAATTGTATAGTTACCAAGTTACCCCATATAGGTTTCCATGTTTTGTCGAAATTTTGATTTAAGTAACATTTAAATGAAAAATATATAATCACTAATTAGTATAATAATAAATTGTATATTTATACGTAATGTGATATATACATTATATTATATTCGACGCTATACATAATTTACGTACCTTATGATTATATCCACGTGGCACGTACATTTACATACTTATTCTCCGTAATGCTTTGAGAGTTGGTCGGCGGTATCGTTTTTTTATTTTTAAGAAACCCGACTTTCATTACATTTCCAAGGAAACGGGTAAACCAGCATTTTGATCATACTACATAATATGACTAATATATTACCCCGTACAGTTATGATTTTGAAATCTTACAAGTAGTCACAGCACATATTGTACGCGTTTTACATATTATTCGATCCGACAAATGATCCCACGTCTCAGGATGGTTTCTGAGCTAAATATGCGTCTAAAATCCACCAAAATGCACGTACACACTGCGGATGGTAATTTTGAATTTTTAAAAAACATCCTGGCAATTTGAATAAGAATAATAAACTCTAACTTGGAAATATCGTGGTACTTGTTTTAATTGAAATAGTTTGCTCAACTTGGTGCGTGTGAAAATGTTTATGAATCTTCAGAACGTATACCTACTTGGCGTTATTCGCGATTAAACATCGTCATAAGCCCGTCATCCAGGTTGTTATAAAAATTGCTGTTAACTATAGTAATTAAAAACACACGCTCGATATGAACTTAAAATCAATTTTTTTCTCGGTGTACGGCGAAATTACTCGAGCTGTATAGGTACAGTTTTGATAGCCGTCAACACAAATGTCCGCAAATGTCCGTCGCTCACTAATTAAAAAAAAAAACTCTCAGCGATATTTCTCTTATATATTATAATAATATACGCTCATACGGTGAGAAGAAAACGCCTATAATATACTTCTACGATGAAACGTTTACCGGATGATGGACGGAGAATAACACGAACTGTATACAACTGCTTCAACGAGATTGCAATAAAATACAATAAGATATCTCGTTCTGCAACACACGTCCACCCACCCACACACCCACCCACACACCCACCCACACACCGCAGACCACATCGACACACATAATATATTATGTACGAAACGATATATATTTTATTTTAAAAATAACCGTCCGACAACGTTTTGATTTGAGTGGAAATTCGCACTAGATGGCTCGTCTTATATTATATATTCCTATAGTATGTTTTATGATGGCGATTATTCATCGTACACATGGTTCGTCCTATATCGAGCAGCGGAGTGTATACAGGGCACGTGGCGAATTTATTATATATATCCGGACGTTCGATATCCCGATAAATAATCTCACAAAAAAAAATACATCATAATATCATTATTATTGTGTTTCAAACGAGTTGGTTTTTTTGTTACGCCGACAACTCTGCATTTCATTTTCTACTGTGTATATCGTAATATTATTACTATAACGTGTGTGCGAGCACGTTCGGTGTATTATATTTAAAAACTGCGAGAGAGGTAAACGAATAATGCAATATGGTTTGCCATCGCGTTAAATATATTTTGAAGTGTCTCGGAAGTCGATTCGGATTGCTATAATAATAATAATAACGGTAAAAATAATAATAATGGGCGCGGGCTGCTGCACGAAACAGCGCGTGGCACAGTTTTCGATATTTTTCTTTGGTACGTTTTTCATTTTTCCGAGCGTTTCCTGTCCACGAAATCTCTGTACACACTGAATTTTAGGCCGTTGTCCCGGATGAGTAACAGATGTTCGATCTCGTCGGTGACCGTTTTAATTTCACGGGACGCCGTTTCGATTTTTCTCTTCAGTTTTCTCAGCTGACGTTTCATTTGTCGTTCCGTGTCGCCTCCGAGGACACAGAATATAAACCTAAATTGAAAATATACACGCAAGAGTCTTTAGACAGTTTTCATTTAGTATAGTCGTCAGTATTATAGTTAAGCGTAGAGACGACACAACCGTATTATTTAATATTATGTTATATACCTATATGGCTTTGTCGGTTGGCCGACCACGCATATGTTTAAGACAATGGTCGAAACATTTTAAAATTTTTATGCGTATTTTTTTCATATTCACCTTTTGCACCACCATAGCATTATAGTATCACATTAATAATCATGACATAATATAATGTCGGTGTACCTACGCATGTACACATGAAAAATCCTTTTAGTGATGTTAAAACGGTAAGCTACCTACTTATACTTATATTTCATACTATGGTGTAGCGCTGTATGGACGAACAAGCACAGAGTCATTTCATTTTAGTGAATATGGAATGTCTGTGTTATAGGATTTCATAGAACCTTTAAACTATTTAACCTCCCGAGAATCTCGGGATAAATATTGTACGCGCTACTGTGAAATATGAAGTATAACATTACGCGTAATAATGTGTGATAAAAAAAATATGATTATTTCGTTAGACCGGCTATAGATAATATTACGATTAGGTTAGTAGCCATCTATTATTATACACTATATGCCATCTACATAATATTAATTTTAGGTAATATAAGCGTGTTAAGTTGCAATAAATCTTTCATATAGAAGTTGTTTTCCAGTCAGAATAATTATAAGTAAATTCAGTATAAGATGTTGATTAATAAATTGTGCCTAGGTAGTAAATCAGTAGAATTATGTAACATGTATGATTTTTCCTTTAAAATTAAAAAATGAATCAATGAGCTCTTACTCACTAAGCTTATTAATTATTACGCAGTATTTCATGCTTTCATATAATATAGATCATTTTTTTTATTTTTTTTTTTTATTATTTTTTATACAAATATTGGATACTAAACTATGCTAAAGCAAATAAAAAAAAAGTTTTAAATGTTAAATTTTTCAACGAATTCAAATGTAAATATAAAAATACACTCTTGACATAAATGATATGGTAATGCTTTCAGGGCACATTAAATAAACTTCATATACTTTTTTTTAATTACATCAATGAAAAATTTAATTTAAATTAACTGAGGGTATGTGGTTGATAAAATATAATTTCAAACTTATTTTAATGGATGAAATATTTTTGATACAATATAACATACAGAGCATTATTATTTTTTATATATCACGTCTCATTTAGAGTAACTATGCATTGTCACTGAATTGTCTATATAAATATTAAGCAAATAATTATATTGTTGTGAAAAAGTTATTTGCTATAGTAGCTATCTACTATGTCTGAGGTGGCAAAGTATGCCTGCTTAATTCTTCAAGTAGAATACTTACAATCTGAGGAATTTCGATTAAAATGCAAAGCGTTCTATATAAGTGTACCTGTTAAGGTGGTAATGCTCTTTCAAAACCTCAATATCAAAGCTCAGAAAATATAGCTATTGATACACGAAATATAACTGTATTTACCTCCATCGATAATGTGTTTTCATTGTAGGTGAAGGTACTTGGTAATGGGTGATATTAAAAACAATTTAGTACAATTTTAATTATTAATTCATAAATTGATTTTTGATTTCATGCATTCGGGGATTGCATCAAGAATGTCAAATAATTTGAATAATAAATAATTAAGGTGCATCAATCAAAACACATTATAGTAATATTATTAACATAATTATTATTTTTATTTTTGAAATTGAGTAATGGAAAAAATGGTTCGATGCTCATCTAACACGGAGAGATATTTCAACGCACTTCATATTATATTACTAGTATAATAATCACTCTATTATATAAAAAGTTTTGTATATTTTAAATTACAGATATTTATTTTTAACATTTACCTAATGGGGTGACTGCGTTGACGGAGGTTGGCGATCGTAGTGACCAGGGGATAAAGCCCCCTAGTTTAATATAATATAGTTAATGTAGTGCTGTAATTGAATTAAAAATAATATTTGGTTATTTTCTGAACAAAAAAATATTGAACATTTAAATGTTTACATGAATTATGGAAAAACGTTGTGAGGAGAAGCCACCAATTGGTAGCACCACTTTCGGATGGATTAAAAAAAACTTTTTAATTTGACTTAGTTTCAGTATTATGGGTTTATGCGGATCACGAAACCATTTACATTTAAGAAACAGTGAGAGATTACTAGGAATTGTGGAAACTTCGAGATTATAGGGTTATAAATAAGATGATTGTAGAAGCGTTATTTGTAAAACAATAAATAGCTTCTTCGTCAAAGCTGAGTGGATGGGCATTAATTATTTTTTTTCACGCAATATTTAGGAAAGTTTTAATTTTATTAAAGCGTATGTATTTATTATTAATGTTGAATGTTTTAGTAAACGCAGGTGCGATATGTAAAGTAAAAGTCTATTAAATTTTATGAGAGCTTGGGGTCCCCGATGGTCTACGATTCAATGTTAGAACTAGATGTTTGACCATAGGGCATAGACGATAAAGATAATTGGGTACCTACTTAACATCATCTCTGGCAAGGAGAGAGAGTCTGTAAACCTAGCAATATTGTATAATTTAGAAGAGTTTATTTTGAACCCTTCTCCAGGAGTCCGATGTGATTTTGAAGATTAAGCGAAACTTATCAAACTGTATTGTCGTATACGTTATCAAAAAGTATCAACTACAGAAAAATTAAAAACGTTAAAATATGTATCATTATGTTATGCACTGATTGGTTACGTCCGTACTCGTGTCATTTTAAAACTAAAATATATTTACTGATCAACATTTTTCGGCAAAGGATTTTCGTTGAACAAACAATACAGTGCATTTGTTATCGCTGCTACTACTCCTTTGCGTTCCAAGTAAAACTCAAAAGCTGCCCAGTCGTCAAAATTTACCTATAAACATATTTTTGTTATTTCAAAGATTTTATGCAGACATTTTGGGCACACCATTATTTATATTATATTTTCAAAGAAATATTATTTTATTGATTCTCGTAATTGTACTTGCATAATTACGTATTATACTACGAACAGACTCACTTAAAATGGAAATAAATTATTAACTAAAAATCTAATAAATCAGTTTATTTGAATGCACACGTCATACAATAGTGTCAACTTAAATGAGACGGACATTTTTTTAAACAAGAAATCAAAATTTGGTTTTTGATCATACAATTTAGTGAAATTAATTAAATAGATTTATGCTGAACAAATGACTTGCTTTATAACGGATATGAATTAGGTACAAAGTACAATTTATTAAAAATTAACAAAATTAAATTATATATTATAATATAACAACCAACTTATCGTTTTATTTTTTGAATACTTTTGATTATTTTTATACTTCTGTTGGCAGTTTATATTTTAATGGATTATACATCAAAAATTTTGTATTCAAACACTGTGTGTTGTTGTGCCACTTTTCGGGGGTATTAAAAATTAATTTTCTCAGTAGTCATTCGTACACACAGGAAATTGTTGTTTATTATTATATTATTTATATCCGTTATTCAAAATAAATGATTGAATTAATAAATTATAACATGTTTGTTTATTTGTCTGACCGCTAACAAGTAAAAACATATATATTTTAGATTCTGAGCGAAACGATGAATGTATTGATTTTACAATGATGTGTGTGTTTTTTTTTTTCGGTCCGTCATCACCTTTTGATGCAGTAAAAATATTTGAGGGTGGTTTATGGTAATAAATGGTATCCATTTGATACTTTAGGTGGTCAAAACTAAAAATTCCTAGAACTTTTCAAAACAATTGGGATGAAAAAATTAGGAATATGCAAAACCAGTCGGTACATTAAGTTTTCAACAAGTGTTTTTCTGTGTGAAATTTTTATAAATATTTTACTTTTTCATTTTTATTTTATTTTTATTTTTATTCTTATAAATGTCTATAAAAATTGTTTACTTGGTCAAAAACCATAGGTGGGTTACCTTAAAAATCTTGGTGATTGAATACAAGGTTCCTCATAAGTTATAAGTTTAATAATCGTTTAAAGTTAGAATTTTGACATAATTTGCAAATTATTTTGTTAGTAAAAAAGTTAAATTTATATAGTTTAGGATTGAACATTTTTTACAAGGTTTCTAAGTAGTATTCATACTGTAACAAAAAATCTAAAAAATCTATTTAATCTGTTATTTTTCTATTTACGTTTAAAGTTAAAATTATTTAAACGTGTATAAGTAAACAATTTAAGTTATTTTGTTAAAATAGTTTTAAAATACTATTTTTAGGTTCTTCTAACTTTTAACGTAAAATATTATATTTCAAATACACAAAGACATTTTCAAATGCCAAGTTTTTGAAAAATATCAATTCAATCTACCGTAATACAAAATAAATAACTTGAATAGTGGTATTAATTTATATAAAAATATACTTAGGTAGTAATATAGGCTGACATGTCGTCTACCCTCAGAATTGTTTTTGAATGCAACAATTTATCATTGAATTCAAATTTTGTTGTGACTTACTCCTCAATAAAAAGGTACTCTCATCACCCGCTAAACAGCAATGCGACTACTTACTTTACCCTTTTTTAATGAACTTATATTTATAAAAATATGATTAAAACTTCAAACGATAATATTGTATAGGTATTTACAGTTTTCAACGTATGTTTTATTTGATTTAACATTATATTACACATTGATTATACTCAAAACTAATTGTATTTGTGTTTTAACACATCAGTTGTTAAATATAACGTAGTTATAGGTAAATAAGGTTATAAGGTTATAGGTAAATACAAAATGTATTTTATTATTTATAATTGCATCCTTCTGTCTACACTCATGCGATATTAAATAGAATAGGGTGAATCACAATAAAATAATCTATAAATTTCAAAAAATAATACAGATTATAAAATATATTATTTTACCTCAATAATACCTAATGTGGAGGCTATGAATTTCTGAAGTTTTAAAAATATAAAATTTTTAGTTATTGGAAACAAAGTATTCCGATCGTTTATAGGTAATTATGAACGATGAACATAAACATTATAAAATGATTTATGTATATATTATTACCTATAATAACGGTTGCAAAATAACTTTCATCACCTTAAGTTGTAATTTACATTATGTTTAGGCAAATATATATAATTGAAGATAATTAAAATAATGAAAAATTAATTAAGTTACAATAGATTGATGAACGCGTGCATGTTAAAACTAACCAATGACAACGATACGTTTACCGTTAAAAGTGGATCTGAAAAAAATAAATAGCTTCTGCCCTAATATAATATTAAAAACACACGTAATGTACTTACTTACTAAATATTACTTATCACTTTCACTATTATAATATAATAATATTACGTATTGTTTTGTACGTTTTCAAGCTGCAATATGACATAGGTATAATATTTAACACATGTTCTATTCGTAAATATTGAAATCATTATAACAATATTATTGTAAAACGTTTGTATAATTAATCATATTCACATGATTTCTTTGTATTAATATAGGTTTGTTTGAATGTATAATAGTGGTACATTAAATCGTATAGTTTCTGTTTATGTTTATTTTGAGTACTTATTGTAAGCTATGAGTTAACAATGACTGATAAACAAATATGAGTGATTACTCATTTATATTCAATACAATCTGCGGATAATTTGTAATTTGTATGCTACACGATTTTCAATATGTACAAATAACTTTTACTCACATTTTTGCTATCAACCACCGAATTGTTTTCCATTACTTGTTAATATTGTTTTATTGGTAAAAATAATTCTCGTATAGCCAATGTGATTATTTATTAAATTAAACCGCGAGAATGTTGAATATGAATTAAACGTGATTTTTTCTGAATTAATCAAAAACCATAGATACCTATACTTTATTACATTTCATTTTAGCCAAATATTTTCCATACTATATGTAGAGACATTTAACAATGTCCATCAGAAAATTGAATACGTTATACTAAATGTTTTACCACATGATGGCTAGCGTAATATATTATAAGGAATTCGTTTGTTAAAATAATAATAATAATCAAACTGACGGTATTGTTTTTCATTATTTAGATTCCGAGAAGAACGAGGAATGTAAATGGTGTATTCTGATCCAACAAATACATGTTTATTAGAGACAATGATGTGTGTGTGTACATATTTTTATCACATTATTTAACTGGACCGCCCTGACTCATGTATAGTCGTTTTCCCTGGATAACAACGCAAATACAATGCATTTTACAACATGGGTTTTTATTTCGCATTGGTAATCGATTTTTGTTACTTTGTTTAAAATAACCAAAATTATCCAATACCTTTAGAAGTAATTTATATGTAATAATTTGAACAGATTTATTTTTATTTTTAGTTATATATTATATTAGATGCTTTATGTTGATTGATACTCAAAAATATAACAAAAGAAATTCAATAAAACATCATAAAAATAATTTATAATTTGAATCATTATTTATTAGTAGGTATAGCTATTACTTTATGGAAATAATAACAACAAAATTATTATTTCATTGTAAATATCTGTTTGGCTTCAGAGAGACTTAGACATTGTTAATAATCAAATATGTATTCAGTTTAGCGTAAGCATATTTTAATTAATTACCAAAACAATTTAATTAATATTTTAAAACTATTTTAATACCTAACTACCATGTTATTTTAAAATCAAAAATTTCAACAAGAGAAAACATTTTAACAAAGCTCATTTATAAAACATTTCGTTTGTCGATGAGATAAATATTTTTTTTCTAGAAAAGTGTATTATTATAAGACTTTATCATCATCATTGAATATGTAACCATCTGCCAAAGTATTCCAGTATTTTGTATACAATGAAATATATAATTTACGTATATTATATATTTTAAATATTAGATTATAAACACTGTATTGTATACTTCAACTAACATAATATTTACAAAAGCGTAGTGCAATAACAAAACATGGGTTTGTCAAGTGTTAAAAAATTACGTCCTCACACCATAATAATGTTAAAGAAAATATTAATACCAATACAAATAGAGATATGATACAGCTGAAGTATTTAAATTTGAAACAAATAATAAATTAATAATAAATTGGAAAAATGATTTTATCAAATATGCGAAAATATCCGTTCGTGTCCATTTAACGTTTATTCAACCGCGAGACCTCACAAGAAAAAACTCAGAAGTTTTCAAAACAATACCTGTATCTCTCCTGATAAACGAAAAGTCCAGAGAGGCGCCACACATAACTTTTTTTAGAACTGTTTCTTCTGCCCAAAAGGGTTTTAAAAAAAAGTATAGGTACACTACACACACCGTATAATAAAGTAATCCTTAGGGCCAATATCTCGCTTGGTCCGCACTACGTATGAAAAATTGTGCTCATACAAATTTAATAAAGTCACGACACGTTTAAATTTAAACAGTCACGTGTTATTGGAAAATCACTTTGGTGTTCACGTGTGTGGGTATGTGTGTTTGTTGTGTGCGTGCAAGCGTGCGTAGTTTCGTAAGCACCGTAAATTTCCGCCATATAATATTTTCTTTTGTCGCAACCGTTGGGTTTGGTTTAATAATAATAATAATAATAATAATAATAATTATACTTCCGCGGAACATTTCATATTAAATTGTTCACGTCGCGCAGCGTTTACACCCTGCGCATTAAAAGCGGTGGAATTCAGCACCGCGACCCATTCGCGTACGAAAGTCAAAAACCCAAATGTATAATATTATAGTGTCAATGTTATAAACACGTTAACTGGTCGCACGAAGTTTGATGATGGTCCATGCGGATCAATAATTAGGAATATTAAAAAACATGACTTAATCTTTCACGACGCGTCATCGTCGTGGTTATAAATGTTCAGTTTTAGAAACGGAGACGACCATGTTGCTGAATAATAATACAATATGATAATATTATAGTATGTCATGATGCAGTAGGGCAAAAGTCGGACAAAACGCGTTAGGTTTGTACGCCAGCCACCATAATAACATAATAATATAATATAACACTGTAATCATAATAATATGTACGTTTCAATAATTAAGTAGGCATAGGCATTGATCAAATATAGAATGTATAATTAATCAATGGTATAGGTGAATACGTGCCTGTAGATGACGCCGTCGGGTTATCGGCATATTATAGTTATTTAGTCGGCAGGTGTAGGTGTATTGTTCTGTTGTGTCTTCTGTTTTTCACAATATCAAGGTGATCGAGTTATTGTAAATTTGAAATTATTATATTATGTACACTCGGAAGCGTATGTGACTGGGCTTTCGATATTGGCTTTGAAGTTTGATTTATACATGTTAATATTACGTATGCATATTTGTTGAGCGGTATATAATAATAATATTTCGAATACATATAATTAATATTACACATGTCCCGGCGATACCCGCGAATGAAGCACTGGGTCAAATTTTTTTTCCGATTCCGAGAAGACACGTGCGCTAATTATAAATGCAAAATATCGACTAAAACATATTATTACTTATTTACTTTTACGTAAGTTGTGCGCAACGAAAACCCTTAATGCGTAGTACCGTTGCAGTAGTAGTGGTGTAGAGTTCGGAAAATCGGAGCTGCTTCAGTGTTAATGTACGTTTTCTCCAGTCGATCATTGTGCAGACAAATACGGTACAAATGTAGTGTACGTGTACCTTGGAGCGTGTTGCTTATTATAACATTTTTGTTCGTTGCGTAATATTATATAATATTATACGTTGATATAATATTTATTTTTTTAAGTTGTGCGCAATTAATTGAAAAATGAAAATACCAGCAAATAAAAACGATATTATATTTTAAATTATTTCACGTAAAAACAACGATTATTTTATTGCAACTAAAATACGAGTCAGACTTATATTAATTCTTTTTTTTTTTTTAATATAATCATTATTTCTCAGCGCTCGTATACAATGCAGATGCGATATTTTACAATATGACTTAATGGATTTTATGTTCGTTCTTGAATTACACCGCCCGTGCTTTGTTGCATCAAATTCAAATGATTTTCGACTTTGCGATATCGTTATAAAAAAATATACATTTGTTCGGTAACGCATTTATATCCGGCCGTTTCCATTATGAAATGATCCCGGTCGGGTCACAATACATAACATAATAATGCAGCAATTGTTTGAAAATATGTGATTGTGACTTTTTGTTGATTCGCCTACACGATATTTAATATAATGGTTTTTCAAAAAAGTTTCACGATAAAATTATATTATAAACACAGTTTTACACGAGTTAAAGTCGTAGCAAAAGTTTTTGTTTTAGTTTTTTTTTTTTATTTTTCTATTAGAATATCATTATTCATTTTCAATTACCCTGTTATTCTCACGAAACTTACACTAATACACAATTTTTTTCACCTTTTTACATTCAGATCGGTGCGAGATATTGTCAGGGCGCTTTCGCGTGTGATGACTACTCTTGAAATAATTCCCGCTTATTCGATATTATGCAATCTATAACATCGGTTATTACTAATGCGCTCATAAATAGCAATATTTAACTATGTTATATTTTAGAAAAATTAATGGGTACTCTCAAAATAAAAACTTGACGTATTTTAACGTTATACGGTCATACTATAACATTTATAATACATTTTGATTTGACTCTTTGAAAAATCAAAATATTATTTATTTAATTTTGCTTACATTGCAATGCTTTATTACACATTATATACCCTTCAAGGGGTGTTAAACTGTTGTATTCTAAATAGATAAAATATAGGTTAGCTTTAGTTAGCTTTAATATAATGACATAGGTACGTTCTATATATTCTGTGTGTATGATGTGGATATTAATATATTTGAATATTTTAATATTATTTTTTTTTTTTTGGAAATTCATACGTAAGAACATTTTTTATTTATTATAAAATGTTTATGTTCACGGAAATATAAGACACCGCGTATCCGGTATTATTTCGTTAAAAACAACACTACAGACGAAACAATAAAAATGAATTGTATGTGAACAAGTGGTGGATCAGTATAATAGTGATGGCATCTCTGTCAAAGATTATGCGACGTGTTAATAGTACTGCAACAACAGCAGTACTGTAGACAAAATTAAATTCCTGAAAAGAGACTTTGATAGTATTTAAACATTTAAATGACAATCATTGTATACGGATGAACTAAATTTGTTAGGAAATTTGTTCTTCCTTGCGGGCGCGTAGTACCTACCAACTTACATTTAGAAGGCATTTTAATTACAACTATAATATATCCAACAAAAAGAGGATTGTATTTTAAATAAATACACGGTTGTATTTCTATATATTCTAGTCACAGTACAATTCGAAACCCTTTTCGTGATGATATTAAGTAAACGTCTAGTCACTGGTCACAGTGGTATCTGTATGGAACCTAACCTAACCTATATCAGTATCACTTCGTCTGAAGTCTCGACCGGTGAAAAAGACCATTGTGTACAGAAAATGTATTGTTTCACATATTTTATTTTAAAAATTATTAAATAGGAACACACAGAATAGAAAAATTGTGTACCCATAAATAATTATTTTTTATTATCAATGTGTCGTATAATGCGTTATACCGATATAAATCACGTTGAAATCAATCGTGTAAAAAGCAGTAAAGCACGAAATATAGGTATAATAATGTATAATATACCGTAAAAGAACCAATAAAGTAAAAAAAAACATAATCAGTTTTAACAATAATTTTAACACGTATCTTAACAGAAAGTTTAATCCTCGGTAATATTTTGATTAGAACATTCAATTTTCTACATGAATAGTGGAACGTTTCACATATGACGTATTGTACGAAATTGGTTTTACTTTATTCACCAAGTGCATTTGCATAAAATTGGTATTTTGAGTATGGACGTGAATAATGTGCCTACGCCTATTGAATACAATTCATTATGGTTTAATATACATAAATATACATTAACTTAATGGCTTACACGTTGCCCTAATCATTCGTGATATATTAATGAAATTATTAGTATTACAAAATGTTTTATCATGTTTTATGTATAAATGTGAAAATATTATTTTAATATCATGGTATTGTAGAAAATAGAAATATATATTTTTTTAATTAATTAGAACCCAGTATTATAAATTATTTATGATTCTTAAGTTATGACTGTTCTTTTATGGAATCAATGATTTCACTATATAGACGTGAAGAATCGAACACAATATTAAAAAAAAAAATTATACATTTATATATTTTAATTAAGTAGCTTATTATTTCTGAATAAAATAAAATAATCGAAACATTGTTAAGACTAATCTCAGTTATCGATTTATACTTGTTAGAGAACCATTAATTAGTTTACATACAATGTAATGGTTAATAAAACATAATATATTAATGAATGATAAAAAAGTTTGGCATCGCGACAATAAATATAACGAATAATCAGATAATAATAAATTAGAATAATATAAATAGCTTATGTAATGGCACAAAATTCAAAGACAAATTATGGGCGTTAAACACAAGAAGACATTGCAATAAACTGATGAAGGGCATAAATCCCGAAACTAATGATAGCTTACTTTTAAGGGTGTAAAAGTTTCCAATCGTCTGATTATTTTCAAGTCTGTGGGAAGAGGTGCGGAGCTGTATATATTATATATTGTCGATGGAAGTTATTATGAAGGTGATATAAAATTGAATCTGTGGATTAAAAAAAAATGGATAGGCACCTATACGTTTGACAGATTTAATTTATTTTTCAGACCGGTCGGTTATTACTCGTAAGCAATGGATTTACCTAACTAATACATTTTTCGTACTTATATAAGCTTTTGACTAATCATCGCAAAATACTTTTTACGCATAAATCTTTAATATTATTATAGCAATAAAACCGCTCGCATTTAAGATTTAAACGTCGGCACGAAAATCGGCACCATCTCAGGCGATTACAAGACAAAACGAATTGCGGAAAAGTGCGAAACCTCGAGAAAATCAATTTTGGCAGTAGGCACAATCCACAATACGTCATAATATCATAATAATATAGTGACCGGTGATCCGTCACGCAGACTTTTGCATAATGTAAAAATACCAATATCGATCGATTTCACATAAATTGTTACGTTATTATGGTTGTCGGTGCGCATAGCGTGTGACGATGACATTATTCCGTCTTCGCCGTCTGTCGTCGGCCGTCAGTCGATCGGTTTCCAGCGAAACATCTCTGCCCTCGCCAAAAGCCGCGATCGCGTACCGAGCTCCGATGGATTCGCGTAGAGGTTCGCAGCTCGAAAACGATTATTATTATACGACTCGGGCGGCGGTGGTGGTGGTGACGAATTAATATAATAATAATTTTCACAAATTTCACGTGTATGGGACCCGCGGCGGAGGGCGGCTGCAGGTGACGGGTATACCTATACCTACGCGGACGCAACAGCTTATAATTGCATTACGGGCGAGGCGCCTGCAAGTGCAAAACATCACGGGGTCGACATAAGTGCTATTAAACAAAACGCCACTCGCCGATAATAATAATTATTATTTACGCCGAACAGGACCGCCGCCGTTTTAGTCGATACCTAATACTTTGTCGTCGTCGTTGCCGAGTGTACATATAATATTATGATATTAAATTGCAACGC
The DNA here is from genome assembly GCA_008086715.1 of Sitobion miscanthi. Taxonomy (NCBI): domain Eukaryota; kingdom Metazoa; phylum Arthropoda; class Insecta; order Hemiptera; family Aphididae; genus Sitobion; species Sitobion miscanthi. The sequence continues at coordinate 9,310,718 of CM017799.1, read as the reverse complement.
GTTATTGTATAATAATAGTATTATGTTTTATATTATTTCCACAGCTGCGTTTTCGAGTGACCCCCGCGGACGAATTCAAAACAAACGCGCGCGATTTTAATGTAATTTTATTTTATTCGTTGAAATGTCAGTATAATTATATTATAATATCGAGGAGAATTACGTTGTGTTATGTACTCGATAAATAAATATATAGGTGATGTCAATATTTTGTTTGCGTCACAACGTTTTGTGCACCTACATATTTTGTAAAGTTGGATTTCGGCCGACGAAACATACGAAAACATCACGCAGCCAATCGCCATCGAAATTTTAAAATTAAAACGTTCTTTATTTTTTTCATCAAACATTACCCGTTCACATAATATCGTATATTGCAACAACCGTGATTCGCGATTATTTTACCACGGAATTTATGAAATAAATTTCATATATTTTGTGATTTTACCGTGTGATGCATTGATAATATTATTATCATGTGCGTCTCTCGTTTGTTCATAGACGTGATGCAGCGTAATAATATTGCTCAAATTTTGAAACTGATGCAAAGTATGTAAAATATATGATTGCGATATTGCGGTACGATCACGCCCGTAGGGCATTTTATAATTGGTCCACGTTTTAACCTTACTCTGCAGTTTATTTTTTCGTTTATAATGTAATGTTGTTAATGTACCAATCTATACACGCGGGACTATTTATTAAGGAAACTTAAAATGAAAATGGTTTAAAGTTCGGGACGTGAATTGACTGTTTTTTTTTTTAGTATTCACTTTGAAATCCTCTATAAACATTGTTTTTCGGATGTTTACAATGAAATACTTAGTTTTGGATATAAACTTTTACATTAATGGCCCATAAATATAAAATACATGTCGAAAATAATACGCCCGTTTATAAATAACTTTTTACTCTTAGTTTCGTTTAGTGAAATAAAAGTAAAATTCGGTTTTTTCTAATGTGAATCTATGACTATATCTATGTAACGACTAATAATATTATGAACGTCATTTGAATTTATCTATCTAAAATAGTCACATAACTTATTTATATAAAACTGGCAGACGTATTGAAGTCAGGAATAGTGCAACTACAGCATAGATGGAGAATGGAGACACGCAGTCTGGTGGTTGTCTGAATTGAAAAAAATAAGTGTTATTTTAAATTAAAATACCATACCTTTTTGTATAATTTAACTGGTTGTTACTTTTATGGATAGTTATAAATATATTTTGATTATTATTACTGTTATTATTAATTCAATACAATTTTGGCGTCTAGTTCTTACATATTCCACACAATACCAAAATTCATAAATTTATATTATTTTTATATATAAAACATTCAATGGAGTAGATTGTGAAATAATAAATGTTAAATTATTCAATTGGTTGTTTCCGTCTTATATCCCTTGCTGACGGGATATCACACCAGTGATATCTGAGCATATGGCTTCCAACATATTAGTGGATAGCACATGGTAGCTATGTTGAACTAACAAAAATTGTATTCGTTTATTATTTAAAATGATTAATATAACAAGAATAAATAAAAATGTTACAAAAACAACGGTCTCCAGTTATTTTGATTATTTTCGGCAGTGGTCCGGAATTCTTTTATCCAGGTTATGTGTATAAAATAATAGATACAATCATATTTATGGGATATGTATATAAAATATAAATTATGTAAAAGGAGACGTAAATTTAAAAACGTCGTAAGGGTTTTATTTTCCTTTTTTTTGAAAGAAACCCAGATTTCCGATATGTGTATTTGATAACTTTTGTTAACGGTCTGCTGTTATCGAACAATAATACAATATATGGACAAAACATAATGGAAAAACACATTGAAAATCCGTCTGTGAAATTTGTCAATGTAACTAATATATACTATTATGTATGGTACATAATAGTTGAATAATAGGTATACTCATGCGCGTAAAGTGCACGTAAACAGGCTAAAATGATTAATTTATTTGTCACCTCCACGCCATCCGATCGATCTTCTGCCCCCAATGTTTCAAACTCGAACAGTCTAGCGACAGTCCAAACTAGACAATATTGGTCTGGCATGTCAACGAGCTATATTAACGGTTTACACCAATATTGTACATCAGTTATCCTAAAACCAACTCACGCCGATCGATTGCAGACCACATCGGCAGAATTTTCGCTAAGGAATTTTATAAGAAATCTCCAACATAGTTTTTACATGCGAACCAATATTCAGTAAACTAAAAATTATGCACTTATTATAATACACAAGCTTGGATTAAGGGGAGGCAAAAGGGGCCATGCTTATACTAGACTACAAGACTCCAAGAGCCTGACATTTTTCACATTTAAGGTCGTATAGCAATTTAGCAACTATTTATCCATAATAAGAATATTGTAATATTATATTAATATTACTAGCTGATGCCGTGCACTTCGTTTCTCGTTAGAAGATCCAACTATATAATATGATTCAAATCAAATAATAAATTCGTTATTAAATATTTGGTGTATTGGTGTAATGGTGTTCAAACTTTAAAAATGTTCATCGGAAATCTTGAATCTCGAAATACTTGTGCACCACTTTAAAATGCGAATTTTTGAAAATTATTTCTTAATGCACACGAACATACCAAGTTACCGTGGAAATTGCAAACCTCGAACTATCACTGCTTAGGCTTTACATCAGTTCAGTCAGGACACGTTTATATTATGTTATATCCATTTTTATTTAATTACAATACAAATAACAATGTATCAAGATTAAAATTCCATTTTTTTCAAAGCATCTACTATTGGATTGAATATTATGATATGCTTTTAATTATTAAATATTATAATCATCATGCGTCATAATAATTAATATACCTACCCAAGTCGACAACAATGTCATCAAATGTATGTTGATACGACAAAAATTAAAATCATAAAATAGTTTTGAATTCAAACAAATAATATTGTTTACCGTAATATTATGATATGCGTAAAATATCGTCGGGAACTCAAAGGTATTTTAACCTTTAGAGGTATACTGACCAAATATGTATATAAAACTGCCAATTTTAATTTAGAACTGCTCATATTGGTTAACGCAAGCTCATACACACATCGGTATTTTATGTAATAAACTGCGCCACGTGAGTCGAGCGTTGATTGGTTTAATTTCTGTTGTCTCGCGTCCGTTATGGTCTGACGGACGGGTGAAAACAAATGAGTGGACGAAACAAAATAGCGGAAAATATATTGCACAGACTAGACGGCTTGGCGTCTTTGTTACGCGGAAATAGAAAATAATACAACGGTCTGAGTATATATATATATACTTAATATATATAATTACTCGTTGTTTGGCGTGGCGGAACGGTGGTATTATCTAATATATAGGCAGGTACATGTATATATGTATACAGTACACTCTACTAGACCCAGACTTCAGTACCTACCAAATAATAAACTGGAAAACCAGAACGCAATTATTATTATTATTACTATGGCCGACGAATCGAATATCGCTTCGGGGTTTTCACTTTCCGGGTAGTCCGTGGTCGGATGAAAGCGAAAACGTACGGTAAAGTTGATTTTTCGTCTGTCGATCGATCGTTGTCAATTTGTAATCCTGTGACTATTGTGTGGTGTACATAATACTTTAATATGGACGCTTTGTATTTAGGATATACATATTTAAATACAAACGTTTATGTTTTTTTATATTAAAGTCAATATATGTTAAACATTCAAAACATTTCGTCGATTCTGAGGCGGTCGCGAACATACATTATTCACGTCTAGTCTCGGAAAATTATTGCTACCGCGTTATTTAATTGGTATCTGCCCGTGGAAAAGGAAGGTATAACGTATTGTTATTTTTCCTCTTTCTCATAATTTATGTGCTGCGTGACGTTAAAGTTTTTCACGAATAAAAAATGCGATAAATTGGGTATTCATTACGAAAAATCTAAAATATGTAATAAACGTTGCTGTTGTGCCGCGGCCGCCGTTTCTTCCGCAGCAGTATTTCACGTAATCGTGCGTCGTCGTCGTTACAAATTCCCAAATGTTTGCGAACGTATATTTTCTCGAATAATTCTCGAAGCCGTCTGTCGGTCTGCGAAAGCATTCGGAGACGGATCGCCAGCCATAAATATCGTTCGCGTAAGTGCCCAAATGATACGACCGCGCGGAGTACCTATACAACACCTGTCGAGTCGAAGAAGAAAATAAAAACCGACCATGTGCTAGGCGCATAAACAGCAGCAACTACTATGGAAAATACGTTCGAGCGAATAACATTTACACGTGGAAACGTACGTCATTACACGCGTATTAGAATATTATAAATCACCACCGAGTTTCTCGACGGGCTCACACACACACACGCCCACCCACACACACACACACACATACACACACACTGTATGATAATATATCGACATATACTTTAAGTTATATACCGCGACGCGCGTGCGAAATATTTTATCGTTTCGTGCGGAACAGAGGTACCTCATCTACCACTGCGCTGCGTAGTAAATATTATTATAAAGTTCGATATCTCCGGTACAATATGTATATAATATGACGTATGTAATATTGCAAATACGGTACCGAATCTAATAAATCATGCTTCGTTGTACGCTGCAGATAACTCGTTTGACGCGTCAAAACTGTACGAATATACCGTACAACTAGATATATTTTATATTATATATTATATATATATATATGTACGCGCACATTATTATGCATTAGTGTATTACACGTTCTTCGGCGGGCGTATTGAATCCGTGCGTGTGCCAATATACGCGAGTCGCGCAGATATCATTGCAGGTCACAATGCGCACGAGGGCACGCAAACCAAAAAAATCTGATCGCTGTTGTGAGGGGGGGGGGCACACTTTTGACTTCGAAACGGTCGCGGTATAGACGACCACTACACACCACATGATAATATTATGCTCGTTGGCGGGCCATAGCAAATACAACAGCGCTGCAGTGTTTTAATCTACCTACACACACCTGCAGCAGTACCTGTCTAGTTGTCAAACAGTACATTATTGTAATAGTACAATAATAAATATCACGCATGCTTATAAAATCAGTGAGGGCGCTTTTAGTTGCGATTTGAATTATTGCTACGGATAAGCGAGTGCATACCACGGTCATGTTATATACCGCATACAAGTATACGTGAGAATAGTGTACACACGTGTGCCGATAAAAAAAAAAACATAGGTACCTACTGAGTTGATTTAGACATCGGAACTTAGAACGCGTGTTTTTTGTGATTTTTACGGGGATCGTGATAATTTAAAAATAATAAAACGTCGAATATCTATACCAGCAAATAAACCGGAATCTTATTTTATATTGTACTTGTATTATTTTGTTTTTTGTGTTAATATATAAACAATAAATAATACAATTTCAAAAAAGGGGGTAAGTAGGTTACAAGTGGGTCAATGTATAATGGATTGTATTAAACTTGAATTAAATGATATAATATTATCATTGTATAAGAAAAATGATTCTGGTGAAGACGGTTTGTCAGTCTGGATTTTTTATATTGTTATAATTTATTATAGTCTGTAAGTTGGATTATTAATATTATAACTGTAACTTACTGTACAGCAATGCGACATCCACTTACCAGCTTTTTTATATTTTGAATACCTATGTATTTTCTATTTATATATCTACTTTGTAATTAATAATGTTATGGTAAATGATGATACAATAAGTAGAAATTTTGTATACAAGATAAAAAAAATAAAAAATAAATAAACACTATTGTAAAATTACTAGCTTCCTCACCCCGCTCAGAATCTAAAAATATTAATTTTGAAAAATTGTTAATTTATTTTTAAGTGCACGGTTTTAACCTATACTAAAAATGCGTGGTTTCAACCAACAGAAAGTTTGCGGTTTTGTCCAGTATTTTATTTAACTTTTATTTTATTTATGTGCGTGCGTGACCAATCTGACAAATAATATTTTATGGAGTACTCTAGTCTTGATATTTTTATAGAGAGAGAGAGAGAGAGAGAGAGTAAATGACGGCTAAAGAACCGATCGACTGTATAGCCTCAAGTTCCTTTGAGGTACAACATAGGTATACAAAAAACTATCGTACATTTGCTAGTTTATAATAATCATATCATTCGTGTTTTTTTAAGACGTAATCAGTACCCTATCTACCATTTTTAGCAATTCTTTAGTACTTACTACTTAATTTTATAAAATTATTCCTTAAAAGGTATTTTTAAATTCAGTGTGGGTGATTTGGCTTCAACGTCACAAAACCCACGTATGCAACGAAATTACGCCCACAGTAGTTATTGTGTGCACCATATTATATGCCAACTTGTACCGTCGTGGCACCATACCTATATATGAATCGTATGTTTAGGAAACATGCGCTGAAACAGAAACGCGTGGTTTGAAAAAATTATTAATTTCTTTTTTTTTTTGCTCGCATCCCTTTTGAACATCACTTTGTACGACTTTTATTGCACTCCAGCAGCCGTCGTCGAAATCTTTTGTGGTCGTGGCGTTTCTACGCCTTAGTGGGTACGCGGCAGGCGGTAAAAACGACTCGAAATGAAAATCGTATAAATGAAGCAGAGAAAGAGTAAAAAACATTCAGCGTAGAAAGAAAAAAATCATCGCCTTTCATCGATAACCTTAAGCCAAATCGGCGCAAGACCTATTGGAAAATGATATATTATTATTACTGTACACACTGTAATATGTATAGATATATAAGAGTTGGGAAAATAAGAGATATGACCGAGTGGATTTCAATGAATAACGATTTTATTCACCTTTTTTTTTACCACCGAGGCTGATCAAAATTCCGACGCCTTTTTTCTTGTATTTCACTTCTACATAACTACCTTATATTATGTATTTCGTAAGTGAAATAACTCTATTTCTGGTGCGTCAATAGAACTAGCCGACGGCAGATACCGATCGCCGCCCAGTTCAACGGCAGTCTTCGCGACCTGAGGGTTTTCAAAACAACATTTTTTTTTAAAATAATAAAAATACTTAGCCACGTAAAAATATAATAATAAATAATAATAAACGTATAGTATAGTATAGAAATACGCGTGTACTGTGGACTGAACGACCGCCGTGTCATCCTGCGCAGAAGAGTCTTCGAAATCGAATTAAGTGTAGAAAACCTCTCGGGGAGTTCAGCGACTACAGTGAAGCAAAAGTCCGTACAATAATGTGTCTAATAATATGTGTAAGTCACGTACCGTGGAGAAAATTAGTCATTTTCCTTGGTCCGTTTTATTTTTTTTAAATTATTTTTCCTGGCCCTGGGGACACGGTCGTGCAATATTTATCGTATCGTAGCCATCAGCCTTTGAACAATATAGTACGCCTATATTGTGCCGGCAAAGGATTAAATGTATTTCGATCATTTTCGTAGTAGAACGTACCTAAATGTGTACATTGCTCGTTTGTTAATGAATCTGGTATATCAGAATTCGTGAGAAAAAAGAGAAGTGATTTCGCCGAATATTATACGATGGTATAGGCACAATATAATATATTACCATTATGTACATTATACGCGTAAGTTGGCGGAACGTTTGAAAATTAGATATTATTTTTTGTCACAGAGTACTTAAATAATATATTACGTGGAACATAAAACGTCAAAGGAAAAATTATACCGGGAATTAAACTCAAACAAACTGTGCAAACACGGTTTATTTTGATTCTTCTGGTGGATTTATAATTTGCGTTAAAGGTATTATGCGCGACGATAAAATGTGCAGCACACAAATACTTAAATACAGGCCTGTGCCTTGAAAATCAATCAAGCACACTACTTTATCCGATACAGATTAAATGGTGAAAAAAAGTGAAAAAAATTTGTGAGTATAAAGCACGTTTTGTGTATTAGGTATTTTATAAAATCTAATCGCTCATCGAATTGTGCTTATTGCCAAAATAATCGCAGTGAATTTAAACATTATATCGATAGTATCGTACGTACTTTCTGCATTATATCAAAAATATAATCATTGTTGCTTATTGTTAATAAGAATATGATATATGAAGGTAGACTACTAATTTTCATAAATTATATTACTTGGTTAATTTTTTTGGCTTACAATGTAAATTTAAAAGCTCGTGTAATACAAATGTGAAAATACTTAATAAAAGTATTTACCCATCTCCGACATTCAAATTTATTATATTTTATGTTGAAATTATTGAAAAGTTATTTAAACTATTTCATCATCGTCCTTTACACCGGTGGTTGGTAAGCCAGCCTTTGTTGTTAATCTACGCTCAAAATACTATCCCGCATTAATTAACAATATTATAACGATTAAATAAAAATGAATCATAATAAAAAAAAGGCGACAAAACATTTTTCGTTATAATGAATAAAAACGTAAAAATGAATTATTATCATTCATATTATTAAATTATTTTATTATTTTATTTACTCTTAGATACAATAAAATCGTTAGAATAATTAATCAAGAACAAATAAATATACTAGTTAAATTAGAATAAAATACAAGCACAAGCGTAGAGCGCCATTTTACCATATTCTAAAAACAACATACCTAGCTAAATAATTCACGACTAATTAGCTATTGTAAATCTTTGCAGCTTGGTGGTCATTATTGCACTGTGGTTAATAAAACCACATGAAACACAACTGAATATATTGCGTAAGTCTCTTAGAACAGTGCAATATATTTTTATGTATATTGGTTTTATGTTCATACATTTAGAACCAATAGATTATACAGCAATAAATAAACAAATATTTTCTTTCAGTTTCTTATATTTATTATTTATAAACATAATAAGACTTCAATAAATTAAGACCAACACTACGTTCTTAAATATATTAGTCCGAAACGTAAAAAATGTTCATAATTTTTTTTTTCTTCTTTTGTTATAACAAATGAAATATTCAAACTGAATTTTATTCAATAGTTTTTTAATCTTCCGTAGTTGATTATTTTAGCGATGAACAATAAAATAATATTATGAATAATCATTGTTTTAAGTTAATATTGAAAAAAATAATATCATGTTGATTATATAAGGTAATTCATCATTTTTCAAATTATATTAGAGATAACAATATAGTAAATTATAATATGATAAGCCACAAACAATTCTTTATATAACCATTCATAGATTATATTATTAAACAATCATAAATGTACGGTAAAACATGTTTACTTTATATTCGTATCAAGTTGGTTCATTGTTTTTCCATAGTTGTGTAGCTCTATACATTTTATATAAATTATTATAAATATTTTATGAGTTTTTCCTTTGTCGATTATGATCTTCTTTACTTCACATATCATATCATGTAAGTTCGCGAGTACAAAATTTAATATATTATGATTTGAAAATATTTTTCGTCCACATTTTATTATCATGTAAAAATATTAAACATTTAGTTATGATGTAAAGTAACCTTTCATACTGATTAAATTGCTTATTGAATATAATTTAATTTACAACTATGTATGTTAAAAACAATCATATTTTTGAAAATGTATGTAGGCACGTACGATATTACTAAAATATTCCATTGAAATTTTGATAGGTTTATAATATTCGAACATAAATTTAACAATTACAATTTTAATAAATGGGTGATGTTGGTATATCCTATACAATTTATGAGTACATAATATTAGCAGATATCTAACTTATAGTAGATAATTATTGTTCAAATATTTTTGAAAAAATAAAACCTCATTACGAGATATAAAAGACAAAATAGTTAGTTTGTTTAATGACATTATGCCAAACTAATTTAAATAATAAATGAAATTTCTTTTCAAAAATGCACGATGCTTACATGCAATAGCATATTAAAGAAAAATAAATTATAACTATACTTACTTAGTTTATGGCATAAAAAAAAATTGTAATTATAGAAAAAATGACTAAATATTATTTTTCTTATCATATCAAAGATAATATATATTTTTAATAAAATTGTGTAATAATTATAAAATATACTAATAATATGCTTTATAAAGTAATACATCTTATGCATATATTATAATAAATATTTTTTCATCGTCAAAGAAAGAAACTACCCTATCCCTCAAAACTAATACATAAAAATCAGCTAATCATGCCAAAGTTCACGTCGCTAGTTCTGTGCATTCGTTTACTATAGGGTTTCCAGCCGGTAGGATTAGTTTTTGTAAGAGTTTCTCAAAAACTTTTCAAAGAAAGGTAGAAAAGACTTACCTTTAACTTATAAGTATATTGAACGTTGGATTAATGTCCAAATAAAGGGTTATTATAGGTTTAGCCGTTTATAAACTATAAGATAATGAATAAATTACATTCTTAAGTACATTCTTTGTAAATATAAAGATGTAACAAATATTTTTAAAATAATACCAACTCTTTATTATAATTGCACAATATTCAACTGGTAAAATCGCGTCTTAAAATCAATAATAATGTTTTCGTCTTCTATATTGACTATATTATACTTCAATTTTATTTTTGTCTTAATTTAAGATTTTTGGAGACAGATACATTTCCGTGTGTACTACATACTATAATATAATATGCCTATATTTAATTCGTAATTAGATTACTTCCACAGGTTATTGTCAAATACGCTAATATAAAAGTGTACTATCATTCTCCACACAAATAAAAATGATAGCCACATTGTTTCGTAATTATTTATAATACAGTTTAACGATAATTTTAATCTTGTTCAAAATGTATAACTAAACATTCTAGTTGTCCAGATTGGAATAGTTAATTCAATCGTCAATAATTACAATAAACTTCAATGAAATAATTAGGGCTATAAATGTAATGCACTTAACCTAACCTAATAATGATATATACGTTTAAAATTCACTTTTTAACAATTATATAAAAAGATAAATTTTAATTAATAACAGAACACCTTATATTTGATGTTTATATTTAGCATAATACATAAAACAATATGTACAAATTTAATATATTAAGGTATGTGCTTCCAAACTATAAAAAATATGACTATACAATTTAATATGTATAGTAAAAAATAATTCATAAAATATCTGTTGGCAGAAGTCGTTAAAAACACTGTGAACTTTTTTTTTTAAATAAAAAATGACTATTTATATATTAATTATATAGTTGTGCAAAGGAATCTATGTCCTTTGATAAGCTATGCTTAATTAATTTTTCTACAATATCTCAGCTCTAATGCTCATAGTTTGTGTTAAGCAATTTATATTTTATCTGTTAAATATTTTAATTACACATCAATCGCCATACTTAGATGGGATACATATTATACAAACAAGGCGCATAATTAATTTGTCACAGACGGTTTGAGCAGAAAAAACTGACCGCTTTATTTGTATGATTTAACATATTGTAGATTCTGATCCTGTTGTGGATTATATAAATGCTAATGTTGGGTGTCTGCGTGTCTAAAACACACTAGCACAGTACGATCATAAATTTATTTTTGAGAAAAACTAATTTTTTTTAAATGACTAACGTAAAATACGAAACAATGTATTCACGACCGTGCTGTAGCTAAATTGCCTATCTAAGACGCCGTGTTATCATTATATATATTTCTTTTTATTAAATTATATTTTGAAAATATATTATTTATGAGATTGAGGTATCTACCAATATAAATATATAATGGACCAATAATAATAATAATAGTTTATGACGATAAATCGATGATTGTCAAAAGCATGCATTGAGTTTAATTAAGTCATTTGTTATAGAATTAAGAGTTTCATTTAACAGTACAATATTATGCATATGATATGTATCTGTGTATTTATAGTACTACTTATTGCACATCAAAATAACTTTATAATATTATTTTTGCAATAGTTTATTCATATATTTCAACATACTAAAGAGTTCGGTTTCATTTTACTTATGAATTAAAACATGCCAATTATAAACATTATATAAATGGTTATACTGAATAGAGCTAAATATTTACTGTATTTCTAAATGCTAAAATATTGAATATTTTTATTTTTCTGATGTTTCATGTTCGTTGTATTTTGATGATTTCTATAAAAAAATTATCCAATTAATTGCATTATAATGTTTAATGCGTTCCATCGTTTAAAAATTTAAAAGATTATTGGATCAACCACAAACCAGATATACTTCAGCTTTCAAGACTACTTTTATGAAATATTTTGTATAAAATACTTTGGTCTCGGTTACAGTTTAAAATTGTTATTTAAAAAATAGCTAGTTATTGCTAAGGTAAATATCAAATATATCTGTATTTCAATGCCTTATGTTCTAAATCAATCGGTCTTTCGTTTGGCCGCATTGTCAATAGTAAGTTGACTGTATTTAAAGTCAGTTTAATACTAAGCTTCATTTAAAAAAATAACGATTATTGCGAGTTAGTGTTTATAACTGGGTCTTAAGCTTCAGGACTAGCCAAATGTAGTCGATTACTAACTTTAAACCAAGTTTAATCTTCAAGTTAAATTTTAGCGTTTGAAGTTATATTAAGTAACTATAAGATTAGGTATTATGATTATTTAGATCAACAATATAGAACCATAAACTAAAAATGTTAATGGAAATCCAAAACTTCTATAGTTTCTGCAGCGTCATAAAATAATATAGTTAGGTAAATTGTTTTCTTATGGGTACCTTATGCGGCTTGAACCAAATTTTACAACAATTAAACAACAGGAATTGAAATGACTTCATTTTTAGCTTTTTCCCCAATTAATATAAAATCAAAAAATACGAGATTGTAAAACTTTTAGATGAAATCATGTGAAACAAATAACTTTTTTAATACCGATCAATAGCAATTATTAATCAAACCAATTTTAATCAATAATATTTGTTTCACGATGTGTTTTTTTCTGATCCATAAAAATTGAATGGAATACCTACACTGGTGAAAAGTTTCATATAGTATAGAATATAGAAATTTGATTTAAAATGTTATCTTGGTACCTACATACTATTTGGAAATATCGATGAATCGGATTAAATCATTTATTACACGCTGGCCAGAGTAATGATAGATGAACAGATGCACAGATTCTTATCTAAGAATTATTGTGAACTTATAATGTGGAAAATAAAGAAGTATCCTAAAGTAAGTTTAGTTATCAACTCAGTATTGGAAACAGTGAATTATACGGCCGTCATAATTATGACGTTTAATTAAACGTTGATTTGAAACAGACAATAAATCGTATTAAAATTCAAAACCATTATTTGATTACACAATCAACGATCGAAAATGTAAAACAGGTCGGTTTTCACAATATGACCTATATTTTATACAGAACAACGAGTACCTATCATGCTAATAATATTTAAAATGCTCAATGTTGTATGTCCCGTCCAGAGTTAAATCATTTAACTTTTGAACTAAAATCGCAACTACAACTCAATCCACCGTTGCAAATGTGTTATTATTTGTTTATTCCGATATCCAAAATTATATTTACATACTTTTCAATCGATTACGCCCAAAGTAATTATTATTATAGCAGTAACTTGTTTGTCGAATTCATTGCTTTGAAGTTATTGGATAAATATTGAACTCTAATTCGTTATTTTAATCGACGGTATATTTGTTTTGTGTCCAGTAGCTTTTACAATGCAAAAATTTTTTGAAAAGTCCTTGTAAATTATTACTTTTAGGTACTTTGAAGAATATGAATGCTTTGTTGTTTTGACAGTATATTTTACCTAATGACTTGTGTAGAACAAAAATAGTTTTTCGAGTGTAAATAATGCTTACTATTCGTTGTTTTAAAATGTTTGATATACCTATTATATCTTTCGGTGAATAAAGTACATCATATTTATCTGATTGACTTTTTTATTTTTTTTTTAAAAATTATAATAGATTATTAAATACTGTCACTCAAATATCAACATAATATTTAACAAAATATATACTATATATCACATAATAATACCAATTTCTCATATTTTATAAATATGAATAAGTTATAAATTTAAATTTATAATGTTTTGTACCACTGTAATTTAAGATGATATCTACCAGTCTAGTAAAAGATACTTTCAAAAAGTATTCAAGTACAGATACAGATACTTTTTTTCAAAAGTAATTGAATACTCGAAAAAAAAAGTATTTAAGTACAAATACAAACACTTTTAAAAAGTATTTACAGATACTTTCAAATACTTTCTTTTTTTTTTAATATGTTTTACCTTTTTACCTTGGCCTAATGACCTTATAGATAAATTGAATTATTAGGTAACTAATTTTTTTTTTATTTTAGCAGTTTTACTTAAATTAATTAGAATAAGAATAATTCAGCATTTTTGGTCTTTAGTGTATGTCCATCAAATACTATAATACTTTGACAGTTAGACAACAAAGCAATGTATTATAAATATAGTGTATTACTCATTAGTCATTAGTAATTTTATAAATGTGACATAGTAGCTATTATTATTAACAAAAAAAAATTGCAATTTTTTTTAAAACAATTTTTTTAATAGATTTACTGTAGTTACTACTTACATGTAAAATTATTTTAATCATATTTTGATTTTTCAATCTATAATAAATAATTTATTGCATTTAAGTAGCATAACTTTTTCAAAGTTTCATCAGTTATCCTACCTCTTTTTTTTGTTAAGACAGCTTCACCTGCACTAAAAACCCTCTCTACAGGTGCACTGCTGGGTAATGGTGTATTAAATAAACACTTTTTTTAAAATTGGTAAATTTTCAAAACATAATAAATCTTTTTATGGACTTTTGCTGAAAAACATATTAATTTCATTTTCTACTGAAGTAATTTCTGAAGACTTTTGGGATGAGTTCCAATGAAAGAAAGATAGTTCGTCATCAACAACATTTTGGTTACTTGAAGATGTAAATAAAAATCTTGTACAACTTCAAATTTTTATTATTTTATTTAAATTTGGCAACAAAGTAAGACGAAAAATGTATTTAAAAATAGTATTTGTTTTTAAATACAGATACTTTCAAAAAAGTATTCAAATACTATACCCAAGTACTTTTTTCAAATGTATTTAGAATACGTATTTGAGTACTTAAAAAGTATTTGAATACTTTTACTCAAGTACTTTACAAGACTGGTATCTACATATTTTTATCTGTTATCTTCGTCCCAGGGTCGCGTTCAAAGAGGTAAATTGTCTCAGTCATCAAATTTCCAACAGTCCTGTTACCATATTTGGCAAGTTACAATTCATTGGAAATATTTTTTTTTTTTAGACCTTCACTTTTTTTATTTTTTATCATGCTTTTCATTTTACCATTAAAATATGTTTCAGGAAATATTTGATATTTTCATAAAATAATTGAATAAATAACATGTAAGGAATTATTCGTTAATCGAAATACTTGAATTTATATAGGTGTCCATTTAAGGAGTTGGTTGTTAAAAACATTTAAAAAATAACAAAAAATGTTACATAAAATAGTAATACTATATAGAACTACAGAAAAGCAGTGGAAATTTCAGCAATCCACATTTATGTTGTAATAGAAAAACTATGTTATATATTTTTCTAAATATATTATATCATATAGAAAATAGAAATTGAAAAATAATAGTATCATACTAAAAAAGAAAAATGTATATTTAAATAAAAATTGATTTGCTTAACTGACAACAATAACGTTACCAGTTGTTCACATAATACATATAAAATCATTTAAATATAATTTATATAGGTACGGAATTTCACATTTACTCGTAGTAAATTACATTCTAAAAATAATTTAAATTATTATTTTAAGTTCTAATACATAAGAGAATATTACAAAACTTTTAGTGAATGGATGGTTGCTGCGATTATACATCATAATTTGATTGTTATAAATACCACTATTTCAAATTTACTTAACTAAATAATGTGTATTCTCCGCTCTATACAAATAACATCATAGTATTTGCTTAACAAATCTTAGTCAGAGTAAAATATTTTTCCTATACTGTAATTAAACTGAAATAATTTATTTTCCCAGGGCTACAAGAGATCTAATGTGAATTTTTCACAGCAGTTTTGAGTGGTTTGGTTGACAATACATAAATTGAATTCATTCAATATTGATTTTCCATACGACTACTGCAGATTTATTCAATCTTAACTATTATTGATACTTGATCAATAATCATAATTAATATAAATGTTTTCTTTACAACAAATATTTTTAAATTCATTCAACCAGCAATAATATCATCATAATTAATATTTTTAACATAGCTAAAGTTAGAAACAACGGATAGAGATAACTCGGACTCAAATTATAAAACACACAAATTTCAAATTATT
This sequence comes from Sitobion miscanthi, assembly GCA_008086715.1. Lineage (NCBI taxonomy): Eukaryota > Metazoa > Arthropoda > Insecta > Hemiptera > Aphididae > Sitobion > Sitobion miscanthi. Next base: position 9,294,396 of record CM017799.1, on the reverse strand, counting down.
TGATTTTTAAATATTTATCTCGACTTTCAACACTTAAAACGAAACGTGGAATGTTAGGCGAGTTTCATTTAAATATTATAAGCTTATATACATAGGTATTTAGTAACCTAAACTCATTAATATGTAGTATTGTATCGAATATCGATGGACCTATTTGAATGTACTGGACCGAAAATGTGTTCGAAATTGTGTGTGTTACCCATAAATAATGCACCACTGTGTATCTGTGGATATAGATAGCCATTGGTATTTTTGTGTGCCGTTCACGCCAAGTAATTAATTTATACAACAAATGGCGTTCTATAGGCTAACAGCTCGCCTGTACGCGTGTAATGCGATAACTAATTATTATTTCGAAACTCTTTCGACCGTTGCGGTATTTCCTTGTCAAACGTACCTACCTACATCTTTTGGTAAATTATTTACACGTATTAGCGGTTTCAGAAGTGATCACTGATTATGTTACTTTGTAGTTTATATAAAATTACAGTCCGGCGTAGGGTATGTGTGGTTTCGTATATATTCGTAATTACGCGTTTAGTTCGATTTTTCAACCTAATACTTATTGTTACTCCCTAGCGGCTAGCGGTGTAGGGTATTTTACTAAAAATTTCAGTAGGCATAACAAATCAAATTTCAAACAAGCGCAGCTAAAGTTATAGTTATATAAGTTGGTATTTAAAGTTTCAACGACTGCTGGAGTAGTGGATCAGTATTTTTCTGAGAATTCGTATTGTGTTACACCATACATATCTAAATATATGTCTATAAGCTCGTCTAAACTTTAAAACTATTCATAAGTTAAACAACACCAATCGAAATTAAAAACCGTAACGAGAAAAAAAGTTTTGTTTTTTCAAAAATTTACTTTTGTAATCTTCATATTATTATAATGTAAGCCCGAACGATTGGAATACGATTGGACCGGACCTGCGGCGATGGTTGAGGGGGTGCGTGAGGTCGCAACACGGGTAAATTGGAAACGAAATAACCGTGTTTGGGCTTGCAAAGCTTCCGCGGCCGCGCATTAGCGTTCCTCCGGCCGTCTCATCGCCCCGTCATCGATGCCCGTAATAACGTTGGGGATTTCGGGGGCTGGAGCAATTTAAAGGAGAATCGTGTTACCTACTATCCGCGTATTATGGTATATAATATACCTATGTTCGTGTACGCGTCCCCGGAGGACCGACGGCTAGTGTGTAGCGAGTGTGGCCGATCTCGAATGACCATCGGATTCGTCTGATAAAAATTCGGGCGACTATGTTTTCCCCGTGCACCTTCCGCAGCGTGTTACCCTGTTATCGTTGCATAAACGCATACGGCGACGATCACTCGATGGTTCGGCACTGCGATGCTTTGCGATGGTCACACGTAGAGCATAATGAGTGGGTACACGGAAAATCGATGGAATAAAAATAAAACGTATAGGCATACTCCTGCTGCTGCGGCAGAAACCTGCACGCCCGACTGGCCGAGTCTAATATAATAATAATGATGATACAACGATATTGTTATTTTTTTTCACGATAACATTACATGATTAATTGCTCTGTTAAAATTGTATAATAAAGTCCTTGTTTCGAAATATCGTGTTTTTTTTTTTTTTTTTTATCATGACGTACAGATAACACATGCAAGGACTTCTGGATACATTAACTCGATAACATCTAATTTAGTTTCATGACATAATGTATTGTAATTACACACCACACGAAACATTAAAAATTTGATATGTTTATACATATTATTATTATTATTGTCGTGTTGTGCGTTTGTTTAGTATCGCTCTATAGGAAACACTTAAATAATTGTTTTTGTTATAATATATTTAATTATAAAATAGATGAGCCGTTTTCAGGATTCGTCCGCCTTTTATAAAATATATACTTTGGTTGGAAATAACATGATTTTAATTTTAATAGTAAAAATACATTTCGTAAAATTTAATATCTCATTTTTTCATTTGAACATAAATGATTAAATACTTTACATATTCAATTACTAAACACATCATACTGTGTTTACAGAGTGGGTGTATATGTAGTGCATATCGTATAGGTACTATGTGCTTTCAGTGTATAGCGTTAGTAAATCTGTAAAATGAATAACTAAATTCCAAAGTTTCATATATTATCTAAAAACAGTAGTTTTTTGGGCGGAATGAGAAAAAAATTATTTTTAAACTCAAACAAAGTAAACCCACCTAATACAATATGTATGGTAATTAGTCCAAAACCACAGCAGCTATATGGAGATTAGATGGAATTATGAAGTAAAAACGAAAAACAAGTTTCAAACAAAAGTCTAAGTCCTCTAAATAATGTTCGCGAAAGTTATCTGAAGTTTGGTCGGCGTTACGAGTTGAAATAATTTTTATTTCGTGCAAAAAACAATAAATTGCACACACCCACTGACTGGCCGGCCTGTAAAATATATAAGACGAACCAAATAAAAATGTGGTAGGGCGTATACAATATACATATATATATAGGTTTGGAAATAAGTCGGTCGTTACATAACTCTACTCTAGTCCATAATATCATTCCAGTGCAGTGCATAAGACAAGCATATTATAATTTGTATAATGCATTCGGTGCGTGCATAAAGCTATGTGATGTAGTTGTCGGGCGGACGGATTCCTTGTAATAGATGAACCGCAGTCAATAATTATATGAATACCACAGTGATATTAATATATGTGCAGTCGATCGCAATGGCGTTTTGTATCAAATCTCCTGATGGTGGGGGGGGGGATACATTACGTGTATAGAACTACAGATTTGAACTAAAATATTCGTATGTTATATAAATTATTTATTAACCTAACGTTTCAATAGCGTTTTCATGTTGTCATTTCTGTTTCATCGTATATATAGCCTCGCGATATCATATAATATCGAGGCTGTATAACCGTTCTTTTGTACAACAGTAGAAATCGTGAATCACTAGTTCACATAAAATATTAGTACAATACATTGTACTATAATATTGCACAAAGTGAAACTATAATAATATTGACATTTGCATTACAACGAAGAAACTTCCCTAAAAAAACGCTATGTAACTGCTGTCACGATATAGCGTTATCTATTGAACACGGTGTTTGGTGATTACTTTGTATATAATGCCACTTTTGTTCCAGGAAATGATGATAAGACTCGCGTAAAATGGTCTTCTGAGAACCTTTCGTCCCTAATGAAACAAATTGATCCTACCTTTCGAATCTTACAAAACATAATGTTAACGGGGCATAAAAAACCATCATTTCGTCTGTATAATAGTTACACAAAGGGATTCAACAAGCCTGATCGTCTCATATTTATTTTTTGATAATGCATTTATTCAAATTCTGATTTTTGAAATATTTCAATTCGGTACACTTAAATATCATGATATTGTTTTCAAATAATTGCATTTTTATACCATTTAAGAAGTATCCTGTATTCCAATGGTGATAGAAACATATTTTTTCAAACAAGAACTACCGTTTTATATATCATAGATGTTTAATCTAATAATTGTTTTGAAAATGTTGACGCATCTAACTCTAACTAGGAATTTCTGAGTCATTTACCTTCATGTACTTAGGAAAATAATAATTTATTATGGTTTCACCTAAAAATAAAATAGGACCGAGCACGCTCTTTGAATCACACTGTGTACACTCGTAAGCGCATAAAATGATTTTATTGTTTGGAGAACAATTTTTGTATTCGGCCAAAGTGTCCAAGGTACAAAAAAACGTACTTTTTTCAAATACTACTTAGTTATGGGTTACTGAAGTATACAATAGTTATCGATGGAATATAAAATGTTTATTATTTTACAACTCAACATTTCGCAGAAGCCGGACCGGACAGTTTGAACATTATTAGGGCCTATTAGCAGTGAACAATTTTGGGATCTCTCTCAAATTACCACCTTCATCTTCGTATTCGATGTTACCAATATCAATAGTTGGAATTAATTAGTATGATGTAAACTGTATAGAACAATAGAAACAAATACGTGTACGTCTGCCCGCCAAGGAATGATGTGCGATAAAATGACGGAAGTAGTGAATCACAATAGCGCCGCCAGAGAGTGCATAATAAATATTATAATTATTTTGAATATCATTTTCGGGAGAAAAACATCATACTACCCAAAAGAGAAAAAACAGTTAAAAATTATCACAAAATTCAAAAAAGAATATTTAAAACTTCATGATAATATTATAATATACATATTTAATAAATATATTGATTATTATTCTGTTGTGAAATGACATATTGTATAATATTACAGAACATAATTTAATATAAAACTCGATTTCTGTAGTCACGGGGTACACAAAAAGAGAAGTGTGCCTACTCCACCCATAAAATCGTATAATAATTATATCATCGGCCTTCAATGCGAAATACACACTAAAAACAGTAAAATTGCACTTGGCAGCGAACGGCTTTTGAGTATTGGATATAAATATATAATAATATATTATACCGACAACGAGCTTACAGTAAGGGACTCGCAACAGGTGCAGCCGCCGATACTATTTCAACGACAGTGTAGGTACTGTGTTAATGATCATTGGGTATTAACAATAATAATAATAATAATCGCATAGCCTTGTTTATACTTATTTATTATTATTATTACATGTATGATAACGTATGTATGTACGATAGATTACCTTTAATCACGTTGGAAACCGTTGTTTACAATTCACACTGCATCATATTTTATAAATTATAACTCGTAATTCTTATATTACATAATATTATATAGGTACTATTATTTTTACGCGTCCGATCACTAGGTGCAGGGTAACCGTTTAATATAAGACACACGCAATATAACAGAATAGTCTCTAACAAGCGTACCTCCGAAATCGGCTGACGTTAAATTTCATGGTTTTTATTATTGTTATTTTTATAACACGCCATTGCAGTTGTTGACCCAACGCTAAGGACAAAACTATATGTCTATGTCATTATTATTATTATTATTATACTTCCTGCGCAAAAGCTGCGTGAGAACGACATACTATAATATTTTATATTATACAATATAGCTACTATAATATTGTTTTCCGATTTCGTTCGTATTTCTAAATATGTCGATCAAAGATTACGTAAAACGTTTGATGAAAAAAATATCAACATTTAAAACAATAATTTAAACATTTTTAAAGTATTTTAGTTTGTTTGGGTATATTTTAGTAAAAAAAAATAGTTTTGATGGTATATTTTAAATCTAAGGTCAACTGTTACTTGAATTAATTTTGCCGCACTTTTAACTCCTGCAAATGTCATTTATTTTAATTTGAGCTAATTTAACAGTTTATTATAAATTATATAAGCGATGATGCGCATAATATGAGTATTATTTATTTTTAAATATTTTACTTTTCATTTTTCACGAATAATATACGGATGAAGTTAGATTACTGCAATGAAAACTCAAAACACAATATAAATTATAATAAATTTAATTAAATAGGTAGTGAAATAAAAGTGGAAATAAAGTTTTTTAAAAGATATTTAAATTTAAAAGTAAAAAGTACAGTTTATTTGTGTCCCTCAAACTTCTATTAAAAGTGATTAGCAAACATATTCAAAATTGTTTTACATAGAATATGTGATTTAAATAATTTGCATTTATTTCTGCTGTTTGAGTTTTATTGCTCCAATACATTTTTAATAATAACTTACAGCATAAGATAAATTATGTGTCACAACGATAAGTCTCAAAGTGAAGTATTTATGATGACAAACGATAACACATTTAATTTACGAATAATGTGTAAACATGTTATTATGTGATTTAAAATTAATGAATGTTTTAGTTGTAATAACAAAATAATTAAAACTAAATGTGACAACGAGGTATGCACTAATTACATTCTCACATACAAAGGGCTTGAAAATTGTACATATAACGTAAGCGCAAAATTCTTACTTAACATGTTCCTGTAAGACGGTAGTACACTGTCTATTGTAAATATTTTCATCCGAAGAGTGCCGTTTCCCTCGAGAAAAGCATTGCAGCTGAATTTCGTTTATGAAAAATATCAAGAAGACGAAATATTTTTCAAATTACCTACCTTTTCACAAGGGTCCCTATTAAATAAATATAACCCAATTTATATATATTTGTTTTGTTTTAGTAAAACACACTAACCTTTATATTGTCTATTTCGTGTTTGGTTTCTATCGAATAAAATGCTATAACGAAGTACCTAACATAAAATGTATGTTTTTAAATTCAATTTGTGTAACTGAATTATACACAGCCAAATTAATAACAAGCTTGAAACACGACTGTGTATAGGTCGTAACTCGCTCGTGCTAGTTAATATAATATTTTCATATCGATCGATCGTGAAATAATTATAAAACAACATTAAAGTCAATGAAATATGTTTAATTTTATTAGTTAATGTATAATAACATTGTGGTTTGTGCACAAAATATACACATATATTATATGTATGCGAAATAATGAAATTTTACTCTTAATCGATTTTTTTATTACAAACTGATTTAAAATTCTGTTTCGCTTTTATTTAATCATCGGTAAATTTGTGTCTGACAAAAAGGTGTGAACTAACTCGCTGGTCTGTTGACGTCAAATTGTTCATCATAAATTTAAAATGCCGTAGTTATGAAGTATGAAGTAACAATATACCAACTCACGGTAACTTTTATTTTTCAAAGTCGCGTAATTTTTCTGAAATCTTCCATATGATATACTGTGGAAAAACTAAAGTAGGGTTTAAAATAGATCTTAAAATTATTAAAAGTCTATATTTTATAGTTCTCAAAAGCTTTATAAGTTTGTCCGGTCTGAAATGTATTACTTGTTTTTTACTATTATTATTATTTACGCGAACCTCGTACTGTATAATATATTTCAAAATTAAATTCTTGTCTTTAAACATAGTGTTATTTTGACTTCTATATGGTAGTCTTTGAATTGTTCAGAATATCATGAACGTCAGGGCCTAAAATAATTTTATACTGGTTCAAACGTTGACTCTCAGCTGTCTGAAATGTTATGATCGTAAAAATGAATAGTATATAATTTTCTATAGCGCAGTACCCTTCGGCTGGTGGGTTACATAATATATGCTCAAAATATGAGAATAATTTATTTGTGTAATGTAATTTGTACATTTACAAGGGTTACGCCTATACACATCCGACAAATATTAAAAATGTTTTATTAACAAAGTTTTATTTAAAATTAACATTTTATGTTTAGTCATTTGGCTTTAATCACAGAAAATAAAATCTGCTGTGATTATTGTCGTATTCAAATGTATAACATATAAATATATATTAATATATATACATAATTTAATACACACATAAAATAAGATTTTACAATTCCTTATTTTGTGGCCAAATAATGTTTAGCAAAACGTCAATATTTATTAGTCTCCGAAACCAGCTCGAATACTTAAAAAAATAAAACTTTTATTTAAATTTGGATTGCTCTTGTAATTCAATAGTTCATAACTTTCAAAGCACATTTTACAAATTTGTTGGATTTGTAGGTTCAGTATTTAGTTAAGACTAGTAGATTATAATAATAATAACAGTTTACTGGAACACTTATTAATATTAATCATATGATTCCATATACTTAATGACGATAAGGTAATAATTAAAATACAATTTTGAAGTCTATAGTTTCTGACTATGGCGATCATAGTATCTTATAATTAATTAATTGAGCTTAATCGTTTACTTAACCTGTCAACAATATTATGTTCCACGTGAAAGTTAAATAATGTAAATTCATATGCATATACATGTATATTCGTATGTTGGAAAAAGCGCATAGTCATAGTTATGAAACAACACGGATCTAAGGAATGGAGACATGAGATTTAAATCATATTCCCATTGGATTATGTACACACAACTTAAAATTATTCTACAATTAAACGTAAAAACTGACCAATTGCCATTAAACTGGAAACTAATACCTATAAAATCGAAGGATGATAACTGAAAAATATTTACTCAAAAAGTATGATCGAGACATATATAACTATTAGTTATCTATAGTAAATAATAATTATATAACGTTTAAATTAACACAATATCGAAAAAATATGCTAGATAAGATAAAAAAAAAATTCATCAAACTTGAAACGAATTTATTACTCATTGTAAGCTTTTATCTATAGTAGACTATAATTAATATTTACAATAAATTAAGAACTGTTAACATTGTATGTTTTTTAAAAAACAGTAAGAACATAATATTACTATATTTGTAAATTGTATGAATCACGAATGTGTAAACATTAGTCATTCAATTATATTGTTATGATAAAATCCAAGATTCACTAAACTCAAATAAACCTTATCTAAATTGTCATTCCGTGTATCTGGGAACCCCATAGTTATGGACAAAATTACCATGCATATATTAGAATCTTTTTTTATCCTGCGACCTTTGAGACGTCATCAAATCCTGTAATCCCGTGAATCTTGCGATATACTGATATGTGCAATCAATTCGTTCTAGAAATAATTGACTTTCTGAAATACAATTTGTATGTAATCTAATAAATTAGTAATTAAGTGTAAATAATATTTACTCTACAGTTAAACAATTTCGTATAGCGTGTTCAATTATTGAATAAAATAGGAAACAATAAATACAATTTGGTTTTGTTGTAGATTAAAATGAAAAATCGCAATAAATGTGTATAAACGTTTATACTATTTTCGTTTAAATCGTCGAGTTTTAATCCCATAACATTTTTCAACGCATATAGGCTGCTTGACGCGTATCTATTATAATATGATATATAATATAGCACATATTATTACAGTCATTATTCGGGTCGTGAATTCAAATTTTGTAGGATTTTTTGTGGATTATAATGATATGGCATAATATCCACTAGCTGCAATAAATTATCAGTTTGTATCAAGTAAAAATAATCCTACAGCTGTCAACGGCACATTGTTATTATATATGGTAATAATATTTGAATCCACCAAAACTTATCCATATTATATCAGTAATACTACAATACAGGTATTTTACAGTGTAATTTTTTTTACCCAACGATCGCATTGTCACGCAGCCGCCGTTCCCATTTGGATATTTTGCCACCTTATACTTAAGTTTGTAAAATTAGGTACATTTAGGTATAGTCATAAGTGCTCTACTTGTGTTTAAAGGGTGATCCGTCAAGCATTCTCACTTCTTTTTTTTTCGATAAGACAAGTAAAATCGGAATTTTTTAAATATAAATAAAAGCTATTATTTTCAAAATCTTGAGATTTTCGGACTGCTTGATGAACGACCTGTAGAGATACAAACGTCTGTTTTACTTTTAAGAATCTTTCGTATGTATACCGTAAATTATTTAGCGGAACATATTTATGATAGTTTGAACGTGTCAAAATCAAAATTCGAACTAGGAGTTTTTGAGGTTTATGACTTTGTATAGGTACTAAGGATAAAAAGTAGGTATGTTGATGGATTTGGAAGATGTTTAAGATGTGTAAGATGTGAGGCCATGGGGATTTAAACATTTTAGTGGGTAATTAATATTAATCTACCAGCATTTATCATTTCTAAAAATGGTCTAAGCTTAATAAATACTTGATTGAATATTACATCTAATTTATATTTTTAGAAATCTATTTTTAAGGAATATTATTCTTATTACATTTTAATAACTGAGAAACTACTGATTTGAATTTCAAATCAAGAACTTATCAACGTTATCATTTTCAGAAAAATTATCCACTTAATAATTCACAGTATACAAAGGGAGTTCTCATTTGAAATATAGAATGTGTGTATCAATCACCACAGACCGCCCCATATAAAGTACCTATTATAAACATGAAAAAATGTATGTTATTTAAAAATTCCAAAAATCAGAATTTTAATAAATTCATAATTAAAGGTAAAAATGTGAGTGAGCATGCTTGGTGAACCAAGAACTAATATGTCTTCAATATGTCTTATTTTTAACCAAATATCAAAATATAAATTCAATAAAATTACAATATACATGTTTTGAACCCTCCCCCCCCCCCCCCCCCGAAAAAAATTTCTGGACACGGCCTTGTGAACCAGCCTGTATGTACAATGATAATTTCCGATATCGAGTAATTTTCCACGGGCCTTTGGAATGTCTACACACATATATCGTAAATATTTTTTCACTGCGGTGAGTATCATTATTACATAATAATTATATGTAGACTCGTTTTTTAACGAACGCTCTTTGGAAAACAATCCAACGCGCTTGCGCACTCGTTATACATAAATGCATAATACTATAGATACCTATATGAATCGAAGTCTAAGTCTGGTGTTTGTTACTCCTGCACATTCGATTGCCAGTCGCCAGAAGGGTTGTTTATAGTTTTCGTGGAACGTAAACATTGCTGAAAAACCCCTGGAACGCGTATCGTTGACCCGAGGATAAGCTTAAGTGTTGCTTCAGTGTGCTCAGCGTGCACGTACCGCCAACACGCCAAGCCGGAAAAGGGTACGCGCGCGAAGTGGTTCGACCAATATTGTTATAATAATTTGCCTCATATCCGCGGTCTAACCCCTCATCCGATATGATATAATTAAATGTAATAATATAATAGGTATAACGCCACTTTAATCAACAAACATGAATTAACACTAAAAACAACACGCGTCGATGTCTTGTCGATTATAAATTATAATATTATAATATATGTTTACGTTTTAAGATACCTAGGTATTATGGGTTACCACAATAGTTAATATACGCGTATACGTGGTAGTTGAATGGTTATTACTTGAACGCTATAAGTGGTTCAAACGTCTGGCTGGTTTCATAGTAGGTACATAATATATATAATTTATACCGAATATACCCAGATATATTGTAATATGATATTATAATATTATGCTGAGAGTCACATTATATAGTTAAGCGTCTCAGCACATAATATTCATTCTAAATTTTGATCACATGAAATTTCAAACGATAGTGTACCTATAACCCTATGTATAAGTACCGACAAGTATAACCCGTAATACGCACTTTGAATTTTATTCTGAATTGTAAAACGTATCCAAACGGTTCAACCACCCTGCTGTTACATATTATTGTAGATTTTAACCGTAGGTATTATTTCGAGAACATGACGTATTATTATATTTATAATAATAGAAAATAATCGGTTTAACCTTAACCTCTGACGCTTATACAAGTGCATATTATATTGGTATACACACACACACAGAGTGATTCGCCAGACATTCTCACTTTTCTTTGTCCTTTAATAATGCTTTATCGAATTCTGATTTTTGGAATTTTCATGTAGGCCAGCTTGATTTTGTTTGTTGCCCTGTAGTGATAACAATTTTTTTAGTGATAACCAACTTTTTTCCCCCAAATTAAAGCTTTTTTTTTTATTGATGCATTGAAATCGAAATTCAAACAAGTGGTTTTTATATTATTACATTTTACCTATATTATCATAGGTTATTATTCTAAATTCATAAACTTCTCGTTATAATTTTGATTGATATACAACAATATTTCATGAAAAAGGTCTAATTAACTAATTACCATAAAAGAAGGTGGTTTTCATTTGTAAAAAAAGAAGGATGCTTAAATGGCATAAAAAAATTTAATTATTTGAAATAATAGTCTTCGGTTTACTAAAAAATACCAACAATTATAATTTTCATAAATATTAAAGAAGATATTGGGATGTGAACACCTGTGTATTACAATTGAATAATAATACGATTAATGCGACCGTTGTGTAATAACTGGTGTATTATCAATATCCGAGGAGCGACTGTTAGCAATCTGTAAAATTGATAATATATTATATTAACGTATCTCGGCATTCTACGAAAGACTGCATGATTCATAACCTAATAACTAGTTTCTAAGTAATAATTATTAGTATAAAATATATAGTGATTACATGGCACTGTGATTTAATAATGTGTCGTGTTTTACTAGATAGTAAATAGAGCTTTCCGTGGCGATAAAATCAACAAACTAAAAAATAATAATAATTATCGTGATGGCGAGCCAAACCCCGAGGTAATCGTGTTTTTGGCAAAATTCACATTTTAATTCGCCCACAACTCACAATAAGTTCAGCCACATCTCTGCGCACTGGAACGGGACCAAAATATACACGACGACAATGCCTACGCGATATTATTATTATCACTGCACCGTTGCGAGATAAATATGAGTCCTCCTCCTCCGACCAACGACTGAATAATAATATCATATATATATATATCTGTATCTGCTTCTCGTTGCAATACAATGTAATAAATGCACACACGCCTTGGAATATAGACGAATTTCGTTTTACAGCGTTTGCTGCGGAAACCGTGTGATGCGCGTGTGCTCGAGCACGAAGTAGGAAGACATATGCCGTTGTAACCCGACAATAGCTAAATACTCGTATACCTAGGTATTAGAAACACGCATACGTAGAAATATTGTGGAATTTACTTGAAAAAATTTGGTTAAAATATTTATTAAATTGTAAAATTTAAAATTTAAAAACAAAATTATTGTCACAAACTATAATTGTATACTTATACTATTGTTTTATCATTGATTTGAGACAATATTATATGATTTAATATTATTGTATGCAGCGTCACATCGTGGTATGTTTAGTTGCAGATAATGATAAATAATTTTAAATTACAAAATTACTTTTAAATTCAATTAATTATGCGATTATTATAGGTTAGGTTAGGTTAGGTATACATCTTGTAAAAGTCATTTTTGTTACATTACAGTTTTTACGATCATCTGGACAATTTGTCACTGTATTTATGATAAATTAGAATACCACCGTTGAGGTAAACCAAAAATACAATTCTGTCAAAAAGAAAAATATTCTCTTAAAAATGTAGATTATTAAATTCACAAAAATTGACCTTATCCGTAAAATTTAACTAGGTCACTGCAGACTACTCGCACAGTCTCACCGCGTGCTGAGTGGCAAACATTGCGATAACGACAACGACAGAAAAAAAACAATAATATTATAATGTCGATGTGCAATATAATAATAACATACCTACCATCGTGCTTTACTTGTAACCGTTGCATGTGCGAATAGTTTATATATTTTTCTTTTCGTTTTCCGGCCGAAGGTCTTGTAATAGGCACACATACGCACACAAACACACGCACACAAATACGCGTTTTCTCGACCTATGCCGTACACACTCTGCAACGGTTATTTGCTCGACTCGGCGGGGATTCTCGGCAGGTGAAATATTAAAAACACCAATTTTCTTCTACTCGACACGCAATATACATATTACATATTATTCGTGTAGTATGTGCCTGTATAGGACGCACCATATAGGTATACCTTTACGCATTATTATGACACAACTGTTTGACGACGCGGAAAAGGACATAATATTTAAACAATATCATATACATAATATTATAATAATATACGCACCGTTTTGAAAACGACATCGCACGCTGTATTAAACATTGGATGCGTACCTATATCTAATATATAAAAATAAGTCCGGTTTTCCTCCCTGACGCTATAACTCCAGAACGCACCAACCGATTTCCATGGTTTTGCATTCGTTTGAAAGGTCTTGGGCTACGTGAGGTTTATAGCAAAGAAAATTCTTGAAAATTCAGGAAAAATTCAACAGAAAAGTGTTGAAATCGTTTTTCACATACAGCGCCATCTATTATACATCTATTATATCTTTTATATATTATTTTTATGTAAACCACATAGCAACGGTGCGTGATAAAGTGTTTGACAGATAGTCATTATTCTCTGCTCAGTTAATTTCATTTAAGCTCAGTGTAAATTATGTGGATCGTGCATTTGAAGTTAAATTCAACACTCTGTCCATAGTCCAAAATGCCTAGAGAACGACGTTCGAACATCGGCCGCCGCACAAGACATGCAAGCCAGCAACAAGTCTATTCAAGGAACTTAAGAGAAGAAAGACAAAATATAATAAGAGAAAATGACCGATTGAGACATTCTCTGCTCAGTTAATTTCATTTAAGCTCAGTGTAAATTATGTGGATCGTGCATTTGAAGTTAAATTCAACACTCTGTCCATAGTCCAAAATGCCTAGAGAACGACGTTCGAACATCGGCCGCCGCACAAGACATGCAAGCCAGCAACAAGTCTATTCAAGGAACTTAAGAGAAGAAAGACAAAATATAATAAGAAAATGACCGATTGAGACATCGCGTGAGCACACGAAGATCATTGGCATCATACAATCGCTTGGCATTCCATATGATCCCACTGCGAACTACAGTGATGATGAAAATTTTGATGTTGGACGAATGACGACTATATGCAGATATTGCAATGCGTTAAAGTTCAAAAGAGAAACGGTTGGATTGTGCTGCGCAAATGGAAAAGTCAAACTGGATCCTTTACTTACACCACCACAGCCACTGAAAACATTGTTTGATGGAAGTGATCCCGATTCAAGCCATTTTCTTAAACACATCCTTGAATACAATAACTGCTTTCGCATGACTTCCTTTGGAGCTAATATCATTCGAGAAGGCGGCTTCATGCCGACTTGCAAGGTAAAAGATACAACACACATAACCAACACATAATTACAACACATAACAACTTCATATACACCACACACTACACCATCACACGATTTAAAATGTATTCATGAACAAATTTTAATGATTATTTGCAATTACAGATACAAGGTCAAATATATCATTTGCATGGTTCAATGGTGCCAACCACACCAGATGAACCGCATCAATTTCTGCAAATATATTTCATTTCGTCGATGGTGGATCAGCTGAACGTGCGGTGCAATATACAGGGAGCACAACAGTTAAAGAGACGAATTATTGAACAGTTGCAAGCATTTTTTCACGCTAATAATGCTGTGGTTAATATGTTCAAAACAGCATTGGAACGAATGCCATCGGATACGCACAAATTTGTCATAAGAGCGGATTGTACTCCAACAGGTGAACATGTGCGAAGATTCAATGCACCCACCGTTAATGATGTTGCTGCAATTATTGTTGGCGATCCAACTAAATCACGAGACATTGTCGTTCAGCGAAGAAGCAATATCATGCATCGTGTAAACGAGACACATCGTTTGTACGATGCGTTACAATATCCAATCATTTATTGGCAAGGGCAAGACGGATACGACATCACGTTGAAGATGGTCGATCCAATTACAGGTACAATATTCAAACACTAATTATTTCCATTATTACTTTTATTGGTTTACATTAATCATTCATTTAATTTCAGGAGTATCAACGAATAATAAAAATCTAAGCGCAATGAATTACTATGCGTATCGTATGATGATTCGTACACATGAGGAGAATGTCATTCTGAAGTGCGGTCGGCTATTCCAGCAATTCGCCGTCGACATGTATGTCAAAGTCGAGACAGAACGTTTAGCGTTCATCAGATTCAATCAGCCAAAGCTACGATCTGAGGACTATATACACTTGCGTGATGCTATTCATTCAGATGGTGATGTTCAGAATATTGGACGACTGACGGTTCTCCCATCAACTTATATCGGAAGCCCACGCCACATGCACGAATACGCTCAAGACGCTATGACGTACGTGCGAAATTATGGAACTCCGGATTTATTTATTACGGTCACATGCAATCCGAAGTGGACGGAAATTGAACGCGAGTTGGAACCGGGTCAAAAACCGCAAGATCGCCATGACATAATCGCCAGAGTATTTCAGCAAAAACTGAAGGTTATGATGGATGTGCTTAGTAAGTATCGAGTTTTTGGTGACACACGTTGTTATATGTACTCGGTGGAATGGCAGAAGCGTGGACTACCGCATGCTCATATCCTAATTTGGTTGCTGAACAAATTACATTCTAATGAAGTTGATGACATCATATCAGCTGAAATTCACTGTTCATCCTAGAAACGATGAATGTTTTTATTTGCGACTGCTGTTAGTAAATGTACGTGGACCGAAATCATTTGCGCATTTGAAAACTGTGAATGGCAACCAATGCCAAACATATCGAGAAGCATGTCAACTATTGGGTTTGCTGGAGAACGATTCTCATTGGGATTTAACACTTGCAGATTCAGTTGTTTCATCAATTGCGTACCAAATACGAACGCTGTTCGCAATTATCATCACCACATGTTTTCCTTCAAAACCAATTCAGTTATGGAACAAATACAAAGACGCCATATGTGAAGATATCTTGCATCGCTTGCGTATTCAAACGAATAATCCTGACATCCAAATAACCGATGAAATCTACAATGAAGGATTGATTCTGATTGAGGATCAATGCTTGACTATTGCAAATAAATTTGGAAAATCATTGTTTTTCACATGGACAGTTATACGTTGCGTGTTCACGAGTTGGGAAACCATCCGCTTTGTTTGTGTTAACGACAGACAAAAAAACAAAAAATGTGGTTTACCAAAGAGCACTACAATGAAACAATTAAATAACACTTCATTTTGGTAGGTAATTGTAATGAATTTATTACTGTTGTGAAATGAAATAAATATTTTCCTTTTCAAATATATAACAAAAAAAATTACAACGTTACTTAAAACGAATCTGGTGGCGAAACGGAGTTCGACGGGTCTGCTAGTATATTATAATAATATAGTGCACCTACCTTTTTAGCGACCGTGTGCGTTGTATAAGACCCGAAATATCATCTCGAGATCTGCTCGCAGGCCGCTTCCTTCCGTATATTACAATAGTAAATATATAATAATTTAATATTAATTGCGTAACACTGCAGCCCACGAACGTCGCCAACTCGTACCGTTCGCTGTCCTTATAATACGAACGACGTATGTTATTATACGGTGCGAAAATAGCTGCGGTTTCTCCGACAAAACACAGTCGTCGGCTGCCTTTCCACGCACATTGCTCGGATAAAAAGTAAAAAATCGAAACGATTAGGCGTAAGAGAAATATTTTAATCGTCCCGCAGACAGTCGTGTGGTATATTATTATTATTATATACGATACGATATCAAAAGGACGATATTTGTTTTCAATCGATTTCATCGCACAACCGCAGGCGACTTCAATACTAGGTTGGTATAGTCGTTTAACCAGTGAACCGAACTCTATACGTTTCGTGTGTGCTGAGCTATTATGATAATTATTATTATTATGCTACCGCAGCATCCTATGGTCGTCGTTATTGGCTTTACATACCTAGGTCGTATTATTATTATGATACGTCACACATTGTAAAATGCGAATAATATTATACTTGCATGGACTGCAGCACTACACCCACTTCAATATTATGTGCACTTGACGTTTTTAGTTACTATTATTATAGTTATTACCTATGTTTGATATATGATATAAGATACATCAAATACGGTATATCGCAAATGCCTAATGGCGTACCTGTATTATATTGCGAACAACTGAAATATTTAAACAGTTATTGTATATAGGTAATCGCAAATTATGATATTATCATTCATTTATACACAAACAATTATTACGACCGTATTTAATTTGGTTTACCAACTCAAATCAACGAAATAGATGGGATAATAATATTATATAAACGAAGTAATCTAATAAACGATTTACATTTTAATTATATCCTCGGGCTAAAATTTTTAAACTTTTTTCAACCGTTTTTACCGCAGAACACTAATTTATTTATCATATAACACTTAATTTGCCCGTATAATTATTATTGTCTTACCATAACCCTCGTCATGGTATTAGTATTGTAAAGATCATATGATCAGCTAGTATGAGTCTACAATATTATAGTTTATAATAAATATACTTAATACGCACATACAGGTTATTATGATGTAATATACTAATATATACTGCTACGAATTCTTTTTATCACTTAATAATTAGGTTTATGCGTTTTTACGCAATCGTTTGAGTGTCTCTAATATTTATTATTGTTTGTAGGTAAAGATAAAATTAAAATAAAACTGTTTAATAAATATATTTTATCAGCATGAAAACTAGACTGGACCATAAACGTTTTAAAATTATTTAATATACCTACCTAGATAATTTAAATTTATTTCATTATCAAATTTTGATATTTTAACAACTTAAATTATTTTATTTGTTTTAACTATCTTTACTTATAGCGTGAAAATGTTAAATAGAAGTCTAGTAAAATTGATTTTTTAAACTTAGGCACCTAATTATTTGATAAATAATAATAATATAGTTAATACCAATCTATAAATGTGTTTTAATGACCTGCCTGGTGTGGCGCTGAGTTTGGCTTCAATGACAAACATGTTCTGAGTGCCAGCACCGACCGTTATCACTAGTTACAGGAAGGGTGACCACCTGGTTTTTGTGACAAATTCTTACCACACAAACACGTGTTCAAACCAACCATACCCTCCCCATTAGTAACCAACTGAAGACCTCAGTTGTCGAACCTTAACTAATAAGAAAAAATATGTCGTAGTTAATATCGCTATTTATTATTATTTTTTGTTTTATTTAACGACTTCACTTAGAATACCACTGTTCACACACATTTATCGCAAAAGTAAAATTAAAAAGTTAATTTAATTTAAATTAATTAACTTATAACTGAACTGAGTTATTCATAAATTATTAATTATTATTAAATTTTATCTCGTTATATTTTTGTTCAACCTTTACTTAATTGAGTTAAAATAATTCGCCAACTCGTTCAGTCTTGCAAAAAAGTACATTTCGGTAGGTAATACAAATACTGCCGAATCTATCGTTAATGTTGTCCATATAGAGGCAACTCTCTAATGTTAGGATCAATATCGATCAAACTATTATAATTGAATACACAATAACTGTTATTTAATGTGTAAAGTGATTCAATTATAAAAATAAGTGGGTAAGTGGATGTCGCTCTGCTGTACAATAAGTTACAATTGGGTCGTTGTATTAAACTTGAATTCAATGATATAATATCATTGTATAAGAAACCCCATTCTGAGCGGTGACGGTTTGTCAGTCTGGATATTATATATTGTTATTATTTATTACCTATATCATGTAGTTCAATTAATATTATAATTATTTTATTTTTATTCGTTTCTATGGTGATAAACAAAGCGTTAGAAATTAAAATCCCATTTTTAGCGGTTTTTCCTAATTTTTCGGTGGTTTTTCCCGTGGCACTAAATAACTATTGATAAAATCGAAAAATAACATCTTTAAAGTACCATCTTGATCCAATTTTCTAAAAGATATAATTACTATATGTTGAAATCAAAGCACTTCTTCTGGTAGAAATTTTGTATACAGGATATAAAAAATAAATAAATAAAATAAAGACCATTGTAAAACCACTAGCTTCCTCGCTCCGCTCAAAATCTAATAACGATAATTCATTATTAGTTATTTAGTAGGTAGTATTACTAGTTACTTTCTACTAAAACTAATATATTATAATATATAATATGTATATTGTATATTATAGTATCATAGGAATTCAAAAGTTATGTTTAAACATAATATATTATAATATACTACCTTAAATTATAATGGAGATGATATTATGAAGATACTCAAATCTTGCAAACCCGTTGAAAAATAAAATTCATAGTATAAATTGGTTCAAAGTTATATGTGAAATTCACTTGTTCTTGATATCAATCATTTGATTAGATACGCCCGTCGGGTTTCAAAGATCAAGATTTAATGGTAGAAAAACTATTTACCAAACATATCTAATTTCAAAGATCTCGATGTTAGAGACATTGTAAAATTGGGTCAACGTGAATCCCAGAATGCGTATATATATTGTACGTGAATGAGAAAAACAAACAAAATACCAATTTGAAATAATGTTATCAAAAGTAAAACAACGACATATTATTTACCAACAAAACCTACCTATATAAGACTGGGCCCGTAGAACTTTTTGTTTTCAGATCTGATACCATATAGTAATATATAAAGATACCTATTATTATATATTAAATTATAACATTATTATATACTCATCATCAAAATTCAAAAATATACAAACGATTTTATTTTTTAACATGCAAGAAGGTCAATATTGCGTGAGTTACAAAAATATAATAGTTACGCCTTTTAGCATTTAATATGAGACTTGTGCTTTAACTATTTTGCGTGTTAAATCAGAAAATACAAAATAATTTAATTATGTGCTTATAATTACACAATTAGTTTAGCTAGTACATCAAGTAATAAATATTATTGAAAAAAACATTGTCATTTCAAACTGTTTTTATTTTATGGTTTTATTCGTCGTACAGTTTTGTTTCAGCCATGTTTTCAGAAAATATTCAAACAAAATAATGAACATTATTTCGAAACACCAATAGGACTTAAATTATATAAATAGAGTATATTATATACATATAGGTACATCATTATTGACAGCAATATCATAGCATTATGTTAGCCGTTAGTCGTTAGGTATTATACTTATCAGAGATGTTTATCAGATGGTGAAAGATTAAAACCAAATCGAATTAAATCCCCGGAAGAAAAGCATATTCAGAAGATTAATATTATTATTATGCATATATTCGACCCTTCTATTATAATACATTACATAGATGGTGGATTTTACACTTACCACGGTTTTGCCTCAACAACCATCTTGTTTTCATAATTAATAAAGGCGAAGAACCGAATTAATTTGTATGTAAAAAGGTATATGTGGTGATACTATACAGTGTGCTTTTATAAAATAAAACATAATTATTATATTGCAATAGGTACTTTACCGAAATTAATGTCGGTAAAAATTTAGCAATACATCAATAGGTGATATAATTATCGAAATAATAATATAAGTATTATTACAGTTATTATACAAATGGTAATATTATTATAATAGGAAGTACACAGCTCGTACAGATACTTACCAATCATGTATAGTGTATTATATTGAACTAAATAAATGTCTACTTAAAATTTACCCGTTAATAAATTATACTAGCAAAAAATAAATATTGATAATTATTCAAAAATCTATACGGTGTAAATAATTACTATGATTTTGAATTTTGAATTTTTCTTATTGTAATCATCAAATTATTTTAATTATTATATTCTTATCTTACGCGTGACCATAGCTTTGTCCACTATTATAAATCATACTGATTTTATTCTATCCTATTTTTTATTTATTTATTTTTTTTTTTTGTTTCATGTATAGAGAACGCCAAAAAAATGGACGAGCCTTCGACAACACCGCAGAACGGCAGAGGAATCTATAACGGAAATGGAATCGTCACCACAGACACAAAGACGCACAAATTGGGCGGTTTACCAACATTTTTCCACGGCTTCCGACTCGCCAACACCATTGCTGGTAAAAGTAATAATATAATAATAATAATAATAATGATAATTTTTTTTTCTATACGTGAAAATTATTACTGTACGAAAAATATATTCGGAAAGGAGCATAATCAATTTGTAGTCCACAATGATAGCTAAATGAACAAGGTTTATGCAAGAATGGTTTTATATAAATATATAAATAATATATTATATTATCACGTCGCACAAACATACGTTGATGAGCACTAATGTGTGTGGCACGCGCGAGAGAGTGTGTGTGTGTGTGTGTGTTTGTGTGTGTTTTGAACTTTTGCCCGGCGGTTATGCAATATGTATAAACACGAGAGGAAATACCCATGTAATTGAATAAATTATCACCGAAAGCACTCGAGTACATCGGAAACACTGCTACAGTGTCTATATATAGCTAGATCTGTGGGTGGCTTATGAAAATTCAAATTACCAATAACATTAATTACTATCCTCTTAATTTTCCGTAAAATTAAAAACTATGCCCATGACAATATACGTTTTGTTACGAACCATCGATCGAATGTACAATATTATAATGACGTGCAAGTTGACATGACCGATTATCCCCGAAACAATTATTATTATTGACGACCAACGTTATGTTTCAGAAAGAAAATATAACGATACATAATATTTAAAAAATAAATAGAATTATTATAACCGGTATAAAAAAATTACCTTATAAAAACGAAAAAAATTAAATTTCTACTGAAAATAATATATGTGATTTATTTTAAATGTAATTTTTATTATTCCGGAAAAAGGACATTTACAATAAATTTGCAAACAAGAGGCCAATATATAATAAGTTCTAAGGAGAAAAACATTTTCTTTTTTTTTGTCAGTTTCAACCGTAAGGTATATAATATATTATATAACTTTAAAGCGAAATATTATGTTATTTATTTTCTATTAAAAATTATGTTAAAGGGTTTTTTTTTTTTTGGAGGGAAAATATTAAAATAATAATAATATGATATCACCGTTTTTAAAGTATATTTATAAAAATATTTTCTATTAAAAATGAGTGAATAAAAAAACAATTTTCAATTTCAATTAGTTGTTTAAATGAATATATATATTGTAAAAATATTTATTTTTTTATTTGCAGACATATTATATCTATAATATAATATACTGATAAGTGTAGTGACTCCTCGCGAAATTACGTAAAGATAATAATATTTTTTGAGAAACAAATTTTTTTTACACAGCTTTTAAACACAATTTTTCTTCTATCTCAGAATTATTGTTGTTACTTTTTTCTGGTTATTTTTTTTATATAACTTTTATATCAAGATGTAGTGTGTATTTTTTATATTACTTCGTATGAAATACAATACATATGATTTTGTACTAACTTTATCCATTTAGCATATTTCTTGTTATTCGTTATGGGGGTTATCTCTGTACAATGGACACACACTATACAGTATTAAAAGGAATCCATACAGCAACCATTCATTGTTTGTAAAAACCACTCAACGCGGGTTAGAACCATTCGGGCTATATCAGTTCTGTCTAATACATCAACATTTTACGCGTAATATAAAAGAAAATATTTACTGCATCGCATAACGTTTTTTTTAAAGATATAATTATTCTGAAAAAAGTTATTAAAGTTCAAAAATCATAAAAAAAGGAAAGATTTAAAAATAATATTTACTTTTTTTCATATTTAATAACGTTATTTATAAATAAAAAAAAGTAAAAACATAAACATTACAACACTGCAATTGAATTTCCTTCAACAATATGTAAATTGTGTCTAAAATATTAGAACAAAATGATTTTTTCACTAAAAAACGATTTTTACGGTAAATATTTTTTATTTTGTAGTTTGTAACAACATATTATTTAGCGCTAAAAGTGCTTCACGTTTGATTTAGCTTTCTCTTTTAATGATTGGTATATTTTATCTCTAAAATGTTTTGCTATAATAACATTCTATAAATTTCTAGTCAATAGTTTACTTCTATTTTTCTGGTGCCAAGATAATCTACTGGTCGGTTTTAAATTTATTTTGTCTAAGTTTTTGTACAGCAAATGTATTTTTGGGGTTCACTGTTTTTATAGCTTTGAATGCACATATTTTTTCGAGTACAAAGAAAGTGTTCCAAACATTTCGTTTATAACTAAGCCTAAATATATTATATACTGTACTATATATATATATAGTTTGCTAATTTAGAACAGGTGAAACTACGATGTAATAAGTTTTGGAAATTTTCTGTAGTTTTTAAAAAAAAAAAAAACAATTACTGTTTCTATTAAATGTACCTATCTATTTTTAGGCACATATGATATAAATTAAATAATACGTTTTTTAATTGTAAAACGTATACAGGAGCACTACCTTCTAAGTTCTAATACATTTAGACCAATAGATAGAATGTTTGAAGGTTGACATTTTTAAACTAACTAGGATTTAGGAAATTTGACTGTATTTATTTTATTTTTTTGACACAACAATATGAATTGTTGAACAACATAGTTATTTTTGAAAATCTGAATAACCAGTATAAAATATAGATGGAAATGTTAAATAAATTCTGCAAATTTAATTAAAATATTCATCTAACACCCGAAATTCAGATAAATCATTTAGGTGCAAAGCCACCCTAATCATAAACATAATATATGGTTTAATCTTTTATATTAATTATCTATAATAAAACATGAACGATGGGCTAAAAAAAACATCCACTAATGATACTGATCATTTTTAATTCAGATCTCTTAATCTATATCTACACTAACAATATTGAGGAATCTTAGAAGATTTCTGTCGACAGAAACGGAATCCAACTTTTGAATCAAAAAGGTTCTGATATGAGAGGGTTTTAACTTTCAGATACAGTAGTAATGTTTGGGTCTATATGTAGAATAAATTAGTATGAGATAGATTAGCTGAGAATAATACTCACTCTAATATACTATTCTACTAATATATATTTATTAACCTCGTTAGATATCAGATTCACGAATATTGAATGTAATATTATAATATAAAAGTATTATAGAACAATATTGTCTCTTCTTACCTTCATGGAGTATTTGTTAATTGATGATTCAAGTTTACGTGAACTCTTTATTATGTACCTACTGAACTATCAAGTATAAAAAAGCACTTATAAAAATAATCATTATCTAGTAAGTACTTACAAACATAATATCCAAATAACAGGTAAATACGGTTGGCAGAATTGTAGATGAATGTACAGTGTATGATGGTTATATCCCATATTTAAGATTAATGTGGCTTATATGTGTTTGTTAGTGTTTCGAAATCACATGTCAAGTATTTCAGTTTCATTGATTTTTTTTATTCGTTAAAAAACAGTTTCATATTAAGTAGTTTTTAAAATAATTATTCGAAGCAACGTTGTCTTAATTGTTGTTTAAATTTTTAATAATTTGGTACATATTATTACATTGTTTTCTATTTTTTTTATTATTAAATTTATTTCATATTGTTTTTCTTACTTTGTTACTTTGTGTTAATTACATTAAAATCGTGTGAATCATTTCTATAAAGCTTTATTTTTTTAAATCAATACTATATTGTATATGATAAAGAATTGTTTTTGGTAAGTTATTATCATGTCTATAATTTTATGACAATCACATAATTTACCTTTTAAATATTTTATTAAAGACCTTTAGATTTTAGACCCTTCTACAAAAACAGAACAAACTGAATAGTGATAATAACTAATAAGTTCCTAAATTTCGGGAAGTTTAAAGTATAAGAATAAAAATAATAAATTATTAGTAGGTAAACAATTTAACTTTAACCTACTTATTGTTATCTCAAATAAAACACTTAACTGTTTTTTTCTATTACTACATAGAAAAAAATAAGAAACAAATATTATAATTGATATTATTTTTATCAATTAAATACATAAACAATTTACCTGAACTTTCACTATTATCATATAATTATTATAGTTCCTAAAGATTGTAAATTAATTAGAATTAATGAATTATGATGTGTTTTAATATTTAATCCATACTGTTAAATTGGAGTATACAATAACATAAAATAGGCAATACAAGTAAAAGATAGTATAGAATAATATTTTAACATAAACAAATTAAACTTCAACAATCCGAATTAATTATACGAAATAACTTAGTAAGTTAGGATATCTACAATAAATATAGTATCAGAATATTTTGATTTGTATTTACAGATTTTATAATTATTTTTTTTTATCATACATGCAATATATTCTTATACTTGAATGTTTCTGCTTCATTCATCAAAATTTAATTTACTTATCACCAATTGTCACTTAAATGATGTAAATTTTTAGCTGCCTACGTAAAAATCTCCGATTAATATTTTATAATTATGATAAGCGAAAAAATGATTTAATTCGTTTATAGTCATGTATCTTTTTGTGTTTTAAACTTTTTACTGTAGGTACCTAGCCATATGATTTAATTTTATTATAAATTATAACCACTTTCATAGAATTAAATTAAATTTTTGATTTTATTATTAGTTGTACAGAATACCTCACTGTATTTGTTCCCAATACCTAATAAACTTCGGTGTAATTATTTTTTTTTTATCTTATTTTTGAAAATAATTATTGTAGGTATTACAGTCATAATACAATCAACAAATTTCAACTCTTTTCTATTTGTAAATTAGAAATTAAATCAACATATTCAGTGAACTAATTTTACTATCCGATATTATATCAGTAATTGATAATTTTGCAAAACTCAGTTTTGAAAAATAAATAGTTTGAAAATTGTATCGCTTGTAATAGACAGTTCTGAAATATAGGTATATTCTTGACAAGAATTTCTTGTTTTACAAATCAAATCATGAAAACGAAATTTTTTTTAAATGTTTTATTATATTATAGTAATGAGTGAAATAACAATAAAGCTGCTACACAAAACAATAATAATTCTTTATACTTACTGAAAAAAAATCACATTTTACTGTTTTACATTTCCGATTTAAATTAATACCCTTGAATGTTTCATCTTGATTATTAAGACTAATTTATTAAATTGTCGAAGTTAAAGTAATGTATTATAATAATGTATACTTGAGTAACTATGTATAATTTATAATAATATAGTCTAATCAGTGCCAGTCACAATATAAGCCCGCGGTCGTGTACAATAATCGAGCAGCAACTTAGTAGATACCCATATCAACTGCTACCGTATCATAGGTACCTATAGTATCTAATACTTAAATATTATTATGTAGTAGTGAAATGGCAATCTAAGTATAATTTATTTTAGTATTGATAAGCAAACGTTTTGTTTTGGCGTTCTTTTGAAATCTCCGTTGACTGCCGCGTGTCTTAATGTACGTTTCAAGTTTCGACGTTAAGCCGCTCGTTTCGATAATTAATATTTTAAACGGCGTAATTGGTGTGGTACACATTATTATTATTATTATGCTAACTACAATTTTGGACGATTATATATTCAAAAACAATAATTACTCATAAATAGGGCACAGTCGAATGAACATAATAAAATTTCCTTCGCCGTGAACGGAGCAGCTAATATGCGCGTACCTACCTACCTACCTACCTATATATGTAATACTTGTGTAATTACTTCCCGGCCCGCTCTGTCATCCTCCTGCACGTTCGGAACAGACACGAACGACTGCAGCACACGATACCTACGCAGAATAATATGGTTAATATGGCTGAAAGGTTGAGGACGCGTGCAGTGTCTGTGCATCGTAGGTGCCTATGGTGTACGAGGTATAGGTGGTAATCGTAAATCCTGAGAATCGCGGTAAGCTTCTGCAAGAAACAATATATATTATAAAGTATTATACGAACCAGCTTTTAATTAATATATTATTATTATTATTATTATTATATATGACGTCGTATTATGTTCCCGTCGCGGTCGTCTCGTCGACTGTGACGTGAATATATTGAATTGGCAAAACGAAATGTTCTGTTAAAGAGCCGAGGCGCCAGCGAAACAGTAAATTATTCGGAATCCGATCAGCAGCCAGACGCGTGCGAAAGGGTTTCGCTGTCGCCCAACAACAAGTTCGTGCCCGGTCTGTCGGACGACAATGGAGACATTCTACGCGATTTTTCCAAGCTCGGATGTTGCCAAAAGATCACCACACTGTTGACTTCATCCCATCAGTTCAACAACTTACAGGTCAGCAGATTTACTTATCATTTTAATTTTTAACTCCAAACTCGTTACTCGACCGGTGGCTCAAATTATGTAAATACTAAACAGGTACAATAATTAATATCACCTACAATGAATATTTTATGAAAACTTTTTTCCCCATAAAAATTACAATTCTTATGAATAAACTTCACTAACAAAGCAGCATATTAATTATTAATGAACTACTAAAGTCGATTAAACTTTTTTAAATCTCCAGAGTTAAAAATAAATTCTTTAGCTAAAATTACAATAATTTAATTTAACCCGTTCCTATGTCAAAAAGTACAAGTTATTTTTGACTAATTTAAATTTTACCTTTAAAATAATATTTAAGACGCCAAGAGAACAGCTTGATTTTATCTACAGGGTGATTAACATGCTGACCCTTTTTTCTTCAATAATGTAGATATTCAAAATATGATTTTTTAATTTTTAAACATACCTAGTTATAAGTTCATTATATTTTCAAATTCTTGAGGTTTTTGTGGAGATACAAATTTCTATTTTTCAAATGAGAACATCCCTATTCAACTATAAATTATTCAGAAGATAATTTTTCTGAAATTTTTGACATATCAAAATCAAAATTTGTACAAGTAGTTTTTAATTTATTTATCTTTGTGTTTTTAAGATAAAAGGTCTATGGTAATGGATATTTATATAATAATATGGGGGCTATGGTAATATTTTATCAATAACTTGTAAAAATGGCCCAAAGTAAATACTAGATCCAATTGTATACTTATTTTATATTTATGTAAAACCATTTTTAAGGACTATTATTCTTAATACAAACATTTTAATAACTAAGAAATCATTCATTCAAATTTTGAATTAAGAACATCGACATTTTCAAAAAAATTATCCAAAAAGGTTAGAGGTTCTCATTTGAAAAACAGAAGTTTGTATCGTCACAGGGCACGTCTTAAGTGGTAGAAAAAAATTCATTAATTTTAAAATATGGTCTTTGAATACATTTAAAAATTTTAAAAACAGAATTTAAATAAATTATCTACTTTAGTTATTACTTAAGTTCAATAATATGCATACAATATTCGTGAATATAATATTTTTGAAGGGAAACAAATTAATAATTTGGAAATTGTATTTGATATTTATACCGATTTTATTGTTTGATTGACTATTTCCTTCAGTTGTCTTGATTACTATAACACAGTTAGATTGAATAAGTATCAAATTATTTTTTTTTAATTTTTAAAAAATTTGATCTGTTCTATGTTAAAAAAAAATGAATAATAATTGTTGATATGTAATTTTAGATTCTATGTTACTATGTATATCGGATTATAGATAATGGATTTTATGTTAAAATTATAATAACACAATAACTGTATATTTAGGATAAAATTAATATGTATAGAGTCTTATAAGATTAATGCCTAAGATAGTCTCGAGGTTATTAATATTTATAGATGAATTCTATGTCGCTGAATAATTTATCGCTGTTAAATCATTCACATAATAATATGATGCTGGTTTTTAATTATTATAACCGTGATTGTAGTCCTTGGATTAATCCTAACTCGAATCACATTACACTAAATAATAACCAAGTAATTCGAACAAAAGCGTTTTCCCTTACGCGCAGTGCACGCTCTACGGAAAATTGTTTCGACTTGGAATATTGCTGTGTCAATTAATATACGAGACTATAAATGCATCTATGTATAGACAATATTACTGATTATAATAAAATGATTAATTGAAACGTGCATAATATAATATGACTAATCATATACGGTTAGGACGGTTAGGTTGTATACATCTACTTGGTGCATAACTGAAGTTTATTAAATATAGGTACATTATACTGCAGTCTCCTATTTTACCTATACTGCACGTGCGTGATTTGTATTAACAGGTTGAAATGCTCTACCAAAGATATTTTCTGCGAACCAACCAAAGCCACATGGTCCATTTGTTGGTGCTGCTCTGTATACTTTTTACGTGCATGGCCATAGCAGTTGTCCTTTCCGACTACGAGACTCAGGTTCAGTGTTCCTTGCTACTGCTGTGTTGTATACTTATTTACCTAAGTAAGTTCGGATCCCCAGGCTATGCATAATATTATATCATACGTATATCTGCCTAACTCTGTTACTATATCGACGTGTCTAATGTACGGTCTGCACTCTCTGTCTCCAGTCATAATAGGCATAGTGTCACGGTCCGGGTTGAACGAAGTATACCTAAGTTTCGTGTCCTACGTGGTGCTGGCCACTTTCCTGCTGATCGAGTTGTCTTTCGGCGTGTTGACCAGATCCCAAGCCGTCACCGTACCCACGTTAGTGTTCGTCTACATTTCTTACAGTTTACTGCCGGTCAAGTTGCAATATGCCATTGTGGCCGGCACTATTTTCATGTTGTCGCAGTTAATATTCACCCTGTCTATGGAACACGGCATATCAAAACAGGTAACTAAAAGATACATCTAGCTTTGTTTTATTTGTTCGTCTTAAGTATATTTAACAGTTGTTTTTAAATATGTGTGCGATACTTCATCCTCGGATACATGATACATATATTTTTGACTGCTTCTATACCAATCTGGTCTAATAAACACGCTATATAATGACCATCTCAATCGGTTTTTAAACTCGATTATTGGTTACAATAGTTCAATACCGGCTGTTTGTACAATATAGCGCCTAAAATAATACATTTTGATTTTCAGAGTTTCATTAATTTGCTATTGTTGGCGTGCACAAACGTGACTGGTGTAATGATGCATTACCCGAACGAAGTGGCAAAGAGACAAGCATTCTTGGAGACCAGACAATGCGTCCAGGCGAGACTGACTACGCAAAAAGTTAATCAACAACAGGTACGGGGAAAAAAATTAATTTAAAAAATCGTCCCATATAAACACACGTCAAAGTATTTTAAAAACAGGAGAGGCTGCTTTTGTCAGTACTGCCCCGGCATGTTGCTATGGAAATGAAGGCCGACATCGCCGGTAAACGCCATGACAGCATGTTCCACAAGATTTATATACAAAAGCACGAGAATGTCAGGTATATATCTATAATATAAAATTTAATTGATTTTTCTATAAATATAGGCCACTATAATTATCGGTGCATCGCAACAATATTACAATAATTATATCATAGTTCAGTGTCATTCAGAAGTTAGTTAGAATAGGTAGTAAATTGTATACAACAATGTCATAATATTAACG
This sequence comes from Sitobion miscanthi, assembly GCA_008086715.1. Lineage (NCBI taxonomy): Eukaryota > Metazoa > Arthropoda > Insecta > Hemiptera > Aphididae > Sitobion > Sitobion miscanthi. The sequence continues at coordinate 9,263,645 of CM017799.1, read as the reverse complement.
TGTTTTATACAATGTAACTATTTAATACATACTAGTACATTTTGTTTTAATTCACAAAATAGAAATATGCTTAAATTGACCATCCTAATTTCTGAAAGTCAAATAAATCATACCATGTTAGTATATAATCATTAATCAGCAATGTTCGTAGGCACTTATGATATGTTTATTATATATGAGCAAATTAAACTATATATGTATAAAAATTATTTTTTTATGGTTTTCTATTCATCAAATACATTTTAATTTAACATTTTATAATAATGCACAACTTTTTTTTATCGATTTAACGTCGTAAATAAATAGTTATCTATATAAAACCGTCCAAGTTATAACTTATAACTAATTAATAAAAAAAAATAAATATTTAACTATAGTATGTTTCTCAGAAAAAAATCGTTAGTATGTAGTGAAATTATTATTTTTAAATTTACATTATAAAACTTTTATTCAAGTTTTCTACTATAATTTATTTATTTTGGCATAGTATATTTCTTTGTTTTCAAACATAACAAACTGAAGGCGATATACAAATAATGTTGAAACTTGAAAGCCAAATTTGTTATTATAGTTATTTCGGTATAAATTAAAACAAAATGCAAAATATAAAATTTTACAAGTAAAATACTCATGCATATTGCAAATAACAAAACCTAATTGTGGTGTTTTCGCCATGTACCTACCTATACTACGCCTAGTCATTATTTTAACAGTACACTGTCCACACAAACACTATTGTGTTCGCCCGTGAAACCAATAAACCACCGTTGACTCGTATAGTTAATTCCCTTACGAAATAATGAGACGTTTAACACTCATTGTTTCAATTGTACCTAAATTGCGTGTGTACTTATCGATGTAAATTCATGACCAACAAGGTGCCTATGTTTATAATAAAGTAATAATTTAACTTTTAAGCATATTGTATTAATCGAAGTGTTTTATAATATTTTTTTTTTATTTATACTATTGTAGCATTTTGTTCGCGGACATCTGTGGGTTCACTAGTTTGTCCGATCAGTGTACAGCTCAAGAGCTCGTAAGGCTACTTAACGAATTGTTTGCGAGGTGATATACGAAAAACGCCGTATCGGCTTAAAATTGCATGGAGTTTTACTCGTTATATAACAATCCATATAGTATTCGGATACGATACGAAAAGCGACAAACGTTTATATTGATATGTTCTATTGGTGGTTTGTGTATAGGTTCGACCGATTGGCTCAAGAAAACGCGTGTTTACGAATCAAACTGTTGGGAGACTGTTATTACTGTGTGAGCGGTCTGCCCGAGCACAGGCCGGACCACGCCAACTGTTGCGTCCAGATGGGTTTGGACATGATCGACGCCATAACGTGAGTGTACACCCACGTAATGAGGAGTTAAAATCTACATTAATTCTATATAGCGTTGGCTCGCATAATTGAAATTTTTTTTTCCAAAATATATGTTTACACCGCTTTAACGTTTAGTTTGGTAAGGGACGTGATGGACGTCAACGTCAACATGAGAGTAGGAATACACTCGGGTCGCGTGCACTGCGGCGTCCTGGGACTTTGCAAATGGCAGTTCGATGTGTGGTCGAACGACGTGACGTTGGCGAATCAAATGGAAAGCGGTGGAATACCCGGGTAAGATAGATCGTTTTTTTTTTTTGTCACTTTCGATATAATATATAGTTTTTCGAACCGCGAAAACTGCGTTTGACGTACAGGAGAATACACATTACTGCGGACACGCTCAAGTATTTGGGCAACGCTTACCAAGTGGAACCAGGAAACGGCGGAGAGCGGAATGCGTTTCTAAAGGACCACAACATCGAAACGTACCTTATAGTGCCACCCGAAACAACTTACGTTAGTATAAAAAAAACACCCTTAAAATATGTCTTATTGTTATGATTATTTTTGAGATTTCGTATTAAAAGTCGAAAACTGAATTAAATGTATTCTAATGTTTTGTAAATTATTAACGTTTAACGTTGGAAACCATTTTGAAATAAAACCTTACTATAAGCGAATACCTAATTAAATTAACATCAGCATTGGTATATACTAGTTACTAAAGAAACTCAATCTTATATTCTGCACAAGCTTTATTAAATAAATATAAATTATTAAATAATACGAATTTATTAAATAGATACCTTAGAGTTTCGATGAGACTAATATCGAGTAGAAAATAAAATACTATAAAATATGAAAAGTCATTTAAAAATATCAAAGAGTTTTGTACTTCTTGTCTTAATTTTTTATTCAATTTACAGCGAAGAACTATAAAATATTCATTCTTTATTTATTGCTATTTATATATCCCGTTTAAAAAAAAGTCAGGATTTCATCAGTTTGTATTTACAAAAATAATGTCAACATAATTTTTATTCTAAAATATTTGAAGATTAATTGGAATAAAACACAATTTTATATGGTAACAAAAACTATTTAATTCGAGATATTGTAATTTAATACATTATTATTGATGGATCAATAAATTCATGTTTAGTTAAAATTATTATATTCACCAGTGTTTGTGTCATCTAAATTTTTAAAAGAAACCGTTTCTATAAATCAATGGATAATTAATTTAGGTTTTCAAATTACATTATTATTGATTAATCCTCCTAAATTCGACTACGTTAGTTCCGACGTGTATTATGTGCTTCAATTCGATACAAACGTGATTTAAAATGTAATTAAATATCCTATAATATAGTTTTAACTATTAGACCTCATTTATATTTAAAACAAATACCTTCGTTGTATGTATTTATACCTGCAACATGACTATATAAGACTAAGTGTTACTTAGGTACTAATTCGGTACAAATATATTATAACCAATTTTGTTTTATTTTTTTGTTAAATCTTTCGCAAATAATTATCTATTTTTTTTTTATTCTTTAGGTATCTCAATACTACAAAAAACAGAGTCCTGGGCATGCTCATAATGGCAATATATCAAAAGAATTCAGAATCATGGGACATAACCAACGTCATAATACATTTACATGGTATATTACAACATTAAGCTATATATTATATACCCATAGGAGCTGTTTAAATATTGTGTTCTCTTGTTGAGTACAATGGACTGAGTGGTTTTCACAATATTAGTTTACATGGCGCACGTACCGGCATATAAAATAATAATATTATATAGGTTATACGAAATAATAAATTGGAGGCGATGGCGTGTTAGCCCTCAGAACGGATGATGATGGTCATGCCGAAATCCTGTACTTGTAGTGTAATATTATACGTCCTTGTGTGATTTATACAACTCTAGGTGCCTATAAAAATATTTTATATACCTATGGCAATGATGAAATATGTACGAATGGTACGTAAATAACAAATGTACATTAACGGTTTTATAGTAGTTATTAATCCTTATATTATTATCTACTATTTTAATGTTATATATAGTATTTCTATTTGATTTTTCTATCGACTTTTATATATTATTCATTATTCATAACTATATATATATATCGTAGTTAATATTTAGGTACTTAACAGTATTATATTTATACAAAGTACTTCATCGTGTCCTACGTAAAGTGGAGAGTGATCGTAAATCTCGATGGATTGGAAACGATCGTCATCAGTCGATATAGATCACATGTTGACGTTTTTTTTCATATACCTATATAAATCTACGCACTAAATACTCTATATAATCATGCCTGATGACGTAAATAATACATATACACAATTTATTTCGTGGTCGCTTTTCTCCACAATATGAAAGAGGTTTGAACGCCCGCATTCTATAATTTATACAAAAATATAAAACGCCTTCGCAGCTCACCGTAAAATGTGACTTTTCGAAAAATATTCTAGACATGTGATTGAGTTAACAATGTGGTTATCTAGTTGTTATCCAGTGGTTAACCATCATTTTTATTCTTAATACCTTACTTTTACCGCTTATTATACCGTATATTTGAGTTAAATCCTATTTACTCCGACCACGGTATATTCACCATAAGTTAATGATTATAACTAAAAAATAACGTGATAAAGTATTAGTGAACACGATAAGCTATGACCTGTGGACGCGTAAACTATTGATCATATCAAATTAATGTGTCGACTGCCGCCCCTACAGATGACTGGCGTCAGCACTTCCTGTTAGTGCAACAGTGCAGACTGAAAGTTAAAACTTCGCTGGCCTTTGGAGAAAATACCTGTGCCTCTGTAAATCGAACACAATACAACCGTACAGAGTTACAAAGCTTTAGCATGAAACATATTGTTTACAATAAACTTTTTGTTACAACATAGTCTTGGATATCGGTTGTTTTAAATGAAACGGTGATACAAAACATATGGCCTAATAAAATATGTATTCCTATACTAACTAGGTGGATGTTATTTTGTGGTGATTCTAATACTAATTTAAAGGCTTAAGCTATATAGTTAATGAATAATGCAAATGTCGAGTGTGTGCTGCTGAATTGCGTACGAAACGTTTTATTAAGTCTTGTACACAAGCAAAGGTGAATATACGTGGAAACCGAACTTGAAATAAATTGTATGATTTTCATTAGTGGAAATTGTTTGATACTTCGTCATCATTTAGAAGTTCAACTCTGTATAAAATATGTATGTACCTACTTAGTTCTTAAAAGTTTTGTCGTTCTATTCTCTTCAAGTTTGTTACATGCATGTATGCCATAAGTAATATAGTTGCCACTGTTGCCAGTAGGCAATAAACTTTTTAGAACATGCCGATCACGCTCAATTTTTGATCCCTACAAACGTGCAGCCACTCAGACAGATGTATAGTATAATAATTAATAACTATAATAACTAATAATGGTAGAAAATAGACATGCACCGAGACATTCCGCGTCAATATTATTAATACGTATAGCAACTAGCTGAACTATCCAACTTAATCCTGGTTAAAAATGAATCTATATACCTATATTGTTTCCGTTTTATTCTAGTTGAAATATATTATAATAGGCACAATTCAATATCACGATGTTTAATATTATAACGGAAAAACTGAAAACGATAGATAGATAGGAAATACAGCTAGTTATTTATAAAATTAAAATATTTAAAATACTATAGTCTAAACGCAATAATAAGGTTTTTTCAGTTGTATAGTAAAATACCTACCTGTGAGAACTCAATTAATATTACATAATATTTTAATAAGACTACCTCTATATAATACAAACACGGGAAAAATAGAACGTAAACGTAATGCGTTGTCTTTGTGATTTTTATACGATAATAATGCGTCATTGTGTCGAGTTGTTTAAGGCGTATTTTATATTTTTGTTTTCAGCAAAGACGAACCCGAATTGAATCACGGCGAGGTGGACGAATACTTGTTGTGCGCCATCGACGCCCGGAGTATCGACCGTCTCAAATCGCAATACTGCTATCCGATAACGTTGAAATTCCGTGACACCAACATCGAACAAATCGTAAGTACCTATATAAATAGAATGCACACCTATAATATCATAATTCATAATATACAAAGTGTAACAGAAAGACTTGACGAAAAAAAAAATGATGCTACTTAAACGTATGACGAAAATTGTTAAAATTATATGATTAGTAAATAATTTAAGAAATATACTCATATCAGCAAATTACCGAAAAAATATTTTGAAAAAAATTATTACGTTCCAAATGCATTTAATCAAAAAAATTCTAAGAAATAAACTACTTGACTTTGATAAATGTTTTTACTATCGAAATTGTTCTTATAATCAGATCCACAAATCGGTTATTTTATCGAAGAAAAATTAAATCAAATTTTAAATTTTAAATTGTCAGTGTTAAAAATAAAAATAATTTTTTGTATAATATATGTATAGCGCAAGTGACTATGAATTATAAAAAAAAATTATAATTTAACATCGATTAGAAAAAAAGTTATTCCAAAAGTCAGTGCTATCTGTTACATATTGTATATTAGTATATTCCAATATTATGACACTATAGAGGACAGCGGCTGACCAGGTCACTAGTCCGATACATAATATTATTATACAATGGCAATGATAACAATAATAATAATATAATATGCCGCGAACTAATCGTTATAATATTATTATCTCGCATGTTATACGCAGTACAGCAAAGTGCCCGACCGGATGCTCTACACCTACATGACGTGTACGGTGTGTATATATTCGGCTATCACCGCAGGTCACGTGATAATTCTACCACTGTGAGTATATTATTATACTAAGTGTCATCAACAGTGGCAAATCTAAGATTTTTTATGGTGGATGCTATTTTGATAATAATGCTCTTGGGCACGTCTTGAGCAACTCCGGAGTGAAAACAAATTTTACTTAATCTGTGATAGCTAGTATACAGTCTACAATTAACACGTTTAGTTACACGTGATAACTGTAATCTAAGTAATTTATAATTTATAAAAACAATGTTCAATATGTAGAACGGTGGGTGCTTCGCAGCTTCCAAACACCCCCCCCCCCCACCATAAATCCACCACTGATCATCATACAGCTCCTCGTCCTCTCGCCAAACACGTCGTATGTCTATCGTCGTCGCCGACACCTTTCTGCGCGACTGGACTTCTCGTCGCCTTCATGACATCGATATCGCAGCGTGTTTTTTATAATGCTTTCCTTTTCTCATTTTCCGTAGGTCCTACTTGTTACTGGGATGTTTAATAATCGGATGGCTGACGATCGTCCTGTCAGCGGTAGTAATCTTTCGCAATCGCCTGATGGTAAGTATAAGCCTACCATAAACAACATAATACAATATTATATTATTTATCAGTGGGTTAGGGTTAGAGCAGACGACGCGACAATATTCTAATGTGTACACCCTCTGTTTGTTTAAGGAAATGACGGAACCGCTGAAAAAAGCGTCGCAGACAATCAACCAGAACCGGTCCATAGCTCAAACGCTGGCCCTGGCCATAATCGTCTGTTGCTTTTTTACTTCCATGACACCGCTGGTACCTATACGCCATTATCATAGGCGCGACTAGGGTTAAAATTCTGGGGGGCTAACAAAACTATTTTTTTACAATAACCCATAGGGAACTTATATTTAAATCAATAAAGGATATTATTTTTCGGGGGGGGGGGGGGGCAAGCCCTCTCCCCTTGTTTCACCAATAGCCATTATAATATTATAATATAATAATTGCCGTAACGTAGACATGGGTCGACTTCACGATGTTATGAGCATGGCGCGATTAACCCACGACCGCTTTTCGTTGTTTTATTTTCAGATCATACACAAACTGGAGGTGTGCTTCAACGACCCAAACCTAAACTCCACCGAAGTATTGGTCGTCGAAAATCCGAACATGCGGGAGAGCAATTGTCAACTTTTATTTAACGTAATAATCTAATGGCACATTTTAATGGTCCATAAAATATTATATACCACACTACTCTATTGTAACATTTCGGTTTTTATACTTTTCCACAGTACTTAACCGTGTGCGTTATCATTCTGATGATATTGGTTGCTGTGTACCAAGTGCTCATCAGTCTAGTCAAACTCTCCCTCTTGATATTCATATCGTCTTGTTATTTTATATTTTCCAGCATTTTTCTAAACAACAGGTAAGTGACTCGGACCTATATTAAATAATCGTAAGTGTACATATTTTCTCAGTATTGATTTGTCGTATTTCAGTTAAGTGTCAAAATTATTACATAGTTTACAAACATTTAAGCGCTATTTCGGTGTGGTTATTAGAAAAACATTTAAATTTCTTTCCCGCTGTTGCAAATATTTCTGTGACATTCATTACAGCCTTAAAAGAAGTGAAATACCAAAATATATATAGGTACTTTAGTAAATACCAAATTGACATTTTCATTCTCTGTTCAAATTATTATATATTATTAAAATGTCACACTGTAGTTAGTTCGAAATTCATCGTCAGCACTAAGGCAATTAAAGAAACATTAATTTACAACCATATTCAAATCATAGACTTCTAATTCAAATATAATATGCCTAATTAATAATGGTATAGGATTTTAAACCAATCGTGTATTTATGTTGACAAAAACAAAAAATTCTTGAAATAGTACTCAAACAGTTACTCACAATTTATCCATAAGAAATTGAAATACTGTTCCTAAGTAACTAAGATAGTAAGATTGTAATTAGGTCCATCCCGGCCACGTTATTCAGTATATAGGTACCTAAACTTTAAAGTATATAATAGTTTGCAAAGTAATATACACAAGAGAAAAATCTGTTAAGAAATGTAATATTTAATACTACAGTATACTCATATTTTACAGTTTGAATTCAGGAAAATGTTTAGTCTGTTTTGTGATATTTTATTTTATTCCGCGGAATGGCATGTTAATTAAAACTTGGCTTATTTTTTAGATTAGCTGTAGCAAAAAGTTCTTTACGTTAACATAAAATGACAATTTAATATTTAAGTTCTTATGTATTATTTATATCATACAATTGACGCAACATTTCAATAAACACGGCTAGAGCATTTTTTCCAAAGTAGTTATACCTACTTATATCAAATAAAAATATAAACCCGGTAAAATAATTAGTAACTAAAACTTTAATTTTTCACAGAATAAATAAAAATATGTCAAACAAGACGTTGCGAAGTAGAAGTTTTATTTCATTTTTCCCGTCTGACAAGTTGGAGTTTGTTTACCATCCAGTATTACTGGTTAAACTTAAAAATATATTTGTTTCATAAATTTAACATATTTGAAAAAAAAAGTAATTAGTTCAAATAGTTTTACTATCAAACATGTAGACATGATTATTACACTATGCAATAAAAAATGCACTTGTATTTTAGACCACATAGTTATTGGCTATCAAGATGGGGGGTTAGACGAATATATCTTTTTACCCTTTAAGAAGACTCGTCACAGATAATATCCGATTGAATAAACGAGTTTTAAAATCTACATGTTATTAGTTAATTTTGCAAAAATTCACAGTCCAATAATAAGGTATGCCGCGAGGGACAATTATTATCTTCGTTATAATACTTCAAAGAAAATATTTTTACCATTATATTATCTCATCCCTATTTTTCTAATCTACGTATAAATTTCGTTTTATTTATTTTTATTTTTGTTATATCTTTTTGAACTTAAAAAGCTTTGAGTCCCCATTATATTACTTTTTATGCCTGACTTGTTTTTATTTCTTTGTATAGGTAGATAGATTTTTTTTAAAGGTTCGTGTTTAACTTGATATTAAATTAAAAATTTAATTGCCAATATTTTTCTGAAGAGTACATATTTTGTCAGTACAGTAGGATACACATAGGCACCAAGTATATTTTACTATTACTAGTTAACAAAAATGAAACAAAAAACAAATTTCCGGTACTTTCCGAAAACTGTATACTATACTTGCTATGATGTCCAGTGAAACCTGACTGAAATTTTAAAAACTTTGATTAAACGAACAATATTCCATTAAATTCGTTAGCTGGTTCCAAAATAAATCATTATTATTTTAGTAGAGAAATTACTTAAACGGTGTTTAGTACGTTTTCTTATAAGCCTTTTTACGGTCACAAAACACAACAAGTATTGTATATAGATACAATACGAAGAATTTAAAAATACAATTATTCTAAAAACTGTGTTAAGTATATTTTTATTTCTAAACTGTGATTAATAGTAAATACTAACCTAGAAACAAAATGATAAATCTATTATTTTTAAAACTGAAATAATGATCTGTATATGAATTGACATTGCTGAATAATTAGAAAGTATATAAATAAAAAATCCAGATAATTCTGTAGTATTTAACCCTGGCCGAATTTCACAAGCTTTAAATTTACTAAAAAGTAAATAATAGTAGGTACCTATAGGTACTTAAAATTTATAAGTTATAGTGAAATACTACAGCATACTGCAGGTCTACATATTTTAGGTTACCTTATTTGATGGTTTCGGTTTACTGCTCTCAGAAGTTGTCAAATCAATCGCACACATCCTACTAATAGATTATGTTATAGTTTAGTTTACCTACTATCAATATTATATGACCCGAATATCATGATTGACTGTTGTAGTCTATAACTATTGGATATAACTGATGACTGATAATTTATGGTTACTATCCGTATCGAAATGTCGATTGCTGCATGTCTATAATTCCTACTCAATAACCATAATATACGCATTGTATACCTAATCGATTTCCTTCGCGTATAACCTCAATGTTCGGAAAATTTAAAACTCAACAATTGTCTCTGTCCACACAGGCCAATAGAAGAATCGTTTTGGATTCGCATACTCATGTTTGTCGTCATGTTGGGGTTGATTGTTGCGTTAATTCTACAAGCACAGCAGACCGAAGTCACTTCACGACTAGATTTTCTGTGGAAATTACAAGCTACGGGTGAGTAATCGTTTGTCCGTTGTTATAATCATGGAAATGCTTGTAAATATGTATCGAACGACACTTGTTTTTGATTAATTTTCAGAGGAAAAGGAAGATATGGAACACCTAGAAGCTTATAACCGTAAACTTTTAGCAAACATTCTGCCGGTTCATGTTGCCGAACATTTTTTGACTTTGGACAAACCCGTAGACGTTAGTAATATTTTTGTCTACAAAATAACAATAATATAAGGGATTGATGTGACACTTTTTTTCATTAGTCTTATTTTTAATTACGAATGCCCCTCAGGTAAAATATGGTGTATGAGTCTAACTTTTGAATAACACAAAACTACAAAAGTTTTGTTATAAAAATGTAATAGGTACCTACTACAAAACGTCGGCGAGTAAGTTTTTTCGTATATTCTGCGTATATGTTCAATATTGTATATCATTGTACATAAATACGTACAACTATCAACAAAATTACATGTCACATTTAACGAAAATATATTTATAAAATGTATAACAAAAAATGCGCTAAAAATATAAAATAACACTTTAATATTATTAAAAAATAATTGTTTAGTTAAAATAATGTTTTTTTATTAAGTTGTATTTTAATTTTTAAACCAATCAAAAATGTTTATAAAAACTGAATTATTTAATAATTATTCCAAAACTGTACAACCAATATATTCCCAAAAGTTTCTACAGATGATATTATTTCGTTTATACTTCGTTGATAGCTAATTTATTTAATTACATTTAAAAAAAAACTTGGTAGGTACTATAAAAGTTATATTGTCCGAAACCTCATTTTAGCAAAAACTCTTTAACGGCACTGGCTAGTAATTAATTATTTATACTAAAAAATGGTTTTAGGCAGTACACGCCGCTATAGCATTATTTTTACAACCCTCCAAATTTCCTTTAAAATTATTTTAATAAATAGTTAATTGCTCTGCTACTTTCACAGCTTCCCTTAGAAAACCATTTATAATACACCACGTAACTATTGTTTTGAACCACTTGTTGTGCACTTTAATTAGCGGATTGATATTTCCGCTACCGAGTACTATGACTGGAACACTAGATACACTGTTGAGCATAAACAGTCAAGCAAATTAAACCAACCTAAAGATTGCGTGTTATTACACAAATTAAGAAAAATCGGGATAAGTTTTATACATTATATTCTTGTTAAATATCGTCATTAATAACAACCAAAGTCAAAAACCATTCTTTAATAAGAATTTTATTTTGATCAGACAAGTTACATACTTATGTACATCGGACAAACCCGAGTTCGTTTTTCATGATTTGTATGAAGTGCATTCCACAAAAACCGGCCACAGGTTGGACTCTTTTCCGGATTACCTGTACGGGGAACAGAAAATTGCCTGCAGTGAACGCATCTCAAGTGGAAAAAAAAGAACAATTACTATAATTTGGGAAGCGATCCGTATGCGTCCGATCCGTGGAATTAAAAATGGTTTATTAGTTGTGTGTGGTTTTTAAAATGCATTAAATTAAAACTAAAATTATTTAAAGATGAGTATTTGGTATCTAGAGAAATAGCATTGATTGAAGCTCAAAAAGGAATTTCGCTAAATAAAAACAAAAAGTACAAAATAACGTATATGGAATGCGTTTTACCTCGGTTTTCGATAAAATAAAAAATACCATTATATGAACGAAATCGCGGACTCGCATATTGTGGTCGATTTATTCGTTGTATGTGTGGTAGGAATTTAAAATGCATTCAATTAAAACTAAAATTATTTAAACTGAAGCTGGTAAGACAACAAGCAGAGACTGAAGCTAAAAAAGGAATTTTGCTAAAGAAAAACAAAGAGTACAAAACCCATAGGGGTGATGCGTTTCGAGTATTTCGATAAATATACCATTATATATGAATGAAATCTCGGGCACGCGTATTGTGACTTATTTATTAAAAACGATTGGCGTATAGATTTACGAAAAACTGACATTCGTCCGATCACCATACTTCTGGTTCAGGTGATCGCCAAACCGTTTGATGTAGCTATAAACATTAAACATACCACAAAAAACATGACGCCGAAGCGTGCAGAATAAAATACCGCAATACGCGATTGCGCACCTTTTTGTATTGACGTTTTAAAAAGTGTACAATTGCGCGTGAATTTAACAGTTTCAAAAATATATTGCAACCTATTAACTCTTAAATCTTATTTTATGTTATAATAGTTTATCAACAAATTATCATTATTTACGTAAGAAAAAGATAATTTTAATAAAGTACAAAAAATACCAATATCAATTTATTTGCACTAAGACAACAACCCCATTATGACCAATGAATATTTATTTTATTTGATGCGGTATTTCCTATTTATTCATCTTTTCCCGTTTATATACATTAAGAGGATGTCATTGCAGTGTTTGTTTTCTCTCTATCTATAGCGCAATCACGTTTTTTTTTAAGTTATGTTAAAGTAAAATCTCCCATTATAAAAATTATAGAGAAAAACATTTTTTAGTGAATGACATAATATCAATTTGTCTAAATATTGTCCCGAAACAATTTAATGTTCTATTTAAATTTATATTTAAAGAAAATATGTATTATTTTTTATGTCTTATCTAAAGTCAAATAACAATACAATACACAATATATTAAACCCTCAAAAATATTATCCTCTATAATTTTTTAATAAGTGATTTTACTCAAAGATTACCCAAAAATCGTAAATTTACGGTTTAATATAAATGTATGTGTTTTATCAATGTGCGTGGGTCTGAGAGAGAAAACAAACATAATTGCGCTTACATTATCTTAAGGACTTAATAATTTTTATTTTGCACCAAATAAAAATGATAATCATTTTGTGATATTAATTCGCTATCGTTGAATGGTTTTTTAAAAATATTTTAAAGTGCACAAACATTTTATAGCACGTACCTATATAGTATAGGAGTATGATTTTTTTAAGGTGTTGGTTTTAATGTTTATAAATTATAATATACAATAATAATTTATAATACATACATATAATTTTGTATATTGTATGTTATTAATGATGAACCGGGCCAAATATATAACCCAGCAGCAGCTATGTATTAATAATATAATAATCTGCGGCGATAATATGTCCCCAATTGTCACGTGTTATGTGCGCAAACGTGTTGAACTAAAATTGTTCAGGGGGGGGGGTGCTCAAGTCCCAAAAAAAATTTTTTTAATTATAATGAATATTACTATATTATTATTTTTTGCGGGGGCTTCGAGTGATTTTGAGCTAAGCCCCCCCCCCCCCCAAGCGCCTCACTTATTTGGGCCACTGTGCCCACGCCACTCGAGCATAATTACTAAGATTTATATAACGATCGTTGTTGTATGATGTGCACCTTGTAAACAACTTCCGGTTTGTCGCAGGAACTATACCACGAGCAGTGCGACAGCGTGTGCATCATGTTCGCGTCCATACCGAACTTCTCCGAATTTTACGTCGAACTGGAGGCCAACAACGAGGGTGTCGAGTGTCTGCGGCTGCTGAACGAGATCATCGCAGACTTCGACGAGCTGCTCAGCGAACCGCGTTTCCAGTGCATCGAGAAAATCAAGTCGACCGGCGCCACGTACATGGCCGCTTCCGGTCTGACCAGGAACACGTCCGACAGCAAACAGTACTCGCACGTCACCGCCATGGCCGACTACGCGCTCAGACTCCGCGAGCAGTTGGCGTACGTCAACGAACACTCGTTCAACAATTTCCGCATCAGAATCGGTAAGTTCCAATAGAGACACGAGGGAGTAGGGATAATCAGAATTAAAATGTCCGTAAGATAATCTCCCTCGATATTATAGGTATAGGTATGTAGAAAATTTATTAGAAAAAAAATCCCCGGTAGAAAAATCGCACTGGAAAAATGATTATCAACTACATAAACAATAACAACATAAAACTTCAACTACATAAACAATAACAGCGTAAAACTATTCAAATTATTTTAAATAAAAACATTTTAAATGCTTCGAACCCGGTAATAAATACCTAAGTATAAAATATGTATTCTGCAACTTGTAACAAAAGTTTTAACATTTATTTTACTACAAACCACATATTAAATTTTATAAAATAAAGAAAAAACTTTTATTCTGTTTTGGTAATTATACATTAGCGTTTAATAATGGCCATCTACTCAATATACGTAATATTACGAGTTCCTAATTTAAAATTATGAATTACTCAATCTAAAAACAATAAAAAAACAAATTATTGAAAGTATGAAATATAGTAAAATGTTAGACTTTTCGTTTTAAATTCTACAATTCAAAAAAAGAAAAATATTTTTATTTTTAAAATCACAAAACACTACTAATAACATAACTGCAATATCTGGTTAGCTATAACTTGGATCACTCTATAAAATTAATGAATTTAGAGCATTTTAAAGAAATCTCTACAACATAGACATACTGACATATTAACATGAACTGTTAAAATGTTCACTAGTATACCAGATACCTACATCGTAGGTAGTATAAATGAATACTATTATATATTTATGTATTAAAATTTATAATAATATAATCCTTTGCAGTTTACACGGGAATTAGTCAGATAAACGAAAGATAGGTATTAGGTACCTACCTAATAGGTATCTGTCCTCTCTGCACATTACACGATTGAATTCAGACTTGATTGCTTTCAAACAACAGCTAAAAATAATATTTGTTTTTATAAGGTTTCGAGTAATCAAGTAGGTAGTTAAAATAAAATTATTAAATTTAAATTGTATTTCATATAATAAAATATGATATGCAAGTACCTATATTTGGAACAGCTGCGAGTTTGAAAACTATTAATTTTTACCGTTGTATAGGTACACCGTATACAGCTGTTCAATCAAAAGCCTAATAAGATAGTGCAAAATCGGTAAAACTATATAATACCTACCTAATATTATAATTACGATTGGCATAACGCGTTATTGATAATAATAATAATAATTATAAAACAATCTGTGCCTACGTTTAACAAATAAATATTGCATTATTAATATTACAGCGCTATCTACAAGTCGAATTTTGTACTGAGAGAGCCGTTCTTATCGACTAACTCATATAATAATATGTTACGGGTAAAGTAGGAAATCCAGGCACTGTGCACAATGCCTGAACATTTTGAGCAATGTAAGAATGATAATTTTAATACTCAAATATTGCCCATACATTGGCTGAGTGCAGTCTACGAGAATAGAGTGAAAATTGAGACGACAAAAAATACTGCAGAAATTGATCAAAAATACGATATTTTAAATATATCAGAGATTGAAAAGTTAGTAGTACTAATATCCGAAGGGTGAAGATAATTTAATTACGTAGGTATTATGTTTACAACGATCATATTATTTCAACTTCTTAATGAAACACATGTATCTGACATATGTGGGACGTGGAGGTAGAAACCGTATGGAGTATGAATTGAACTTGAAATATAAATATATAACAAGGGAGCCTATAATGATATATTTAAATTGATGTGACCAGTGTGCCATAGGCGCAAATAGGGAGAGGGGCTGGGGGATGCTTAGCCCTCCCCCCCCCCAAAAAAAAACTTATGATTTCACTACTATAATTTAAAAGCATCATAAGAGTATCAAGTATAGACCTGATCTACAGCCCCCCAAATTTCCAACACGATTTACGCCTATAATGCCAGTGTTAAAAAAATAGATCAAGCAGATAAATTATAAATAAACCTAAAACCCACAACAATAGTTTCCTTACAAGTCAAAATTTAGGGAAATAGATGTAAATTTTATGTATGTAATTTGTCAAATATTTAATTTATGTAAATCTAAGTACCTACCTATAATTTTTAATTGTTGGAAGAAATTTCACTACGTCATGATGACAAATATAAATTAGGTACCTATGCACAATTATTAATTATTAATTTAAACCTTTATTGTATATGACCTGCAGGTATAAATATCGGTTCTGTGGTAGCGGGCGTAATAGGAGCTAGAAAACCTCAATACGACATCTGGGGCAACGCTGTGAACGTGGCAAGCCGAATGGATTCGACCGGAGTGTTGGATAAAATACAAGTAAATATTTTTAAAATAAGCGTTTTAAATTTTCAATACGTCGTTAGGTATATCTACTGCAGAAAACGTGTTTTTCTTTTAACACGTTCGATATATCGCAGCGGATGATGTCTGGATTATTATTTGCCGGGATAATATTGAGCGACTGAGTGGCATTATATATAATATTAACAATAATAATACAAATCTTTATTAACAGAAATTAATTTAAATTTTTATTCTAAATATATAACAACTGCAGTGATTTTGCACAAAAACTAGCGTCTTAATTAAATTAGATTATATATAACAATATATAGGTAAATAAGCAATAATATAAAATAAAGTAAATTACATATAAAAGTACAAATAACAATCTTTGGGAAATGATATAATAAATTAAAATACATTGTCTTCTAGTGTCATTAATCATTGCACAGTTACATAGTGAGTTTAATTCGTAATTACCTAGCTCGTTTATTTTTAAAATGAAAGAATGATTTCTCTCTTCTGTGGAGCTCATTTTAAAGTTAATATACCTACGTTTCAATAAATACAGGCAGTCTGTTAAGTTCATATTTATATTAATTTTAATTGAGTTAGCTTAATTATTCAAACCGACGATTTAATTTCTCTTTGGTAAATATGTTTCTTAATGAAGGAATAATATGAAAAATCCTTCAACACGTGTAGGCCTTAAACGGGGAATTCTATGGCATTGTAGAATTAAATCGTAGACAGTTATTTTGGACTGTAATTAAATTATGTGGCTAGATATAAATATAATTCGTAACTAAACGTGCAATAATAACCCGCACGTGTTTCTGCGATGCCTTTGATTATTCCGTGTAATTTTTCAGGTGACCGACGAGGTATACGAAATATTGAAGCTAAAAGGATACCCGTTGACTTGTCGTGGTGTCATCGAAGTGAAAGGCAAAGGAAACATGGTTACCTATTTTTTGGACAATTATGCTCAGCAAAATTAAACGATGTTGACATACGTATTGTTATTGTTGTTATTACGAATCATATAATTATATATATATTATTATTGTCGTTGTAAATAAAAATTCGATGTATCGATGTGTTAATAATTAATATTTAGTTTACTGTTTGTGTGTTTATTATTGGATTAATACAGTACGCAGTTGCAAGATCCGCTGAATGATGTCACGATTCACGACTGACATCCTACAAATTATTATTATGTGGCACTAGGCACAACGAAAAAGTTTCCGACTTCGTTGTAAATTGTTTCATTCATGAACTCTTATCGACCTTTTCTATTACTTAGTTAACGAACTTTTGTATGACCATTGGAAAGGAAAGAAGTCGATATCCTTTCGTTTTATACAAACATTTGTCAAATAATAGCGGTTCTGTATATTAAAAATACTTGCAAAATGATTTTATGTCGTATAACAGGTACACGATTATAATAATAATAATAATATTGTTTATTCAACGAATAAAACGGGAAAATTTCCCAATAGTACAAGTAAATAAATAAGTTTCTAACAATAAGTTGATACGGACATCGTACAATAACATAAATTAATAATAATAATAAACTAAGAATATAGACTAAAATGAAAACGATTGCATAAAATAAAATATTACCTATTATTAGTAAAGTAAGTTTTATGAATTGAGGATAACATAATAACATAATATATTATATTATTATGTTTGATTGTTACTACGGACATTTATTTTTATACATTTTCATGATAAACCTTTGTTAGAAATCCTAAAAATAAATTATTATAGGTAATCGTTCCACGTTTTTTTTTTTTCTTTATATTTATTTGAAAAGCATATTTACAATCTATACAATTTGTACAATAAGTAAATTTGAGACATGAGTAAAATATGACTTGAATGTCTTGTGGGGGGAAAACCGTCCATCAACAGTACCTCCTAGTTTCACGTTTTTAAAAATGAAACTTAGTAGGTACTCACTACTCAATATAATACTCGATTATCCAAAATATTATTTCATATAAAATGAAAGTTAGGCTAACTGTCTGAAAATAATCTATAATATACATTAATTATCTATACCTACAAATTATGTTCAAAGTTCAATGATTTTGAGCATATGACATAAGTGATTTTTGTCTTGTTTATGTGATATAATATTATGATACCTATACATAGTATACTAATACTATTACTATAGGCTATCCTAGCTCAATAATAAACTTATATTATGTTCAAAATATGCAAGTACAATTTATTATAGATACTGTGTAAAATAAACGATTTAAAAATTATAATTTATGAATATTGTAAATTCTTTATTAATTTTTTATAGGCAACGTTTCATATAAAAAAGAGTTAAATAATATTAGAAATTTTAAGTGGAAATTATCAAGGATAAAAGATTATCGTAATGCTACTATATATACATCGTCGAGAAAATACAATATTTCAAAATTTGTGAATAAGACTGGTGAACGTAGTCATAAAATATTACAGAGTAATATTCCGAAAAGAGAATTTAACATTGTACCTACTCGAAAATGAACTCGTACTGATAGTGTTCATCTCACAACGGTCGTTCCTTAGACAAATCATCGGACAATAATTAACTATTAATTTAAGTTCGCATTACAAAGGTTATAAAGATTTGATATCGGTAACTCGAGTCTCGAAAATACTGCAAAGACAAAAAAATTATTATCAAAAATAGAACTATACAGTGGCGTATATAAGAATTATTTTCACTATGGGCCAATTTACCCCCACCATAGCTACAACTAGAAATTTTTTAGGGAACGGGTGGTTTTAATTATGACATAAATGATACAAATATGGGAATTTAAATTTATTAATACATATTTATTATTAAATAAGATACATAATAAATTAAGAATTTTTCTACAATAGGTAGACTTAAAATGTTTTTGACTTAATATTATGTAAAATTCATTTTTCTATTTTTTTTAATAAAAATATTAACTATTTCTTCAAAATTTAGAGGTATGTTACGATGAGTCGTCATCAACGCAAGGCCGGACAATCTAATGTTGCCTTGTTGATTTCTCAAAAATGTTTTAAGTCGACCTAGTGTTGAAAAACTCCTTTCAACAGATGCAGAAGTAACAGGTATTGTACATAATATTTTCAACAGAACATATATTGTTAGAAATTCATCTTTGTTACATTTTTTTAAAGCTTCAATAGCATTTTTTGGAATGTTGTCAGATGAATTTAAACAAAAAAGTTTCCATTTACTTCTCCATAGTCTCCATTCACCTTCAAAAATTGATGGATTATAGCTATCTTTAAAATCAGTTTGGTAAAAGGTAATGGCATCTGATACATCAGTATACTTAGAATTAATCACATAAAATGGTACAATATGTTGAAGGCTTAAAAGAACTTTTTTATGTTTGGTGAATCTGTTAGTTAATGACATAGATACTAGATAGCTCATCAAGATATGGAATGAACAAACTAACTCTAAAATATACTTCTGGAGAATCGGTAGAATAGTTTTGTCTATGATTTTGTGTACCGACAATTCTTGGCATCAATTTTATAACACCGAGGTAATTAGCTACATTAAGCGCAACTTTAAATACTTCTTTAAATTCTCGCTCGACATTTGATCTTATCTCACTGATGACTGATTGAACAACTTCTATGCTTTCAACAGCTATACATAAATCAATATTAGGCTTTTGGAGATTAACAGATACTTGGTATGTTATACCTAACAATTTGTCAATAGTAAATTGAGTAATAATAAATTCAAAATCGCACATTTTTTTATGGAATGAGCGAGCCATTGAACCATCATCTTTATTGTCAGTCATTATTTGTTCTAGAGATGCTATAATAGGCAACATATTATCTTTGAACAGTGCAATAGCTTCATGTCTCTCGACCCATTGTGTATCACAGTAGTTCATCAATCTCGACGATTTTAAATTCAATTTTATTAATTTAGATTTTAAAATATTTGTTCTTCTAACCGAGACCCTTAAAAATGTACTAACTTCTCTTATTGTTCCAATGGTATTTCTTATAGTTTGAAGCTTTGATGAGTCGTTTAACACAAGATTAAGAGAATGTGACAAACAATGTGTATAAATAGCTGATGGATATTCTTTTGATATTAATGCCTGGACTCCATTAAATGCATCGCTCATAGCTGCAGCTCCATCATAGCCTTGCCCTCTTAGGTTCTTTAAATCAAGTCCAAAATACATGAGCTCTTTTTTTATTGTATCAGCTAAACCTTTTCCAGATACATCAGTGACAGGAACAAATTTTAAAAAGTCTTCCCTAACTTCATTTAGTTCATCATCCACATACCGGAGACATAAAGAAAACTGTTCAATACCTTGTACATCTGAGGTTTCGTCAGCAAGAACAGTAAAAAAAATAGATTTTTTAACTCTATCAATTATATAATTTTGAATAGTAGATCCAATTAATGTTATGATCTCATTTTGAATCAAGGGACTAGTATACATTTGTTTAGCACCTGAACTTAAGATATGCGACTTGAGAATATCATCTCCACTTCGTGCTCTAAAACGTAATAATGCTCTAAAGTTTCCATCATTATTTTCAGGTTCATTTAAACTTGAACGTTCATAGTCTTTATGACCTCTATAAGGAAGTTCTTGTCTGCCGCAAAATATTATTGTTTCAATAATTGCATACAACTTTTGTTTATTTTAAATATTTTCTTTTTTCATTTGCTTATGTACTTGAAAATCAACAGCGTCCTTATTACCATCAAATGTTAAAAGAAAATTGCTAGATTTGATCATCGCAAGTTTATGATATTGCAAATTAGTATGTGCTGAAAAAACATTTTTGGCTGATTTCCAATTTTGAAATGGTTTTAATACAAGTTGCCCAACTTGTAGATTTGAACCTTTACCAACAACTTACTGGGCCAAATAAAACACAGTTCTTACAAAAAGCTCCATTTAAAGATTTTGAATATGCCAGCCACTTAAACTCATCCAACCAAGATTTTTGAAAACGCCGCTTCTTATCTTTTGTTATCTGAATGTATAAATCAGTAAAAGAATTTGGAGTCCATGTTTTCCTCAAAAGCTTTTCTTTAAGTACATTATCCATAGTAAAGTTCTGATTTTCTTTTTTTGTCACATACACACCAATATCAGTACTATTGTCTAATATAAAATTAAGAAAAATAAATTAAATAAAAATTAAGTTATTACGTTCATCAGTACACAGAATTTTTGCACAAGTAGATTCCTAATAAAATAAAAATATATTAAAACAAACTAACTTCTTTACTCTGGCTAATAAATATATTTTACTTGGTTCATATTGTCATCAATTATAATATCTGTGTTACAAATCTGACCAATAGACCTCTCCATGGTTGAACAAGATCTCTAAAATAAACAAATAAATTAGGTTTATTAAATAAAAATAATAATACTCTTACTAAAAATAAATCATTACACCAGCCTCTATTTTTTAGAATTTATTTGTAAATGTATACAACAGTCTAGAACTCAGTAGGTTTTACTTCAAAATAACCAGGCGGCAAGCTTATAACTAATTATTTAAAATTTAAAATGTAAATATACATATCATTCAACTTTGTATTATAAGTAGACTTAGTGTAGGGGTTTACACAAAAATAGAGCCTGGCCTTCTCATAAGACATATTTTGCTTATGTCACCTTCTTTAAAACTTGTGTATCTTCCATGCATAGTAGCCATTTACAGTTCAACTTGTTTCTAGGTGTCTAGAATTTATTGTTTAACATTAAAATTAATAAAAAGAATAATAAAAAACTATAAAATACATTAAATACATTAAATTATAATACATTATTATTGTAAACCTATGTAGGTCCTACCTATTTTAAATTTAAAAATAATAATACTTATTAATAGGACTTGGATTTATATATAAATACATATTTTTTACTGTGACTAGATAATTTAATTTAGTCAAGTGATAAATTTGTTTCATAAGATTTGTAATAAAATAAGCCTTACTTGATATTACATATTTTTACATGTTTCTCAATAATTCTATTTTGTCTTACATATTTACACAATTTTGATCCTACATCAGCAGTTTTTTTTCAAAAAGTGTTAAAATTATTGAGCAAAAATTATATAAAAAATAATTTAATTAATATTTATATTTGTTTGTCAATTTCGAAAAATACATACTGAATTAAATAAAATATTCATGTGCATATTTTGGTCATATAAATACATATTTTGTATTATTAACACATATAAATCCGAACCCTACTCTAGTACTCTTGCTCACACTTGCTTGCAACAAATATTATACTATATTACTATTTATACTGTATGTACTCGTATAAGCTAATAATTATATAATAATATAATAACATTTAACAGGTACTTACTTCACTTGATTGACGAGGAACAAACAAAAAAGGTTTTCAATTTTTCTTTGAAACTCATGTTGAAATCAACAATACAGACATGAGACATACAGTTTTTAATTTTTATTAAAAATAACAACAGTAAAAGACGTGTAAGACAATCGACGAAACAATTCCTAGCAACCCGTGATAAATTGATAACATTTTACAACAATGTAAATACAATAGTAAACAGAAATCCATTTCTAAAAATAGAACGTACTATGTAAACAGTAAATACACAGCTAACAGCTTTATTTGTGGTGTCCTTTCATAGCCCATTCGTATTTTGATTGGTCAATGGTCATTGCAATCATGGACCTTGGTATCAGTCAGTAACGTGAATTTTATACCTCAAAAACAACATACTATAGTATAGAACAACAAATAATAGTAGGTACAGGCCATGGTATAATATAAATATATAATTATATAATTTAGCAATATGCATAAAATGTTTTAATTGAATCTGAAATTTCACTATGGGTCCGGGCCTAGGGCCCCCTCCCTATATACGCCACTGGAACTATATATTTTCTTGAACACAAGCTGCAGCATAGGTTACAGGAAGTTGGTGAATCAAGAATAATATAAAATCTCTAATATATATTTTGTTTGATTTTCTAATAAAAAAAAGAAGGAAAAATCTAGTTTCATGCTGTATTGGTTCCGACATTTACACAATACACCGAAAATAGTCGTTGGGGGGAGGGGGTGATCGCGATTGTAAGTACGTGACGTCTGTCTCCCTACTGATACAATCATTGAATGAGTTAAAGATGAACCCGGGTCCCACGCGGCATCAAAAACTCTTTTTGTGAGAAGAAGCATTTTAGGGATTTAACTTAAATAAAGTCAAAGGGTTTGAGCAAAACATTTTAAAGAATTGTGACATTATTATTACTTGGGAGTCCCACTAGTAGAGAATGATTTGAATAAAAATTTATTCGAATAATTTGAACATATTATTATTCAAAAAAAAAATTATTATTATAATTATTATAATATTATAAAACTATTATTAAAAAATATATCTATTTCTTTACTTTCTTCTATAGATCTATATTTGTTGTAGGTATATTATATAATATTTTTACATTTTTCCAAATAAAATTAACAATTATATAACTTAAATCCAATGCCAACTATTGTTTATAATATGTGCCTTTTTAAATTACCAACTTTATGCTTACCCAAACAAAATGAACGAAAATTATTCGAATAATTTTTTGTTTGAATAATTATATGTTTGAAAATTATTTGAATACATTTTAATTCGAATAATTGTGAAAAAAACATCCGAATAGTAATTTATTCGAAAAAAATCTTATCTAAATAATCATCTAAATAAGATTTCGTTCGAATAATGCCCTCTCTGACAACTAGCATACTAGTACGAAATAAAATAATATTTATTTTAGGTTCATTGACATTCTATATTCTGAACGAAGCGATGAGCGTACTAATATTACAATACATTATGATGGGTGTGTTTTATTTAAGATTCTGAGCGGAGCGATGAATGTATTGATTTTACAATGATGTGTGTTTTGGATTCTGAGTGGAACGATGAATGTATTGTTTTTACAATGATGTGTGTTTTTTTTATTTTTTTTTTTTTTGTGTGTCTGTCATCATCTTTTAGGACAGTAATAATGCTTAGATTTTCTTCAACAGTAACTTTTCTGATAGGAAAGTAAATCTAGTTGGTACTTTAGGGGTCAAAAGTTAGGTTTCTCATTAGTTTTCAAAAGCGACGTGAAAAACAAAAGAAAAATTAAGGAAAAACGGGAATTTTTACGCAAAATTGTTTTCGAGCAAATCGATTTTGGTTTTTGGTGTAACTCTTGAACAAATGAACGAATATACATGAAATTTTCACTGGTTGTTTATATTTGCATTTTCTATACACGATAAAATTTTCAAAATATTTTGATTTTTTTTGAACTGTTTAGGAACATTTACAAATTCCAATTTTATTAGTATTTTTTTCTATGGATGTCAATAAAACTTTATTTGTTGGATAAAAAAGCTTTAAAATTTAATGCAAGGCTCCTACTATATTGTTACAATGATATTTAAAAAATATTAAAAATCTTTGGTCACAGTTTTTATTCTAAGCATTTAAAGTTTAAATCTTGACAAAATACGGAAAACTCACGAAAATAAGCAAATTATTTTGAGTTGATAATTCATAAAAAGTTTTCTTTTTAAATCTAAAGTTTGAAACTGTAATACAAGATCACCATAAGTTTCTCTACCTTTATCAAAATAAAAGGTGGGTAAGTGGATGTCGCTCTGCTGTACAGTAGGTTACAAGTGGGTCACTGTAATGGATGGTGTTAAATTTGAATTCAATGATATAATATCATTGTATAAGAAAACGATTCTGAGCAAAAACGGTCAGTCAGCCTATAATATTACCAAGTATATTTAATGATATTATTGTGAATAAAGTAATTTATATAAAACTTATTAAGTGGAGCCTTGTTTTCAATTTTCAATCCTTAGCTATAAAAGTTGAACATTTTATAAATTTTTAACTACAAAATAATTATTAAATTATAAATTTTATAAACTTTGTCGAAATTTGAACTATAAATGCTTATAAAAAAAAATTGTGCCTATGTATTTTTAATATTTTTCAACTGCTATTGTAAAAATATATCAGGACCCTTGTATTGAATTTTCACGCTTTTTTTACCAACAAATAAAATTTTATTGATATTTATAGAAAAAAAAAACTAAAAAAATTGAAAACTATCAATGTCCGTAAACACCTCAAAAAGAGTCAAATTATTTTCAAAATGTTATCGTGTATAGAAAATGCTAATATAAACATTCAGTGAAATTTTCAAGTATCTACAGTCATTGGTTTTTTAATTACAATAAAACAAGAAAATCGTTACATGAGAAATCGAGCGAATATCAAATATTGTAAAAATATGAATTTCAAACTCTCATAAAAATTTAATTTGATATGCTTGTAGATATTTTTTAGATTCTGAGTGGAACGATGAATGTATTAATTTTTCGATATAATGCTTCGATTTTCAACTTCAATATCTTTTTCGATTGGAAAGTGAATATCGTTGGTGCATTGGGGAGGTCAAAATTTAAAATTCCCAGTAATTTTCAAAAGCGCCAAGAAAAACAAAAGAAAAATTAAGGAAAAACGGGACTTTTTACGTAAAATCGATTTTTCACAAAATTGAATTTGGTTTTTGTTGTAACTTTAAAACAAGTGACCATACACTTAGGGAAAATATAGTTTTAATTTCTATGATTTCGTTTCATTGATTTACTATTTTATTGTTTCCTTTAAGTTTGTAACAAATTTCATAATTTCAAAGATAACATAATTAATTTAAAAATATTTTCTTTAATTTAATAGTAAAAGTATATCACCAAATTTTAACGATTCCATTGATTTTACTATTCGTTTTTCTTTAAAATATAGAAAAAAAAATATTTTATTTTATGTTCAACGGACTTAGAAACGATAAAAAATATCTTTATTTTTACGCAATAATTATTAACATTGAATTAATGAAAAATAGTGCTTAAATTGTCAACAAAATGGTTTAAAACCAATATCATATTACATTAAATGCATTGCAATCAATCTTTACATTAATGCTACTTTTCTTATTATCGATGTCATTGGATATCATAATTCAAGTTTCTTCAACTTGATAATGTACTGCTGCGAATCAAAATTTTTATTCGGGGCAACGGAAAAGTTAAGATAAATCTTGAACACCACACACCTAATATTAAATAACGAATTGAGATAAACGAAATGTCAGCCAATCAGAAGACATGTTTCGGTGGCGGTTTATGTTATAGCAAATTATAAATGCGTCTTTGTCTTTGTCGTATACTCGTATTGAGTTACCACGTTATTTTTTGTACTAAGTGTAAAATATTGTTAATACATGTGTAAATTTTTTTTAACCACGTTTTAATGTAAATTACTAAATACGATGGATGAAATTATTAGACATTCTAATTTTCTAATATTACCCGAATCTGCAGATTTGTCACAAGATTTGTTCGCGGAAAGTGATGATTTGTTAAATACTCTTATTGAACTTAAGGGACAATGCTTTTATCAATTGTTTAAAGGTAAGTTTATTTATTTATTCTATATTCAGCGATCAGCATCTATTATAAACTAATATTGCCTGTAATAGTTGTTTCTTCACATACTATATTTTAATGTGAGTTTCAAATTTACCAGTTTCAAAAAATATATTTGTTAGTATTTTCATAATAATGTCCTTGATAATTATAAAGTACTTTAAATTAAAAACAAAACTCATTTCTATTCATATTAACTATTAACATATTGTATTTTACTTTATTTATGTAGACATGTTATATAGGTAATATATTAAGTAGTAGTAGTATAGTGAGCGATTCAAGTCTTTATTGAAAAAAATAATTTAAAATCCTCCCTTATTAAACCAAGTTAGAATTTTAGAAGTTAATATTGGTTATAGCCTATAGGTAGCATATGGAAAACATATTTATTGGCACCCTAAACTTTTTCATTGAAACTGTTAAAATTGTGCTTAGTATTTCAACAAATTTGATGGGAACATCACTGGTTATATTATCTATATTTAGACATACATATTAATTCAAATATATTATATCAGGTAATGTAAAGGTATTTTGTATTTAATACTAACATTAAAATGTGATTGCCATTTCATCAAATTATGTTCAAATATTATTCTTTGACCAAATTCCTCCTTAGGACATAAGGTATCTAAATGTGCGGCAGTCATATACTTAAGGCTTTCATGTGTGATATTACATTCTAAAAAGTATTTATACAAATATATATTAAACTAGGTATGTCTAAATATAGATAATATAACCAGTGATGTTCCCATCAAATTTGTTGAAATACTAAGCACAATTTTAAAAGTTTCAATGAAAAAGTTTAGGGTGCCAATAAATATGTTTTCCATATGCTACCTATAGGCTATAACCAATATTAACTTCTAAAATTCTAACTTGGTTTAATAAGGGAGGATTTTAAATTATTTTTTTCAATAAAGACTTGAATCGCTCACTATACTACTACTACTTAATATATTACCTATATAACATGTCTACATAAATAAAATAAAATACAATATGTTAATAGTTAATATGAATAGAAATGAGTTTTGTTTTTAATTCAAAGTACTTTATAATTATCAAGGACATTATTATGAAAATACTAACAAATATATTTTTTGAAACTGGTAAATTTGAAACTCACATTTGTTTCTATTATATGATTACTTATAATGAAAGAAATAATTTTTTTAAACTATATAAAGTCATAATTAATTTAATGGAAAATGTACTTTTTCTAAGAATTCTCAGATTTATTAATTTAATTTAATCAATTGCCTAAAGATAATGAATTGACTTCATTGTATCAAAATCATACCCGTTTTTCATTGATTTAACATACTTTTTTCATTAATTAAATGCCATTTTTTTCTGAGTGTAGATACATGACATTTTCACTGGTTGCTTATATTTTCATTTTCTATACACCATAACATTTTCCAAATATTTTGACTTATTTTGAGCTGTTTACGGACATTGTCAGGTTCCATTTTTTTTAGTTTTTTTTTCTATAAATATCAATAAAATTTTATCTGTTGAGTAAAAAAGCTTTAAAATTGAATAGAAGACTCCTAGGTTATTGTTTCAAAGGCAGATGAAAAAAATTAAAAATTCTTAGTCACAGTTTTTATTTATAAGCATTTAAAGTTTAAATCTTGACAAAATACGGAAAAATCACGAAAATTAGCAAATTATTTTGAGTTGAGAATTCATAAAAATTTTTCTTTTTAAATCTAAAATTTGAAAATGTAATACAAGATTACCCATAAGTTTGTCTACCTTTATCAAAAAAAAAATGTTTACAAGCAAATCAAATTAAATTTTTATGAGCGTTTGAAATTCATATTTTTACAATATTTGATATTCGCTCGATTTCTCATGTAACGATTTTCTTGTTTTATTGTAATTAAAAAACCAATGACTGTAGATACTTGAAAATTTCTCTGAATGTTTATATTAGCATTTTCTATACACGATAACATTTTGAAAATAATTTGACTCTTTTTGAGGTGTTTACGGACATTGATAGATTTCAATTTTTTTAGTTTTTTTTTTCTATAAATATCAATAAAATTTTATTTTTTGGTAAAAAAAGCGTGAAAATTCAATACAAGGGTCCTGATATATTTTTACAATAGCGGTTGAAAAATATTAATAATACATAGGCACAATTTTTTTTTATAAGCATTTATAGTTAAAATTTCGACAAAATTTATAAAATTTATAATTTAATAATTATTTTGT
Source organism: Sitobion miscanthi (assembly GCA_008086715.1). NCBI lineage: Eukaryota > Metazoa > Arthropoda > Insecta > Hemiptera > Aphididae > Sitobion > Sitobion miscanthi. Next base: position 9,234,412 of record CM017799.1, on the reverse strand, counting down.
AGTTAAAAATTTATAAAATGATCAACTTTTATAGCTAAGGATTGAAAATTGAAAACAAGGCTCCACTTAATAAGTTTTATATAAATAACTTTATTCACAATAATATCATCAAATATACTTGGTAATATTATAGGCTGACTGACCGTTTTTGCTCAGAATCGTTTTCTTATACAATGATATTATATCATTGAATTCAAATTTAACACCATCCATTACAGTGACCCACTTGTAACCTACTGTACAGCAGAGCGACATCCACTTACCCACCTTTTTATATCTAATATTTTGAAATTGAATTCGAAATTTCTCATACGTTTGTCTACCTTTGACAAAAAAAATTAAATTATAATTATACTTATGTGCACACAATGTAATTTGTCAAAAATGTAAAATAGTATAAAATTATAAAAAAAAATTTTGATTTAATAGAAAAGATATTGTATTTTGTAATATAAAAAAATGCACACAATAAAAAAATAGTATAAAATCATAGGTACCTAGTAAATATTTAAGTTTTATTATAAATGCTATGTATTGTATTATGTACGAAATACGAATGTACCTATTTTGTTTTGTAATAATGACTATCAGATTTTACAAAATCTAATCTTCTTATAATTATATCTTTTATTCCGTGTACACTCTACTTATAACAATGTATGTACCTATTTGTTTGAACTTCTGTAACAAGATTTATAATACATTTCATTGTAAAATTCATCAAATCCCGAAATTTTGCAAATTATTTTTTCGTTAGAAATTCATAAAAGTTTTTCGTTTCGTAGCTAACATTAGAAATGTTATAATGGAAGATTTCAGCAAATTTTTCTGCCTTCATCAAAAAAGTTCACCGGAAAGTTACACTATTTATAGTGAGATAGTTATTTATGAGATATTTTCGATTTTTATTAATATTTTTTTTACATTTTTTAAATTGATCATTTATAGTTTATTTATAGGAAGACACACGTCTCCCTTATTTTACGGGTTGGTATTGAACGTAATAATATGTGAGAGCAACTGGTACATTTTTAAAATGCCAAAAACAGCGGTTGAGAGCAACTGGTAAACACCCACTATTAGTAAGTAATACGGTATGAATAGGGAACTATAAGCTATTGCGCCAATAGCTTAAAATTATAATCTAAATATTTTGAAAACTATGTAATAGCGTTAATTTGCGTACAGTAAACTAAAATTATATACCTATACAAAGAAATGTAAATTTCCCACGGATACATAAATATATCGGTGATTAACAACGATACAATAAGTATATATATATTATATGTATATATATATCGATACAACAAAACAACTAAAATCAATATTCTTTGTCGGAAATCCGATTTCGTGAAAAAAAATATTATACGCGGCTGGTATGTACGTATTTCTAATATTTAAAAATTACTCTAATAACGACTTATATTGGAACTTGTATTAAATGTTCAAGATTTATTACCGTTGATCGGCCTGAACATTTTTAACAAAACTTAAGAAACTTAATCGATCGCAATGGACTGCGCTTAGAGAGAGAAACCAGCGGATGAGGTAGCCGAGAGAGAAGGAACTTTGCGTTTGGGCATAGAATCATGTGTTTGCCGTTTGGAACACACCAAACACAACTACAGCGGTGGAGGTAATAATATTCTAATTTCTAATGTCATGGCGGCGTAAATATTGTCGCTAGTTTTATTTGTTGCCAACGCTAACCCTGCAGTGGGCCGTGTGTGGGGACTTTACAGTGTTTTTCTCTCGCAGTCTATCTCGTCCCCATGTAGTACGTACTGTTCACTACACTGTAAGCTACATTGTAAGTACGACTTTCAAAGAATCGATATTTTCTATCGTGACTGTAAGCAAGCCAGTGTTGTCGTCACGGTATAAATTAATGGTGTTTGTCACGTCCGGTTAGGTTATTAATATTAATATTAGTTATTAATATTATGTATAGACAGTGTATACATATTTAAATAATAATATACAATTTGTATACAATGTTGTATTTTTCTATGGGTGTGGGAAGGGCACACTGTCCAGAGTAGATATAGATATTATAGTAGGCTATAATTTTATAGTTGACGCGTCGATTGGTTAGACATGGCGTCGCGTCCCATTAAGTTTCCTGCACTGTGCGTTTCCCCTATCGTGCGCAGGAATTTGTTTTTCCTCTCTCGCCGAACGCCGTCGCAGCCTGCCGTCCGTCCCCACTACACACTCCTGTCCTAAAACAGCCATGTTGTTGCGTCTTGCGATTTTGCCGCTCGTAAAAAGCTCTCATGAGCCTATGCGTCGCTAACCATTAACAATATATTATTGTAATCCACTCGATGTCGCGTGCCCGCCGCGTCATTCGATTGCGGTGATTTGCTGTTCATCCCGCGGACCGACGACAAAACGAGCGAAACGTATCGATTTCCGCCGGAGGATTAGGCGGCAGATGCGCACACGTTCGATCACCGGCGGTAACGCGTTCGTCGGGCAGACGCCATACTGCACATCCGGACCTAGTCTGTTTACATCCGTCTCCTCGAAATCGACTCCGCGTCCTTGGTAAGTACTGCGACAAGGTCGCCGAGTAGATACATATTTTAATTTATCGTTGTCTTTTGACATCGACGATGTATTTTCCTGGTGGGTAGATGCGCGCCTTCGCCGCACCCTCCCGACCGTTTTTGTCGACCTCCCTCACATGTCAACAATTGGTGTGTGTGTGCCAGGGCCAAACAGTGCCCTCGAATGATGCGATTATAATACATACCTCTTAGTTCGTATCGCGCACTAATTGTTGGTCGAAGACGACACTGGTTCTCATCAACGGACCTACGTCGTAACACTGTCTACTGCTTAGATGTCAATTTGTCATTTTTTGCTCATAAGAATGCTTCATTTGATGTTTTGCATTGGCAGGTACCACAACTAAACTGGGATTTAAATTTAATTGAAAATACAGTGGTAATTTAAACTAGGGTGCCTAGAGTATTTTCCCTTATATCGAAGCTATTATATATTATATAGCAGGTGATCGGTAATAATTGACACTGACCATAACGACAAGGTATAAAACTTCTAATGTATTTTACTTAAAAATCACAAATAGCAGGCTGTTGACCCCATATATTTTGGAATATTTCGATAATACTTATGTATCCACTTCACATTTGGAATGTTCATAATATTACATTAAATTACATTAGATGAGTTAAAGTTAGCGGGCCTGGGCTATTGCCATCCCTCTATATAGGTATTAGTAAATAAAAATCCAATTGGAAGTGACAAATAACAAACCCAAATTCACTGGGTATATATCAAAAATATAATATGCAGAATTACAGAATAAACTCAATACATTATGTAAAGGATTTTTAAGTGAGGAAAGAGGTATACCAACTTTTAATTGTATACTGTTATTAGCATATACCTACTACACGATAGCTGAGATTTATTTTTATTATTATTTAGGTACTTATTATCTATAATATATAATTTTTTTTACAGCTTGATAATTTACTTAATACTAATGTTTGTAAGTTATTTAAATGGGGAAGGAAACAATTTTTTTAACAGCTCTAGCATATTATAAGTAGGTACTATACCTATGATATTTGTGATTTATTTTTATTATTATTTACCTACCTATTTATAATTTTGATATTTTAATTTGGTAACTTGATAACTAAATTAAAACTAATATTTTGGGTTTTTTAAGTAAAATGCATTTGACGTTTTTTACCTAACGTGGTGTACTGGAGCTAGAGCTCATGAACCAAGATTAATTGTCTCATGTTATGCAGATGGCAGACTGAGCTAGCTTATTTTTTATATTCTATTAGGTATAATGGGTACCTACTATTCAAACATATTTTGCCTAATTTCTATGTGATTGAATGATTTTAGTATATCTAGAATATACATATGTATAAAACGGTGTATATTATATTACCTAGTTTTATACATTTAGTGGTATTTATTTTATCCATGAATGTATCCGATACCCGTAGAAGGAATGAGGAGAAAAGGAAATTTTCCCGTGCCTGGAAATGTGTGACTAATTTTTTTAAATTTAATTAATTAGGTAAAACTAAGAAATTGATAAGTATTTTACTCCTAACGTCTAACTGTTAGGTGGTCAAAATAAGTAGGGCCCCCATAGTATGTATTAACTCCAGGCCCCGAGTTTCTCTCTCTACAGCTCTGCCTATATACAACCATAATTACACTAATTATAATTTACGACCAACACAAATTCCATGGGCAGAGTCGACAATATTGTATGTTGCCTAAATATTGACTCTTAAATTGGGCTCTATTTTTATTTTAGTTTTCCTATTCCTTTATAATTTTGAATTTGTTTAGCTTTGTGGTTTGTTCAACTCAACAATGTTAACACTAAATATTATTTTATTAGTGAAATAAATTGTTATTTTATACTTTTTATAGGTGATTATTAAATACCAACGTTGCAAAAATGAGTGAACCGAAGTCTAAAAAAAACCCCATTTACCCATTGGATACTTTACTTTGGGTAAAACTGCTCAATCGTGTTTGGTGGCCTGGTACAGTTGTAGATCCCCTTACAATACCTCAAGAATTATTACTTTATGTGCAAAAAGTTGAACCTATTGCTTGTGTGGTTAAATTTAAAGAAGATGATAAATAGTAAGTTAACGTTTTACTATACATTTTGTAATTTTATGACATTAATTTAAAATTATATTAATAGTCATGTTGTTGGATTATACGAAGAAGTATATCCATACTCGTGTGATCGCAAAATGGAATTTATTGAAAAAGGATTCTGTAAGTATTAATTTTTGAATTATTGTAATGTGTACCTACCAGGGTTGATAATATATGCATATAAACTGTTATATATGTTACATATATAATACATTACGTATAAAACTGTATAACATCCAAAATATACTTATAAATTTTTATTCTTTTAAATTTATAATTATTCAAAGTTCATTAGGTAATATATTGATTTTAATTTTGACGTTTGGCGTCTAATATACATTTAAAATAAATGGTTTAATATTCCTTACGCGTGGATTAAATGCATGTTTTTAAATATGTATATATACGTCGTTATGAGCAGTTTATTTTATTTAAAAAATTTTTTTTTCTTTTATCATACGCACTGGGTGAAAACTGCAAAAATACATACGCAGTCAACGTGTTAACTAATATCTTGATAACTTGTAACTTTTTTATGTAATAAGTACCTCTAATATATTAAATTTTATATTAATATTTTTAATTCTGTATTAAATTATTAGATCAAGTGTTTACTCTTAACATATATATCAATATATTACATTTATTGTTCAGTTCAACAAGAAAATACCTAAAAAAAATATTAAACAAATGACATCAGCTATCCTAGTGGATTTATATTTTATAAATAATATTGTATACTTTAATAAAAAATAAACCAATTAATGAATACATGATTAAATGTCTGTGGTTACAACTTATCAATTTTAATATTATTATACCTGATAACGGCTGTTCAATGCAGCAGTAATAATAAAAAAATATAAATACTTATATACAGTTAAAAACAATTAAGTAGTTTTATACTGTATGTATAGGTAATACGTGTTTTATACTCAACTGTATTATAGTAATTATGTTCCAACTCTGGTACCTACCTACTTATAATAATATTTATTTTCTTATGTTGTTTCTATGTATTTTACAGCATTATATAAGAACCAGCTGAAAGGTTTTGCAGTGATTGGTAAATTTGACATGAATAACTTTAAAAATGAAGTAATATCGATGGAACGTCTTATTGGAGGAGATATATATATTTTCGAAAATTTAAAAGAAAAAAAAGAAATAGTTAAGTCCATTGTCAAAGAATTTTTCACTCCAACTAATACAAAAAAGTCGAAAAAGAAAGAAGTTGAAAGAAAATCTTTACCAGCACCTAAACTTCCTAAAACTCTTAAGACTCCTAATCAACCAAAACCTAAACCTGTTTCCAAACCAAGAACATCAACTCAATCACAGGTTGGTAAGGCATTTAAATCATCAGCAACTGGTTATAGCTGTCATTCACAAGCTGGCTGTGACTTCACAACTAATCGCTTCGAGAACTTAAAACGGCATATGTTAACTCATAAAAATGATCCTGCAGATGTGGTTACGACTAAGAAATCACCCAACAGTTCTACCACAAATAAACGAAAAAATTTAAAGACTAAACAATCAGAGGTTAAAAAACAAAAACTGCAAGAAGAGTTATTGAAAGATTGGGACAACGATGGTGAGGATGAAGATGAAGAAATCAATACAAGTGGAGTACAATCATCTAGTAATGTTGCTCAATCTTCAAATGAAGAAGTTTTACAAACGATTGATGTACAATCATCTAGTAATGTTGTACAATCTTCAAATGAAGAAATTATACCAACAAGTAAAGTTTTATCGAGCAAAAATGATGCTATACCAATCATAAGTAAAGCTATGTCCAGAAATACGGAAGTTCAAGGAACTAGTGCTTGTTCTCCTATTAAAGTTTTTGATTTTAATGAAAATGACAATAATTCTCCTGTTGTAGAACTAAGACAAAGTAAATCTGATTGTAGTTCTACTATGGATGATGATATAAGTGAAACATTTGAATCTCGGATAACTCCAGATTTTATAAATAATACAATTTTTGAAGCATCTCCAAGTGAATCGGTTTTAGTTGAGAAACCTACAGAAAATGTTATCGATAAACCTCATGGAATCCCATCAAATGAAATTGATAATCAAACAAAAAGTACTGAACTATTATTAGAAAAAACGGTTAATACTTTAGACCAAATAAACAATTTTGAAAATTCATTGAGTTGCATTTCGAGTAGTTTAAATAATTCTGATGCAAATATATTGACTGAAGATAACAATGTTGTTATTGATGAATCTGAGTTAAGTGAATGTGGATCTCTTAACAAAACTGCTAGTCTAATTAATGATGTTAAAATAGAGACTAATGGCGTAGATATTCCATTAGTTGAAAACATGTCTACTGAAACAGAAGACAGTGCAATTATTGAGGAGAACACTAATGACAAGGAGATAGTTTCAAATGACGAAGAAGTTAATCAGTTGAATGGCGCCACAATTGATAAAAATATGCCTATCGAAAACTCATGTTCTGTAGATAGTACATCCAATAAAATAGATTGTGAAGATAAAATCATTAAAAAAGAGGAATTCATTGATGTTATCCCAAAAGATTGGTTTGAAGAAGGTGAATGGGAAAGTGCACAATCTGCAATTGAAGAAGGTAATAACTAAAACTATACTTAAATACATTGACAGCGATGCGAACAATTGCAAGGCTGGGCATTAACGAGTTAAAAAGTTAATATAATTTAAACTTTTTAATTTAACTAGTTACTTTTGGCTTTTCATTAACTTGTTAACTGTTAACTCACTATATTTCTTTTTTAATTAATGTGAAATTAACAAATTATTATTTCATTTTAAGAAGTAAGTTAAGTTAATTTAGTATATTTCAGTCTATTTTGTTTTATAGTCAAAACATATTTACCGTGAATTGTTTAAAGTTAAAAAATTATTTCATTTGAATCTAACTTTTATGGAAATACTGTATAAAGTATAAACACTAGTCTATAATTTAGTTTTGGGTTGGAAAAAAATTAAGTACGCTACCATTGTATTAACAAATTAACTTTATAAAAAGATATCAAAAAGTGTTTATTAACTTTTAACTTTTTGTTGGTGCATATAAACTTAACTTAATTGAGTTAAAAAAATCATTAACTTGCCCAGCCTTGAACAATAAGTCTAATAATTGCTCATTAAAGAAAAGAATATGGTCATAAATATATATAGTATTATTGTAGGTTGTATAACTTCCTTTGCTAAATTTTAATTATAATAGATAATACAAACATATGTTTTAATAACTATACAATAACTTATGCTCTTTTCACTCGATAAAAGTCATGGTACTATATCTAAAATTATCTTTAAATATTGTGTTTAACCTAGTGTATTAGTCGGTACCTAAACTAAACTCTATTTACACCATTCTAAACTATACACTAGAAAATATTCTAGAAAGCACCTATAGTTTTGCAGAAAAAATAAATAATTAACAATAATAAGTGAATATCAGCTGTTTTGTTTATATAAATTTGATTTATTAATGTCAAAAAAACAAATATTTAAAACAGAATTAATAAATATTAAAAAATGTCTATATTCTGATTGGCTGCAAATATTTCTATACTGGTAAATAGTGTGATAATAAGACATGCTCTACTATCAAACATTATATATTTTCATAATGATTCCTTTGTCGAGTTAAAAATTTTGTAATTCAAGTGAACCTAAAAACTAGTTAACTAGCTAATGGCTATCACACTAGAAATAGCAGAATAACTACTACTGTGTGAAATGGGCTTTATTTAAAGTTTAGGTGATAGGAAAGTCCTTTCACCAATACACATATAAATTTATAGTTAGCAAACTATTAATTAAAGATGGTTGAAATTAAGTTTTGTAGCAATTTTATTTATTATAGTTCTGTGAAATCACCATAAATAATAATTTAATGAATTTATTGTTAATGGTTAATTAATATTTACGTTAGGTTCAATAGCTTTTTTTTAAATAAATTTACCAAATATTTATTACTGCTGTTTGGTAATATGTTTAAAGTGAGTTATATCTGCTATGTTTGTATTGTATCCATTATTTTGCATCAAGTTTCAATGTTTTTAAACAATTTGATGAATTGTAGTTAATATATTTATGAACTGTAGCCTAAATTTATTTTTAGAATTACTTCAGTTATTAATTGCAAACAGGCCAATTAAAAACAGTTTATGTCAGTAAAATATTGATTTTTTAATTAAAGATAATTTATAGAACCTGAAATTGTAATTCAACTCTAAAAATTTAACTGTGGTGCATATTATATCCTGTTTTTATTGGCCCTTTTTTATAATATTTGTATTTAGTAATGGAATTAATTTAAATTTTGAATACTGAAATGTACAAATTATCATCAACTCTGTTATATGAACATTTAGCTTAATTAAAATGTTTTAAGATAATATATTCCCTTGGTTAGAATTAAATAATATTTTAATATTTTATTAACAGTGTTAAAATAAATTAAGGCAATATTGGTAAAACTATAAATAATTTATTAGAGGGAAAAAATTGTTTTATGCGTGGGTATTGAATATGAATCTGAATTTTAATAAAACATTAAAAAGAATAACAGTATTTCAATTTATAGAATTAAACATTGTTTATTTACCTTTTGTTTTATTTTATCTAAAATGTTTATATTTTACCATTTACATTTAGTTTATAAGTATAGAATGGCACATTTTATTCAACTAAAGTAAATTGCCTCTGAATATTTTATAAAATAGTCTCATCATTTTATATTTAAACATCTTTATTGGGGTTTGTATGTCAATGTGTTATTTTTCTTGACTTTCCATGGGCCACTCACTGAAATATCTAATCTATATCTGTACTTTGTATAATGTATAATAAGTATTTATACATATTATATGGAATGATGTGTGATGTGTTATTATAAATATTAATTTTGTTCTATTTAAATTCATTACAGAATATTGTTGTATTCTATGTCAGTTATTATTCTTACTTTTATTTCGCATTATGCTAATGCAATGATATTTAAATAATGTATGAACATTTTTTAATAATTTTCTTTCTTATCTCAAAAACAATTCTTACAACTTGGCGAGGATTATCCTTTATTCCGACAAATCAACTTATAAGCTTTGAAAATAGTAATAGGTACTTGTCATCCTCTCAAATATGTAACAATAACACAGGACATTGATATTATTATCCTAATATCACATAATTTTTTATCGCTTTAATCCCGAAAATATTGGATATTTATTTATCTTATTATTAACATAAGTGGAACTTGGATGCATTTCATTGTATTGTTTTAAATAATTGTTAACAACGTTCTTTATATAAATAAATTTAAATAGTTAATTTTTATTAAAATGAAAATTATTGGCAATTATATTTTTTCTTAATTATTCCTAATTTGTTTAAATAAAACAATTTCATAGATTTGCTTCCGTGCACAATTTATTTTAATTTTTATCTAGTTTTTACTAATACATTCTACATTTTTATCATTATTTCGTTTATATTTGTAAATATAAAAAACTTTATTAAACCAATTTTTTTTATAACACATAGCTAATTCATATTCTGCTGAACTCAAGCTGCCCACTAGCCACAAGTGTACACTGCCTGAATTTTTGAAGTGAGCTCCTCAAACAATAGAACAGGACATGTGTTCAGGTGGTGGTTTGATTGGTAGAATACCAACAAATAATACAATTACTGGGGGAATCCGAAGATTTTTCACTGCCAGGTTTATCAAGTTTTCGTGTATGTTAGATTTTAAAGCTTAAACGTTGTGTGTACCATTTTTTTAAATCTAAATAAGGCCCTATTAAGGAGAATATATTAATATATAAGTTGCACTTGATCGAGAAAATGAGTAGCTACACATTAATTTCTTCTTTATCTATCACTGCCAAACACCATTGTGTTACATTAATTTAATTTTGGTATTTGTTTTTTATGCTACATAACAAATATTATTGTGTTATGTGAGCTATTTCGTAAATGATTACCAGTTATTTTACTAATTATAAATTATTGTTGTATAAACTTTTGTTTTCCTTCTTTTTATTTTAAATACATTAGGTATAGTAATATTATATTTATTATTTACTCTAGGAAAAAATAATGTAAAAAGACTGATAGTTTATTTTGATTTTTATAATTGTTTAAAAAAAAAGTATCAGACAACAGTTTTTAGTAACATTTTTACTTGTAAATACAATTGTTTACATCACCAAAATTAGTCTGTACGTGGCATACAACTATACAAGACAAGTACCTTAGGTTTATTTTATATACTAAATATTTTTATTGTGTTGTTGACTGTTGGTTTATTTATCATCAGAAGAACAAAATATTTTAACTTAATTGTTAAACAATAATTTGTTGTCATCTTACAAATTAATTTTAATTAACATGATATTATATTTAGGATCATTATGAAAATAAATTATATATTATAATTAAAGTGATAACTGTATAGACAACAGTTCAGTTATTAAAATAACATAGTTTAATTTAAATTTTTAACCTTAAATCGAGAAAATATTTAATTATTAAGCCAGTGAATATGATGTATATGTATATGTAATACTTAATACTTTATATAATATATATTACAGTAAAACCTGTGTAATATGGAACCAAAATATTATGAAACCCCGACCTTGTTTTTGGACCGAATGTTAAGATCTGGCGACCCGCCGTCTAATATATTATTTTACAATGTGTATTTAATGGAAATCTGTCTAAAATCAAAAAAAAATTATCGGTCCATATTACACAGGTTTACTGTATTAAATTATAGCCACAGATATTGTATGTTCATGAGCTTATATGTTATTGGTAAAATTATTAACACTTAACAATTTTGAAATGTATTATATTAGCACAGCAAAATATCAATTGGGATAATATACTAAAAAATTGTAAATTTGTAACATAATATTAAATATAGTAAAGTAAAATATATTTCTAAAACAATCTATTAAAAATCTTAAGTGAAATGTTACCATTCAATGTCTATTTTTTGTATTACAAATGTAGAATGTATCAATGATTAGTTTAGTTTTAATAATTTAGTCAATTTACAAATTACTGATAGTGTTAATCATATGGTTGATGAACTAAAATATATCAAACATGTTTATTTGATACTTTTAGTTTGTTTGTAATTTTGTACAGTAATTAAATACCTCTAATAAAAACTATGAGAGGGAATGACAGTTTATGAATGAACAGTGTTTTATTCTATGCCCTTGTATAATATGAACCATTTTGTTGCAATATGAATTATTTTAAATTTGTACACTATACATATTTTATTATTAGGTATTGATATCTAAATTTGTTTTTGGCATTATTTCAATAAATACATAATATTTAATTCTTAAGAAATTACATTTATATTATATTAACTATAGAACATGGAGCCAAAAAAAAATTTAAAAATATTGATTATGATAAATCATTGTAAATATTTTATGCTCTATATAAGTTAAGGAATGATATTTTAAATTTATACATATTTTATTATTATAAAAATCTATTTTGTTCTGGAAAAATGAACTTAAAATTTAAAAAAATAAAAATAATTTAAAACATTTTATATACCTAATTATCATATTAAAGGTATGATAATATGATATTTAATAAAAAGTTTTAAATTTATTAAATAAATCATGTCTATTTTATAATTATATCAACATGTTCAATTATTATTATTTGTTTTTGTGCAAATGGACAATTATATTTACAATGATCAAGTCTATTAACTTTAAACGTTGTAAAGTTGTACTGTCATTTTTTGGACATAATTCTAATCATTTAAAAACTATTTTTTATCTGTTCAATACCTACGCTTCGCAATAGTATAAAACATTTTTTTATTATACTAATTTAGTATGTGTTATACCTACTACATAATTCAAAAATTATTGCAATATATATTTATTTTCATAAATTACTACCTATCATTTTTTATATTCGATTGTGGACCTATGCATGATATATCTCGCGATAAGTATATTACAAATAATAAAAAATAATTCTGAAATAATTGCATTTCTTTATGTATATAAAGGTAAAAAAGGTATCGATGCGAATAAAATCCAAAGCCACTTGCCATATATTATCTCGCGGCCAGACTATCTCGGTGGTTTCTATTTACACCGCCTTCTTTCTTCATCGGTATACCGTAAAATATATTGGGTATTATGTTTCTACTTTCTAGTATTTATGTGCATTATTAGATTTATATTCCAACGAATCGTACTAAACTGAAGGTGTAGAAAGGATGGTCCGCGAGATGATTGCGCCGATATCTTTTATCTATATACACAGAACTGCACCTACGGTCTTCATATTATTATGTATCAACTAAATAGTCGAGTCTGAGATATTATTATTTACGAAATGAATAATGATGGTGTATTTTGAGAAGCATATTAAACGAGTGGCGTTTAGAATTTTGCCTATTGGATTCTAATGTTATAAGATTAAAAATAGGTAGGCACCTATAGTTAAAGTAGGCCAAACAAATTGTTTGAGATGATTTAAACGCTTGTGTCCCAAGTATGCGTATAATATATATATTATGTATAATACGCTTGCTTTGTCGTAAGTGCGTGTTTTTCGTTGTGATGTTAGTTTTTTTTTATTGTTTTCATTTTATTTCGTTTTTATTTTTCCGCAGCCTTCTCTGCCGGCTTTGAAGGATCGAAGTATAAACCCTCTGAAGATGGTAAAGATGTGCAGATGTGCGTTGATAAACCAATCAAATCAATCAAATTCAAATCAGAAATCCGAGAAACGATTAAGTCGGGGATGGAGTTCGTCTTTGGCGAAGAGTATGATATATATATACCCAACAATATTATGGGATCCTATGCAAGAATGGAAGATTTGACGCCAGATGTTAACCCCGTTACGGCGGCTTGTCAGAAAGCCGCATTGGAAAATATATTTTTACAATTAAACATTCTTGATAAATGTACATAACATTCTTCCCTCAGTAATGATTTTCCGGTTGCATGTATAAACTATTGATACGCCGCTTCACTGGCACTACCCAAATAAGTACGCACGTAATCAGCAATGTGTTTTTAACCATACAATAACTATTTTAGAGCTATTTTTCCCTCTCCCTTCTGTATGTATAATATTTTATTATGTACATAACTACGAGTATTGTTCACCTCCCATACAACGTCTGTATCCTGTTAAAAATAAGAAGCCACTAGGCGGTCACGGGAAAAACCGGTTTTGCTTCTTGACATATCCATCAAGATTTTATATTCTTAATTAATTTTGATCTGATCTCCAAATTTGTTATTAATGTTTTTTGGCGATTTCACTAGCGTTTTTTGTTTTAAAAATGTATGCCAAAATCACTTTTTTCATCATCTTAATCGTACATTTTGTACTTCGAATTGTTCTCGGCGTTTCCCATTTTGTATCAAAAATTTTTTTTTTACGCTTTCTTAATTAATTTTTTTATATATTACAATTTCCATAATTTTTTAAGTAACTACACAAGTGTATAATTTAATATTATAATATTGTATTTATTTCCATGTTACGGCGTTACTGGAAAATAGTACTAATTGTACGCTAGGTGATTCACGTAAAAACGTACAATTATCTATTGACACTTGTAACTGTCTAATTTTACGAAAAGCTATCGATTTACATTACGCTGCGTATATTATGTTAGTACAAAATAAATTATATATATAAGTACAAAACCTCAACCTGAAATAAATTTAGTTTATCTATAGATAGCGTTTTTTTATTTAGTAACTATTATAAACAATTATACTTTGGTATTCTGTATAATGTGTCTTTTGGTTTTTTAAGCGGTTCACTTAAATTAAGTTAGCCCTTTCAAACAATACTAGTTAGTACTCGTAATTTATTATAATGTAATAAAGTAGTGTCAGCACCTGAAACTTTGTCTATACATACTATAATTTCTATATATTCTATAAATATATTTATATATATGCATTTTTTTTTGTTGATTCCTTATATATAAGTTTTTTTTATATGTTATAAGTATAGAAAATATAATAGATGAAGGTTAATATATATTTTTATTTTATTTAAACTTGAGTGTCCATGTGTAGACTTATAAAGTAAGTACTTACTATAAAATTGTTTTTTTATTATTAATTAAACCGCGGAGATTTAGACCATTGGGTGGTTTTTAATTGGGGAAGGGTGCTATAGGTTTTTTTGTAAACACGTGTATTTTAATTTGTCAGAATTTTCAAGAGGGCACCCTTAGGTATCTGCCATGTCCGGAAGGGGGATGGCGGCCTCTCTCCAGACACTGACTGCTCGAAGAAAAGTGCTGCCTGTAACCGAGATTCGAACCGGTGACGGTGTGTGTCGTAACCGACACCTTAGTCCGCTCGGCCACTCCGTCTTCATCTATAAAATTAAAATTAGTGAAAAATATGTTTTTAAGACTATATAATAATATACTGTTGCTGTCTCAGCTTGTCATAATATTATAAATTGTATTTACTAAATATAATACTGTGTGAATTATCGGTATTTGAATTTTTCTTGCATTAAAAAGGTACGTTTTATATTAATACTAGCTGTGTCTCGCGTGCTCATGCAGTTGTGCATAAGATTTGTTTATTTTATAAATATATATGAAATATTAATTATATTTCGGTCAAGGTATGAATTAACCAGTCAGGTAGTGTGGATAATTATAAAATTACCTGAAAATTAAGCCTATAGCCTTATCCGCGATATACTCTTTCTTTTAAAAAATAAATCAAGAAAATCGGATGAGTAGTTTCAGAGTACATTCGACACAAAGATTCCATTTTAACACATATATATATATAGCGTATATATTTAGCACGTTAATATATAAATATAGAAATACAGATATATTTAGATAGTTGAATTTTACTTCTCGGAACAATTCATACGTACACGCCGATAAAACAAAAGAAAACCCACAGGTTCTAAAGATCGTGGCTACCGGTTGGCCGACACCGGATTTGCATTCATTGAAAATGAATTGCATCATACACTAAAATATAATTGTTTTTATTGTTTTAAATGTTTATAAATCACGAACATTGTTCAAGTCAACTGCCACATTATATTTAATTCAAAATGAATTACATATACTTAAAAATATAATAATAATAATAATTTATTCCAAAATACAATTTGTAGCCTAAAATTATATTTTATAACGTTGTTAGAAAAAAATGTATTTTTATGTCATAAACGCTTTACCTTTCTTCTAGTTTTCTATATTTAGTTTCAACTTTTGTGGCCGACTGCAGTTTTTTTGTGCTATGAGGTAAAGCTCGTAGTTTGTTGGTTTTTCAGCTCTGATTAAAATAAATATGTTTGGGTTTGGTCTATCAACAGCTTTGTTAAGAGCTGCATGCCATCCTTCAAGGTGGTTTATGGTCCTTGCTCCATCTGTATTAAAATGATTCTACATATTTCTATTAAATAGACAAATATCTGGATCCAAGTATGTTTCGGTAAAGTAATTTAATAAATTTAGCATACCTAAAATAATAATAGTAAAAAAGGTGGGTAAGTGGATGTCGCTCTGCTGTACAGTAGGTTACAAGTGATTCACTGTAATGGATGGTGTTAAATTTGAATTCTATGATATATCATAATATTAAGGTACGGTTTCCCTGCAGCGTCTAGACGTGACAGAACGCCGCGTTTACCCTGTTTTCTCTGTAGCGTCGGACGCCATAGATTTTATTATTTTATCCCTCTCTTTTAGTTTGATTTTACAAAATTAAATCATAACCACTGCAACCGTTGTCTAGAAAAACGATTCTGAGCGAGAACGGTTAGTCAGCCTATAATATTACCAAGTATATTTGATGATATTATTGTGAATAAAGTTATTTATATATAACCTGTTAAGTGGAGCCTTGTTTTCAATTTTCAATCCTTAGCTATAAAAGTTGAACATTTTATAAATTTTTAACTACAAAATAATTATTAAATTATAAATTTGATAAATGTTGTCAAAATATGAACTTTAAATACTTATAACAAAAAATTGTGCCTATGTATTTTTAATATTTTTCAACTGCTATTAGAACGATATATCAGGAGCCTTATATTAAATTTTCACGCTTTTTTACCCAACAAATAAAATTTAATTGATATTTATAGGAAAAAAACTAAAAAAATTGAAAACTATCAATGTCCGTAAACACCTCAAAAAGACTCAAATTATTTTCAAAATTTTATTATGTATAGAAAATGCTAATATTAACATTCAGTTAAATTTTCAAGTATCTACAGTCATGCCTACGTTTTTTAATAACAACAAAATAAGAAAATCGTTACATAAGAAATCTAGTGAATATCAAGTGTTGTAAAAATATGAATTTCAAACACTCATAAAAATTTAATTTGACTATCTTGTAGACATTTTTTTTTTTGATAAATTTAGACAAATTTATGGATAATCTTGTATTGCATTTTCAAATCTTAGATTTAAAATGAATAATTTTTTTTAATTCTCAATTGAAGAGCTTATTGCGGGGAAGGTTTATGGCATTTGATCGATTCTCTAACTTAATAAACAAAGGAGTTATCAATTATTATAAATAATGGCTTGTTACGTAGACTTGGCCAGTAAGAACAGAAACTAAATAATAATATATTTTTGTTTATTGTAAGGTTGCTATTGGTCATGATTGAATATAATGAATATAATTTTAGACCTGTAGCTATGTAGCTTAGTAAAAACGGTATTCCCAAGATTAATTTGTCGACACATGCACATTGTATTATCAACGTGTTAATAAAACATTCGTAATAACGTACGCACTTCGAGGAGTCTGCAATCCACCTGTTTATAACTCAAGATCCACCTAACCGAGTTCGATAAAAATTTTAGGGCATATTAAGATTGATAATTAGATGGTTTTTGTGAAGTTTTTACGCTGTGTGATAAGTGGTTCCGGAGTTATGGCCTATTAAGTGCACACCTGGCGACATGGCCAAAAACAACAACAACGTCTATACACTTATTTTTATCTATATATATATCCCATACCAACCATTAAAAAACAAAAATTTCTATCGTAAATCTCAAAATTCCTGTTTGATTACCTACCAGGGGTGCACTTAAGAGGCCGTAACTCCGGAACCACTTATCACACAGCATACAAACTTCACAGAAACCATCTACATATCAATCTAATATGCCCTAAAATTTTTATCGAAATCGGTTTGGTGGATCTTGAGTTATAAAATTTATTCAAAATGTACGATTATTGTTATATATAAAGATTGTTATGACTATTGGGAAAAATGTCATGGGGGATCTATTTCCATCATCCCCCCCTCCCCCCGTTTGACCGCCACTGAAAGATATCTACGGTTGCCCACTGGAAAGTTCTGCCAAACTAAAACACACGTGTTTACAAAAACCTACAGTACCCTCTCCCAAAGTTAAAAACCACCAAATGGCCTAAGTTGCCGCGGGTTAATTAAAAAAAAAAATATGTAATTTACTCCAAATTTGAACATAAAATAACTAAAAAAAAACTGTGTTTTTATATTTTTGAGATATTTTGGTTACAGCATAATCTACTTACTCCACGTCTTATTCAAGTTTTCAATCCTATTAGCTATAAAAGTTGAAAAATGTATAAATTTTTAACTACGAAATCATTTTCCAATTTTTAATTTGATAAATATTGTTAAAAATGTAAATGCTTACAAATTTGTGAATAGATATTGCTAATATAAACAACCAGTGAATATGTCAAGTATCTGGTCATTTGTTTTAGAGTTACACCAAAAACCAAAATCGATTTAGCGTAAAAATTCCCGGTTTTCCTTAATATAGGATCGATATAGGATATTATCGCTGCCATTATTGTCGTTTATTATATAGCTATATGCCCATATTATATAGGTTGTTTTTCTTTCATTCTGCAGAATAAATCTATATTCTATACACTTAAACTGAAATATTAATCTAACACCAGGATTTATTTTTCGTATACTATATCTACCCACCGGTCAAAATGAACAAACCGACACAGCAAACGAAATAACAAACCCCATCCCCGAGATAGGTCGCGAAAGGATCTCGCGGGTACACTCGAACTGACGTCGACCCTCGTTGGTGGTTTAATGTAATTTTCTGGTCGGAGAACGCGCGGCATGTCCTTCCACCCCTGCAGGCTTGGCGGTCGGTCTTCGTCCCAAGTGACTGCGCGAATATAAGCGAAAAAAACCCTGAAAGAATATTTCACAAATCGAATTTATTATCAAAATTAAGCTAGAAGAACTTTTTTCCCATAGTATCTCATTTAATGGTCGCTAGAATTGTATATACGCATGTGTATAATATATATTATATTGTGTTCTAGTTCTTTAAATATGATAATTCAGAAAAGACTTTTACTTATTATATTATATTCTGTCCTTATCGGGTAGGATCTTTTACATCATTATCATAATATTATAATTTATTGGAAAATATATAAAAAAACAAGTTTTAACAACCATGTTATACGGCGTTTGGTGATGGAGTGAAAACTCGTCAAAGTCTACGAAAATCGTCTACAAGCATCAATCAAGCTCTATTTTAAATGCTTACGAATCGTTGTCGACATTTTTATCAACATAATATAAAAGCTTTTTAATTTATAAAAACGACGAAACCTCATTTGATGTTCCTGATTAATTATTAAGTATTTGTGTTTTTGAGTTGTGACTTATAATTATACTATATGTGTGCTCTAATTCATCGATATAATGATTGTGTCATGTATATGCGCTGGAGTCTATTGGCTGAATATTTCTATTATTCAGTAGAACAAACTACCGTAATCGAAGAAAATCGAGAAAAAAAAATGTGCAGACTTGCACATATTTAGTCATTACATAGGTAGGTCTACTTACGCATACTTACCTACCTTAAACCTAAATAATATCACCGGGTACATAAATATTAAATAGTATTGATAATTGATATTATTACAATTTACAGATTAACCATTTACATTATATTATTATATTACGTATATATTTAGCTATTATAGTATTGTCATATCTACAGTCGTGTCCCCATCACATTTTATACACGCGTCTGTATGAGTGAATTATTATTGTCAATCTATCATTATATTATAGTAGGTACCTATACTACCTACCTATCTGCTCATAATCCTTTTTTTGTCATCTTTCCTCCCAAGATGCCGGTCGCGTTCGTTTCCGTCGATATAGTTTTTCCCATAGACCTACTGGGCTCGGCTTTTGTTATATTTTATAGGCACTGTATTATACGCGCGCACACAATATAATATAATATAATATATACCTGACCAACGGGCGTATATCAGTGGTTTTCAACCTTTTTATAGTCACGTACCACCTACACAATTTGAAAATTGCTTTCGCACCACCTAACCATTTTTTGCTCATTAATAATGTATACGTTTTTGTTATATGTATAGAATTTTATTTCATTAGGAATTATAAAATGAGATAATATAAAATAAATGTATATATAATAAACTAATAAAGTATTTAATGCACTAAAAGAAATTAAATTAAATCAAATTAAATACGTAAAATTATTATAATTATTATGGTTTACTTTTTACTTCAATGAGACGATTGGTGTTGTTTTGAACGGACGATGACGTCAATATCGGGCTCCAAATTGGTAACTTTAAGTCTTAAATCATTTTCTGCGTTTAATCTACTTCTATATTTATTTTTTGTGTACAATAAGTGAGAAAATGTATTTTTGCACAGATATGTTGATACAAAAGAGATTAGAAACTATAAAGCTTGTGTGGACAATTTCGAGTATTCTTGTTTCGCGTCCAGCCAAAAATTAGTGATATTTTTGGTTTTGAAAGCGGTTTTTAGGGTAGAGTCACTGGTTAAGTCAATAAATAAAGTTTATCGATTTGTATTATACTAAAGAGAATATCGTTATTTTAATTGCTACGATTACAAACGACCTCCACACCATGAAATAAACATAAAACAAACCAAATAATATTTAATGTTTATAATGATTCATTCCAATTTTTGTTTTACAAAGGTAGATTTTCTTCGCGTACCACCTATGAGCTTTCCGCGTACCACTAGTGGTACGCGTACCACAGGTTGAGAACCGCTGGCGTACATCATTCAGTGTCACGTGCGGCCGGTGCATTATGCGCGAGATTCGGACAATGAATACAAACATAGGTAGATAGTAACAATTTTCGTGATCCCGACGATTTATTATATTATTTGGATTGTTCGCCGGGACATCAGACGCGCTGCACCACAAACCGGTCTCTTCCGAGGGCTGAGATTACGGCGTGTTATGGTGTCGGTGACGACCACTTGCGACGAACTGTATAAACACCAGTCGGTCATATTTCATCGTGCACGGCGTATCGAATCACGAGCGGAGCCTGTACGATTATGATAATAATAATATAAAACATCAGCATTGCGGGATTATGGAAAACCTCGGGAGGATTTAGGGTTCGGACGGACACGCTACGGGTATTACAATGATATAGTGTATAATAATTTTATTATTATTGTTATTTTATTTCATGCAAAACCCGTTTTCAAATAATGTCTATAATACCTAAATTATATATTAATATTGTTTACGCGATAATTAAATCCTGCAATACAATATCAAATCGTTATCGGCTTTATAATAATATATAGACATATAGTGTCCTATCCTGCACACGTTATATACGACATTAAAACGTACTCGCAAAAACGATGCCTACTGTACCTATATAACAGGGATGGGCAACTGGCGGCCCCCACGTACCTTTTTTTTATCTGGACCTTTTTTTTGCTTTCTCCTATGCACTGCGGCCCGCTAGATTTTAAAGTACTTAAAAGTGGCCCGCTAGTAACTTTGAGTTGCCCATCCCTGTTATATAATTTTATATTGTTATGTGCAGTAAACGTTTTCATTGTTTTGGGTGGCCTGCTACAGGATTGTGCGGCAATGCTCTTTTTTTTTTGTTTACGTTTTGCGTCTCTCTGCGCCGGGTTTTAGCGTATAATTATAAAATACGTGTCTATAGTGTTGTATCAATTCCCCTTTACTAAAAAAAAAAGAGGTCGATTGAATTTGAACTATTAATATTGTGTTATAGTTATATTAATATTAATATTGTGACTAGCGAGTCATTATCTTAATCTTAAACTATAAAGCAGAGACCCGTGTGGCGCTCTTTTGGCGATTTTTTCTACTACCGTAAGAGACGGCCAATGAAAATTTTTCGATGGGCGGTCCCCCAGGTCTCTGTTTTGTAATATTATACATCAGAAAAAAAAGTAAATTTACGAAGAACTTTGTATTTATATTTAAAGATATAAACTAATATTTTTTTTATCTATTAATATAAATAATTTAGTTTATGTATGAAGATATCAATTTCTTCAGATTTTTCATCTTTACCCCTTTGAGGACTTCCTGCGTCTTCACGCGGAAAATTTACAGCCCGCTACGGCGGAGATAACGTGCAAACCGAATGCCGCCGTCGCGCGTGTTTATCGATAATTTTTTAGAAAAGTCGAGTTTTACCACTTTACGTCGCGTAGGTATTACTATATACACAGGCATAAATACATGCGTCGATAAGTTCGATTTTTTTATTGATATATTTACATGTCTTTTTGATTCAATAAACTGCGTTATTATTATATTATATTTGACTGCCTTTATTTATGAATATATATTTGCAGTATTTGTATGCTACATTAAATTATTAATTACCAGAATAAGAAAGTGGCTATTTGATTACTTCAAACCTGTCAACTGTAATATTATATTGATATGCATGTATTTATTAGTTCATATATCATAGGTAGGTGTATACAATATGTTTTTTAGGGTTGTGTAGTTATATACTACGGCGAAGATCATTTTGGTGACTGACCTGCTAGACACTAAAAAAAATTCATTGGCTATATGATTTGCATGGACGCCCGAAATTTTTTAAATTTTTTTTCACGTAATTTATTACTTATTTTTGCTTTTTTGGTGACAGTAATGAACGTTGTCCGCGATCCGACGCAGTGGGATTGCATACCTGATGACGTGACCCGACCGTCGCAAATTGTCCGCTATCCGACAAAGTCGGATTGCCTACCCGGATAACTGAGGTGACTGACCTGCTAGACACCAAAAAAATCGCGGCGGCTATATGATTTTTTTACGGAATTTCGAATTTCCGGCGGCATAACCCGGGCTACCACGTCGAACCGCGGTGGTCCTAACCTTATCACAGTTCCTTATCACTAGACCTCCTTATCACACACCAACCGGCTCGAGATCGACGACCAGACCAAAAGACCACTGCAGCTTCCGACATCGGTTAAAACTCTTCGCCAACTCGGGGGGTTTGGGGGTCTCCCCCAGTGATGCTCGGAGAGCTAGTTTAGTTTATAAAACTGTCCATGTCGTTCTCGCCGCGGTGTAATGCGTTATTTTATGATTTGCTTAGCAGTTTTCGTCGCCTTTAGTGTTTGATGGCTTAAATATTTCTTGGTACATATTATAATATCCGTGTAGCGTTTATACTACGTTAATACTTTGTATAATTAACTAACGAGTTTTTTTTATTTAAAATATATATTTTAACGAATTTTCAGTCGTTAAATCTGTAACAATTGATTAGGTATACACTCGACAAAACGAAAAAAAAGAAACAATATTTTTTTGTATTCACAAAATATGTTTATTAATTACAAAAACAAAAAATAATACAAAAACGTATAAAGAATATTTTTCAAAACAGAAACAGTTTTTTTTTCAGAAAAAAATTAGCACATTGGCTATCAATAATATTATAATATGTTCATAATAACAAAAGGGCCGAGAATAAGAAAAAAAATTGAAATTTACAACATGTGAACAATTAGAAATAATTTAAAGAAATAAAAGGAAAAAAAATACTTCGGACAGGACAATAAATAAGGGGGGGGGGGAGAATGCGAGATGGCGAATATTGGTGCTGATATATACAGTGTTATTGGCCACTGGTCACCTCTGCACGTTCACACGACCCGTCCCGCGGGTTGCCGAGTATGTCGCTGGCGCGTTTTCTCGGACGCTTGACGACCTTGCCCAGACGACGAGGCCAGACCGATACGGCAGCGGAGCGACCACGGATGTCGGCGACGAACGGCGGCTAGTGCGCGATGTTGTGCGCGTTGACGGTCGACGGCGCGACGACTCTGCCGACGGACGGCGAAGGCCAAGACACGGAGCGAGCGAAGCGAGATTTTGTGCTGCGGAACCGGCGGGGACGAGCGAAGCGGCCAATGTGGGATTACCGCGGGGCGAAAAGGCGAGAGTCAGCGGGCCGCAGCGCGATCCTCAACTCTCGGTAATTTTCACCCTGGCGTTGTCCCTTCGGCCGCTTCTTCGTTCCGCCGCCGCGGTGGTGAAGTCGCGCGCCGCCAGACCCTGAAACCGTTAAGTTTCCCTGGATCCGGCGGCGCTGACGTCCCCGTGTTCCTAACACGCAAATCTCCATACCACTCACCCCGTGCCAAGGTCTCCGCCGCTGCCGTCGTGCCGAGTCGCCATCGCCGTCGTCATCGTCGGTGTACCGTCGCGGCGGAATCGTTGCCCGCGCCGGTACCTCTACTAGCCGCCGTGTCGTCGCCGTCGTCCGTCGCCGCCGCTCCACGTGACCGTAACTGCAGCCGGGCGCTCGCCGAGCCGCCAGAGGGTCTCGCGCGTCAAAGACGACCGAGCGCGCTACGCCCGCGAACCCGTCGCGCCGCGGGTGGTCGGAGAACGTGCGTGGGTGACTTACCGCCGCGCACCATCCGTGCTCTTTCTCACATCCTCCCCTCCTGTGCGTCACTGTCATTCTGTCCGTCGTCTACGGCCAAGGGGTGAACTGCGGACGGGTTTTCACCGGCAGCAGCACAGAGCGCGGAAAAAGCGTCTGACGCTTTTCCACTTCGTGCGAGGTGGATCGCTTTTTTCGGGTGCTTCCGCCGGGTCCACCCAATCGACCAGCTCACCAAGGCTATTTTTTACAGCTATACCCCTGGCCTGCTCAATTTTGTCATCCAACACGTCTTCTGTACGCAAAACGTCGTCGAGCGGACCGCCCTCGGGGGTCGGGGTGGGTTCGACAGGCCCCGATTCCGAGGACGGCGCGTCCTCACACGACGACGTACACCTGCTCTTCAACAAAACGGAAGGGTCCTCTTCTGCAGCTTCCGAAATTTTTGAATTTTCGTCTTCCTGGCCCGTGTTGTTGTTGCCGAGCGGTGCTGTCTCTGGGATCGGAGCAAACTCCGACTCTGCTGCAGATGACAGCGCATCGCCGCTCGGCAATCCATCACTGTGCAAGGAGACGGACTCCTCGGTGTTTTCGTCGAACTCCTGTCTATCTGCGCCTCCAAGAATCGGATTTTGTCCTTCCGACTCCGGGGTCTGATCGTCGCCTGTACTTGCAGTAGTTGCGACCGAATCAATGGCAGACAGAAGAAGGGTAACTAAACCCGTGTTGTTGTTGCCGAGCGGTGCTGTCTCTGGGATCGGAGCAAGCTCCGACTCTGCTGCAGATGACAGCGCATCGCCGCTCGGCAATCCATCACTGTGCAAGGAGACGTCCTCGGCGTTTTCGTCGAACTCCTGTCTATCTGCGCCTCCAAGAATCGGATTTTGTCCTTCCGACTCCGGGGTCTGATCGTCGCCTGTACTTGCAGTAGTTGCGACCGAATCAATGGCAGACAGAAGAAGGGTAACTAAACCCACGAGATATTCGTCACTTTCGTCGGCGTAAGTGCCTTCCATAATGTTTACTACAATGTCTTCTAAGATTTCGAGCAATATGACGTTTACCGCGTCGATGTTATAATAGTTACTTGCCATCTTTTGTTTTAGCGAAGATAATATATACGTGTACGTTGGGATTTAATTGAGAATTGCTAATGAGCTAAATACAAATAGTCCAACACAGAGACCGATCTCCAAGGAAATCTCCCAGACGACGACGTGTATTACAAGCCGGCCAGTAATATGTTTATCGTTCTCGTCGGCCCGCAGCATTAGAATTTCGAGCGCGTTAATTTTTCTAAAGACCATTATTGATATAATAATATTATACCTATAATATTTTAACGAGGATAGTTTCTGTTATTACGATTTGTATTCTTCTGTGACTCGAGTTATACTTTTAGGTGATCTTATATATATATGAATGTTACGGGCAAACTCACAAACTGCAGGGGCGTCATTTCAACTTTTTTTTTGTTGGTGCCAAAATGTTCGCAGGCCATTCAAATCATTACCAGGCCAAATAGAAAACCTTTTTTTGGGGGGGGGAGGGGGGGGGGTCAAAAACTAGAATATTTGTATAATTTATTTAATATGTCGCTTATATTAGAATGAAAATAACACAATATTGTTACTATTTTTGACGAACTATATGTGTAGGTACTTTTAATGTATTTATTTAATATTGTGGATACCAATGTGGTATTTACACTTGGCAAATAAATGTATGGGTAATGGGTATAAAACACCTTTATAATAAAATACCCAACCGAATCTAACCTACACATTTTTCCCTCTGCATACTCAATATCCATAATATAGCTTAATAAAACCAGACATTTTTTTTATGGGTACCCTTCTTCACAATGTTTGTGTTATAATTTTATCAATAATTATAATATTGTTGGACCACAAAACCACATCAAACATTCTTGGAAATAAAACATTATAGTACAATACATTTTTTTTTAATACAGAAAAAATATAAAACACATCAGCGCTTATATTTATTGTTGGCAGGTCGAAGAAGGCGTTTCAAAAAAAATTTTGGTGCAAATGTACACCCTGCACCCCCCCCCCCCCCATCTTACTGTAAGTACTTAAATAATCATAAGAAAAACTTAAATTAATTGACACATCAAAATATATAGTTTTTAAATCTATTATTAAATATATAACCCCATAAGGTTTAAATTATTAAATATTTTAAATTATATTATATTATTTTATATTTTATAAATATATATTAATATATACCTCCTATGCTGAAGAATTGATATTTATCTTTTAAAGTGGTTTGAAATTAATAAGATGATTGATGAATATTATTGATTATTATTAAATTATAGTTATTTTAATAGTTTTAATAAAATTAATTATAACTAAAAAGTAATGTTAGTTACATAGGATAGCATTATATTATTTTATTAATATTAAAATCACATACACAACTAATATGGCACTTTGAGTTACAAAGTCGACCAGAATTTTTGCATTTACACCGATAGGGTTTACATAATAATACAGTAGTCTTCGCTCAGAATCGTTTTTCTTATGCAATGATATTTAATTATATCATTGATTTCAAATTTAACACAATCCATTACAGTGATAAATAAAAACTGTGACTAAGGATTTTTAATTGTAACAATATAGTAGGAGCCTTGTATTAAATTTTAAAGCTTTTTTACCTAACAAATAAAGTTTTATTGACATCCATAGAAAAAAATACTAATAAAATTGGAAACTGTAAATGTTCCTAAACAGTTCAAAACAAATCAAAATATTTTAAAAATTTTATCGTGTATAGAAAATACAAATATAAACAACCAGTGAAAATGTCATGTATATACGTTCATTTGTTTTAGATTTTGCGTAAAAATTACAGTTTTTCTTAATTTTTCTTTTGTTTTTCACGTCGCGTTTGAAAACTACTGAGAAATTTTTACTTTTGACCCCCAAAGTACCAACTAGATTTACTTTCCTATCAGAAACGTAACTGTTGAAGAAAATCCAATCACTTTTACTGTCCTAAAAGGTGATGACAGACACAAAAAAAATTTTAAAAAAAACACACTTCATTATAAAATCAATACATTCATCGTTTCGCTCAGAATCTAAAATAAGTAAAAATTAAAATTGCACGTGAACAAAAAATATGGATTTAATTATTCAAATTTTAATATTTTATTAATTTATGTTTATAATTATTAACTCGCTGAGAGTGATGAGTACCGATTTCGTAAACTATGTCGTTAAAATGTTTTATATTATTAGTGATTACATGCATTTCGGTTCCATATCAATGTCAACACGTCCTATATATCCTATCAATAAAAACAAAATCATAGGTAAGTCAATAAATTATTATAGAGATTTTCATCGGTGGCAAAGAACGCAGAGATTATTGAATATTATGGAAATCACACAATGTTGGTAATAATTATAACCAATAATATATTGGTATACATTTTTTTTTTGCTTAAAGAAAAAGCATTGAAAAATAACTATAGTGTGAAAATATGGTCTAATATAAAAACCCTATAAGATTATATCATGCATAAAATATATTCACAAAAGCATAATTTTGTATTTAGATTTCTTATTGCCAAATAGGATTTTTATCCGACCCTACAATTCATATAAAATACATGCAAAATGCTAGATGTCCCCAAGCTATACATTCCCTATAATTATATCATACCTACCTATATAATCTATATAATGATATAATAATAATATATCGTTCGAACGGCGGTTACTAAGTCGTTCGGGTCGACGATCGTAAAACATATTATATTAGGTATATACTATGTTGTATCGTTTCACACTCGTCAAATCCTCCACCGGCAAAATATTCCGTAGTTTTCCACGCCGTGGGCGCATAGCGCTTTTGACGCGGGAAAAACGACGACGGCAAGACGTATAATAATAATAATAATATAATTCGAACCGACACGGTCCGCGGCTTCACCCCCACAGCAAGTCGTATATACGCTCTCTTTTCACGCACGTACACACACACCCACACGAATATATATATATATAATTGGATCTGTGAACTGCGAAGAATGTGCGGGTCAGAATTAAGAATTCGGAAGAGCTATCGCGACGTCCCCTATAATCCGGCTTTATATCGGGGAAAATATAACCGCGCCGCCGTCTCATCTCCCGCATCCCCGTCCGAAACGATCCCCAGCAACTCCACCCTCTCGGGATGGTCGGCCCCGAGAATTTTAAACGTCGGGGGACCGCCGCCGCCGCCGCCGCTGCTGTTCACGAGCGTGTAAATGCTCCGACGGTGAAAATACCGCACAGAAACGTACATAGTCATCGTGCATATATATATATTCAATATATCATTAAGTATATTGTAAAATCGGCACATGGCGTTTAATTGAAAATCTTCCGAAAGGTCCACGACCAGCCCGTACCCGCCCTATCGCGGCCGATGACAGAGCGCCGTCGATATAATATAATAATACTTATATGATGGCTATTATAGACGATCGGCGTGATATATCGGTGCGGGTATATTATATTTTACTGTATGATATCGAATAGAAAATAATTTGACTTTCGATATTATAACGTGGAGCAGTAAATTCGGTTTTAACCCATTTATAATATTATATCTAGCTAGTTTATGATTGTAAATAATTTACACCGAGCCTCGAGTATATAATAGTAATAATAATAATATAAAGTGTAAATGAAGTATTAAACACTGCAGAATCTCTGCGACGTTCTTGTTAGTGTTGTAGAGACCGACAGCCGTACAGGAACACAATATTATTATGTTTTATATTATGTACCTACCTATACCTATGTTTGTTTTCCAGTCTAGTTTTTCATATCAATTGATATTAGTCGTAATAATATAATATGTGCGCCGTTCCGCATTTAATTCAAATTTCAGCTACAATACCAAATATTATCGTGTAATTCATACGGTACTGACAAATTGTGATATTTTATTCTTTCCATCACCCACGCGCATATATAGGTGGGTATACAAAATAGTTATGATTACTTACGGCTACAATCAAGGCTGGGCATTAACGATTTTATAAGTTAAAGTTAAGTTAATTTAACTTTTTAACTTTATAAGTTAATTTTTTTATGATTATTAACTTAATTATTAACTTAAGGAATGTATGAATTAACTTTAAATTAACTTGAGTTAATTTTACATTCAAACTAGTTAAGTTAATTTCAATTTTAATTATTATGGAATATGTTTTCATATTCGTATAAAATATAAATACCTATAATATTATTAAATTACGAGTATTATCAATGCCCGTTATTTTTCGCCATCGTCGCCAGTTATATTCCTAGCTATTATTATAAACTATTTTATATATTATTATTATATTATACTTTTACGAATTAATAATAAGAAGGTAGAGTGGACAATCTACGGTTCTTAGTAATACCGTGTTTATTTTTGGATAATTTATTATTAATTCGACGTTTTCGCCGATAACCAGCATTCCGATTTCCGGCGGCGTGGACGCGCAAATTGATTGTAAACATTTTAAAAGTATGCTAATAAATGTATGGACTGTTACCTAATGCTTTTGGAAAATAAAATAATAATAGTTCTTTGGTCTAATAATATGAACAATTTTAGGTACCGATTGTTTTAATTTTACCTAGATTAAAACAAGAAATTTTTTTTTAAGTAACTTAACTTGAATTAAAAAGTTAATATTAAATTTTGGTTAACTTTTAACTTAGTTCAATTGATAGAACATTTTGAACTAACTTTTAACTATTAACTTGATTTAGATTTTAGTTTAACCTAACTTAACTCAGTTAAAAAATATCATTAACTTGCCCAGCCTTGGCTACAATAATGTTATCGATACCGCGATCGCCCTGAATTTGTTTGGATTGTACAATACACGAACACCGCGGCCATAATAACTCTATATAAGCTGTTGTAAGTTACGTGGCGCTATTTCATACTACGCGGGTATAATAATATAATTTTTTTATTATAATATGGCAACAGCTGCAGCAGCATATACGGCCTGCGATGTACCTATAAGTAGCGGCTTAAATCCCATCAACGACTACGTGGGAGGCCGTGGAAAAATAGGAATTTATCGACTTCGGTTGTTTTATTCTCGTATAAATAACGCACGCATCACGAAAACGGGTAGCTTATTATTGTTTTCTATTTTTGGCTTGTATTCAAATTGTTGTATTCGACGCCGAAAAAATATAATAATATTAAATGTACGTAAACTACGCGCGCCGCGACTGTCAAATAACTACTAAACAATATTGCGCTATTAATCCGCGCGATTTCTGTCTTTTTACGTAGAGGAGATATTATATGCTCGCTTTACGACTGGGTATAACGTTTGGAACTTTATAACTCGTTTTCAGAGAGCTGTGCAGTAAGTAGTTCCTGTATAGATCAAAGAAAAGCACAGAGAGCGATACATATAGAACATAATAATATGCATAATATAATAGACGTATATTATGTATGTACTATAATACTTACCTATAATAATAGGTATGTATTGAATTAATATAATACTCAACGGAGTCGTATATCAGAACCGAAACACAGGTAATCAAATCAACCACTTTAATAATTAACCTCGAATTTAAATCAGTTCACTACATCAACATTATTACCTCTATATATTTAGTATATAGGTCCCATATATTATATTGTATATAATATCGTTAGACGTAATATTATTTTACCATACATACATATTATATAATGCTCCTTAAGTGCGTTTAATCAATCCGACAACGTAACAAACAGAGACTGCAGTATACAGAGTACACAATATATATATGTAAAAACTGGTTGGTCTCTAATTAATAGTTAATACCTAGGTATAGCTATTATATTTAACCTAGGTTAAAAGGAAGCGAAATACGATTTCCCAATGATTGATCATACATATATATCAACATCAAATTACGATTTGCACCGTTTATTTTTATTGTGTGTATGCTGCAGACCCCCAAATTATCAAGTGCACTGATACTTATTTATTTTACACGTGAATTTACAACATTTATCTAATTTTTTAATTACCTATATACAGTAAATAATAACCGTTTGTTTGGTTGGTATAATGTAACAATTAACAGAGACGTATTTTTGAAGTAGGCTATATAAGACTGTAGTGATGCCATGTTTTATTTTACTTAAACTGGGAAAAACAGTTTTTGTATACTTTAAAAATCTTACCACTCCTCACGGTCTCAAACACGGGTCTTTCAATCTTAATTTTCCGTAACTAAAATACCTCACACACATTATGCACTATGATCAGCATCACTACAGCAAAAATCACCACAATTTATTGTTTACTCCTCGGGCCATGTGAAATTTAAAACTCTGTGGTCCAAAACATAAATTATACAACCTGCAGTAATCGTATACCCTATACTTCGTATATTTTTCAGTGTGATTGAAAATATATATGTTATGAATATAATAAATAAATTCAAGTGGTGAACGGTTGTTATTACGGCACGCCGTTGTTTAGAATAATTTAAATTTAGTCTAGAGCATTTACCCTGAACTATAATTTTGAAAGTATAACTATAATATAATATGTATATTATAATATATTATTATGCTACATAAACAAATTATAATAAAAAAACTAGATAGTATTATGAATAGTTCATTTTTGGATTATTCGCTGTAGTTAACGGGTCAGAAAAAACTTTTTAGCGTGCAAGATGTGGCCCAAATGATACTCTTGGTCTTCAACATATACGTTCATAAAATAAAATACCAATTCGATGTTACAAATCGGAATGAGTACACGCCCTAAGAAATAGCAACAAAAAAACAGACTGATGTCACTGAAAACCACAGACTTCTATACTACACTAGATAAGGAACTCCTATATAATTTACATTGTTATCAAGCTCAGCTCAGCTGTGGACGGCCGCCATTTTGTCGGTTGGCAAAACATTTCATTCATTTTATAAAATGTATGTCGAATAACATCGTTTTTAATGATAAAATAAAATAGTAAATGTAAAATTATTTACATAAAATATTTAAATTTTTTTAAACGACAAGTTTAAAAATAATAAAATACAATACAAGATAAATCATAATTAATCTTATTTACTATACAATACAATACAATGGCCAACCGACCTTATTGAGTCTTCAATTCATGATGGGAGTTAGGGAGGTTGCTATCTAGGTAGTCTATATGTATAGAAATCTGTTGCAAATACGAGACAAGTCACATTTTACTGATTGTTTAAGACAAGCAAAGCAAAATTTGTTATCTCATTTACCAATTACCACTATTGGCGAAAAGTAATTCATTATTCTAATTATTCTACCAAAATATAGATATTTCTTCCACGTGAATAATATTCCATGAAAATCCCATTTTTTATAAGTGTAGAGTTGTCTCGTTTTTGAAAACTGCAACTTGCAAGCACCCTTTTGTTAAAATTATTTACCGTTAGACACGAACAGTGTGATCAAATTAGCAGATGGTAGACAGTCAACACTGAGGGAAGCAGCTAGCAATAGTTCTGTTACGGGCCCTCAAGTGCTGCCTTTGCAACGCCCAAAATACCGTCGCAACAATAAACGTTGTGCCTGTCTCGGGGTTGAAAAATTGTGTAACATAGTAAATGTCACGGCAGTAAAACTTGTTAATTATTAATAATGATAATGCATTGTTTCTATTTTTTAAAATACCTAGATCATTTTTAAAATTATGGAATTTGAAGTTCACGTGTTCACGGTGGGTGCATATCTGGTCTAAACCAATAATAATTACTAGTGTATTTGGTTATTACGTGATTATCCGGTTTATAACAATAATTACCTACCTATGTATTTGGTCAATAACGTTAATAACCGGCGAATAACGTTAATTTCCGTTTTACGTAATTTACTGTAACATACAACATATCTATACGTCGTATAATTATATTATCCATTCGATCATACATCATTCCAAAAATCGTCGTATACCGCCTTACGTGATTATTATTTATTTTTTATTTTTATTGATCAAAAACGCTTCAACAGCAATATGGTTATTAGGTAGCGTAATGTTATGTTTTAAATTTTAGATTCTTAGACGTTTAGAACAATCTTCACGATTTAAATATTTAATAGACTAACTTTTTTCCAAAATGTTGACCAATATTTTCATAAATACTCATAGGTAGGTACTGTTTTTAAATTTTTTGTATGCACCTAATATTACATGGTATTTTTTATAAAATTATAAAGATTCATTAGATTATTAAAACATGTTTTCAAATTTTAATTAAAAATAGGAATTGTTCCTATACAAAAAAAAAAAAAAAAACAAAATAAATATAAAAAACTTTAGAAAATAATTATCAATTATCTTATTTCTATTAAAAGATTCCAATGAATAGCGTATGCTCTATTTAATATAGTCTAGTGGATTATGTAGTGTGTATTATACTACATAATGCACGTATTATGGTGTATACGTAGGTCCCCAAGGGCGGAGCATTTTTATTTTTTCATTAGTTTTTATATCTATTCATACCGTATATATAAAATACGAAATAATATGTGTGATAGTCAGCATTAAACCATAACATAATATAATACATATTTGTATAAATAAATATTAAAAATACTCAAGTTTGATGAAATTATTATTGTTAAGTAAAAAAATAGATTGAATAATTTATAAAAACGATTCGATTGGAAATACTATCTATACGGCTATACTCATAAAAATTATAATAATATATTACATTACCTATATAAAAATGATTATTGAGCTCTAACTCTTTAGAAGTAGATACTATTTTGTCGGTCTATTCTACCATACTGATCCTCGTAAACGCATGAACGTAATTATAAAATTTTATTGCTGTTATCAAATTAATTGAGAGGAAATAAACTTATAATAAACCGAACACGTGTAGGTTGTACGTAGGTATGTAGCAAGATACGGAGGTCGGTAATAATTGTAAAAATTACTTGATGTTGGAGGTATAGGACGCACACCACGTCGTGTATCAGAACATTATTATTTATTACAAAGTTTTAATTTCACCGATTTTTTATGCGTTATATTATATAATATACTTATATATAGTGTATACTTAGGTAACCTAACAGGGTCTATCCGTTTCAAAGGCAATTATTAAGAATTTCGAAAACAAATGTTGGTACTTATGCGAGTCGGTACCATCGCAATTGTTTTAAGCTTAAAAACACAACAAAACAAAATATTTAAATTTTAAAAATCACAAGGTGTATAATTTGATATTATTTAAACTGATGAACATAATATTTAAAAGGTACATAATAATATTTAAATATTAATATAAAATCTAAACAAATTTAATAAATACAACTAATAAACCGGGAAGGTACCTAAATAATTTGTTTCAATTTTTAAATGTTAAAAAACAGAAATTCAATAAAAATGAGAACTTCAATAAATGGATCGTTGCATGAGCTTATCGCTGTATAACTATTGATATGATGACGAACCGTTTCCCATATGTGTTTTGTACCACTATTTGTTCATTTAGCGAATTCCATTATACATTTTGCGTGTGAGTACCAGTTCTATGGCAGACTCAATTGTACGTATATGGTTCACAGTTAGATGATTATACCCAGTTTTTTCTAACCTGTCTGCTTTAGTGATTTGTTACCATACCGACAATTTGAATAAAGAATACTACCTACTTTAAATTATGTTGTTTTTAAGTGCCTCCAAAAGTGTAGACACAGTTGTTCTAAGTGGCAAAAGTTAAGGTGGCCAATGGTCATGATAACCAACAAGTATTCCATGTTTTTTACTTTTTATACAGTTTGAAGTACCTATAACATATAACATATAACATGCTGCATTTACTAAAAATTTCAATTCTTTCTATTTTTTTAAAATAATTTAAGTATATTGTGTTTATTTTAATATTTGACTTCTTATTTGTATGACTTTACCTATCTATATTTTGTGTTTCATAATCGGAAGCAATATACTTTTCTAAAAATGTTGATCATAGTCGCAAACAAATTATAGCTGACAAACGCACATACCTGTGGTATAATACTCATTCATAGGTTAGGTTAGGTTAGGTTCATAATACTTATTTGAGTCACATTGTTATTATTATTGTTATTTTCCCATAAGTCTTATTCACATTATTTACAGAATAATCTTATAGTCTTATAATTCTTATAGTCTATATTTATATCACCAACCATAAAATTAATAGGTACAAAAATAGCAACGTTTCAAATAATTTTTATTGGGTTTAATTGGAAAATCACAGAATAAAATTAGTATAGGTGGGTACTTACTTGATGAAGACTTGATTTGAGGGAAATCATCATAGTTTTAGACGGTCTAGTCCCCCAAGCCTCCCTAATTTGCACCAATGAAGTTGATG
Organism: Sitobion miscanthi; assembly: GCA_008086715.1. Classification (NCBI taxonomy): domain Eukaryota; kingdom Metazoa; phylum Arthropoda; class Insecta; order Hemiptera; family Aphididae; genus Sitobion; species Sitobion miscanthi. The sequence goes on along the minus strand of CM017799.1, from coordinate 9,198,506 downwards.
CATAATTGCACATACATATTTTGAACATTAACAATTTGTTGATGACAAATTTTTTTAGATTTAATGACTAAAAACTACTTGTTTAATATTATTTGAAATTCAAACATAAATATTTTCAGAAAAAAATGTTGCATAGGACTATGATTATATTAAAAATACGTCTAATAATTTTGCATATTTTTATTTCATTTTCATCGCGTAAATAATGAGTCTTCAATCATTGTTTTATTATTGTATATAATATAGGTATTATTATGTTATACTATTATTATACTCATCCATTCGATCCTTCTCGAAATAATAATGACTCATGGCTTGATGTGGCGCGAATGCGCGATCTGTACACTCAACTGTGGAAACGCTCGAGTGTACGTATCGACCGGTGTTCCGGATGGGTGACCACCCAGGATTTTTAGCAACAAATCCTTTTCACACATAATATACAAACGTATGTCAACAAACCGTTCCTCTCCCCTACAAACAAAAAACAGCTAATAGCCATAGTTGCCGGGCTTAAGTTCAACGAAAAAAAAAACACAATAATAATGGCTTATTGTAATAATTAGGCAATAGTTAAAAATACATATTTTAATTTCGTGGATTTTTGGTAGATCAGTGTACCTACTGAAAATCGGTGGGTTATATTGTCATTTTTCGTCGTGGCAATGGGTGCGATTTCGGTATTGTTACCAAATGTCGAAATTGGTCGATGGCTGCACAATGTAAATTTAATGATTTGTTTCTTTTGTTTATTTATTGTTGTTGGTGTTTATTCCAACCGCGTCTGGTTTCTTGAACTCTCGTGCTCCGCCAAAGTTATTATGTACCTATATAATACCCAGAAATACCTAGCTAAAATAATAATAGCTGATACCTAGGTATATGGTGTTTATTAGTGTTACTATACTACGCTTGTTATTTGTTAATTATTATTATTGCCATTTAAAATATGTTCCTCCGTCTTTCGTACTATAGCAGTATTACCATGCAGGACGGGTATTATATAGGTGTTCCGCGTGTTTGCCCGTTGTAGTATATTATTTGTATTTTTTACACTGCACAATGCCCACACGGGCACATTATAATAATATATCGTTCAACCTAATGCATTATCCGAGCGCGTGAGTTATTCGCACGTCCGCGTATTTTTGCGCAGCATCATATTATGATAATGTTAAAGCCGTGGATTAAATGATTAAAATTTGTTTATTTGAACTTATTGTTAAACGAATATTTAGAGGATGATATACGCAGTCAAAACTATTTAAAATAATTACGCCGTAGTCCGCAATAGTGACAACTCAAATTTCGGGTGCAATCTATTAATTGTTCGTGTTGGTCGTACTATATTTCAACCAAAGAAAAAAATATTATTTTATAGCTATACGTACGTAATATAAAGTAAATTTTCTCGGTAATCATTACATTTTTATCATACATCATGCCTAATAATATTACAATAATTTTTTAAGATTTCCAAACTTTTTTATTACTCTACAAAAAGGTTATGACCAGTATGGCTGAATGTGACATAAGTTCCGCCCAAAGCCAAGATAATATTCTGCCGTTTCTATACTTGGAAATATTTTCGGTAACATTAAAATTGCATTACTCATGTATAAATGATGTAATTAAAAGCAATGGATTGTTTTATAGTTTTAGACGATTATTGCGTTGTTGGTTTGTTTTGAATATAGTTATATAGTTCTATTAAAACTCTAAAGAATATATAATATTGTTGGCATATATTTTAATGTGACCCACACGATCTATAGAAGATGATAATATTTTATGCATTCATATTTTATAATTTGAAAGTCCGATATCATTATGACGTATAATATGGAAAACATTAAAATTAAAATATATTAATTTATAAATCAATAGTTCTTAAAAAAGTTTACGATTTGACTTTTAGTGTTGAGCGATTTGTTTTTCGGTTAAAAAATCTCGTTAAGAGAATATGTTATATACTTATATTACGTATGGTCTATGTTTGAAAATAAGTACACCTATTTATCGATTTGTATAATTGTGTTGTTGCAGGAAATGAATAATTTAAAAATATGCACTTACACCAAAATTCAATAGTTACATGGGTGGCGTACATACAGTAAGTAGTATTTAAATTATTCCGCGGTGCAGTCAGTGTTTATATAGAACCGAAACTTACAAAACGGCAAACACGCCTTGATCCTGATCATGTGTATAAGTATATATGTATAGTAAAACTTATACGTTTACAAACTATTTATAAACACGTAATATATTATGTACGTATAGTTGCGCCTGCAGAGTCACACATTCATTATCGCCACCTAATAACCTCCCTCCGAACTAATTAATATTTAATACAAAATCGAGTAGTTTATCGTAGGTACTGAATATGTTTCATAGTGTCCTGCTTACATAGGTGGAATCAGGCGCGGACTGGTGAAATCGGACACGAAATGCTACACAATTTAAAGGGCAAATAACAAAAATTGTTGGCGCAAATTTAATACATGTAGATTATTTATAAAATATCAATATATTTTATTTTGTTTTAAAAAAAATTTCGAATATACGTTAAAAACGTAAATAAGTACCAAGTTACAACCAACTTTCAATCTAAATTGTACAATATTATAGATTCCTAGTAATCGTAAGTGGGTATAACAATCTGCTGTTCATTAGGTGTCTAGAGTCTTTAAATCGCCGGTTGTCATTTGCGCATCGCTATTGTTAATTTAGACCTTTTTTGTAAGACATTTGCGCATCGTTCGATTTTTGGGTTATATATCATTTGCGCATCAGCCGTTTAAAAGGTCTTACATCATTTGCGCATCAATATTATTTAACAATAGAATTTAAAAAAAGGTGTACACCCAAAAGTGCTAGTTGTTTTCTAACTTTGATCTTGAATGATTTAAAAACTTTGACTTCAAATATTGTACAGATATTTCTGTTTTAAAATATATTTGACGACGCATATGATAGAGAGAAATGGAGAGATTTTGTGATGGCAGCGATGGCACTTAATGGGCCGATAAGCTGAGAATATTGAGATAATATTGTGTAGGATTATTTATTTATTTTGATTTATACAATATTTATTTTAAACTTATTTCTATTCAAATTATATTTCTATTTATATTTTAACTAAGACTGTAATGTACCGACAAAAGTGTTCATTTTAATATGTGTATTTGTATAATTATCATTACTACAGTTCAATTTATTTTAATTATATGGGTTTATTTATTACATATGATTTATGAAAATCATTACATTTTCAATCAAAAACTATTTTTCATACAATTCTATTGTTCAGTATGTTGATGCGCATTTGATGTATAATATTTTGGCACAGGTAAACAGACGATGCGCAAATGATGTACGGCCCTTTAAATATATGATAAATAATATTAGGCAAATATATTTTAAGGCAGGGGATGTTGTAGCATCCCAGCCAGTCCACGCCTGGGTGGTATACCTAGCTATCGCTCTCGAGTGGATTCCGTGTATGGAAATAATAATCACACATCATCGTGTTACTCGACGTTGATATTTTTAACGCGATATTTTTTTCGCACACTTCTCGGCGTTTTTTTTACCGTGATTTTATATTATATAACAATAATAATATAGTCGTAGTTCGAATTAGGATTTATATGGTTGCGTGTGACGGCGGTACACGAGTGCACTTGAATTTTGTTGGTCCATATATCAGGTAGGTAGGTATAATATATTGTATTATTATGTGTTGTACGACCATCGTCAAATCTATTGCAGTGCGCGCTCGTTTTTTCGAATAGTTTATTCGATTGTCACCGTCAGAATATCTGTTTTGGATTTTATTAAAACCGTCTTGTCTTATATAGGCGCATGTAATATTATAATGTGTTATGTATAGCCATGCACCCGTGCTAAGTTCGAACTGAGATTTACGTATATATCTACGTACAGTATTATAATATAGTCTCTGGTTTTTCGCGTTGAAATGTTTTACCGGCGAAAATCGTACTTATTTTATTCGTATCCATACTAATAATGATGAGGTTATTTGTCATGTAATAGGTATATTCTCGTCATCAGTTTTTGTTTCTTAAGTTTCATAGTTACGAAAATGCGGTATTAATTATTATTATTATTCATTTTGTTTATTGATAAAAACGTTATTAGAAAGCTATAATATGATTTTAAATTTTACAATTTATTAAAATATTAATACTATAAAGAAAGCCAGAGGATTTAATGTAGGAAATAATAGTGGTTATATTGATTTTAATTGCAGGTATAAAATAATGTATAATGTATAATAAAATAGGTAACCGTGCTCTGCTATGTGTAGTGTGCACACAGTACCTAGATATAGGTGTTAAGAAGTGTATAAGGTAGGCCTCATCATTGAGTAGATCACTGCTATGAATATGTTAAATTTTAATTTAATGGTAAATCATTGTATACAATGATAAACTGTCTATAACAACTTTTTGTTCACCATGGTTAGATACTAAACAATTATTTTTTTAAATTTTTATAGAATGTGTTTTTTTTTTTTTGACTCACCAAAGTACAAACTAGATCCATTTTTCTATCAGAAACGTCCCTCGAAGTTAAAGATTGGAGCAATTTTTTTTTACTAGAAAACGTGTCTTCAGGCGTAAAACAATAAAACAGGCATCACTATAAAACTTATGCATTTATCGGTCCGTTCAGAATGTAAAATATAATGGAGGAAAGTAATGCTTTGTAGGAAAGTAATGCTTGGAGGAAAGTAATGCTCTGGAGGAAAGTAATGCTTGGAGGAAAGTAATGCTTGGAGGAAAGTAATGCTCACGCGGTTCTCCTCCAGATCTCGATACCACGGAAAAAAAAAAAAAAAAGAATGTAAAATATAAAACATTATATATTTTTTGTTATGAATTTTCAACTAAAAAAAAAGTACACGTCACACGTCTATGTATGATATATGATTATAATATATTATATAATGTATGATTTGTTGGTGTTTGATTGCACAAAATAAAAATTGTTGCTATATATGTATACGACACAAATCAAAAATAACGATAATGAAATTTCATACCACGTTGGGCGATGGAAACATTTTACTACCCCTAAATTTAATTTTTTCAATTTCAAATCTTTAGATCTAAAACAATAATTTTTTTCAATGATCTGCACAACAACAAAATGCTATTGTTATTTTCTACTTTTGAAGATTACCTAACCGTTATTATTGTCCGCCGCAGTTCATAATAGTATACATGTATGTATATATTTTCTATTTGAACTACGGAGACAATAACATAATATGATATTTCGCAATAAGCGTTGGGAAAACCCCTATATAGGTCGTACCATCATTGATTAAATATACAAAATATAGTATATTTAATCAACGGTTGTGCCTATACCACCTAGCTACCTACTAGTACCTAGGTATACTAAAATATAGGTTTATACCGACTTAACCAACCGATTACGAGCGCGAACCGGAATCGTCTGCGACGGCACACCGACGTGCATCGACTGGTGCCGCGCTCTAACGACCGTTTTTGGTGGACGGTGGCGCGGGGACCGGCACCGGGTCAGTCCCGCCGACAACGTTATCGGTCCAGCAGTCAGTCGTTGTCTGTTCGGCTAACCGTCGTGCCGCCGTGTCCGCTGCTCGTGTCGTGTTCTCGTCCGTTAAGTTATCGACGTGTTTCGTAATAAATTATAATATTATAATATTATTATAATAATAATTAACCCATACCGCCGCCCTAGCCGGATCGCAGCGCGTAATAATATAATCTGTACGTTATCCGATAGTAACAGTCGTCGGTCGTGAAAAAAAATTCGTGATAATATCGTCCGGGTTCGTCTTTCGGTTGCGTTTGACGCGGTGAAATAGGATTTTTGAAAAGTTTTGTCTTCGGCGACCCTGCGATCACCTGCGAAAACCATGACCGTTTCCCGCGGATTGCTGGCTCGCGCAGCCGTCGCCCTGTCTCCTGTTCTGCTGCTGCTGCTCCTGTTCCGCGGAACGACAGCGGCGGCGGTACAGGACTTGGTGTACGCCGACGAGGACTTGATGAAAGCTTCGCCACTCACAGTGGCCCAATGCCGGGCAGGATGTTTGCACAAGGTCAGTGATGTCATTTATTATAATATAAAATAGGTACCCGTGTATTGGAGTGTCGACGGTGCACAGACATTTCAGAAATGTTCAAATGCCTATTTGAATATTAATTCTTTACCTATATATGATATGACAACTCGTATTCGTTTCCGCCGCCGTTTTATCTCACTGTACCTTCGTCTCGATAAATCGTATCTTAGATATCGTAAATATATTGCTAAAAATTAAATTAACTATTGTCTTTTTAAATATTGCAAATCGGTCAAGAACAGCGTTTTAAAATAATATTATGTTGCGTTAAATAGTGGTAAAAGGTTCACCCTTTGATGGTGGGATTCCTCAAACGATATACGCGTTTCGCTAAAATCGTCGAGGGTTGTTCACCGTCGAGTACGTTACTTTTGATGGATCGTGGCTTTAAATACATGCATGCATGCATGTGCACAATTCTTCAGAGAAATTAATAATTATTGTAATTTTGAATGTCGTACGATTACTTAACTTTGCATTTATTCAGACTATTAGATTGTATTGTATGGGTAAAAAAAATACGATAAGTATTTTAACGAATTATTTACGTGTTTTTTCGAGACACGATTACGACAGACGTCGTGTGATAAGTACTTAGTCAAAAGATAGCTTTTATTCAGATTTTCAATTACAATGTTGAATACAGTAATCGGTAGGTAAGAGATGTTCTTAAACTTTCAAAGGGTTTATTCAGTGTAATTGCATGTTTACAATATAATCGTATAGGTAGGTAGGTAGGTTGCATATTAGACCCCAGTACACAATATACGAATTAAAAAGTAAATACTATATTATACGATATTACGATACACCATAAGTTTTCAGTGTTTAAAATATTAGACGGGTAATTATAATAGGGTGGAAAACGGTAAAAAGAAATCAAGTTAAAATATATTTAATGTAATATTTCATTATAGTAAAGTTCTCGTGTGTTTTAATTAAAATAGCGCATCAATTTCTTTAACTTTGAATTTCATAAGTTCAATTAATATGGTTTTGTATCTACATTATACCTATTTCCGATTAATAAACCACGGAAATCTAATTTATATAGGTAATTGAGTATTGACTGTCAAAATTTGATTTGATTATTTTATCCATTTATTAATTTTAATATAAATTATAATATTATATAAACATTAATTATATCTACGTTAAAGCATACTTATACATATTTTATTTATTTGTATTATGTTTTTATTATTAGTTTTTTTTATTATCGAAAATTCCAACAGTCTTGCTCAAGACAATAATCCGACGTAATGCTACGATGAGGAATTATTTTCGAATCCTTAATTTTATTCTTGTCGCGTATCGTATTTTAACGTTTCATTCAAACACCTCACAGTAACCACAGGGAACAAAAAAGACATGTCTAATCGATTCACAATAATCACGTATTCGTTCATTATGCATGACAATTTGACTAATTTTCGGTATTTAAAAAAAAAAAATGTTTTGGACATAAGACGAGAAGCTTAGTGAGCCTATATTGCGTTGTTATTCGTTTGATGTCTTATGTCCTCGTAATTGTTTTGGATTATTTAAAATTTGTCTCTGTATTAGGTACATCGTTACAATAAATAATATAATGACGTTAGTGAAAAAACACGAAATTTAGATTTTTTTTTAAACACATGATATAATATATTATTATAGAAACGTTGTAACTATGACTAAGTATATTTTGTACCTACTATTATATTATAACAGGCCAACAATAAAAATTTTTCTCCGCGTGATGACTGCGTTAGTAAATATACGTCCTAACTAATTAATTGAGCGGTGGCGAATCTATTTACTCGTTCACGTGATGTTCTATAATATTCACATAATGTTTCGAACGAACTAGTGAATATCATGTGCGTGAAAAAAATGTACCTATCGAGTATTATTAGAATATTATATGTAGTATTTATGTATTATTACATAAAGTAGTTGTAATTTGTAGAAGTCTGTAGAAGTAGTAGTAGTAGTAGTAGTAATAACAACTATAGTACTATATAGTAGTATATAGTTGTGAGCAAAGATTGTATCTCGTTTAATATAATATACTCTTTAACACCTATATATAGTGCCTTGTATGTGTTATGGTTGGTGTCAGACATAAAAACCGCGTTAAAAAAACATAAAAACTGACGAGATTTTAGCGTATTTCGAGGAAAGCATATGGCCCCGGATCCGTAATTATCAAAATTCGAACGGGAAAGATTTTTTATTTTTTTTGTGCCAAACTATGTGACCACATAAACCAGTGTCTAAATCTTCAAAGCTCTATCTGCAGTTTCTGCTGCTGTACATCTGTTCGACGAGCCTGTAATATAATTTTACATAATATTTTATTGTCATATATAATTTTAAATTGTATAACATCATTCGATTGCCGAGATTCCGGCACATATTCTCGTCAAAGATAATTAATATTCATACATTTATAGTTTTCTTATGCCACGCCGAAATTGCGTTAATTATCGTTGTTGTGACCTATATATTTTAGAAATTTAGTTAAACAATCAAACTATTGAAGCCTGATAGCATAGCAACATATAACGCTTATTGCATTTAGGTTAGAAATTCAGAGCACGTCTTAGCTATTGTTTTTAATAGCGGGCTAGATAAACAGATTTTTATTAATTTTCATATTGCAGCTAAATGTATATAATAGTTGCATTGGACTTAAAATCGAAACTTTAACGTTTTAATCATCGCGTAGGCCTATTTTTCATTGATTCCGTTTTAACTTGGAGCGTGAATAGGTTGTACGTGTGTATATAAAGACTCTTGGTACTCAGATATATGCATATAGTACAATGTACATACGCAATGTGTATAGTTTTTATAATAATCGAATTAATCTTGTTTGTCGGTCGGTCATATATGACACTGGTCGGTGACGCGTTTTGAAAAAAAAAATAAACAAAACTACGACGATGACAAAATCTTGGTTCACGACCGTCATCATAATAATAATAATAATAATAATAATAATAATATACTTATTCAGATATATAATGAGATACGCTGGTTGTTCCCGCCCGCTCGCTGCACCCGAGAAAAATTACACTTGCGACGCGTTGGCACCTACGCGTGGGTCCGTATAGAATAAAAAGGCTTTATCGGTGTGTATAATATGCGTTTTTTCTCTCTCATTCTTTCACTCTCTCACTCTCTCTCTGTCTCTCGCTGTCACTTTCTTTCTATCTTTCTCTACCGCCCACCCACCCGCAATCGTTTGATTTTTCTCCCTCGTCGCGGTCGTCGTCGTCGTCGTCGTTAAAAAGGCCCGTTGCAGGTGTGCGTAATGAATACAATATATACCTAATACGACGAGCATAATTAACGCGCTTTGCCGCGCATATACATCGTCTTCAGCCCCGTATTTTACCTGTCGTACCTGTTTGCGAGTATTCCCGTGTGCGTGTGTACTTATCTCGGACGCGCGTCAACCACGCATAATGGATTATATACGCGCGCGATTCACTCCCGAGTCGTCTTGTGACCACGCGCCTGTCTTATAATATGGTACTCGCGCGGTGACCGGGTATACGGTATAATAATATAATATAATATAATGAATCAATTTACATGCACACGATGGACGCGACCGTTTCGGGATTCTTAAAATACTCCGCAGGAATAACACCGCTGCGCCGCGCCTACATTGTTTATTACTATTATTATTGTTTTTTTTCTTAATTTTTACGACGCGCAGAGAGAAGATGTCGCGTCGCCGCCGTATATAATCGACCACGTCCCTATATTGTCAGAAAAACTCGGTTAATCATAATATTATGTTTGTGTTTTATATAGTTAGTTACCTACACATAAATCCACTAAACATCGTACGGTTTTATTTTATTATATTTTAGGAATTTATGTCTATAGTATAGTAGTTTACCTAATACCTATCTATATTCTATACTATAATAATTATATAGGTATTCATGTGCTTTGAGGCGTTTAATCGTTGATTCAAACTTTTTTTTCATCGTATTCGACATGTTATTTTATTTTACGATATTTATGTATAGGTATCTTACCGATCATCTATCTACTCGTCAAAACCCGAATCAGTATACCTACTTTCGGCCACATTAAAATATATACTCTGTCACAGGATAAATCTATCACCTATGTCCTATATTATATATTATCTTAACGTATACTATATGTAGTGCCTATTTCGTCGTTTACTATATATTTATTATGTTTATAGAGAAAATTTATTTTATAAGTACGCACACAAATCAAATATACGCGTGTATAAACAAGTGCTTAAAAAACTGATTGACGTAATAAATAATATACTTTGTCTGTAATCGGGCGTGCGCGGGGTTAAAAAGCTTTGGGCGATTTTCGGGATCAATATAAATAAATTATTCCGACATAATGTTATCAAAAATTATTCAGAGCTGCCCGAAAAATGTGGAATAATAATAATAATAATATAACGCGCGCGCATGTGAGCGTTTGGACCCAATAATTTCGTTTCACGAAAAAGAATATCTCCCAAGGAAACCCACGCCGGCGCAGTATAATGTTATATATGTATACGACGGAATGGATTTTTGTGTGTGGACACTGTTGTAGTATAAACGGAGAGCAATAAATCAGTTGGTTTTTTTTTCGTCCGTATGTGCTGCATGTGCATGTGTTGGGGAAACGTTTTTATTTTTTGTTTATTTTTTTTTTTACTTTTCCTCTGCGTGCGTCAAAATTTGATTAACGTTTATCGGAGATAATGATACGACGCGGGCGCGGGACGACGAGTAGGGCCCTTGCCAATAAATTACCGTCTACGGACGACGTGGAAGCGAACGCCGCCGCCGTGGTGGTGTTTTACGATCCAACGACGATTACGCGCGAGTTTCGGTCGGCCACGCGATATAATGTTTTTCCGATCACCTAGGCATAACCCCAGTGAAAACGGCCGCGACCCGGAGGTCCTCTCCCGCAGCATCTGGTCGTGCGCACGCGCCGCGTAAACATGTTTATAATAATAATATTATATATTTAATAATATAATACGACATATATATATATACATTTATTTATAAAATATAATATTAATACTATGTAGGTACGATGTATTATATTTTATACAATATTATTATATACGCCGCGCAAGAAATAATTAAGCGCCCAGCGTCGTTGTATATTATTATCATCATATTTAGGCCCTGTGGTGCGGGTTACGGCAACGTGCATATTATTATAATACGAGCCGTAAACGGATCGAAAACTACCTATAATGTGTTTACGTGAGGAAAAAAATTCGAGATCCCACAGAGAGCGCGACGTCTAGTTCATAATATTATAATATATAATATACTGTGGCTGCTGCTGCAGTCGGATAGTCATCGTATTCTGTATACGAAATCGTCATGCGCATAGTACCTCTGCATTTAATTTTCTAGCCAAAATCTGCATAATACACGGGAAGACCGTTCGAGATACTGTAAAACAAACCGCTCTCTATATGTATGATGATTATTTTTGTAAATTATGATATATAACTTGTAGGTATAGACGTACGTTATCGAGGGAATGCGTCGTTGCCGGACGCCGGTTGTAGCCTATTCATATACAACTATACATTATAATATTTTAATATTATACGTTCTTTATTATAAAGGTAGTGTAGGTACCTAGCTTGGACAGTCGCATTTAATGCTACGGTGACGTTTATCCTCTATTTAATAAAACGACGACTATTACTTATCTCGTTTCGGAGCGGTAATTTTTCTTAAGTCAGCAGCGTGTGCGTTGGAAGTCGTCTTTGACGTTTATTTAAAATCAGCTCTCTACACACCTCCGTCACGAATAAGGTACACCCAAACCGAGCTGCAACCAGAGCGGTAATATAATGTGATAAAAATATGTACTTGGGTATAATAAAACACGCGGGTCCGTGAAGACCGACTTAGGGATATTTTAAACATGTACCAGGTATACATTGTACCTACCTGTATCTTATAGTATATTAATTATTATTTGCGTGCGCACTTTCGACGTGACTTTTTCCATATATTTTTCGTTATTCTGTACCAGCGACCTAGGATGTCTGTCTCGTAATTATTGTTATATGAGCTTTTTTCGTTACGTTTCAACTGCGTGCCGTCGTCGTCCGCTCGTATCGGGTCAATAAGGCGTACGGCATAATACAATAACAATATTATGTAACTCGGTACCCGCAGGGACGTCGTACGAGAACGAACGTCGCTTGTCGCCGCGGCCAGGCCGCACGCACCTCATCTACGAGGTGTGGCTCGCGGAGTTTCTATGAAAACCGAAAATTTCAAACGATGCGTGGACGTGGCCGTTAGTGCAGTACCTATTATAATATGCGTTATAATATACGACAAAAATGCGGGACGGCACACGATATCATGTCATACGACGTGATGCGGTGCGTGTACTTCAAACTACGCGCCGTGCTCCGCCGACGCCGCAATGAGCAGCCGTCACGGCGAACCTTATACAGTACGCGACTGCATGCCGCGTTCCGCTTACCGTGCACCGCTTATCGTGTTTGAAATATAATCTTTGTGAAATGATAAAAAAAAATTCGTCGTTAACGACTCGCCGCGTGTTGAAAAAATATAATAATATTATATAACAACCCGACGCAAATAAATGTCGTAAAAAATGCTGATACCGGCGACGTGGGATTATAATAGTAATAATAATAATAATAATAATATAATATTGTTATAAATTATAATGATCGTGTACAGCTATTATATACTTACGTTTTCCCGCAAACGCATCACAACAATATCATTCACCTTTGCTGAAATATAATATAGCTGACGAACAATGTCTGAGCGGTTCTCGCAGTCGCGAACGTATATTATTATAATAAAGTACAACAATCGACAATGATTATTGTGTAATAATGACGAACGGTGACGAAACTCGCGCGTTACATATTAAATTATATTATTATTATGATTATTATTAGTTCAGCGGCGGCTCGTGGGCTTTGCGCGTAGGGCGGTGCACACAATTTTCATGATAATATTATGATGTACCTATGGGAGGGTGACGATACAATTTTTTTTTGTAACCTTTAGAATGGTAACACAAAATATGGTCTGTTTATCGATTGTCCGGGCACGATGAAAATTGGTCCGTCGCACTAATGGAACAGGTACAGGGTGTTATCAACCTGCCAAGTGTCGGGGCGTGTAAATATAATATTAGTATAGGTATTCGGCCACCGCCCGGTCCATAACGAATTTGTGCTTTGCGTAAAATCGTTAACGGGCAGCGGCAAGCTGTCTACGACGAAAGACGTCTTTTTTAATAAATAATTTTCAAACCGTTTGTTGTGTGCGCACGATAACCAATCATAATTTTTCTTACAATTTTTTTTAGTGGTTCACGCGCTCCTTTGCATGCCATAGCACGAGCCACCACTGCATAATATTATTATCTCGGCATGTCTACATAATATTTTATACTCTGCGGAAAGAATATCGCCGAAATTCGAATAAAGCGACATATGTATACGCAATATTATATACCTACAATACCTGCATATGAAATATACGATATCGTCACAGAATAAATTCTGTGATATTATAATTTATACGTTATAACGTAGCTGGTACAACAAGACTTATCTACCATGCGCCTAATATAACAATAATTATTATTTTTATAATATTATATCGTGCACATAACAATATGATACCATACCGTCCAGGTGTGTGCGTGAGTCGTGGTATACCAGCTCGGCCGTATACATATAGTATATTATTATACATATTATATTATTGTGTGTTGCCCGTAAATTGAATTTCGTGTGCTCACGACCAGATATCGTCGTCGTCGTCGGTTCTCGCGCCCGATACCGATCGTAATAATAATAATAATAATAATGGTCACCCGGCTCTTGTGTAAACAAACACCGGCAGCCATGTTTCGCCGGCGTCTTTTCTCACTTATCGCGTTGGGATCGCTCGAGAGCGCCGTTGACCTTGCGCTCGTGCACCCATATGCACCACGCACGGTTCATTCGGATCTATATAATAATAATATTACATCCTCCTTTGGTATACATTTTATAAAAATATACATAATAATATTATATCAATGCGCACTGCAGCACAGGCACCTACGTCCGTTTTTCTCATAATATGTATATTATATTCGAAAACAGACTTTGTGCGTTTCACGATGTTGTGCGTACACCTTTATAATATAATAATATTATACCGTATTCGACACAATTGACTGGCGCGACACGTAGGCATATAATGTGTGTGTATACAATGTGTTCCATTCAAACGTGCCTCTGTGTACGTATATATAAATATAATAATATATTGTGTAACAATAATGTGTACATATATATATATGTAGGTACTGTATTACTATATAATCCTATAAATATGTATAACAATAATATTATGTTATAAATTTACCATTTATACGTCGTACAAATGTACAATACACCCCGTTAGGATTTCAGAAAACGTATTAATTATTATTTACGGACGCGGTTCTTATTATTATTATATTTGATTCGTATTTGTATACAGTGCGTATTATCATACCTCCGTGGGTTGCGTTGTTTACGTGAGTCACGGTGAGTAGTATATTATTTAGTCATATTATATTAATTAAGTTTAAGGTACAGCGGTTTCGTATACGCACATAGTGCATTGTGGGTAGGTAGGTTAGATATTATAATGTTTTACGCTTGTCCTATATTTCTCGCGTCCGACCAAAATTTTTGCTACGAGTAGAGGTACACGTCGTCATCGTATAGTTATTGTTTCGAGAACGAAAAACTTATTGCAACCCCGCCGAAATACATAGGCAGGTAGGTATATTATATTATAATAATAAATTTACCTAGCTAGTTTGCGAGAGGATATTATGATATTCGACTGTCACCATAAAACGTGCACGTCGGTAAGGGTTGCCATTATTGCGTCGAACTTGTCGTGCCGAAAACTTTTTATACCATTTCATCACGAAAATCCGAGTCGTCGTACCAATGTGGTACCCATACAACCGTTATACAAACTCGTAGGCTCGTATAACTAGGTACCTAATATTAATACTAATAACCTACGACCTATCGTCTAATATATTTTGAGCACGGTCGTTGCCGCGGCTCGCGCGTGTTTCCGACCCGTTTCGACGGAGAGCGCTCGTATTATATGTCAATATAATGCTTTGGAAAAATATACATAGGGATAGTTATAGGTACTTATCGAGAGCGCATAAATCATATATTATACAAGTCCGTGATATCGGAGTAGTACCCGCGATATTACCAGTATATAATAATAATATAATATATTGTATATGTGCGCGTCGGAGAAGAATATTATTATATCGTCTCTGCCCGGACGGACGTCGCGCTATCTATAATATCTTTGACGTGTTACGGACGTGCGCATAATAACATTATACTATTATGATAATATTATATTGGTACACTACGGTATTACAGTTCATCGTGCGTATATATATATATATGTAGGAATATATAGGTACCCATGATAGATATTCGTTCGGGACTCGGATTCCGCGTTTACGATCCACGGCACGGATTTTGACTCTTAATCATTCTCGTTACCCGCAACGGCTATGTACCGCGTGTGTGCAGTATATTATATATGGCTTATATCATGTACCTCGACGGCAGGCAGCTGCTGCACATTATATATATATATGTGTATACGTATTAAAATGTTCGTTTTGAAATGGTAGGTAGCATTAAAAAAAAAAAATAATAATAATAATAAAAACGAATCTTGGCCGGCAGAGGTTATAGCTGGCTATGATAATGGCGGCGGCAGTCCGATTTGTCTTGGTCTGACAGTTGCCCTCCCGTGTGTGCAGTATATAATAATATATATACCTATAAGTACGTAACGCGCGCGCGCGCGCATCTACATAAATGAGTTATGTGTGCGCTCGTCGTGTGTGTTATATTGCTCAAATATTTCTTCTTAACCCTATCGCCGAGCAACTATCGCTCAGTCAAATGGGCATATCGTCTCGGAAAATCCAAAACGCAATGGCAGATTCTCTTGCGGCCCGCAAAAGACGTATATATAGGTACCTAGTATACCAGCTACTATACCGACCTACTATATCATAATATTATGTGTACATCCTACGCGTATATTACCGCTCGTGTGATGTATACGCGGTATAATGTGCGGTTACGCGTGGTATACAGTCGCGTCATACCGCAGTAACCGCGTAATGTCGGGTCTATATATAGGTACGCGCGCGATAACGTTTTGTAAATATACCATAATAATTAATAGGTGTATTTGGAACTGGTATATATATAATATTACATGGGCACCGCATCTGTACTGCACATTCGGTAAAACAAACTGTGCAGTTTGGCGGTACATATATATATTATTTAGTCGCTGCTCCCCTTTCATCGTAAGCTCGTACACCGGTATGGCATACCCAAGCACCCGACAGTCCTATATTGTTATGGCGTCCTTCTGCTGCGGGGTCTGACACGACTCGCGGGTGGAAGACGCAATTCCGCGGCGCGCAGCCGCAGCCGTAGGGTTTGCCGGGGAATTTACATTTCGAACAAAGTATATATAATGTGTATAGTATATATACGTGTCTGCCTTAGAAGAATCCTTTTGTGCGCGGTGGTTGTCAAGTGATGCGAAATATTCAAAGGTAAAAAAGGGCGGTGGCCAGACGTCTGTGGACGACACGATCTGCGGCAGCCCCACTAACCCACCTTCCACCTCACACAATCCCCACACCCTTCATCCAGTGGCGACCTTTTAATGCGGTCGGGCGAGTACATTATTATGTTTACCTCGCTGTTACAATATATGTATATGTATGCACAACGATAATATTATATATATATATATGAGATTTCGATTTTCCCAAAACGTTTAGGCGCACATTGTATAATATAAATTATTTTATATTATATATAAATATAATATGTATACGCTTTTTATTGTTATTTCTGTTCGAAATCCGTTTATTACTGAACAATGGCGCCTCGGCGTGTATAATGGTTTACATATTGTTTTTGAACGCGCCGCGTACCGCCGGATTCGTTGTTTTTATATTATTTTTACATTTCATATACATATCTAACAATGACAAACAATAAAATGATAGTTTTCTACGCGCGCGCGAGCGGCTGAATTGGTTTCAACTATGACCCGCATTGTGTTCTCCGCCACCCCCGCACCCACACCTCACCCACGCCGTCCAAACAAAATATACATCATCTTTTTTTCTTTTCTTTTTTTTTGTAATTAGATCTCGTACAGACTATCTCGTATTCCGTCGGTATATACACTCTAACAGAATCCTCGGGGACTCCTCCTCTACCTACCTTTTGTCCTGTCACGAGCAAAAAGGTCCATTGTTTCCGTTTTTCTTATTTCTGCTCTTCCATATAGGAGTATTATCACTCCATCGGTCGCCGTCGTCGTCGGTGCCGATTGTCATCTATTTATAAATGTATATATATACATATACTATTGTGTCGTACAAGATTCTCACTCCTCCCCCCCCCCCAACCATATTACCATCCCACCCATGCCAGTGCCCAACGAAGCCGCTGCCGCCGTGTGTAAAAGTAAAACGTCTTTCCTCTTATATTATACCGACGACTAGGTCAGAGTCAGATTTCACGAGCTAATCGCGACGTAAATGCGCCGTCAACGTGGTCGTATAATAACATTATGTAGGATGCGCTCATTTGTTCTCCTCGTCGTAACAGGTAATACTATACGCATCGGGGGTGACGCTGCAGCGTGTGTCCATAATATATTTTTTAAATCAATTTTTTTTTATGGTTGGAGGAGAGAACTCTCGCCAAACATGGCGTTTCCAAAATGGTTTCTCCGAATACCCCCTCCGCATAAGCAGCAGGTTAACGATTAGTACAATGTACACCCCTATCACGTTACACATATATTGATACGCGTATATGAGCGGGGGGTCACACGAGAGTGTGTGCTGAAACTCTGCAAGTGTCTCTTATCATGGATTTTTCGGCTTTTTCAACTGCGTGCACGAATTACATTATTCCCGTCAATTGTCAAGGAAATCGCGTCTACGTTTTTCGACTTGTACATTGTGTCAATTATAATTTCGAGAAGAGAAACAATATCATGACAAGTAAATATGAAATGTATATAAACACATACTGGACATTATACGTAGGTGTTAAACTAGGTACTAAAGGCATATTATATGTATATCACGCGTTAACGCTTGTATGTACGGTTGTTGTAGGCATTCGATGCTATAATTCCTTTTTATATATTTTTGTATAATTTTGCACACAAACAAAAGGTATTATATTTTAGATTATTTTCCCAGTTAAATCGTGTATTGTGTATAACAGTCGTATTAAAAACTATCCTCGAGAATATAACGAAGCGCCTTATACCTGTATAATGTAAGTGTGTAGTAAATATTATACCTAATATATTATATTCTACATTTCTACTTATATATGTATGTGTATAATAAAACAGAGTATGCACATTTGTCAATGGGCGCGCATTGACAGCTGACCCTCGTAATTATATATTATATTTGTAGACGCCTTCTGGGCACGAAACGGCGGGGAGGAGAAAAATAAAAAGGTTCACCAGACTTTGTAGGTATAATATATTATAGGTACATCGTGTACAATAATCGCGGTAAAAAGGGTTACTTGAATGCGCTATCGCCGACGACCAGATGGATTTCTCGTAATTATTATTCGACCGCCTGTGTACGGTGCCGCCGCGACGCAGTTGTAGAATGGTAGCAAATTGTGTTCATATTATATAATATTATAATGGTCCTATATTATTAAATATTACATTATTGCACTGACTGGCTATACATGTATATGAGTTGTCTCGTTATGTGCGCATTGAATTTTGGGACGAAACACACGCGATCAAACGAATTACGTTGTTATTATATTTACGGGTGGTTTGAAAATTTGTTTTCCTCAAATATACACAGATGGGTATATTATATTATAATCCAAGGTATATAGGTTACAGCAGGAATAGATACAATACACGTCGTACATATATATATATATGTGATGGGTACGTGCGTTTATAACCTTAAACGGCGGCGGTGGTGGTGGTGGTTGAGGTTATTGCGCGCCTAGTGTATAACATTATACATCCCTAAAGGGCTAAAACGTCGGTCGAAAGACTGTGCGCGCGCTTACATATAGAGAGCCCGGAGCGACTATGGAAACACCGCCGAGCCGAGGACGGGACATGCTATATTATAATATACCTACGTATATATAGACACGAGTCGCCTGCGCATATTATTATACAATATTATATGATATATATTATAGTATGGCGGAGAAACAAACATTTGCTGTTTTGTTTTGTCTTGGCGTCGAAAATTCAGCCCCGGGTGACAGACGTGACTGGAAAATGAAAAAAGTACGATATTATAATAACAACATCTATTTCCGCGAGTATCATACACAGAGGATTCGGAGTGAACACAATATAATATTATGATGACGAGTCGGTGCACGCGTATAAATCCATAATGATAATATATTTATATAGGTACATATTATAACCAGCTACTTTTTTTCAATTACGTGACATTTTTTTCGTTAATCGATATTTTACTAAACGCACTGACAATAGGTCATTTGAAAATATTTATAAAATCTATCAATTTTGCATATTATACATTTTTACTCCAGACGATCATTATTTTTATTAGAGGGCCAGGGACCTATTGAGCTGTTTTTCTGTTTAAAATAATCTGTTTGAGGTTCTCTTTACACGATTTCCGTGTTGGGTAAATATTGTATACAAATATTTAATATTTAATTCCCCACCAATGCTGTAGAGACAGCTGGTGCGAAATAAAATTGTATTCTAGTATAGGTATACGTCGGCCTACAGTTGCTTGTATTGCGGCGGACAAGCACGTCCGACTATAATTTCTAAGATGTGATATTATGTGCTTTTGTATACACCTAGTGTCTATTATTTTTCTTTTTCAAATATTAGTATGTGAGTGCAGAGCGAATAAATAACGAAACACAGCTGACAACCGACCGACTCGTCGTACGTCATTTCCACGCGTATCACGGTGGTTGTATATAATACCAGATATAATTTTGCAGTTGTCCTTACACTTTCGTTTAAGCAAATATTATTAAATTATAATACAATATTTTACTGAAAGGATTCGAGAAAGAGAGAAGGTATGTATTATAATATCATATTATACATGATATCTGTATACGCAATGGCGAACATGACGTTCCAGTGCACTATTATATAGGTATAATATTATATTATACAATAATACTATTTATGTGTATAATATATGATTTAAAATATACGGCCGCCGTTATGATAGTAATATTTGAAATTCGATCCGTATACGCGTGTATGTCCGAGTCGGAATCGGGTCCGGCTCGACTCGTCAAACGCGTTAATTCTTCTCCCTCGACATACTGACATCAATGTGTGTACTCACCCGTCGTCTTAAATTATAATATACATATTATTATACTGTTTGTATTGCAAGTACACGTTTAATTTGACACGTTATCTACGGTATCGTTGATGTGTATATCACGCGTGGGTGTATTATACAATATAAGCTTTCGCAAAGAATTGATTTTAACTTTTTATGAAAAGCACCGCAATATGTGGGTAGGTGTGAGCGCGAAATCTCTGCGCACATATCGCGAAACGTCAAACAAACTCTGTACAATATAGGTATAAATTGTACTGCAACGTGATCCATTTAATTGTGTGAACACACTATCATTATTTCAGTTTTAACTTTTCTTACCTCACACAACATTTTTAAGTTTTTAATTTTTGAGTGACAATATACATTTTTAATAAAACTACAACCCATAATTTAATACGTTTCGGAAGATGTACAACGATAGTTTTATTTTCGACTTGAAGATTACCTTTTAAACACGATATGCATAATATGCGGCATAAGCGGCATGCGGCGTAGTTTGAAGTCACAGCGGTCATCACACCGCATCACGTGACATCGTGTGCCATTCCGCATTTTTATCGTACATTATACGGCTATGTCACACGATAACGGCCGCACGTCGACGGCATCGTTTGAAATTTTCGGTTTTCATATAAAAACTCCGTATGAACCACGCCTCATAGGTCAGGTGCGTGGGCGGCGAGTCGCATCGCAATGAGCGACGTTCGGTCTCGTACGACGCTCCTGCGTGTACTGAGTTACGTAAATGCCGTACGATATGTACATATAATATTATATATATCGACCCGACCGGGAAAACGAACGGACGGCGACGGCACGCGGTTGAAACGTAACAAAAAAAAAAAAAAATGTCACAACAATATTACGAAACGTCTTGGGGCGCTGGTACGGAAAAAAGAAATGGAAAATTCACATCGAAAGTGTAAATTATATTATATTATTGTGTATTATATTATATTTTCTTGGGTTAGGTATATAGTTTTCGCACGTAGATCGTATTATCGTAAAACATTATATGTATGTGACTCGAAGTCTGACTCGTGTGGATACGACGAGACATTATTATAATATACTGTCGTGGTGTTGAGAGTGGATATCCACGACCCTTTTTCGTATGGAGAGTGCTTATATTGCTGAGTGTATATTATGAAATTTGGTAAGTCTGAAATGTTTCGTTTTTTATGCATTGACGATGCACATAATATATCGACTAATAACCGGTGATTCCACCGAAGACGCACTGACGCAATTTTTTTATTTTTCCCTCTCGTGTCGTCCCTGCATGGCTTTCTGCTGGTACGCGTTCACCACTTACTATTACTTATTATTAGGTTAGGTTAGGTTAGGTAACTATTACTTACTATATTATGTTTAATGATATTTCCGTTTTTTTTTTTTTTTGATCCGTTGTCCTAAGTGCATGTATAGTGTATACCTACCTCCCAACCCTCGTTTCACGCATGCACTGCACCGTAAATAAAAAACCAACGTCATCCTGGTGTTTTCTCAGCTATTACGATTCCCCCCGGGGCGACCTTATTCCCTATATATTCAATACGCATTACGGTAAAATGTATTAGGTATACTCATTTGACTTTATATTATGTAACTTCGAGCGCGCGCGCGCCAGAAGTATTACAATATAAAAGCAATTTGTTGACAAAATACTGCAGTTTTTTCCGGCGATATTATTTTATACATGGGTTGTAAAACAAAAAAAAGTAACAGGTTTATAAATATTCGTATACTATATCGGATTTTTCGGATTGTTATTATCCAGCTCGCCCGATAAAGACAATAAAAAACTAACACGTTATATATTATAATATATAATATACGATCTATTCAATATGCGCATACATTGAAGCGGCGGCGCGGCGGGTACATTTATAGTGGTCATCGTATATATAATATGTAAATATACATTATAAATAGGAGGTATATATGTATTAAAAACGTGTAACGCACAACAATAATATTGTTTATCGAGGAGTCCGGTAGAAAGTCTTGAAAAAAAGTAACAGGATAGTTTTATTTCTCATATACAAAATGGCTTTTATTTGTCTCACCAAGTGTACAAGGTAAAAAAAAAAAATCTTAAAAACGTGTAAAATAAATACACACCACTTGATTGTTTAACGAACCCTGTCAGACGCTTTAATAGATTTTCGACGTTTTAAACGTCATCGTATCGTGTTCGGCTGGTCTGGCCAATAAACGGTGACATATTAAATAAGTACCCTTAGTCGCGTATCTCGAAGTCGTGTGATAATTCGTCGACGTCGTCGATATCTGTGCACCGCTGCACCCTAGCTCGTTTGACATCTCGTATACAAAATAACACATAAAAACGTCTGCGTCCATGATGGTGTACACACGATATTTTATTATTACATCTAGACGAGCAGAGAAACCTTTTTTCGGTCCTACTCGACGGATTCGTATCGCGTCGCCTACATATTATAGTAATATAATATATATATGTATATATTTGTGTGTGCTAGTGTGTAAAGACGACCCCTGTAAACTGTCAAGTACGCTGGAACTCTGTTTTTGTATATTACATACATATATATATATATACGTACATATTTGTCTAAATCGTTTTTATTTTTATTTAAAAGCCACCGGTCGATCGGGTCGGCGTACAGTGTTTATATATGTATATATCCGTCGGTGTGTGTCTCTCTCTCTTTCTCTCTACGGCGTGCGAGCAGTCGTATAATGCGATTGCCTTGTCTCGAGAATTAGCCAACGCCGAGAAATTCAATATTTCATTTAACAACCGACGACGGCGACGCCAGTGTCGTCGTCGTCGTCGTCGTCGTCGTTGTCGTTGTTGTAGTAGTCGTTTGGCGGCGGACCCGGGACGATAGATTAAAAGACCGGATAACGCGCGCGACACTGCCGGACAGAGAGAGGTTAATTGCGGTGCTGTGTACGAGAGCTAGGGTCTGGGCGCTGACGGGTGGCGGTGCCGAGGGACGTGGTTTTATAAGTCTTATAAAAAAAATAATAATAACGTAAAATTGTTCTCGGACGAAGGGATATATATATATATAATATATTATAAGCGATATATTGTGTAAGTATAAACCAGTATCGTGTTCGGTGGTCGGTGGAAGAAGGAGGGGGATGAAGTCCGAGATGAGGCGACTCCCGACGTCTGAATGATTGATTCGTATATAATATTACAGCATTCCTCCCCCCGAGGGAGGGAGACGATGCAATCATCTTATACCATCACCTATATATACACGAGTACGTTTTTATTCCTCTTCGGGGTTATTCATGTCACCGCACTCAAACGGAATATTTTCGACGAGGCCGATTTTTCGCGCTACTCTTCTGCGGGTGACGTTATACGTTTTCTCGCATTGAAGCTATTCGTTTTTTACTACTGCGCGAGATTACTTGACCCTTTTTTCGTTTCGAATTTCGTCCATATTATTTTATACCCGATAGCTGACGGCCGCCACTCCGGTGAACCAGGAACCCGTCGTTGACAATCGGCGGCGGTGCGCGGAGACCGGTTTGCGTTTCGTGGGCGGGAGGCGAATAATAATAATCCGGGGGAAATGAGAAAAACGACCTATTTACCGCGGCGGTGGCAGGGGGGCGGGTCGTATAGAATATTAAGATTAGTTTTTATATAATAATATTATATATTATAATGAACGCTCGGCGAACAATGAGGTTAAAACTACTACTTATGCATATTATTATAATATTATAGGTGCCTATATAGTGTACAGCATATGTATATGTATGCACGGGACGAGATTTCTGCCCGGAGATAAGACGGTTTTATTTGACGTGTAATTATCGTTGTTATATAAATATATCGTCGTCGTAGTCCGGTGCAGCAGCCGGGTACCTATTTACGTATAGTAAAATATATATATATATAGCTAGTACGACTAGTACGACCTACGCCCTCTCCGCAATACCGTCGGATTTATTATGTTGCCGCCGCGGAGACAATATGTCATAAAATTACTTCATTAATTGGCGGCGTACTGCAGTAGGCTGTAATACCCATTATAAATTTTATTTCATTATATTATACACTCGTACCATTTGTATATACACAATAATAATATGTGCTCAACGAAATCGCACCCGACGATCTATCCGCCGGACCGTTCTCCGCCGCCGGTTGTTATTAGGTATACGATTTTGTCGTAAGCTGCGGCGATAACATTGGTAGTCGTGTCGACGCGAATGTCGTAACATACCGTTCGTCCATCGGCGGTGGCCGAGTAAACGGCAATTTTTCCAAATTATCAGCTCGTTTCGTTTATATCACAAGATATTAAGGACTTAAGCCGGGCTTACAACACCAATACGTCTGTCGTGTCAAGGCCGTGGCTGAAACAAACTCTCGATAGGCCGAATCGTAATATATTTTCATAATATATAAGCAATTAACTAGAAAAAAATATGGATTTTTATAACATGTGTAAATGTATACGACTTTTAATTAAATATTTTTATAGTATAAATGTATAGAATAAGTCAAGCAGTTTTTTTTATTTTACGAAACGATAACGAATTACGACCTGAAAGGCGTACTTGGCCTGATAAGTTTCGTAAATAGTTTTTTTTAGTATTTTAAAGAAAATTCGCTTTCTGGTTTGTCGTGTTGAGCCTGAAATCTTGATTATTAAGCGTCGCTCCGGTAAATAATTATTTGTGATGCGCTGGTCGCAAATAGGTAACCCAAAACGCGGTATCACAGTTTTCCGATTTGGAAGATGTTCACTCGAAATTGTAAATTTTACGGCGTGTGGGCCACCTACAAGTACCGTTTGACAGTTTTTCCGCGTACCTTACACGTCCGGGGAAACACCGCTACGCCGAGTGTGTACCGCATAAGTCGTGGTCGACGGTCTTTATTAATGATATTCATTACTTCTCGAGGACCCGTCGTACCGTTAATATTTCTAACAAATTATTATACATCGAATTCTTGTATGAATAATAATAATGATAATAATATTTCCGTGCCGCAACGATGCGAATATTATACGCGATATCTGATTTCTCGGCCTTTCTTTCGACGGTATACACATGGTTTAATCCGACACGTTTCGTCGTTTCGATATGACGTGCGCCTAAACGCGGGATCGTCGTAACCCGATTTTATAAAACGTCCAAATATTTACGTCGATTCCGGTTTTCGTCGAGACGTCTCTATATAGAGACCTATAACCTATAGGCATATGACTACCTAGGTGTATTGTATATCCCGTATCGTTTTTTTTTGTTTTTTATTATTACGTATTATATTATTTAACTTTTTTTTAATCGACTCCTTAAACTCTCGGCAGTACGCATATCGCCAGCTATGTTTAGTACATTTTTACATAGTCGTATATCTCGACTGGATCTCACAAAATATTACCATCGGGAATAATAATATATTTTATTATATATATTCCGCGGTTTTACGATGGCGCGCGTCGTCGCACACGTCGATTTTTACGACAATCAGACGATTTACTCTTATATATAAAGTAATATATTATTGTGGGGGATCGATGAAGACGATACCGTACGTTGTTCGCCAATTCGTATATACGTCTCGTATAATATTTATATGGAGTTTAATTACCGGAATGCGGCGTGAAAATCGACGCCTTTCGAACCGCAAAAATAACTGTACGCGCATAAAAAACATTACTGCCGTCAGAGGGTAATTCGACGAAGACACTAATTAAAATAAAAAAAAAAAGAATAAGTAAATAAACGAGTTATTGTTTTTTTCATTTACTTGAAAGTGTGTGTGTGAGTGTGTATGTTATGTTCATCGAGGAAATAATATACCCACATAAAACCAGATTCGATCGATTTTTATTATTATTATTATTATTATTATTCAAATAGTCATAAGTGTGTGGTCACTGGTCACTCAATAAAAAAAAAAAATCAACCGTTTAATGGTTTATACGGCGGGGCTACTGAGACGAAGACGACAGCGGATATACGACCACCGCGTGCGTTTGGTCGTCTCGAGGGATTCCCAAAATGCGGCCACATCGATCTGTTCCGTTCAGAAAACCGCAGTCGTTTCGGTATTCATTTTTTTCGTTTTTATTTCCGTTGTATTATAATATATACGTGCAATATATTATACTATCGAACTATACACAAACACTCTAGTTCGGGTTTAACGGAAAATATAAATCCTCGCCCGGAACGCCGTCGTCTAAATGAATAAAAAACACAGCCAATTATAATAAATATATAGGATTACGTTACAATGCAAATATGATATTACACTATCGTAATATATTATGTCGGACCGTAATGATAGCCGCGTATAGTTTCCGTTCTTGTAATTAAAAATACGAGTGGGTTACTTACAACGTGTGTGTAACGATGTGAAATCTAACGCTCGGCACCGGTGTGTGTCCATATAAATAATGATAATAATATATAACGTGTTTGGACTCGTTTATCGATAAGATTCCCCCAATTATCGAAAGCGTATTAGCCGGTAAGACATATACCTACCGATATAATATATTATAATATGGTAAATATTATGCGTTTTATATGCGGCCGCCCTCTGTAAACCGCACGCGCTTAGTATAGTGAACGATGCGATCGGTTCTCTCTGTGCGGCGCGGTCCCCCCCGGTTTGAAGGCGGCGGCCCCGCTAAACGCAAAGATTTATCCAAAAACCATTATATTATTATGTTGTACTAAATAGTACTGTCGGCGACGGTGGTAATAACCGACGACGACGATGACTGTACGACGATCGTACCTACTATATAATGCGTATAATGAGTAATCGGTTTTATGCGGACGGACGGGGGTGTTGATGTAGGCGGTTGCCGGGCTTGTGCGCGGGGGGAGGGGGGAAGAAAAGTCACGAATCATTCGGATATTATATTATTATTATATTCTTTAAATAATATACACGGGGCCCCGGGGCGGATAGGCGAATATTCATTAATGCGCGCGCGGGCTAATGCGGCTTGTACAATAAATCTATTACACCGACCGACCGACCGACCGACCGACGACGACTATAATATAATAATAATACAACGACGATAAACAAACATTGGAAAATATTATAATAATATTAAAAAGCTAATTAAAGACAAACCTCGGTCTCGTGTGCCTGCGCGTTAGTCGGCAAGTGCATCCCAAAATGCGGTCGTCGAAAACTATACGTCGTTAATAATTAGTTAGCTATTACTTGTCGGATGCATAATAGAGGATAGGTTACCCGTGTACCTTAATATATTACTAGACACATATTAATATTACCTATAAAGCCGCGCGGTGGCTTGGATACGAGTTCATTATCATTTAATCGGATGCGTTCGCGATGCTCGTCACGTCATTTCGCCGTTCCGAAAAGAGTTTTTTTTTTAAAAATATATTTAATAATCCTCGCGAATACCATCTGTCCAATACATCATATCCAAGGTTAGGTATATAACAAAATCTATTATGAGTACCTACTTATTATAATTCGTGTATTAGTACCTATATATAAGTTCGCTATACCTGTTGGTCAGCATGTCAATAAAATGTACTTTGACTCGTCCGATCAAAAAATACACACAACACACACACTACGTGGTAGTTAGTTACAATAATTACTGTGCGCAGCAACAACTTGTATACATTTTGCAATGGCGAGTGGCAATATAATAATACTGTATGAATTTCCAGTCACGCTTCATGCGTCTGAAAAACGTCGTGTCGCAAAAAAATTAAAATCGTTCTTCGTTTCAGTTTGTCGTCGTCTCGCGTTTATCGTATAATTTATTAATCTTTTTTTAACGTTATTATTAGTAATATATATCTGGAATCGCCCCGGCGGACGGTAAAATACACCACACGTACATAATAAATTTATATATTACACGCACATACAGAGGAATCCGTTGTTTCTCCTTCACTTCCGTTCGTCTCTGTTCTCTGCAGCCTTCGCCCTTCCACCATACTTCTTCCGTCTCTTTCGCGCCCGTCCCTTCCGCCGGGATATTATTCACGACGAGATCCGAGCGTAGAGGAGGTGCACATAAATCCCGAGTCCATTTGCTCTATAGCCATAAAAACGACATCGTAGATCTCTCCCACCCGCGATTCTACTTCTACAAGCACACAGCGCACACACATACATACATATACACCCCCTAACATACACATACACGCACAAACTGTTACTATATACCTATATAAAGCTCGAGCAAGCACTCGCGGATTCGGTCTATATAGATATTTATATATATCATTATACACCCCTAGTTTGTTATTTTCGCTACTAGAACTCACACGAACACACACCCACACATCCACCCACCCATAAGCCACGTCTGTATACAATACAAACCATATGTATATAATATATATGAGATACGTAGCTAAATGTTTTCACGAAAAATTGTCTACTCGTGGGCGGTCGTGTATTGTGAGTTCAGCAGCAAGCTCATTATCGCTTAAGTGCTATCGATCACTATAAAAAAATGATTTTCGCTAAAGTCCGATCGATTTTTGTCCGTCTGAATCAATACACATTATAAAAAAATGCTGGTTAGTTATACTATTCGTTTTCGATGACTAGTGTTAATATTGTATTGTCGACCTATTATAACATAATATATTATTATCGTATTGACGGGTGGTTTTTTTTTTTTTTTATCGAAACGCGTTACTCCATATCGGTACCTACGGGCTTTCGACGCTAAGTATATTATATTATATAAACATTCCATTCAACTATATACAATTAACTGTATAATAGTTTATACTTTATAGTGCCGCATTAAGAATAATGTAAAAGTGTCATGTTTTCCTTTCAGCGGATCGTTAAGATGTAGACCGGGTGTTTTGTTCGAAATTTGAGAAATGTATGCTTTTCGCGTGTATATATTATATTACATAATATGTGTGTGATATTAATTCTATAAGTTGAAACTTTCGGTAACGATACGTCGAAAACTTCATACAACATGATACATAGTATAGATAGTAAATGTCGTATAATTATAACGGTGAACACAGCTCGCAAATCAATTTAAACGGCTATGGCTACGCGTAATTGAAAAGCACCGTTGACCTTTGTTCGCCCGCCGGGGCACTAAATCGGCGAGTAAACATAATATATGTGTAATATCAAACATGTATATACGCATGTATATTGTATATAACAATATAATATGCGTGGAACCTCTTTTATGACGTGTAAATGCTGTCGACGAATCGTCGGAATCTCGTTTGGCTATAATAATTATATTATTATAATACGTACAATATAGATACACTATTTGCACACGTCTTATTATTATTATTATTGCTATTATTATACTGGCGGTCTGTACCGACATTAAATAATAATATATTATATTATATTCGACGAGTTCACATCACAGAAAGCGGACGTTAAAATATAGTATATCGTTTTTATTATATTATCATTGTTATAACATTAAGTAGGTATATGACGTGTACCTTCATGTATACGAAAAATCCAACAACGACAAATGAAGTCGTTTTGTCGGTGAAATGCAATAAATAAAGGTGGGTAAAT
Source organism: Sitobion miscanthi (assembly GCA_008086715.1). Classification (NCBI taxonomy): domain Eukaryota; kingdom Metazoa; phylum Arthropoda; class Insecta; order Hemiptera; family Aphididae; genus Sitobion; species Sitobion miscanthi. The sequence goes on along the minus strand of CM017799.1, from coordinate 9,168,297 downwards.
ATTTAAAAAAACCTGTGCGCGCGGCATCGGCTCGTCTGCGGCAGCGGCGGTCAGTGGTGTATGCATCAGCAGCAGTTTACAGTGTACATGGGCGGAAGTTATGAGTATTTTCGTTTTTTTTTTTATTATTATTTGTTTACGACTTGACGGTTTTGTATTTATATGCTATCGACGGCGGTGGTGGCGGCGAGGTGGAAAGAATGGAAATAAAAACTCGTAACCTCGGGGGGTGGGCAAATGAAAATAAATTAAACGATAATTAATTTCGGTTGTTTCTCTCTCTCTCTCGCACGCGCGCTCTCTCTCCCCGTCGTTACACACGAAATCCGTGTGACGAGTTAATAAAAACATAAAACGAATAATAATATTACTCTCCCATTCGCGTTTCGGTGTGAAGGAATGTTGAACCGTTGTTGTGTGTATAAATAATATTATATACCAACGTCTAACGTATTATATATGTTTTATACGTATAAATACGCTTATTACGAAGACGGTGTGTATATACGGTTGCAGCGACTCCGTCGACGACGTATCGTTTTTAATACGGTCCCCGTCGAGCTGCAGCATCGTTGGCTATAAAAAATCCGTCTGATTCCCGTCTGAAATGCCATCTATATAATATTATCTACTCTTCGGCCGCCGGTGATATCCTATATGTATATTTAGTATTTCAACTCTTATCTCGCGTTCACAACACTCTACAATAATTATTATCATTATAACACGTGTACCTACCTATATATCCGTTCAATCTGTACGGTACCTATATGTATATGCGTTTTAATTCTCAGGTATTAAAGTATTACGCGTAGCTGCTGCTGCGGTCGTTATCGCCGTGGACGGTCGCCACCGCGTGAAAAGGGGTAAACTCTAAAGAACCCACGAACGCGGCGGCGGTGTAAATATTGTTTTGTGTGCTTATATTTTACACATTTATACACCTAAACTTATTCCGTAAAATTCGTAATGCACACGTACGCGTCGACGTAATAATAATATATTGTTCCGCGTTAAAATATATGGTGTTTGGATAACTGCGGCTGCAGCTTGACGTGTCGTATATAACAATATTATCCGTTAAACGTTGTTTTTTTCGTTTGTATACAAAGAAGGGTGAGCATTCTTAAGTTTTTTTAACCGACATTTCTGATATTATAGACAACTTATACATATTTTCTTTATATATATAGGTACCGTAATCTGCTGCAGTTAGAGTTCGGGATTAAAAAATTAAGCATTTTACAGCCACGCCTTTTTCGAAAAATGTTTAGGTATACCAGCTACTTAGTCGCAAACGCTGTTTCTTTATAAACAACATACCGCTTTATCACGGCTTTGAAATAAATAACGGGTTTTAATACATTTCAAAGTTCAGGTGACACATGAAAGGTGAGACAGGGAGGGGCGGGGATAGACACATATAATAATCTAAATATTATTTATATATTCTATAAATTTGTAAGCTATTACATTCATACTAATATGCCTATAATTGTATAATGTTACAATCCGATTTGTGTGTGGACCCGCTCATACATTTTCTGGCCTCTTTCGAGCGATGGAAAATGTTGACGGGAAAAATCCTGCGCCGAAGACTGAGCCAATTCTATACACACGTATCGTATGTACCGCTGCACGCATCGCTTGCCTACACGTGAAAACGCCGCCGAGCGGTATATACCTATACCAGTTTTGTCGAGACGTTGGCCTCGAGCCGGTTAGGGAAAAAAAAACGATTCACATAAATAACGCCAGAGATCTACTACATTGTATAGTATATACGTATTATAGGTTCGACGCCAAGGTACTATATAATATAATATTATAATATATCATAGTCGAACGGGGGTAATTCAGAAACAATAAAAACGTGTATAATTTGTATACATATAGGTATACGCACCGTAATAATTATTGTTCGATACATAGTATTATAATATACTCTGTTTCAAAAACGGTTCGGGGGTATAAATTATATGATAGTATTATTATTAGTATGTGTTTGTTTCGATAGAAAAACGGTTCGTATATAAAATATAGAAGTGGATCGTTAAAAAATAGGACGCTCGCAGTTTCGATCGTCCGACCGACCGACGTTCTATAATAACATAATAACTCCTCGTAACTACACATATATATATGCGTATAATATTGTAAATTATAACGATTAATAATATTTTCCTTTTCCGTATTATTATTACAATCGAATATTACCCTCTCGATTTTTTTTTTTTCTGAAGTTCATAATATATTTTTGATATTATTTATTATTGTTATTACCTTTCTCGTCGTCGCGTCGTTTATACGAAATTATACTTAAGTGCGGTCACAGATTGTCAGGGGGCTAGGGAGGAGGGGGCCGCAGCTGGTACGACGACGGTATATATAATAATACTTATTATTATAATCATATTGCATTGTTCTAATTGAATGCTAGGTTATTTATATTATAATATTATTATTATGGTCTCACCATCGTTTCGAGTAGGCCGGGCCGATAAAATATATTATAGGTATACCTACGTGTATATAATTTCTATTTTTTTTATTTTGGTTTTAAAAGCTTTGCGCGCGTAGTCGTTAAGGCGGATATATTAAAAACGCGACGGCGGAAAGGGCTCTCACTAATGGAAAGACAACGTAATAACACGTCTACAGCTGCTGCTGCCCCACACACAGTCGAACGGGGAAAATAGTGTGCGTTAAACTGTCAATCTTTTCGGGGTCGGATAACAGTCATTACGACGACGACGACTAAAGAAGGGTCTGTTTTTAACCGCGCCTCCGGGTTTTTATTTCTAAGTATAAAATATACCTACCTACTAAGGATTCTAAATTTCGTTCTTACTCTTATTGCAAATCTTATACAGAGAAAATAAAACACAATATTACACAATTTGGATGCCCATCAGCTGTAATGATCACGGTTATGTCGTGTATTTAAATATAAAAATATATTACATTAATCTGTCATTTTACAGCAGTCATTATACGACACACATGTGATATCTAGATTTATGTTTTACTATACATATGCGTATCATGGTAGCGCATTTGTAAAGTCCATCCTGTGTGTGTAATAGTATAGGCACTCGACGTATTTAGGAACCACGTCACCGCGATAAATGTCGATGATACGAACGATAGGATAATAATTACAGTCAACATATATTATTCACTGTGTAACAATTCTGTAATGTATCAAAACACATTTCACGAGCATTCGTTTTAATGGACGTCTGCAGCTGCAGTGTAGTCGCTGCAAACCTACAAGTATCGTTCGACGAGTATATAATATGCGAGCACGGCTTAAAGGAGGAGATCGCCAAAGTTTTTGGACCGAGAGAGGGCGAAAGTCGCGTGACCCGACCGCAAAACATTAAAACCCCATCAGCGAGCGCCGCACCTGCGACTCGGCTCGTACTTTCCCGCGCCGGCAAAACTCTCTCGTGCGACATGTCGTACACACACGCACACACACATAATATATTATCCGAAAACGGAAATAAAATGTATCCGTACATAGAGACTAGTCGTGTCGACGCGTAATTCAAAATATATAGGTACACGACTTAATATACCAAGGGATACCTATGGAATATGATACATAATATATTATAATATGTGTGGGCGCCTAAAATATACTATATATAGGTACACTACTACATTAAGTTCCTTGCCCCCCGACGCGTAGTTTCAAATTAAAACTGTTGTGGAAAATTATAAAAAAAATATACCATATAAATTATCATAAGTAATAGTACTTGAAACTATGTAAAGATACTTTTTTTTAAAACATAAAAACTGATCGAGTGTTAACCACTTCAACTATACGTTAAGCATATTTAGTAAACATTATAATTTATAATCCACAATAATTTAGGATGCTCTTAAAATATTAGGTTTTCGTTCTCTGGCCGGGTAAAACGTAGAAAATTAGTGTCTGTTTATAATGGAACGATCTGCTCCAAGTCGCCGCGGCGTGCGTAAAACGAAACGACTCCAATATAATATAAGTACCTACCTGTTATAATGTGTTATGAACGCTTCGTCGTAATGTATTTACGTGTAAACGGGGTGAAAACAACAAACCGGATCCGGGGTCCCCTCATATAGTATATAGGTATACACATAATATACTCGGAACAGACTTTTTGAACGTCCACGCTCGTCTAATATGATTCGATTTCGTTTGATTAATTCAAAGTTTACGACGACGATGATCCACCCCGCGCCATCCGCGGTACGATGCATAATGGGACTGTCGGTCGGCGTTTCCTACGGTTTTATGAACGCGAGTCACGGCGGGGGAGAAACGTTGGAAAATTTAACGACGATAATTACAGTAATAAAAACAGGTATATATATATGTTATAATAATAATAATAATAATAATAGTAATACGCGCTCTGTTTGACCGTGATATGTATATGTGTAGACGTATAGTACCCATGTACCATGGTATATATAACCAGTAACATTTCGGTTGTCCGCTGGTAAATATATAATACAATATTTAATAATATACGCGGTCGCGTCGACGAACTTTTATTGACCGATACACAATATTATTATATTATATTATATTATATTATATTATATTATACAATATTATGTATGTTTGCAATGCCGACGCCGTAATAATTAATCGTTTACTGCCCTTTGTGTTTTATACATACGTGATTATATTATGTGCTTACGTGCGCGCGGCACAGTATACATATACGTATGCGCGGTACACAGATATTTACTTAAGCTTTACGGTCCTCATAATAGTGTTGAGTCCGCGGGTATCGTATACATCGAAATGGTACACTTAAAAATTCAAATAATAATAATAATACAGACTTAACTACTGTCTCGTATCGTGATCTAACGGAATGATGCCCGCGACTAATTATTATGATATAAAACGTTTATCTCGCGAACGCTGTCGCTGTGCCACGGACGCGAATTTATTATGTATACGGTGAAGAAGATGGCCAGAAGAGTTGTCGATCAGTGCAGAGAGCACGTCGTCGCCGGATCGAAGTAATGCAATAATAAAACAAATAACACGGGCAATATAATATTATACATTCGTACCTATATATCGTATGGTATATCGCAGGACATTATATTATAGTGGTCCCGTGCAGATAGTATCTCGCCTACGTTATAATAATATAATATAATATATGCGCGTTTGTAATGATAATAATATTACGATATATATATCGGTAGATCATCGACGCGGACGGTTAAACAATATATAATACCCGCCTGCATATTATTATTATCATCATAATATACCCGTATGTGGTGAACACGGTGGTGGTCCGTCCGCGGAGAACGACACGAGTCGTAGAAAAAAAAATTGACAAGTTGCCGTTAAGGGATCCGCCTTTAATAATTATTCCGCGGTTTAATGATAATAATAATAATGATAATGATATGTATGAAAAACGGAAACACAGGTTTTCTATCGTCGTCTATCCGTGAATGTGTATGTATGTGTGTGTGTGTGTGTTGAGTCTCGAGTGTACACGTACCTGTAATAATATTATACTCATATTATATTATGTGTACGAATATGTGTAATTATCTCGTCGGGTTGGATACCTACCTGTTGTATGTGTAGCTGCGCCTCGCGTTTAACTGCGTTTAATTGGGCTCCTCGGCAGCACAGGTCGTACATATATAAATACAAAATAATTTATATTATATTGCGTATAGTTAGTATATTATAATATATATTATAGTATTGTTATTTTGACGCCGTGTGTACCTATATAATAATATATTGTTTACCGTTGCAGATAGGTACATACTACATTGCACCTATTATAATATTTTAATATGTGTGTAATAATAATGATTGTTCGCTTCGTTTCGGCGAGTTTTCGAATATGCATATACGTTCGTTTTTTTTCCTGCGCGACGTTAATCCGAAAAAAATTGTACCCATCAAACGGATTTGGGATTTTTTTTTCGCATGCGTAACACTGTAATAATAATATTATAATACATACCTAATATACGGCTGCACGCGATTGTTCGGGGCGGTGGCGCGCGGATATCGTCCGTCCCGCGCGTTGAGCGTGTTATTTAAAACCGTGCGATTTCCCGTCACACCGCCACGACCTATTCCGACAACAACAACAGCAACAACAACAACGAAAACCACACCGTACACGATGTAATAACATATATAACATAATATAATATTACTATCATTGCTTTTAATTGTCGTGTGTGTGTGTGTTTTGCGTATACGTATATCTTTATATTATAAATTTGTCGCATTTGTTTTAATAATTGTTTTTGTTTGGCGCGCGAATCGACCGCAATTTAAAAAAAAAAACCACACTCGCTGTTGTTTCAATTAAAAATGGCGACCGTCGGATCCACCGATGTATTATTATCACAGATAAAAAAATTAATCCGTGTTATTATTATATTATATTATTACGACACCGTTATTATTATAGGTACCTGCATGATATATTGTTATTCGATATAATATTATATTTATGCTTGCAATACCCTCTCCGCCACCGATGACAAAAGTAGTAGTATTATGTATACGGAAATGCGATGGTAAAAAGTCATTCGTTTGATAAAATAATAATAGTCGGGCGGTGGGTGATTGGGGAAGGATAAAAAAGGATTCGACCGCGCAGACAATGGAACAATTAGTCATTGACGCCGCGACGGGATCGCTAAACGGAGTCAATATTTGATACGCGCACACACTCGCTGCAGGTAGATAAATAGTATTTAATATTATTATTATTGTAATGCGTACCTACCATCAATATATTATATTGTAGCGCGTACACTGTTGTGCATAATAATATGTTAATCGGCATTTATGCACATTATTGTCGTCGCCCGGACAGCTGTCGATTATTATCACATGTTTAATATATACGGTGTGTACGGGGGAGAGAGATAGATGGATCTAGACGGCGGCAGAATGACGTGGCGGCGAAAGAGGAGGTTCACACAAGCACACATATATATGCATTATATAATATGTGTGTATAATATGACTTTACAATGAGACTGCGTTTTGATTGTAATTGCCTATCGTTTGTGTGACGATGCGGTTCCACACCGCGAGTCCGTCTCTGCCGCCGCCGTCAAAGCACCCTTTGGCCGATTCCGATCGCGAATTAATGACGTCGGCCAACGACGACGGCAAACGGTCGCGGGTAATAATAATACAATTCTGAACGCCACCGCAGCGGCAACTTGTGTGGGCGTCCGTGTCGCTGTGGAAATTATTGATGAAAAAACGAAAATGAGACCATACTGCCGTGAAAACTGTATAACAATGATATTATTATAATATTGTGCAAATACCCGAGGAATGACACGTCTGTGGAAACGAGCGAATATCGGATGTTAAGTTATTTTTTCGTTCTATATCGAAATATTAGTTATTACCACCAGAGCTTTATTTGCATAGATGTAACCGCTAATCGACTCCGCTTTGCCCGTTTTCTATCGCTATAGATTTTATCCGGCGACGGATTCGCGTGCAACTTCGAAATGAAAAACATAAAAGAATATTGTCTTTTCCGTAGAATAATTTTTCACCTGTCCTACGTTTATAATAAAATAAAATACGTGACGTTTCTATTCCTGTAGACGTGCGGGATGTGGATTTCAATCTTCACGGTACGCGTATTTATTATATTATATTCGTAATGTGGTTGTGCGATAATCGCGCGCGTGGCGGATTCGCGAAAATTCTAATTTTACGATCACTTTCTGCTCCGGTCACGTCTGGGCGCCTCGCGTTTTTTCGATATACTCCTCGTATATTTCATGCGAATCCGGCGAAACCCTGCAATTGGATGCCGTCCAAATAAAGTTGCTCGTTTCCTCCACCGAGTCGATTTGGCTCTCGACGCCTCGTTCGCGTGTATAGCGTATTTACTATTTACATTCCGCGCGAAAACTTGCTTTAATGTTGTATAATAGTATAGCCATCTCATGTCTATACCGCGAGTTGCCGCTGCATCCGGCTTCTAGTAACGGACGCGACGATGCATTGCTGCAGTATAGGTCATTTCGGACATGCTATCGAGCTGAGAAAATTTCACTCACCCCAATAAATTCGCATAGACTTACAATGATATCTATAAATAGTTTATACGTAGAAAGTAGAAACTGTATCGGTAGCCGCTGCTGCAGACGATACAGTTAAATCGTACTCGCACCTATAATAATATAATATATCATAATCAAGGTCGTGGTCGAATTCCTTGCGATACACATATTATAGCACAGCACCTGTCCTGGCAGTGACCGCGAGTTCTATACCACTACGCGATGACCGCTGTCAGATTTATCTTCTATGTATTTCAGTCGGCGGGGGAGGAGGCTCCAATATCGTATAATATTATTGTATATTGTTGTAGTAGCCCGTCGCCGCCCGCATCTTCGCTTACGGCATATACATTTGAACGTGTTTGTGTGTCAGTATTGGATATGAACACATGTAGTTGGAACAAAATTTCATTCCCCGCACCTATACCTATGTAATATTTTCACCGTCACAACGCCGCTGAAGACCGACCACCTCCGCGGGAGGCGAGTCTTCTTCTTCTCCGGCTCGTCATGTCTTGCAGTTTCCGAGAAGTATTTGCGGGTGCATCGTGTTCGTTTCGGGACGATTGATTTATGAACGTTTGTGACGCGCATAATAAAACCAGTTCCTGAAATTAGAAAACCGTCGAAGGATAACAAATTCCAGACCACCGCCGCCGCGGACCCTTGTTATAATAAATACGTATATAGTGCTATAGTGCCCGGCGGCAGAGGTGGCTTATATAGTATTATATTTACGCTTATATTAAATACAATGTTATTGCGCGCGTTTTGTCAAAAACCGAAATAGCAATATTCCCTCGGACCCCATTCTGTCACTCTCCCCCGGCGGCCCGCGAACAGATGGTCGACTGCTGCAACGGTCGGCACCTTGTACATTATACATTATACATGCGCGAAACGCACAAAAGGCCAATACACACTGCATGCACGACCGGATGGTATTATATAGAAAAGCTGACGTTTGTGTCGACTCCGTTGCCCGGCCGAGGAGAAAATCTCGCGCGCTCGTTTAATTTGATCGCACACATGTATATATATTATATACTGCCCCCGGGGTGTCCGCCGCCTAGTCGAATAACACACACACACACACACACACACACAATATACGTATAGCCTAGAGGGTTGTGACTTGCGGGGGTGCGCGGGACCGTGGACTCGGGCGACCGGCCGGGGTCGATTCAGCAGAAAAACTGACAATTTATTTGTCTCCCGAAAACAACACTGTATATTATATATATAATACCCTTTTTCCCTCGATTTTCGTTTACAATAAAACCCAAATATATTTACGGCCCCGCGTTTATATAATATAATGTTTATGTACAATACAAAACTGCATTGTGCGTATCATCCCTTATAATACACATAGCACGCGATTATAATCACTGCTGTGCAGCATTTATATATTATATATTATGAACATAAAACAATGTATAGATATACGTATACCGACTGCGGGGGTGACACGACCTAGCCGACGCTGTTTTCTCTCACCAGACATCACCCCGGGGACAGATTATATTATATATTATTATTATATTTTAGTGCAGTTCCATTATCGGTCTTTCTCTCCAATATATTATTATATTTTATTCTCGTAGGGCGTGCGAACTTTTTCTGCGTTATCTGGCGGACGGCTGCTGCAGTTGTTAACATAAACACTTTGTCCGATCCGCATTAATGATTTATATTACCATATAAACTTGAAAAACTTTTCCATGTATCGTCAAACAATAACATCATTAATAATTACGGCCGCCTGCGTACGTTTAGGGTTGGAGAGTATCATATAATAATATTATAGGTACGGCGCGCGTATATGACGTATATACATATATTATTATATTGCAGCATACGAACGCAGCTAGATGCACCCCAAAACCGAAAACTATGTGCAACGTTTAAGTTATCTCCTGTGTTTTCGATCGTTCATTGCTCTAATAAACCGAGTATATGTGGTATACAATGAGATATACGTAACGTAATGTCGTGTGTATTGCACGCTAGTGAGATCTGTATATAATCGGCTGCAGCTGCAGCACTATAATAACAATAATAATCGAGTGACTCGCACATTTAACATAATATATATTATTACATCTAATGCAATATCGTCGTACATTGTCATTGAAACGGTGGTGGGTGCGTGCACCCAATAATGGCACTTGTACGTTCTAATATTATGTGTGCGCACGTATGCGTAAATAGAATACGATAATTTCACCATATTTCCACTGGCAATGCGGTGGTTTTGCCGATTTGCGAGCATATAACATTCACGCCGTTATGGTATCTATCGTTAATCCGATTTTACTGCAGCGTCGGGCGATAAAAAGGCCACATGGCCGAAAACAGTACCGGCAGAGCGAATGCCATTATGTATTTATGTGTGTGGTTGAGTTAATCTAATAAAGTAATATTATATAAATCATCGAATTTAATATTTATATCAGAATCGTAAACTGCGGCGCAGTGTAAGGTGGTTTCCGAGTACGAGTATAATAATATAATGTATTTTTTTTTTCAAATAAACTCGTCGCGAACAAAATACCCATCGACCACGCTAGAGCAGCGTCCTTTCGATATCGGACCATACATTTCTAACGCGCTGACCACTGTATATAAAGTTTCGTGCGTATTATACAATAGCACTTGTATAATGTACGAAACAATAGCTGACACTGGCACTTGCAGTTCGACCAACATTTTGACTCGAAAAGGTTTTGATATCAATCTTATTGAAGACCTGGGGCAACAACCAGACATGTCCAATATTTCCGAAATTTACTTTTCCATGAAATCGTTTTCATGGAAGAAAAACCTTTTTATTGGTACAAAAACAATAAAAATCTTTAGATAATATATAATTGTATATTATCTATGTACAAATACGATTATTTTCTTCTGAGATACATTCCGTAAATTATTTTCTGTGAGAATATAATACGGGATAACGAATTTTGAAATGGCTATCCTGAACATTTTCATAATGTGGAGATGTCCCGATGTTGCCCCCGGTCTTCAATTTTGGTAATTATTTATATTTATATTATAATAGTCTTTTATTTCATACACTGCACCTGCACCGCCGCGATATGTGGTTTGAATGATTTCGCTCGAACTTGTCGCTTCTTCTCCGCCACGTAATAGTTAAAATAATGATGATATATATTGTCTTCAGTTTGTGCGGGATTTATATATATTTTTTATTTATCAGGTGAATCGCGAACGTCCTTAACTATACGCAACACGCACTGCTATAATACATCCTCTCACGTTCACAAAAGAGGACGTTGCGTCCCGCGTAATCTGAGGAGAACAAAGCTCTTCCGGCGGCGGTGCCGCGCGAAACTTTCGTAATAGCCTTTGGAATGTTATTATAAAGTTTTCACGTCCCCGTCGGTGCGGGCGATTGAACGGATGATGGGCGGGAGGGGGAGGGGGGGCAGGAGAGGCTCTAAAAACAAAACATTAACGAATATACGCCGTCGAGTTAATTTCGTCCCTTTATTACGACCCATTTCCCGACTCTCTCGGTCGATGTGTCCTTGCAGCATTGCGTTCAGCGTTGTTCAGCGTATTTAATAATATATATATACAGTTTATTATTACTATAGTATTCCGTTGCACGCGTGTGTACCTATACTACACTACGCGACGAATGTGACGTTGTAATATATCGGTCTGCCATGTACTGTTTTCGCGTTGTGTAATGTGTAGAAAAACATCAAAATTATTATTAAAAGCCGCGTATAGAATATTCAGTTGGCTTTAAGCCTCGAGCGATATACATATTTGTCAAATCTCCTGCGGTGTAATTATAGTTATCTGCTGCAGCATCGCAGGTCTCTGGTACTGATATAAATTTATAAGTGACCGAAATTAACAGAAATAGAAAACATTATTTGCCGAATTTTGCATGATGGTACATTGCCGTAAAATATGTGTTTTTAATAGAATTAAACTTGCGCAGAACTCGCAAGTACCCATATAAATTGTATTATATATGTTGTATTATAGATTACAATTTTTTTCTGTAACCCGTGGTCCGGGACCCAGGTATAGATTAGTAGGGTAGGTTGGGGTAGGCTGTATGTGATCATATACGGTATAGAATGTTTATCCGTTATTCTGTACAAGTAATAACAAAACCACACCGGTAGAATTAAATCTGTGTAGTTAAAAATACTTTATAAATTATGGGCTTAATTTCGTAGGAAAATAAAAAAAATACCGTTATTAACTTTTTTTTGTGTGTCCAAATCGGAAAAGGGGGAAAACAACTGCGAATCGCCGTGCTCGCGAATTTCCCGAGGGGGCAACTTTTTAGGGAGGGTTTTTGCATTTTTATTGCCTTGCCGCGGTTTCCGATGTCCGATGTGCGTTTCTCTTTGATTTATATGCCAATTAAAAACGACTCGGGAAGGTATGAAAAAAAAAATAAATAAATAAAGCAACAACGGAACGACACGCTAATTAGTCCTTTTTTTTTTTAATACCATTTGACGAATCGAATTGCCCTGGCGAGAGCCGTGAATTTTAAATCGTTGTAAATATTATTAAATATATATATATATCTATAGGTATCGTAACAATTATATTACGAGCGGGTGCTAATATAAAATACATATTTGTCGTCCCTTGCCGGTATAGGCATGACGGGAATGATTTTATTATATCGACAAAAGAAAAACGTACCCTCCACCAAGTACTACCACCCCTTCATCACTTATTTGCCTGTACAATACATAGTAACTGTGTAAAGTTCATTGTTGATGGATGCCGATATTAGATGAGTTTCATTTCGCAGCTATATGAATAAAATAGGACGTGTCGTGTCATCGTCAAACAGTGTATAGTAAATAGTAATATTAATTATTATTGTTATATAATATAATATATATATGCATAGGTTTCTGTACTTATATACGTATAACGCGCGTCATCGTCACTGCAACGACCACCAGCACATAAGTACGACGGAAACGCAGAAAATACAATTTTTCCCCCGATCTTCCATACAAGTTTTACTAATATATTTATAACTACGTTTCCTACCAATGGGAAAGCTCAATCTGTATCATATATATATACGTTGTGGCTATAATCTCGAGTAATACCGTGATTGAGTTTTCCTCACAAATTATATACCTACCTACTATATCATATATATAATACCGACCCACCTGCAGTCTTTCGCCAATCATAATATTTTGCGGTATGTATATAATACAGACACTTCTATAATAATAATACGGTTACTGTAGGTACCAAACATTGGAATAGCTTACGTCGCTTTTCGTGATAGCGCGGGATGTAGGTATATACCTACATATTATAATATATTATGTGCGTATTATCGCGCATTGCATCATATACACTCGTTAATTTGCCGCAATATAACGGCGGGACGGGATTTAGAAGGGGCCTATAATGTGAGTGTGTGTGTGTCTGTATATACCATATCATATACGTATATATATAGTGACAAATGCCAATTAAACCGAGGGCGGTGCTATTGTTTTTCGTTTTCCAAGGTCGAGACGGATCGGTGGGGGCGGAAACTCTACAGCGCGCCGGCAACGCTAACGTGTTCCGAAAGCCATTATATTATATATACGTGAATCCGCCCGAATCGCCGTTGGAGCTTTGTCCCCGCGGTCGTTGTCGCCCGGAAGTTTTGCCGTTTGAAACGACTTCGATAAAACATATAATATTATATCAGTTCCCTCTGATGACGATTTGAATAATTTTATTATATTATATTGTACGTCGTCCCCTCATAGCCGTCGGAATTATTTTTACAGGTCGGTCGTTACGCATACACCTATAATATTATGATGTTGTTTTTAAGATGATATACTATAGCGAGGCAAAAACTCTTGTAAAAAAATCGATATATCATCAATATTATTAATATATATACGGACGATCGTTTGAAAATGTGATTTCTTCCTCAACTAATATATATATTAAGATATATATAAAATATTATATAATTATATAGCGGCACAGCACTGTAGAATCGGTTGTAGGATAAATAAATTATACTGTATTTTTCTTCTTTTTATTTCGCATTTATTTTTAACGAGTCTTATTGAAATCGGGGAATACGACTTACTAAGGAAATTACTCCGCGTGCGATTCATCACGATTCGCAATTTTTTCTTCATGTGTACATATCATACTATATAATATTATATATTTTATATTTTTGGACAGAAAATATTATACGAGCCTGTGAAAAATACGTATTTGTGGTTCTCTGTATAGTATATATATTATATATATTTCGTTGTTGTATACACAGTACTTGCTGGATACCGTGGTAATTCGCTCGTCCTTTGAAATCGTAGGATTTCTAATTATATTACGCCTCGTCGTCAAGGTATATATCGTATATGGCGTAGGTACGTATATACGCGAGCTATAGAGCTGGTTAATTATCGCAAACAAGAAGTTTCTCGCGACCTCGAAGATATATAATCAACGTAATACGATATACACTCGTATAGTTAAATACATATTATATAAACATGGTTTTTTTGCAACTAATGTCATTATTAGGACAAATACTCATTATTATGGACCAAAAATTACCAAGTCTTATACATTTTTTTTCTTAAAATTATTATGTATTTAAATTTTAAAATATGTATATTATACCACAGGATACCCTGAAACGTCTGCCTGTTAAATGATACTTACGTCACATAACGTCTGTCTCATATTTTGCACCATTTGGTTAGGTTAGGTTAAAAATGATGTGACCTAAAAGTTTCATCGTGTGATTGGCACCAGCTAGTTATCAATAGCACAGAAAAATATAGAAGCGACACTCGATCAGTTGATCGGGTTTCTGTATCCCTGCGGTATGAATTATTGGACTTTAAAAGTTGTACCGTATCCGTAATCTGATAGAATGTTGGCAACGTGTATCCCTCTTTGTTACGAAATTATAAAAACGGAAATAATCAATTAACTACATATGATGACCGTTTTAATTTATTCAAAGTTTTTATGTATGCTATTGTCAGTTTCAGTATAATTCTATACATTTTACTATGAAATATAAATTAAATATTAAAATATTGTTATTTGACATTTTTCAAATAATATTTAATATTTATATGAAATATTTAATTCATAGTGTATATCACGCCCCCTCTCCCCCAGTACTATAATATATTTTTTACAATCGTATCGCTGTTGTTTCGTGTGCTCAACGGGATTAAAAGATACTCCTTTGATTGTCCGCTTGTTGTAGTCATTGGAATCAACCCCCACGCCCCCGCCCCTAGACACTGCATATTATATACACATGCATGTAATTCCCTGCAGAGATTTCCAGGCACAAAGTCAATTCCCCAAACGGCGGAGGGTAGGTATATATTATTATATATTTTATGTATAGATGCTTATATACGATATATGTGATTTAATATTATATAACATTAGTCATCTCCGGTTCCTCCTCCTTCTGGCCGAACGCAGGAACTCGTATATTATGCGGTGCAACTACCTATGTATAATAATATACATTATTAATAACTCGATTTTCGTTGTTTATGTTTCAGTTGGTGCCCAGAGACGTCGAAGCCACGGAATGTGAGAAGAAATCGGACTGTTGGAAGGTGAGTCTTTGTACACCTATTTACTTATTTATAGAGAATTTGACTTAAACATCACTTAATTATTACATTTAAAAAAAAATAACAGCTAATTCAGAGATAACCCAGAATTATAACTCATGAATAGAGTTTAAAATTAATTTAATATAATTGCTTACATAATAGTACTTATTTAATACTATTCAATTAACAAAAATCGTGCTAAACCCGATTCAAATACGAGCTGGGACGATTATGGTGAACGTTCTACGCATATATTGTATACATTAAACATATTGTATATAATAAATTATATGTTGTATTGATACAGACTCTGTAACAAAATCAAACCGTTGTGAGTGCCGTAGGATTTTTCCATTACCGAGTGAAGAAAAAATAATTGAAATTCACCCCCGCTCGCATCTTTTTTAATGCATTTTTATAACGCGATCGTCGCAACTATACACTATAATATATTATAGCGCATATATATCGTCGCTGTACCGGTGTTATATGTTGGAGAAAACTGTACCTATACCTATTTTTATAGTACACATTACAGCGCTTAATATAGTTTCTTCCCCTAGTCCGTGGCTCGACGAGTATACATAATACAATATAATGTGCGCACTCGGTGCGAACATTTTACACGTCGTTTGGGCGTCGTAATCGTCACTCTGTGTCTTCTCTTCCATATACTCGCAATAATAATAATAATATCAGACGGTTATTATATCCAATAACCGCTCGCATTATATGTGTAAACGCGTATAATGCACACACATTACGCGTTAAACGCATACATACCTATTATATTATATAGACGTATATGGTCGTATACCCCGAGACTAATTTCGGCGGTTTCGCTTGCAGCGGACGCTGCTGCCAGTTATTTACAGTCGAATCGTCACTAACAGTCCTCGCCGCGCGTATTTCCCTTCTAATAGGCGACATTCGGTACGTTTTTCTTTGCAAATCGATAGTACAATAACAATACAAGTATACATATTATATATTATTATATTATACTGCAGCACACCAACTCCCGCGGCGATATTGTATACAACTATACATATCGTGGATGTGCGTGCGTGCGCGTTGGCGTGGTGGAGTATATGGCTGAACCCC
The DNA here is from genome assembly GCA_008086715.1 of Sitobion miscanthi. NCBI lineage: Eukaryota > Metazoa > Arthropoda > Insecta > Hemiptera > Aphididae > Sitobion > Sitobion miscanthi. The sequence continues at coordinate 9,151,450 of CM017799.1, read as the reverse complement.
GGAGACGTGGTGAATGGCAGCACCGGAGACATTCACACCTGGTTTTCCACCTCGGAAATTGGCCTTTTACGCACCACCGCCTTTTTTTTACGATTCTTATACTATTATACGCCCACTAAACGCGTTATGTTTTGTGTGTTGTGTAAGTGTGTGTGTGTGTGTGTGTGTGTGTTCAGCGCGGCAATTGGTTTCCGAACACAAAAAGAGCAAACAAACCGTCTTATTTGTGGGGTCGGCGTATAATAGATATATGTATAGGTACAGGCAGGTTATACATACGCATATTTGCTATAATCCGTCGACGTTGGTGAAAGAACGCGTTAAAGCATAATAATATGCGAGCCCGTTTGGTCTCAACCAGGTGCTGCGCGTCCGTCCCGTCCGTCCGCCTCACGCTGCCGCCGCGGTAATATAATATAATAATAAGAATATACATTAGTATTATTATTGTTACATACGCGTATAATATATAACGCGTGATTGTGTGCGCTTATGCGAGCCAAGGAATTCCGAGGGATTTGACCCGTATACGAGTTTTTTTTTCCTGACACCTATATAATATTCTCATTGAAATAAACAAATACGTATACGGTCTTGTTATGCCACGCCGCCGTCGCACCCCGGTCGGAATAATATTATTAGTCACGGTCGCTACCGCGCACGGTATATCCGCTCCTTTGTCGTCCATTATAATACATACCAATATCCAGGTATCCACATATACCACCGCGAATTATAAACGTATTTGTCATACGGATTTATTACCGCCCTTTGTTGTGTTTTGAAATATTTCGCACATCTGCTCATCGTATAGCAGCTTGGTTTATGTGCGTGCGCATGTCAATTTCTTGACTGTTTGATTGCACTTCACCTGGGACGAGCCGTCTTGGAAAACGACTTAATATCCCGCGAAACGTATACGTCGTGAGAGATTTTTTATGGGACCGCCGAACCGAGCAAACTATAATATTTTATATCATAATATTATGGTATGTTACCTAACTACGATATCGCGACGAAAATATTTTACCCGCTAGATACCTGTAAGTACCGATATGGGTGCGGAACGACCGACGCGCACGTCGGAAACGGATTTTCACGCGTTACACGACTTTCCGAAGCCTTTTCAACGTCTGTGACCCGTCACGTTTTATATTTCAAGCGGATTTCGTTGGCTTGATTCGGCGGCGGTGGGATTTAGGTGGTAAAATAAAGCCGCGTTATGGAAGTCACTGAATTTCCTGCCGAAAACTCGGTTTACGACGCGACATCAACGATCTTTTATCCCTGTGGAGCATGACGTCGGGCGACTTTTATCCGTTTTTTGATCCTGCGTGCAGACACGAGTCTAATAGTCTATACTATATTACTATGGCAGGGCACTGCACCCAATGTTTTTTTTAACAACCCCACACGCACCCTAGCTATTTACTTTGTTGTACGCTAACACTGCAACCTATACATATTGTTATAAATATCATAACATCCGACTTATACACATATATATACATCGGTGTCCGGGGTGAATATTCTGCGTGCGGTGTAGGTATATATAATATAATACTGAGACCATCGTTGTTGAACCCTTTCTCGTTGGAATAAAAGGTCGAAACGCGCGAGAGCTAAATCATATAACCGTGTCAAAGGCTCAAGATATATTCGACCTAATTATTAAAATAATGGATCAGACACTGCATTATGCAACATAATTTTACGCACGTAATAGGTTAGGTGTATAATACCTAGATAATATAAAATTAATGTTTATTTATATATTTATTTATATACATTATACACTATACATGGTGAAATATTAATTTGTTTCTTAAAACGTTGTTTCGTGTTTACTTAAATTATAAAAATTATTTTCAAAAACATTAATAGTTTTTGAAATAATGAGTGTCTCGCGTTAAATGGATCATCCAATGTATATATATACAATAACGGCACAACCTAAATAGTATGTATCGTGTATGTATTAAACCTTCTAGTATATTATATGAGCGTTATAACAGGCTCCTAGGTTATTTATAAAATGCTTTTTTTATCGATACCCCGCGTTGCAGGTCAGTGCATAATATTATACGTCATTATATCTATATACACATAATACGTATGATACAGGAAATGACACCAAAAACGTCTTTCGTATGGACGTTTATTGGGGCCTTATTATATAAACGTACAAATCGAATCGATTAATATCCACGATATAATAATAACGACGACCGGTGTTTTACATTTTTTTTCCATAAGAAAACGTTTTGACCTGGCGCACGGTAAAAGGTTTTTCGAGTCCCGGAATCTGAGATTATATCTGTCTGTCGTTTTTTTTTCAGTAAACACAAGTTTGCCGAAACGGCGGACGCAAATGGGTTCGTGATGTATATGCGTATATTATGATAATATATATTATACTGTAAATTATATTATATCAGTGGATGAAATAAAACATGTGTCGATTACGTACGCGTATATATATATATATATAATATGTGCACGTACACGATGGTATATAACTCACAGCGTGTTTCGTTTCATTTGTCAGTGGGTTCCGTTTCCAACCCTCGCGGGCAATCAAAACAGCCTCTGTTTATCGTCTCGGCACTGCACAGCAGCCCCGTCATCCGAGGGTCGCACACGACATTATTATTATTATTTCATCCAGTATAATATGCGGACGGTCACGGATGCTACTCCGGCAACTAATATACCGTATATTATATATATATTTCATAATTTGGTCGGTCTCTTTTTCTCCTCGCCCGTTCTCAGTATACGCTTTGATAACGAGCACTCGAGCGTGGGGTGTGTGTGTGTGTGTGTTGAGTGTGGGCGCTCGTATAAAATCTGGTACACGATTAGACAGCTAGAAAAGAAAAAAACCAGGACGAGTCGTATATAATGTGTACGTGCAGGCTGATATACCCAATTGGTATCCGAGTTCCTCCCCACTGGTCGAATTATATAGTACCCCCATACTGCACTATGATTTAATTCACCGCAAACTTAAACCGCGATTCGTATATTATCTCGCTTAACTAAATATTTACCTACATAGTTGAAGATTTTAAGTTAGTTGTTAAAGTTTGGTTTTAAGCAATTATTCGCAGTATATTATTGTATGTATAATCCGTATGAATAAACCATATAGTTTATCTGTAAATACATACAGTGTGTAAAGATACTTAACAGTTCATACAACACATTTAACTACACCGGATATAGTATGTACCTTGTTTATTAACATTATTATATTATCTCCGAGTATAAACGAAATTTATACCATTGATTATAAATACTAGCATGGAGTATTTATAATCAATTGTTATACTTGTACTATTTTTCTCGTTGAACCGATCCTGACGTGGGAATTACTTTCATAATACTTATTGGCGATTTTGGGGTAATTACAATACCTATATATATATATATTTCCAAAAGGAAACTATTTTGGTAACTTCCGTATACGTGTATGTGTGCTGTGGCCTTTAGATGGCTCGCGATCGTTCCGGATTTGAGACCTCGCGGGACGCTGCAGCACGCGTAGCACGTTTCCAAAGGGTTTTCGACCATGTATTATATATATTATCAAAGCGCGGACCGAACCATTATAAAATAATAATATATAAATTGTATTCACTCACCACGCGTGAACTCGGCTGTAAACGAAACAATACACACGATTCGAATTTAAACGGCAGCCGATACGATACGATTATATTACACTGTATACGTGTTCTGTTGATGCGTGTATTCCATTTTCGTCGATTAAAATAATAATATGTCACATTTTGGACGGCCGAATATAATATATTATAATATGTTTTTCGTATTTGTACGGTACGCATATATTATTCGCGGAAATAGATTTCACCAGGGCGTGAATATTCTTCAACAGAATCGTATTTAATCGACCGTGATTCCGGAATAATTTATTGTTTAAGTATAGAAAAGCGCGTTGACCTAAAAATAAAGTTTGAAATCTTACAGAGACATTTTCGTATTATTATTTTTTTTACAATATTTCGAGTAGTATTCGATCGATAAGTGTAAAAAAACCTTACGGCCTATTATATTATACCAGTAAAGATTTTGGCGTTTAAAACTTTTTAGTGAATACGTTTTCGGGTATTGTACGCGAACATGATGTAATTTATTATGACGTGTAAATGTGTAATATTTTAAAAGAATATTTTTTGACTTCAGCGACTTACCTATTTATTATTATGAGCGTATATGCTTGCCGATTTGTATTCCATACACGTATTAAAATATAATACGACTAGCAGTCGACCGTTGACGTGCACCGAGATACCTACCTAAAACGTATATTTATGTGTAAAACGATTTCAGACGTATAAAATGTATATAAATATATAGGCACGGTCGGCTGGTCGAACGACGCGATATAAGGAGGAGAATTTTTTATTTTACTTAAATCTTTTTCGCTCATATACCGACAATGATGTTTTATATTATTACATCGCGTAGCAGTGCGTGTATAAGTCCATTTTGGAGTCTCGCGCGTGTCCGAAGTGCTCTGGACGACGAGTTAACGTTCATATTGTGAACATCACGCTGTTTCACATACCTATATATAATATTATAAAATCGTCCGTCTCCTGCGGTTTACCGAAATGCCGTAGTTGTCACGTGTGGGATTTTTTTCGCGCTGGCAGTCACTCACGATAATGTACACACGAAACGAACGTAATAAAATTTAACGACAAGAATAAAAATCCGGAACAATAACGGACTTGCCGCGGAGTACAAGTATATATATATTATAATACACGTATTATAGTATCCGCGGTAAAAAATTAAAAGTTGAAAAAAAATAAATTGCAAGTTGTCGTGTAATAATGAGTGCGAATTTATACTCTAAATTTAATGTACACGCGTAATAAAGATTTAACGACTTATGCAGCGCGCGACGACACATATAACCTCTGCGACGACGCCGCAATTAATAATAATAGGCGCGCGACGACGTTAACAAGTGGTTTTTTCTTTTAAAATGGGTATGTGGACCTACCTATACATACAGGGTGGGGCCACTGTTTTTTTACACATTCCCGTAACACGGGAAAACACGGTTAACCACTCTGTATAATATGCGTATGATGTAGGTACCTACATAGTTATATTATAGTTTTGTACAAACAGAGATTCGCGACAACCTATAAAACCGTCGACGGCGACGTATAACTATTATAATAGTTAGGTGTGTATAATAAAATTGGTGCCGCAGACGGTAGATATGTAAAAATGAATAATAATATAGTGTTTTTGGAATTTCAGTTGGGTTGATCTTCAGTTTGGTTTGTTTTTTTCAAATCCTAAATAATAGACACTGACGTTAACAGTAATAGTGATAATAATATCGCCTATTAAGCCTGTCGGTATATTATTTTCGTTGGGGAACAAACAACACGAAATAACACGGCGGCGCGACCATGACCAATGCGCGCTTCAGAGATGACTTCTCGCAGTATAAATTATTATTATACTCTCTCTCTCACACACACACACGTGCGAGAGAATTTAGTGGGCACCGTTTGTTTTTCTGATATCATCACGATCGGTATACATAAACGGCGGTCACGTCGGTCGTCTCCGGCCCGAGGAATATGCGAGGCGCGCACTCACACACACACACACTCACACAAACGACGGCTACTGCCGTGTAACTATTCGTATGTGTATAATAATATAAATATGTATAAGAAGAATACGGAACACGGTCCAAAACGATAATAACAATAATAAACGCGATGTATGTTCGCCGGCGGAGACCACCACTCGATAATTTTCGAATTTGATCGTCGTCGTGAACGAGCCGCGTACCTCCCAATTATTATTATTAGGTAGGACGTAGGTTCATACGGGTTTATCATAGGTTCTATGATGTTATATTACATATTATTTTACTTTTTTCGAGTGCTACACAATTATTGTTATCGTCGTACCACACTGGCTCCGCATCGCGTTTACGGTTTACACGCGCGTGAGCTGGTGTATATGAAAAAAAAAATGTATAAAAAATACGTAAAATCTACGTAGTAGTATAGGTAATATTAAATTATAATATTGTACTGCTGTGAATTAATATGATAGTCATGGTCGCGACAACATAGAGCCGCGTATAACACGTCATATCGTCGTCCGTCATTCCTACACATAATATATACGCGTATTATAGAACGAAACGGAAAGAATAACAATAAAAGAGTCGTTAGTGTGGTTTTTTTTGGAAACAAATGGATACACTACCGTTTCTGTTCTGCCACAAATTTAAAAAATTAGATTCCCGTATCCAATAAAATAAGTTTGAAAACCACTGATTTTAATTTTTGGGCAATGTATTATCATTGATTATAAATATTATAATTATTAATTTATAATCAATAGTTCTATTATGTGCAGCTAAGTATAATACTACATATTGTAATAGTTCTTTGGAATTTTTAAATAACCACGAAAATAGTACAATAATAATATACAGTGTTGATCGTTGCGGTAATATTAATGTTAGTAAACTACAGTTTATTTTAACTGTGACATTGTAAAAACATTAAAACAATATTATTAACCTATATGAATTACATTTTTATGGAATGCAACTATCTATTTTATATACAAGCTACCTATATTAAAAAGTTCATATTTACACTGTTTACTAATATGTCTTAAATATGACAAACATTTTTTTTTTAAATAATATAAATATATTTTGATTACCTATAATATACAGTTATAATATTATAATGATTATAACATTTAGTAACTGTTGTATTGTCGTTCACGCATGTAAAATGCAATTGTTACATCTCATGTTTGCGCTAATATTATTATACATGGTTTCCAAGAATATATTATGGAAACGTCTTTTAAAAAATATACATTTTGGCTTAAACGGGCATCGAGTCTTTTTCGTTTTTTGCGAAAACTATCCTTGCCATACCTATATTATACCTAACTATATTTTATGATAATATTCACTCATTTCTTATAATGTCGTGCGTACGGGCTGCGATATATTATATATTATGTGTATAAACGCCATTGTCAAATGCCGGCCGTAGACGTTAATTAAAAGTTGATCTTCTCGGTGTTTGTGTTGTGTGCTGCAGACCCTCCGAGGTCCGCGCACCAGACTGGAGCTATATACGTGCGCGACCACTACCCTCGATATATATATATATACACACGCGCAGGTCGTGTCCCGTCCGCGTGTCCTACGCAAAGTTTTGTTTGTCCGCGTTTTACCTCCCATTAATTTGCCGGCTTATCTTGGCTTGCTCCGAATCGTCTTTTGTCCGCCGCCGCCGCAAAACTCGGTCGTCGAGTGCCAACCACCTTCACTTGTGCCGATGGTGGTAGGGGTGGTGGTGACTAATTTGTGATCATCCTCCTCGCGGCTTGCCCTTAAAACTAAAAAGGTCCCTAGATTCTGCAGAGCGTACATAGGCGATAAAGTGTTATCCATGATATAATATCGGTTTTACCGGCAACTTTTAATAATTACTGGTGGGTTTGTTTTTCACTAGGTACTCAGTAAAGTATATAGTAAACTGCACTAAACATTTCACAAACATAACTACATCATAATATATATTTTATATTTTACGTAAACCTACAGATATAGATCACAGATTATTTTTCCTGTACGGTTTTCGAATTTCCCATTAGTTATTATATAATAATATGTAGGTACCTCAAAAATCGCAAACGAGTTACGTGATATTATAATCATGCGATAATGATATATTATATTATGCTAATCATTTTTGGGGAAAGCCGCAGATCACAATCGTTTTTCGACACTCGACTCGTGTACGTAATTTTTTTCACGTAAAAATAATAGTGTAGAGGTACCACCTACCTTTATATTTCAGTTTAAATTATTAATGAAAACATAACGAATTAAAATTAGAGCTGCTGTACCTAGCTGCCTACGTATACTTCCTATATAATATGATATTATAATAACAAGCCCGCTTATATACTAACACTTGTTACCGACCGACCCAACGTCGCGTGTGCCGGGTCCGAATTTTTTTTTGTCGAGTACGTGACACGACGGCGCGTGCATTTGATCTCTCGGCCGATTAACGCTCGCACCGCGCACGATAAAGCGTTTACGACTTTCTACGTAGCGGACATGGCGACGCGTATAATAATATGTACGCCTATGATATTATGCGCATCGTATTTTTGTTTCCGTCGTCGTCGTCATCGTCGTCGGCGAATAAAAACCACCGAACAATGCACGCGTTTGGGACGATTTCGTCGTGCGATATCGTAATCCGATTCGAGTCTATTATAATATCGTACCTACTTTTAGGTACCTATACCTATAATTTTCGAAGTAGATACCGTACAGCCGGTTGGTTCGCCGGACCTGCGTCACAGCTGCGTCAGATGGAGGCGAAATTTCGCATTCCGCGTTAAAAATATACCCAGCTCGCGGGTCTTTTGACGTATCGATTTCTCCAAAACCTAATAATAATATGCATAGCCGCATAGGTAATTACTATGTCGTATTTACATATTATTATATCCGGACGGACTATTTCAATTACTGGCAATGTGGATTTGAAAAACAGAAAATATTCCATTGTTATACGAGCGTTATTATTACTTCTGACTTCTGAGTTCAAATTAATTTTATCTTTTCTCGCGTTATCGCCCCTGTCTATCAAAAAATAATAAACTTTTAGTGCTCGATCTGTGTATTAAATTCACGTCTTTCGACCGATATATAAACATAATATATTATGTCGTATAATATATTTTTGTTTATATTTGTGTATGTGTGTGTTTATGCGCTTACATTTATTGTTAATACAACTATAATACCGTCCTTATATTATTATGTTCGCTAGCTACACTCTCTTCAATTATAATTGATACTCATTACGCTTTAATCTTAGTAACGTTGTTTGAGTGATTCGAGATGAACTGGAAATTAATCGCTCTCGTATAGAATTGCAGTGAAGCATCAAATACCTACCTACCAATCTTATAAATATTTTATGAAGATCACTATAGTAATATATTAATATATGGGCTTTGTACTTTCAAACAACATATAAAATTTTTTTTTAAGGCGATGGTGCTATATTTTCCACAAACTGCGTGAGTATCAACTATTCAAGTCCTCTGATCGCGTTTTTACATAATATTACTAATTAGTATATACTTCGGCACTTTGTGGTGTACGTTTATTGTATTAAAACTTTCGACACTTTATCTTTTGACTTCGACCGTGGTGAGTTTTCCATGAATAACTCAACGCAGAAGTCGCTCTAACCGTTCATTTCTAATTGACAAATTTTCGCCATTGCCGGATTTCAAAATACAACATGGGGCACCAGTTATTCAAAATATTTCTAAAATTTAGTTAATTATTCATTTGGAAACCATTTTAGTAGCTTTTTTTACATTTAAATAGTGATAATCGAATAAACTTAGACACGCGCAGTTCTTGATAGCTGCTGGTAGTTGGTCTCCTTCCGGTCGAGAATACCTACCCGGAATTAAATTATGTCTAACAAATCGACTAGACATCCAGAATTCAATTCCTAAAAAATTCGTCCGTCTTACAAATAAAGCTACTGTTTTTAGAACTATGTTTTGTCAAGCTACTCACAAAACGTTAAAAACAAAAGAATTCGTTATATTGTGTAACATTTTTATACTGAATCGTTATTTCTTCAATCATCCAATGTTTTTCACCATGGCATCGTTATATCGTATCCGTGCCCTAGTACATACTAATACTATGCATTTGTACGTATTTATATATATTACATATATATATATACTATACACAATATGTACCAGACAAAATAATATATTTGTGCGTACTATACATATCAACAATATCACAATGTATACTCCTACTCAGTTGCCCATTATTGACGTTTATTATAAAACTGTACTCTTATGAGAGAGTCGCAATGGTTTTCACTTAGTGTTCCCCATATTTAATAACGTCAAACATCTTCAAACGACGATAACACAAAGATGACTATTAAATATTAATGCACTAAGAAATTTTGCGCCACTTCTTATATTCATATATTATAATATAATTACGCAGTTTTCAATTGTTAAAGTCGACACAATTATCTTCTCTTTTATTTAACATGTTTTTATTAAAACATTCATCAAATGGTTTTTTTTTTTTGGAAAACTTCAGCTACCTATCAATGCACCGATAATATTATAATATTTTAATGTTCATATTTATTTTATACAATCGGTAAACGAATTATTAGCTTTTCGTGTATATTCGTGCATCATTAATTATAGTATAATATGGTCGGTTTTGCGTTATCATCGAACGGAAATCCTATATATCATATTTTATTGTCGTATCTTTACCACCTGCACGTGTGGTTTATTTCGCACGTGATTATAAATTATAATATTATATACGTGTAACACATATGTATATTGCCGTTAATAAAAGCAATAATAATTATAAACTTGCTCGTAATTACGTACTACAGCGTCCCTTCCACTAGATATAGGTCAAAACATATGATTTTAAAACAACATTATCAGTACCATCAAAAATAATATTATGTTAGGCATAAATAATGGTTAAGGTTAAGTTACCATGTAAGAGTAGAGGCTCTCCTAGACCTTAATTGAAAAGAAAGGGTTATGAGTTTTGGAACCTTTGAAAACGTGCATGACGTCGGTACACTATAGTACCTGTATAGGTGTATATACCCACAAAATCATAACGTTTGATTAAACTTATTTGTGACTGTAAGAAATTTAATATTATGCAAACTTTGTTCCTTTCTTTTTTGATATTAAGTGTAATTTTACAATTTGAAATTCATCGATGGTTAGTTTTAATACTATAATATAATTAATTAGTTACCTAGTTAAAAATATTGGAACGGTCTTAAAAAAATAAGTTGATTTATTTCAATAAAACCAAATATTTGTTATTTGTACATATTGTGGAGATATATAATATTGTTATAACATGTAACGTGCACTTCTAACGGAGCTTTAGCCAAATACATACGATTTCTAAATCCACTAACTGCAGGGTCGAAAATCCAGGATAAAGTCAACATTAGTCGCGGATGATCTTTAACCATTATCTGGTGCGTCGGACGTTAACCGCGGTAACATAATATTATATTATTCCTACCCAGCGGCCAAATTATTACTATGTTTGTTTCTGAAAACACGAGATGCGTACCGATGTATAACGTTTTACAACAATCAAAGTTTGCCGTCACCCTTGCCCTCAGCGTTTGCTCGCGTTTCGTTTTAACCCCCTCACCACCCCACACGACACGTTATAGTCTTATGCGTATTTGTATGTGTGTGTGTGCGCGCGTGCGCACATATAAGAGAATAAAAGTTTATCGAATCCGTAAATAAAAACGTAATTCAATATTATTATACGACTAAATGTGACCCACAACGACCTCGGGAAAAGTAAATCCTATAAAAACGGTCAGCGTTCGTTCAAATATTGCCTCCTGCGAATTCATAAAAAAAGATATATATATATATTATATACATCATATTTTTTCCAGTCCGTTTCAGGGATCATTAGAAAAGACAATTTGCCGCGGTTCAAAATTGTATTCGTTTTTATTAGAAAGTTAATGTTTTTATTTTTACAATAAAAGCGGTATCGAGCGGGTACACGATGTATATATACGACGCTCAGATTCGATTTTCGTGATGCTTTAAAAGTCAAACTTTAAATAAACAGTCAACGTATACTATTTAATATACGAAATGTGGTAGAACAAAATTAATTTAGTTAGTTTATATAATATACGAAACGCTCATATTCTTAAAATATACGGATATTATGTTCGAATGCCGTCGACGTCGTTAGTTTTACGACGAGTCGCTTCGAGTGGAATCACAATACAACATAATATTATAATGTATTAATGTATAGGTCATTGGACGTCATGTCGTAATAGTATATTATTTATAGTATAAAAATGATATAATATATTAATCTGATAATATTATTATTATACCTTCATGTGGATATAATAATATAATATAACATTAAAATATTATATTAAATTTATCAGACTTGTCTATGTGGTATTCATGATTTCACGAGTGGTCTTAATATAGTATATAATAAAATATATCGGTTGAATTATGTGATGCTCTCGAAAAGTCTTCGTCGCCGATCAGAGGACTCGTGTTACGTGAACATGATAATGATAGCATTAAGGACACTAGTGAGACGCCCCCGATGCGGTGCTCTGCGCAAACAAAAATAAATACGTCAGCCATGACTGAAACAAGCTGGGCCTGGGCAACACTATATGATATATTATGTAGCCTTATACAGTAAGAACATTGGAAACATTAAAATAGTGATAGATAAATGAAGTGTAAGATTTATAGTTGCTATCATTTATCATATTATGATGGTCTTCGAACGTGCAGGAGGCAAATCGTGACCGTATTTGATTTCGAGATCATTTACAAGTTTTCGGATTTTTCTAATTTTCTCATTTCTTACATTCAATCAGACTTTGCAAATAAATACGATATAGTATCTACGATATTAGGTATATCATGAGCTGTCGACTCGGTGGCCACCGAATCGCTGTACCGCAGCCTATTGCGTATATGAATACCTAATAATATCAAACCCGTGAGCGTCCGCCGACAGTCATGTGGCGCACTGGCGCTATATACAGCACAGATTAATAATATCATAGAAGATATCTAATATCGCATATAGGTAAAACGCCCAACACTGAATAATACCGTTAATCAAATAAATGAATAAATTGTCGAGTCGGTTCGGTGATTTGTTGTTACGAATTAGTGTGAAAGGAGTAAACAAGCGTTATTTTTTTTTGTCGATGGAGATGAAAATACTCCGCTCGCGAGGGAAACGAGTATTTTTTATTTCTACTAGAGAAAAAGTCTACCACCGCTATATAAGGTCCCCCGAATGAAGGTGTGTGCGTGTGTTACCAAAATTTATAACGAACATAAAAACGAAAAACAAGGCACCTATATACATATAAATATGTATATGCATACGTGTGTGTGTGTACACCGAGAGATGTAATCTCGATCCGCCGCCGCCCCTTATTCCGGCGCACCGCATAAATAAACGAGAAAATCTCTGTAAATAACAATACGCGCCGTTTTTTGTTGTTTTTTTTTATTCCTCCTTTCGTTTGCCGTTATTGTCTCGCTCGGATAAGAAAATCGTTTTAAACGATTTCGAATTAAACGCCCTCGTGCGCAAAACGGGTCTCGGGCGGGTTTTCGTCATCGCGGGTGCGTAGTATATTATAATAATATAATATATAATATTATTATTATACCACCGTAGTTATATAGTAATAATATCTCATGCGCATAAATCATCGTAATACAACCTATACAGAAAAAAAAATGAACAAAAACAAAACACAAGACTGTATACTATGTCGATCGACGAGGAAAAAAAATAAAAACCGCAAAATATACTATATAAAGGTGTTCGTATATACGCGTACCGTTGGCGAGAACCGAATGTCATAGATCGAATTACGGACGTGTTTTACACCGTATTATACGTCGACCACGCCCCGAAATCCGTGAAAACGCGACGACGACGGCATATATCTACGTACGTGTTGTCTTCGGCGGTAATAAGTCGAAACGTTAATGTTTCATATAATATAAATATTATATAGGTATATACCTAGGTATCTAGGTATAGGTACAACACCGCGCGTGGAACGGATATTTTTTCATAATTTTTTTTTCGGCGGCATACCTATAATATAATACCCGAACACATTTCTATAATATTATATAATATAATATACCCTCAACTGGTACCTATACATATTATGTATATATCGGTGTGCGTGTACGGACCGCAGTGTATAATCAAACGCGTCTGCATAATAAATAAATATATATATATATATACATGTGTATACGTATAGGCGGGCTAATTACATCACACGCGCGGTGATATATATAATATATATTGCGACGGGGATGATTTACAGGGGACCATAAATCTGGATACGGACGTTTCTGACGCGTTAAACGCTGCTGCCACGGCGGGTACGTACGATAACCCTCTCTTCGGCGTGCCTATAATATATATGCCTCTACTGCAGCACTGCTGAGAACCACTAATTTCTGGCCATAAATCGCGCACGAGTCGGTGCCGGAGCCTCGCAGCGTATTATATATATACGCATAGAATGCGACGAAAACACCGCCGGGGATCCCTATGCAGGCCCGAATCGTCCACCCCTACATCCATCCCTCTCCCGCAGAGGGGCCATGTTGAATTCGTCGTCGTCGTAAGTCCCCCCGCAGCATCCAGTCGCGTGCATGCATGTATATATTTTTATACTGATGTGCATAATATATATCCCACAACTAAACACCCGCCCCCGACAGTCCACGGTTGTCGTATGTGTTGTCGTATACGATCTGCTGCAGCAGTCGTCATCGATAATCCTCGACTCGCGGCAAGTCGCGTATTCTAACGACTGCAGCGGGATTTATCGCGGGTCAAACGGGAAATAATTTGTTTTTTCCAACCCCTCCGGCACTCCGTTTCCACCCCTTTGGCAACGACGCCGCTTTATTGACGCGATGAAAGTGCTATGTCGCGTTCGGGTGCGTATGTACGCGTGTTGTATACAAACGGACGCGGCGATTAATCGGTAGTAATTTCTTCTTTGGATGCCGAACGATTTGCATATTATACCACCCGAACACACACCCCCCGAGGGACGAGTGCCCGGCATGCACATGACATCGCTGTACGGTACAATAATTGGTGCGTTCATACACCACGCTCGCGTTATATTATATTTGTCTAGAATACCGTCCGTTGTGCAATTCACCATGCCTAATCACTACGTATATATATTATATATGTGATGTAATATATTATATTATAATTATAATGCGTGTGACGTATTGGCCGCGGACGATGACCATTGTGTGAAATAATAATTTTTAAAAACAAGTATGTCGGGGGTGGCGGTGTTCAGTGGTAATAATAATATATAATATCGCATGTGTATAATACGGTTGGTGGGGCGCGTCGGGAACAATATTTCGGACCCTATAATAAGGCGGTGTTCGAACAGTACATTGAGTATTCAAATTAAATCTACTCGCGCGTGATCACTAATACGAAATAATGTCTATAAAGGCACGCGGGTCTTGGGGAGAGGATACAACAACTATTATATGCATTATATGCTCCCGATCTACACAAGAAATGCGTACCTAGTAATAAATTACCGAAAAATATAATGTGCGTCTTGTTCCGTGTATATTTATTATCATCGTAAAATATATACCAGTAACAAAAAATGTTGACGATATAATATATAATAATATTATATTATATTATACTGCGACGTATATTATTGTGGGTTGTATAGAAATTGTCCCGGTCAAATGTCGTCATCGCCTGCGTAGTATTATACCTACCTACATTGTTCAATCCTAGTTTTTGCCATCGTTTACGTATATTTTTTGCACTGCCCTTGTTGTAATATTTCTATGGACATCCTGGGACGGGCGGGCGTATCGGCGATCGATGGAAAAACAATAATAATTAAACAATAATGATTGCGACGCGGAAGTCTCCCGCAGGAATGAATGTTATACGATATTAATGTATGTATCGCGTACTCCCTTGCGTGTTTTTTTCGAATTATTTTTTACAATATGATATACATTAAGTAATGACATTGTAAATGCAATATAAAATTTTGCGCGTATGAACAAAATATAATGGCGCATGCAGTCGAGTTTAATCACTTTCTACAGTTAAGTCGTGTGTAGTACACCTGTAGTATATTATTGCATAATATTTTGTACTATTGTGCGAGGTGTACGCGTACGTATTTTATAGTTTTATATTATTATTATTATTTTTATTATTATTGTTGTCATCGCGTACCTTTTTTCTTTTCCATTTTCGTCTCGCATATAATATATGTATAGGTACGCGTATTATTTTGTTTATGATTGCAACGGTTCTTTGAATCGACAGCTTTCAAAAGTCGTTTGTCTCGCAGAACACGTAAACGCAGACATGATTTTCTGTTCACTGAATGTGTTGCCACATTTTATTAAATCCACATTTTTGAGGCTTCTCGATAATACAACGGCGTACCCACTATATTATTACGGTGCAGAAAACGACCTCTATAATGGCAAAATAATTATATTTATGTTTCTCAAACTTTTTCCGCTGCTTAATGACATTGTGTGTGTATATAAAAACAAAGTACATTAAATATATTATAAAATAGGTAGTAAAAAAATAAATTAACGAAAAACTGACTCATATTCGCTATATTCGTCGACATTATGCTTATATATTATTTACTGTGCATAAATCTGAGGAATTTATGTAGAAGTTATGAAAATTGTATTTTGTTATTCTTATGTAAAAAACCATTACTAAAACCACTTAAAAGTCTAATGACAAAACAAAACGCGAGATACTGAGAAGAATTCAACTACTATTATTCAGACTGTTATGAATTATGATAAACCTTTGAAGTAACTTTCCGACTTAAGCGTTGTAAAAGTATAAACTGGCGTCTTAAATCAATAATAACGATAAACAATACCAGTATAATATAGTGTAGGTACTCTGGTAATACATAATTTATCAACAAAACAAAACCATTGCGAGACAAACATTGTTAAAAACTCCCTGCTATTACTACAATCAGGTGCATTAAGCAAATAAAAAGCCTTTGTTTCATGATTTGTACCTTACCTATAATATATTTTTTTATTGATACACGATATTGTATTATTAGTTATTTAGTTACAATATATGACGTGACCGCGTATGTTTCCACGAATGAGTTTGGATAAAAACAACTATATCTTATTTGGTTTAGGTATTATTATTATTATTATTATAATCATAATAATAAAAACTTATTGCGAAACGAATCGGCTCTATATATATAACAATATAATCGACCTCGGGTTTTGCAATCTTAACTAAGTGGTATTGTTTTTAAAATCTGAGTACGAAAAAAAAGAAGATAAACAAGTAGCTTCCGGACGCCTCGAGGAATATTACTTAGGGGACGAAAACGATTTCTGCGTTGAACGTGGTTTTTATTTATTTATTTTTTCATTCCGAGTAACGGTTGAATTAAGAACGCGCACGCTAAACATCATCAAAAGTTTCGAAAGCGCTTTTAAAAAAAAAAAAAAACTCGTCCGCATAATCTCGGGAATTATGACTGCAGCGATACTGCATACCTTGTTGTGTGTTGCTTAGTAATACACATATATACCTACACCTCGGAGACGACGCCGGTTATACGATTTTTAGCAAAGTTCCACAAACGAGTCGTGTAAAAACTTCTTAACAACGTGTCGTTTATTTTATAATAATATGAATACTTTTATTTTTATTTTTCCGCTACAGCGTGTCGCTGTTACACAACATAATATATATATATATAATATTCGTGTACACCGTGTAAAATATATAATCAACTTATATATATATTATTATTATAGTAGGTACCTACCGGCGCTAAAGTTGTGGTGTAGTTGTCGTTTTCGTGAAACATTTTCCTCGTCTGCAATGATAACATTAAATATTTATAATACGTGGTCCGCACGGCTATTATTAATAATATACTTACACATCAAACGCCTATGACATCGCAATATAGACACGTATCCGAAATCGAATACTCGCCGAAGATCGGGACAGTTACATACGTCGCACTAAATTTGAACTTTGGGCGACCCCGGAACACCATATAGGTTATAGACGACACGTCTGTATAAATCGTATGAAAATGATTTCATCGTATATACGAGATCACACAATTCCAAGTTCCAACGTACACTGTGTCAGTGAACTTTGTATATTGATCGAACCGAAACATATGACATTCCGTGGTATCACCATCGCATCTTCGCATATAATATTATATACAATGACAATTGTCCAACCGCAGCGGAACGATACTGATAATGGCTGCGCGTCGTCTGATACCTATACTTGTCTATATCTGTTTCAAAAGCCATTTTCGATGAATGTCCTTTGATTGTCCGCTTGATTCGTTGCCCATTATTAGTATAGTGCACTGCGTATAATATACATATTATAAACAAAAACGCGTTTTTCATGAACCCGTCGCGTCAGGTATTATAATTATAATAATTATCATGTCCTATATAAGCTGGAGCAGTTAACTAGATCCATCCGGATACGTAAATAATGATGAGAACATTAATTCGCCGCATCGCAATTATTCACAACCCCCGTTGTGTGAGTAAAATTGGCTTTCCGCGACTAACTATATAATTTTTCAATCGATCGATAATGATCATCATATTTGTCTGAGGCACACGTCATAATTTCATCATTTGGACGTGTGCAAAATCAATACGGTCCGATGTATTATATTTTGACATTTTGTATTATTATTCTGATGCGATACGAAGCCGTACGTAAAACACATTATAACGCCTTTACGTGAGCCGGCTGAGTGAGCACGACACATAGGTACGTGAAAACGATTTTTTATTCTTTTTTTTTTAAAAAAAAAGAAGAAAAGTCGTAGGTATAGGTAGATACTTATAATATAAATACGACGTAATTGCGATTCATGTCGCACAAGCGTAGTTTTTATTTTCTTTATTGCTTTTAAATTGGTTCGCGCGTAAGAAAAAACTACTCGGCCGTCAGATTAAATTAGAATATATAGTGTGTCCGGTGCGGCGGTGGTTTTCGCGTCGGTCGTATAACAAAGTCATAACAGCAACGGCGGCGTCATAAAGTGTAATTATGCAAATCCATTGCGCAATCGTATAATATATAATATATATATACGTATAAGCGCGTGTCCGTTCGTTTGAATTCTCTTGACAGTTCTCTTGACTGAATCTATGTACATATATTGTGCGCACGGGGGCCACCGTACGGAGAAGGACGCGGAACAAATATTATTCGGTCGTATATGTGCGATATATGCAGTACGGGTTTAGTAAAAATATATAATAATATAATATTATAATGTGTTCGTATTTATAATATCATTTCCGAAGACGACACGCGCGGGCTCACGCATATTATACGGGTTAGGGTAACCGGTTTTTTCATAATTTTAGGATTAAGAGAAAAAAAATGATAAAAAATGAAAAAAAATGTATAATAATAATAGCATAATATGCATTTAATACCACGTACAATTATATTGCCATATAATAATTATAAATGTACTTTTCGAACCGGTTTCCGGTACATTGTCAGAGTGTTGTCACCGCGTCAGGCGCACGGATGTGTGTGGAGACGCAAATTTGTCGGAAAATAATAATAATGAAATTCAACGGTCGCGGGCGTGTGTATAAGGTATAAAATAATATATTATAGTAGCTTTTATGACGTGATTTTGTGGTGGTGGCCATATCGTATGGTGACATCGGTATGTTCTATATTATACACAGTCACACCTAACCCATACGTTCTCCGCGACGGGTCGCCTCCGCTGCAGATCGGTATCGCGGCGCGGAAACGTCGTAAATCGGACGAGTCGGGTGTCGGACTCATACGTGCGTGTAGACGTCGCAAACTTAACACACATTTTCTTAAACAAATAACAAAATTATAATATGCGAGTTGTAATATTATTTAAATGATTATTTATTTAAAAAAATCAAGCAAATTCACTGCGAGTCTTTGCTGGGGGACTTTATAGACGTCGCGGGATGATGTGTGCGTAAAGCTCGTGATATGTGCGGGACCGGCCAACGAGAGGAAAACCGTCGCCGTAAACATTATTATACGGTCCGCCGGGTGTTAAGAATCGACCGCTGTCGCGGAAACCGCACGCGTCCCGGAGAAATGGATCGGCATCGTCGTCGTGGTCGTCGTCGTCGAAGGGGTTTAGGGTTAATTTGTTACGGCCGATGAGCTATAGCGGAGCGCGGGGAGGTCAATTTGTATCGGAAAAGCACGGTCGTGTATATATATATATATATATATCCGGTGTGCGTGTGTTAATAAATAACGGTGACGTCACTCGTAGATTTTTAAGCTTACGCACGGGGCCAATTTGTACAGTCGCCGCCGCCGCCTACGAGTTAATGAACCATTGCCGCCACCGAACGGTTTTTTTTTCTTGATTGATGGAAATCGCGCAGGATTTTTTCCCTTTGCTCCCTTTCCCCGACGTTGTTCCACGTTTTCTACCGTCGTTTTACCAGAGAAAATACGTATTTGTCTCGCTCCCGCACACACACACGCACACAACCACACACACCCACGTCCAAACGCATTTGTGCACGGTTCGTATTTCATCCCCTTCGCCCATCAAAACGGTTATAGTTCGTCAGTCTGCAATCGTGACTTTCACTGCGCGGGAGTGAGTATGATATACGCGTTCCCAAAAAAGCGGGGACTGCCATCATGGATTTATCGATTAGGAAAATTAAACGACCGTCGAGCGTGATTTCTCATCTTATTCTCCCGCTTGCAGCTTTTCGTACCAATACTATAATAATATGTATTGTAAATATTATATAAGCGCGCCGCTCCCGTTGCACGACAACGAAGTTGTCGAAACGTATCGATTTCTCCGGTTTTTAGACGATTTGTCTCGATTAGTTTTACAGAAAAGTATTATAGGTACGTTTCATACCGATGCAATAATCATTGGCACGTGGTCCGATTACGTATCGAGACGTCGTCGTCTCGGCCGACAAAACGGACGCGCGTACGTAACACGTTAGGGCGGGACGACAGATAAAATCGTCGGTTTTTTTTTCAGGATATTTTTTTCTTCTTCTGAAATTCAAAACTAATCAGCTGGTTCACTGGTTGTGACCGCGCGCGGAATGCACTCCCGAGACAACTGTATAACGCATACAACATGACTGGTCACTGGCGTATAATCATCATATATATTATAATATTATATTATCATACACTGACCAGGCGCATGATCGCTCGATCGCTCGTAAATGAATATTGTCGTAATAGGAAACGGGAGATGTGACAAACGAGATATAAAACGAAAAACGATATTGCGGTCAGTGGAGTCCGCGGTGGCGTGTGTTTCCCGCGTCTCGTAACAATTAATATCCATTGAAACGTTGGTAATTAGAGGCGGTTCGTATATAGTAAATAGATGTTGTGTGATGGGACTGCTACAGAGTCATCGTAGTCGTGTCTATATAGAGTCTTCGACGGGTCTTCGTGATGAAAAATACGGATTCAAACGAGTTTAAACGTTCTGCGCGCTTATGGAAGCATAATATTAATCATACAACCGAATATCGCGTGTCTCGTGATGTATTCTATATTGTATACGGGGAATAAGAATCGTCATCACCGGACGTGTGACGTAATAATGCTATGTAATTACCATATACCATTTAATATATGACACTTATTGTTGCTATTAAATAATAATGCTATTACTATAAGATAATATTATAATAAAATACATGCCATCGCGTGAATACGCCGCGATCACTTTGCGGGTATACCAATAGATTATATTATAATCTCCTCTTTGCTATAGTAAAATGTTCACTAGTTCCGTCGTTAAATCTCTCTGAATAATTTACGAAATCAAAATTGGTGACGGATTATAATGATCCCGATAGTTGGGGAGACGTTTGAAAAAACCAAACCGACCGAATCACACCAAATACGCATGCTGCAGGTATACCTGTGTGTACAATATATATATATATATGTACCTATACTTATACTCACATTTAATCCTCTTGCCAAATGCAGCTGCCATACCCGCACCTCTCCCTCTCACCTCGTCTAGCGTTTCCGTTACTAATTCCATTATTCGGCCTAAGCCGTTGAAAGTTTAAACTTTTTTTACCCCCTGTCTCCCGCACCACCGCCGACCGTCTCTTCATACTTAAGCCCGTCCCACCCATAAATCTGTCACTTCGGCGGCCCTTTTAAGTCTTATCCGGATGACAATCCCTTTTTTCCTTTCCACAACAAAAACACGGATCCGACGGTCCTAATTCCGGTTGATTTAGAGCTTTTTGGCCCCCTCGGCGAGAAATTTTCACATACACACACGCTGATATATTCGTATATACACTGTAATATATATATTATATGTATGATATTATTTAGAGCTACAGCGCGGAGAATATATTTCTTGTACCGAGAGATTTCTTTTTCTTCAGGCAAATGGCATGGTCGGCGATTGTGAGATAGAGTGGTGATAGCGAGTGAGTGAGCGGTGGGGTAAAAATACAAAAATAAAAGTTTTTCATTTCCACAACTTTTCCCCGCTCCTATATAGTTCCTATATCTACGATGCATGTTCATGTCAAACATATATACCCATACATATAATACGTGGGATTTGCCACGTTTAATTTATAGTGCGGACGTGACCCACGGTCCGATATGTGTATAGTTACAAAACTTTGATTAGGAATTATGTGCATGTGTGCGTCTACAACTATATATAAGTTGGGACAAGGGATCGAATCGGCAAGATAGAGATGAAACTTTTTTTTTTTTCATGTGGTTATCGTGCGTAAAGGATTATATTCTGCGCACATATTTTTCTTTCCTTCCTCAATCACACACACACACACACATACTTACATACATTGATACATCTTTGCCCAATTTTATAAAATATATTCGTGGCAAAAAAATGATTTACCATAAGTATTTATAGGTACCTATATATAATATTATAATATCACAGTTAATATTTATTTGTTTTGTTTCGTTGAGAAACAATAGTAAACGACACAATAGTATATGAAATTCTATACATGAGTAAGTACGTGTTAACGATGAAATTATCCAACAAATATTTTTTTACGCGAAAATCGTTTCTTTTTGAAAAGGAAAAATTTTATCCGATACAATACGACGACTTTGCAGCGGTTCATTAGCAAATTGATTGGTATAATATATTATATCGACCCCACTGCAGAGTTCCGGAGTTGTTTACATTAGGAAAAGTAGGCGGTATCGGAACGTCTTTGATGTCGTGGGTGAACAAAAGAAATATTCACTTCCTTTTTGTTCGTCCCGCTATACCCTACCCCGCCCGCTATTCGGACATGGTTACCGGCATCACTATTTCACCGGCGACGACCAGGACCCGAGACTTCCTGCCTTTATATTTTATTATTATTATTATTTTATTATTTTTTACATTTATATAATAATAACATCTATGGACGTGTGCGAGTGTGTTTCTTCAGCCCATCGCGTGTGCGAGTGCCGCATATTATATTCCCATTCTCATTATATACAATCATTAATTATGGTAATCACAAACAAGGGAGGGGGGAGCGAGGGAGTATTGTTTCTCTGGAGTTGGCGGTGGCGGCTGCGACGACAGACGGCCCTCTCTCTAGTTATTTGTGCGCAGTATATAATATAATACTATTATTATTATTATTATCAACAAAAACAACGGGCTGTACGAAATTTTATGACGCGATATTATCATAATAACAACATCGTTATAATCATAATAATATAATGCTATAATGCTATAAACTAATGCGCGCGTGTATATATACGAATTCGCGTCTCTATTTTAATATCGTGCAGAAAAGACAAGTTCAGTTTTCGACCCCTCTCCCGGCGAAAACTTTCGGATAAACCGCGGCCACTTTCGCACCCACTGTGCAGCGCATTCACACACACACGTACCGCGCAAATATTATATTGCTTTGGAACTTTGCCCGTTTAGCTCGACTGCAGTAGTGCGTATATATACGTATAATAATAATAATATATAATACATACTATCCGTCTCTGGTTGTTGGGTACACAATCGGCGGTTCGTATTTCCGCGCGGTTGTATGCGATACGACTAGGTCGCAATGTTGTCACCCTGCCGCCCAGCCGCCGAAAAGTGTGCGAGCGAACTTTGTACCTCCAGAGTGGGGACGGTCTCGACACAGTCGTGCCTCCAGCTATCCGCACCCGCCGCTATGAAATGTCGTCGTTTTTGAGCCGTCTAGGCAACAAGTTGTGTTTTCCGCCGTCTTGGCAATTTTGTTTGTAAACCACATGTTTACCTAACGCGACCCGGTGCGCCGTCACCGTCTTTGTGTCATATTTTGTTCCGTGCACCCGAGCCTCGCTGCTCACTAACTCGTCGTGTATAACCGTTTACGCGTGTCGAGTTCCGGCCGTCTGTGCCGACACCACGGCTTAATTTTTGTGTCCGTCGCCCGTCCGATCATCGCAGTGCGACCCCGAGCCGTGGCCACCCGCGTACATTACGTACGATTTTGCCGTGCGCTTTACACGCGTCCACGTGCTTTCGTCCGTCCATTCGACGTCGCGCGAATCCGCCGACCTAGGCACCGCTATTTTGTCGTCGTACGTTCGATTTTGCCGTGCGCTTTACTCGCGTCCACGTGCTTTCCGGCCGTCGATCGCCGGCCGTTCACACGCAGTGTTGTCGACCCATTCGTCATAGTCGACGGGAGTGCTAAGTGACGTCAGCCCCGATTGCCGCCCGCCGCTGTTACCTTCCCGCGGGCTTCCGCCGCTGTTACAACGTCGTTTTGGATCAACGGCAGCGTCACCGTCACGATATCAGTCCGCGCTCGTATCAGGTCGTACACACGATTATTTGTTTATGTTTATGTATTTTTTTGTCATCGAACTATTCCGTTGAATTATATTGTCTCGCCGATCGTATTGTGATCGCGCGCATTTATTATTACTTCGAATTTACTAACCCTAGAGCGTAAGATATTTTGAGCTGCAGAGTATTGCAATAAACCATTTTATACATTTTATACCGCAAACGATTGTTTTAGATTGTATTAGGGTATCTCGCACCATCACCATAGTATTTAAGTTTTCTTATTTCAATCAGCTCTTATCCAACTCCATTTAAGTTACAGTCCACTATCCCTCCTTACAGGGTTATCGACGGGTACGACATAAGTAATTACACGCCCGACGCGTAACGTGTTAGCCGCCGTCCGTGCGCGCACGTATCCGTCACCGGCTTTACAGGTGCAGCCGTCAACCGCACACTGGTTATTTCGAGGGGGGGGGTGTTATCCGTGAAGTCGCGCTTATATGAAGTGTTACATTTTCGTGCACTGCCGCAGGACTGCAATATTATACACATAACGTGTACACAGGTACTTATATAGGTACCTATATAATATTATGTTGTGAGGACAGCAGGACGACGAAGAGGACCAACCGCCTACAACGACGGTAACCGACGACGGGCCGCCGAAATGTGCAGCGTATGTTCATAAATAACGTCGCGAAAACGACAGAAAAAAATAAAATAAACTCCCTCCGATCGCGCCGCCGTAATATTTCACGTCCCACTTGACCGTGTAACCGCGATAATATTATTATTATTATTATTATAACATGAGCGTACTGCAGTATAATATTAATATTAAGTTGCCACGAGCGTATTTAATAATAATAATATTATGATACACGCCACCATACACCTACAACTACGCATCGCGGTCGAGATGGTCGGTGCAGATAACGCTATATTCGTATGAAAGACGTTTCCGCACCGAATTTCGTAAAAAAATAATTCAAATTTCAACGCCGCCGCCCGTCGTGTTTTAGCTCGCACGTTGTTAAAATGTTTTTTTTTCCAAAAAAAACCTCGGTGACTGTTGTAATAATATTATTAATAATAATGATGAAAATAATAGATAGCATGGAGACGTCGTAGTCGTGTATCTCGTGGGAGGACCCGCTGAAACTGTACTTCGGTTTTCGGTCCTGGCGCAAAAAAAGACAGAGCGAGAGAGTCGAAAAGAAATGTTCGTCTCGCCGAACGCTGTAGGTACCTATCATGGGGCATAACGCGCCCCGTCTTGAATAATAATGTACATCGGATAGTATTAGGTATGCTAATGTTTAAAAATGTATTCGGGAAGAGTCGCCCGGAACGAGCGAATTCCGGAAATCCCTCGTTTCATCGTGTACACGAATTAAATTCCCTCGCGTCGTCGTCGACGTTTTATGATTATTATTATTATGTAGGAGCCTGCACGCGTACTCTGTGGCGTGTGAGCGAAATTTCTCTAAATTCGGGTCCCGTTCATTATATATTTATATTTTATTCATTTTATCATATGTATTTCTTTATTCGCGTTTGGTATACTTATTTGATTATTTCGATTGAAACTGACACCGACTGAGTAAGTGACACTCGCACAATAATAATATTATACCGTTACCCACTGCCGCGTATAAACAGCTGTTGTAGTCTCCGAACTGTGATTTCTATATTCTACATAACTATAATATATACGCGTCGTGCGCGCACCAATGATACTAATAATTTAGGACACATCATTATGGCAATAATAATAATAATAATAACATGTCGTAGCACCCTTTGAACAGGAAACGAAATAAAACTAGGTGAATGATGACGACGGCGACGAGGGTAAATAATCTTTTTCGTTTATCCAATTATATTGAATCAAATATCAATATAATATTATGTTAAATATTAACTATGATTTCAAATAGACGGTATATTATACCTTTTACGAGTTCGGCATGATAACATCGGTCGGTGGACAGGTGAAGGTAATTTTGTTATTATTTTATTACAAACACACACATAAATTCAGGTACACGCGAGTACACGACATATATTATTATTATTGTACTATGAGTCGTTTGCTTTTCTTCCGCGTCCACCGCGCCTGTGTCAAAACAATTAATTATATATATATTGTGACGCCGTAGTATTATCATCATAATAACACGTCTGAAAAATATATTATATTCTAACGCGTGTGCGTTTTGAAACCATTGTGTCGCAGTGACGCCACAATAATAATTATTCACACCAGTGAATCCGTAGTATAATGTGTTGTCTAAATGACGTCTGAGTTTTTGTTGTTTTAGTTTCGCGCTATCACAATGTTTTCATTTCGTCGTTTCCGACGTGTCCGCAGGGCGTCTTCGCCGTCGGTCACGTTTTTCCTAAATTATCAAAGCCTCCTCCCCTCCCCCAGGAGCCACCAACTGCAATTCCCAAAACTTGCACGAGCGCAATAGCGATTTTTCCGGCGGCGGGGCTTAGAACGTACTATAAGGTAGCATATTTCCAACGATAGGTAAATCATTTTATACGACACAAAAGTCTTTATTCGCCATATTCTCTATTGTTGTTTCCTCGACGGAGGAGTTGAACTTGATTTTGGACAATAATTATATTGCAGGCGTACTTCGCCGCCCGTCTTAGGACTGCATGGTCATACACGTATCGTATTCGTACTGGAACCGTGTCTTTTCCACAACATCGACGTCATTACGGGATGTATATATACTGTTATTATATTATATCGTTAATATTATATATTTTTTCGCTCTACGCATCTGTATAATGTTACGGCTGTGTAAGTAGTTTCGCGCACAATCTGTTCGGGAACGGCCAAAATATAGTGATTTTTTTTTCATTGTTTCTGTTTTCATTTTTTTTTTACTCCAATGAGAATTGTATACATATACGTATAGCTAACCGTATGGGCCGTCGACGAATGGTGATATATATACACAAAAATAAATAAACATCGGACGCCAGATGCTTTACACTTGTTACCCGTCCGATGACGGAATTCATTTTTAGGAGGGGAAAAACGTTTTTAATATTTTTTTCTCCATCTCCATTAGAAATCTGTTCGGCCATCTCGTCAACCCGCCACCCCGTCAACACACGCTTTTCTCAATAAATGAAGTAAAAAAAAGCAACAATACACAACATCCGCTCATATAGCCTTCACAATAAAGATATTACGTAACGTTTATGATTTTTAATACGTATAATTTAAGTTCATACATTCGGAAAAATTGGGTGGAGCTTGTAAGTCATAAACTCATAACCAATACAAATTAAAAGTTTAATAATATAATGTGAATAGATAAGTAGGAACATAATTATGAATAGAATATTATGAAATGCTATTATTGAGTATTTTCACAATCTATAAAATATGCTAAATATAATATAAATATATGTAGGTGCAAAAAGATTATTTGTAGAGACACATTTACATGCTTAAGTTATTTACATTTGAGTCTTACGTTTGAGAGTTACATAAAGTATTACTCAGGTGTACACCGTTTGAGCCATCGAGTCGGATTGACTACGGTAGGTGGGAGATTTAATAATATTTAAGTCTTTTAATAATAGAAAGTGTTAGATATATTTTCGTATACAATTTAGGTTGAATCCCAAACCCCTCGCAGCACACGCGTGGCTGTCATAATTTATAATATTATTCATATTTTTTTAAAAAAAATAACGAAAAACCGTAGAACATTGACATCGCAATATAACTTATGTATAGGTACGCGATACAATATTTTATTCTGTGGTATATTATTATATTATATCCACATTAGTAGCGTTATCCACTTTCCGCGTTAACCGGATTTACTTGTGCTTCGCCGATGACGACGACGACGGCGAAATGTCACTTCCATTTTGAAAGCGGTCGTGTTCACTCACTTCCTCCCCTACAGCCACCGCTTTGGCGCTTGCCCGTCAGTAGCAGCTGCAGCGCAGTTGTAAGACTGCATGAGTGCGTTTTAAGTTTCGTCCAACTACAGTCGTGGAGACCCGTTATCGCGTTACCGCTACACTAACGAAAGCCCGCGATAGTCGTCCGACTCGACAGAGGTCGTTGATTGTACACACACACACACACACACACACACACAAATGCGAGTCCGAGTCTTAAACTAGCTCTTTTATTGTACGGATAAATATATAAATATAATGTAATGTAATATCGTAGGTTTGGCGTAGAACAAAGGACGAATAATATAACAACGAAAATGAATGATAGATAAATAGAAAGATATCAGTCGGAGACAATTATTGTCGTTATAGACTGTTAGAGGTATATATTGCAACCGCCAAAGACAAAAAAAAATGTATTCCCGCGATTACCAGTTAGAAGTAGCTCTATATCTAGTCGTGTGGGTACTGCAGGGGCCGCAGGATATTATGCGACGTATTATATTATAGACGACTCACGCGATCAAGGTCAAAAGGTATTGATTTATTTTGGCGGTCCGTCGCTAGTTTTTTTTTTTTATTACCGCTATGATATCGTCGGCTTTATTGCGCGTTACGGTCGGTTGGACCTTATCTACCTACCTATATGTTTATGCGACCAATTTCAAAAATCTATGATGTCTATCGACCGGCACGTGTCACGCGTATACAATCGGAGATCGATGCGAATAATATCACGAATTGTAGGCAGGAAGAAATCAGCTATGTACCGTCCCCGGAAACTCGGAAAATGCACTTCCTCTACGCGGCGCTCCGGCAGCATCTCTTACCGACACCTGCAGCGAAACGAACGTCAATCGCCTACCTACCTACCTATTTAATATGATATACACGCTGAGATTATAACGGACGGCTTTAGCGCTTATTAAACGCGTGCATAATGAATGCGAACTGCACACGATCCAGCCGGCGGCCGAAGGTTTTTCATTAGCATAATATCTTTAAACGGTGACGACGACGACGACTACGACGACGACTATTATAATATGCAGTGCACTGTCCGAGCATAACGAATCGCCGGGCGACTGATTGATTAGCTGCCATTATTATTATTAATACTACTACTTCTATGCTACACAGCTACCACTATTATACAAGTACTGCGACTAGTATTATAATATATATTATATATAAGTATATGTACCCAAACCTACCTACCTACCTATCTGCCTACCTCTGACTATATAAATATATATATATATACATAAATACCTGCCGGCGGCGGGGCTACCGGGTAATATTTGCTGCTGCTGCAGTGTCCGACTTCCATCCTCGCCCACGTCTTCCCCACCTCTGAAAATTAAACACTACTGTTCCGCCGCGTACATCACATACCGTATATACATCATGCAGCAGCTCCGGGTTATAATAATATAATATTATTATAAACATGGTGATGGCAAGTGATTAACCGTCGGGCGTATGCCCAACATAATATTATACACTGTGAGCGGTTCTCGTGAAGACTGAGATTGCGGACCGCAATTGGTCGAGCGTTAATGGAAATTGTACAAGTCGACAAGGAAAACCAAATAGAAGACATAATAATATAAGCTTCATCATCCGGCGGAACCGACATCGTACGGGACTCACATATTTTTGAATATATATCGAAAATTAAAAACGAAAATCCATCGTTTATTTCGATTTTTTACAGTTTACGATAATAGTAATAATTGGGTGTGCGCGTTATAGGTCGTCGTTTTTCTCATTACTTTAGTAGTTACCTATAATATAATAACACAATAATGACGTCGTCGCGTTTCGGACAGGCTATAATAAATAAATACAAAAATTGTAGATATTTCTCCCTCGACGTCTTTATTTTCCTCATCACTGCTTCGTTATATGAGTAGTAGTTATATTGTATTATGTTGTGTAAGTTAACTAATATTGTATACGTTTATTCATATTCATAAACAGAACCTCACAACAGCAGCAGTTTTAGGAGGTATAGTGTGCTTTAAAACTGTGACCCGAAATCTGCCATCCTCCGCACGTATGGGAAAATTCACGATTTATGTTTAAATACATAGGCGGTTCATCAGAATTTTGATAATACACAATACATAGTAATTTAACGATAATAATATATACGAGTATTATATATTTTGTAGTCGTCAATTTTGTTTTTATTTTATTCGGTTTTTCAAAATCTTTTTTTCGTTTATAATTTGTTCAACGCCGTAATACGTGCTCGTAGGCGTATACGTGTGTAAATTTCCAAAATCAGAACCGTTCACGCGTATAATATAAGTATAATAGGTACATATATGACGTATACCCCTCTAGCAAATCCCTAGCGCGTCATGCGTCGGCCGTCACGCGTTTTTTGTTGGACGCCGAAGCCCACAGGCATAATACATAGGAAACTACGTGTAATCCGACGAGGCGTTTGAAGAACAAATCGTTTTTCAATAAGCTACACCTGCAAGCCCGTTTATTATAAGGTGTCGATATCGGATTAACAGATTTCCAACGGTGCAGTTTACGTCATGGCCATTACACCGTACGCAACTACATGTGCAGTATACAAGATGGTGTTGGGGTAAAAACCTCGACGGATCGAACCGATTTGGGCGATAAGAGAACGCCGTGGAAAATATCGCGAGAAACGCAGAATCGCGTGTGTCTAGTGCATGGTATATATAGCGTGCAAATTATTATATATTATGTGCGTATAGACGTATAAAAGGACGCCACGAGGTTTCGGTTGTCGGTTATAGCAGCGGTGTCTGTTGGCGATGGCGGGGGAGGGGGTGGTGAGCATGGGGTGTGCGCTGGGCAAAAGCAATAATGACGCACTCGCGATTTCCCGCCCGTCCGCTCATCTATATATAGTCTCGTCGCGAGTACGTGACCGGTTTTCCCAATAGAGCAATTTATCTTTTTTCGGCCACTGGCGTTTCCCGCCTCCATCACTCTCGCCCCTTCCGGACACATTCTCTTCGCGCTCTCTCACACACGCACACACCCACCCTCGTTCGGGTACAAGACGCGTCTCTGCACGTCTTCCTTAAAGGCGTCCGCAAGCGTGAGTGCGTGCGCTAGGGGTCGTCTTCCGCGCGAAAAAGTTTCTCTCTTTTTTTCGTACTGCTGCACATACCGCGCGTGCTCTACATCGCCAGTGTATTTGCAGTGGAGATATTTTTTCGAGGGTGTGGTGGACTTTGTATT
This sequence comes from Sitobion miscanthi, assembly GCA_008086715.1. Lineage (NCBI taxonomy): Eukaryota > Metazoa > Arthropoda > Insecta > Hemiptera > Aphididae > Sitobion > Sitobion miscanthi. The sequence goes on along the minus strand of CM017799.1, from coordinate 9,119,657 downwards.
GTTAACGATATACACTCGCGCGGGTACTATCCTGCAAACCCTCGCACACCCGGCCTATCCCTCAACCACCCGAGGTCTAACGGCCGCGAGAACCGAAGCTTTTTGACAAGTAAATAAAATCAGCCACCGTACCACACAATCACGCTCGCCCGCTCACAACACCCGCCACGGTCACCGCATTAATAAATGTCCACTCGTCAACCCGTCTCGGCTCGGTATATTTTTCGTCTCTTTTTTTCCTTCCCCGGCGTACTGCTCGTTTAACAACCATATACATTGCTTTGTATTGTACTAATGTCATATCGATTTTTTGTTACAGTGTTGGAAGTATTGTGAAGTACTGCAGACCGAAGGCAAGAATATGAAGAACATTTGCGAACATAACTGCGTAAGTATATACATTTAAACTTAATATTTATAATATATATACGTATAATATACATGGCTATCTTCTATACATCATTAACACGTTTTTCATTTTTTTTTATTTTATCGAGCCGATTGGAAACCTTCCAAAATTATGAGTACGGCTGTGAACACCCATTAGGGTGTATCGCGAAAATTGTTTCACACATTCACCAGTGAATCGAATGAAATATCGCTACGTTTGAAAGAACAATTCTCAAAAAAATATATAACGTAAAAAGTCTTTTTCCATTCCGAGAACTATATTGATAATATCATCCCATTATATACATTATTATCTTTACCGAGTACTGGCAAGAGTATATTATATACTATATAGGCATTATAAATACAAACAAATTTTGGGAATTTATTTATTTTTTAACACGTCCGTTAGTCACCCGAGCAGACGACGTTTTTTTCGGAAAATAATAATATTTAATATACATTTTGGACCGCACACATTTTTATTGCATAATATAATATAGTGAGAGCGTTTTACTACCAGAATTTCGACAGCAAGTAAAGAATTTGGGGTATTTACTTGATTGTATTAAAAAAAAAAAACAAAAAATACGCTTCTAGTCAAAAATATGTGAAAAGCGAAACACACACGTGTTCCCACGTGTTTGTACGCTGATAAATTTCGAATATCTCAAGTAGTGCAGTGGTCTTCAAAAAGAGGTCAATTTGTGGAGGTATATGTACGATACCATACATATTATATCATATACGTAATATAATAGTGGGACTCGTACGATTTTGCCCTGCACTTCGGTGTGCAGGAAGCGTCGCACGTGCACTATATTATTCAAGTCACTTTGATCCACCGTATCGTGTATAACACATACAAATATCTGATATATATTATATATAAATATCTCCGATATCTTAGCCGACAGACACATAGTCAGAAGTCGGTATATACTCGGTGGTGACGACGGCGGCGGCGGCGGTGTCAGAGCTGAGTTACCCGCGTACTTCGCGGTGTAATATTATTATAATATAATATATAACTGTCATTGCATGCGTAGTGTTTAATATAATACCATAATAATATAGGCAGTATATTATACGGAGTGGGTGCGACTGGGTACTATATATACGACGTGTATTAAACCGATAAGTCGTAGCCGCGGGTGCCCCCGAGATCGTCTTTCGACGGAAATCCGAATCGCATACCGCCGCGCGTTTCCAGGTCTTCGGGACACTCCGCAATAATATACCTGAACACGGGCGCATCCACGGTTACATTCCGGATTACTATTATAGTATTAGGTATATTATCTTTCTCGGTCCGATTTCGTCGTGTCGCACACCTTGAGCGGCTATATTATTATACTTAACGAACCGGCATCAACCGCAAGCACTTGAGTGCGTGTATAGAGGCGGCAAGCCGCTGTTTCATCTCGAGCACTCTCGCGGATTTAATTAATGAAATTCAAAATCAATAGCAATAATCGCTTTCGGTTATATATACATTCGGGGTGGTGATCCGCTTTTGACAGGCTAGCTGCGCTCCAATAATAATTGTCTTAAATTTTGTGATTTTCAAAAACAAATGTTTTGTTAATCGTTCGAAATGCTAATATACAATAAAAAGTGTTAACTTAACTCGCGCTATACTTTTTTTTTACAGAAATCGAATTACCTATTTGATAAAATAGATTTTATCGTAATGGATTTTTTGGGTTTCAAATATTGTTTTGATGACAGTCTATAATTTTTATTAGTTTCGTTAGAATACTTTTACACAAAAAATGTTGATGCATTACATACCTATTATACAAATATCACACTATTATGGTGATCGATGGGAAATGGGCGCGATAAAAACGATATTATAATACGTGACTTAATGTTTTATTATTATTCATTATGCATATTACTGTATAGTATAATATAATAAAGTCGTAGAAATTGTGTACTATTATATTGTATATATGTAGTAACTAGGTAGAAGGTATATAGAGCATAAGGCTTAGCCGGTGGTTTTGGTTTTAACGTGGTCTTCCGTTCGAACGCACACGGTTCGTTTCGGACGCGGCTGGGATCAAAGGGTGAATTAACATTTATCGGGTCGACAGCGAGCTGTACGAGAAATAGTATTCGAATCGTGTGCGGTGGCGATTTTACGTATACACATACATATATATATATGTATACAGCATATACACACACACTTATATAATATTATACGCTTTTAATCAACGCGCTCTTTCAAAAGCCGTTCGCCCGCAAAGCACCAAAAAACCTCCCTTCCTCAGCACCACCGCGCCATCGTCGGGTCAACTATATATAAATATAGTTATAAATATATTGAAAACCAACCGAGCGTTGACGGATTGGGGTGAAGAATTTCTCTTTCTTTTTCAGCGTCATGTACCTATATATTTTTGGTCTTGATATGAGTTTTACCGAAAACAGTGTGTGTTTGTGTGTGTGTTACGATTCTATGATATTCTGCACTCTGTGGACTGTGCTACTTATAAATATCAAACATCACTGCAATATCATATCATAGAATGCTGTCCGTTTACATAAAAAAATCCATTTACCTATATTGCTCCACTTCACCTGCCTATATCTATATCATATTATTATAATATACGCATCGGTTTTCACAATAATCGTTATTTTTTCTAACCTACTATTAAATTTACATAATTCGGCGCATCAGCTAAAAATTACACGTGATAAAAATAATAATAAAGAAAAGTAAATGTTGTCATTACTATAATATGCATAATTAATAATAATATGAATGACGATGAAAATATAAAAAAAATTTATCTCCACGTTAGTCGGGCGCAGATAAAAATTAAATATTTTCGTATATTTTCGTAGAATAAATTATGGCATTTTTTCTAGTGGATAAAAATATATTACGTCATCGTATAATACAGACTACGTTTAATAATTTCGTACGTATATATTTCCTTCTCAATTCGTATTACTTACTTAAAATAACGAATATGAATTAACTAACTCCCCGAGGAAGTTGCAGGCGCTCGCTGACGTAATATTTTTTTTTTAGGGATATTTAACTTTTGTCACGTCCTGCAAAGGTAAGGTACACCTAGCTATATATATATATATACAGTGCGATATGAAACGACCTCATATTTTCATATTAAATTGTCCTTTTCTTTTACGAAAGACCCAAATTGAAACTCATATTTCGTATTGTTTTTCATCGAAATTGTCGCGTATATATATAGAGTCACCGTTCCGAGAAAAGAAATATAATAAACGTGTGGAATTCCCCGAAGTATATAATATATAAAGTCTCGTTTTTTTCCGTCACGCGTTTCCGACGTTTTTCATTTTCCGACGACGACAAACCCTGGGAATTAAAATTTTAATAAACGTCTCGCCGGTGTGTATAGTATATTTTAGCACGGTTGTAAAACGGTATATTATATGTATTATATAGTATTACACAACATACCTACCTAATATAATATATAATAATATTGTTCGATGCGCGAATTTACGCTATTTGTGTAGTAGGAGTGAGAAACGCTTTTATATATACATAATATATTATATATATAGGTACGTCTCATAACACGCCCGTCCCGTTCCCACGAGATTTTTCGGCTACGATAATGCGATAAAAGAACAGCTCGCAAATAATCCGCTCGAAGGTTTTCGGTCCTATAAATACGACGAACCATACCACCCCCGGCGAAGACGCGCCGCAATATAACTCCTTATATATAGCGGCGGCGGCGGCGGGCGCATCACACGCGTGCGGTCACGGTGGACAACAAATAACGATGGGGCACATAATATTGTTATAGTGTACGCACATAGGACTTGCAAGACGGCCTCGATTGCGGTGGAAATACCCTTACACCCTCTCGCTGGGTGGTATAATATGTCTAATACAATACGATTTCACTCGAAATCGGGTTTCGTCGCGTGACCGAAATCGTTGCGTAAAAACCACACACGAGTGGCTCGCGCTCGCTCGCGACCCCCTCAAACGCCGCACATTATGATAATATAAATAACATATTTATGGACCGCCATTCGGTGCGGTTTTAGCGTTTGAGGACACCTTACCTATATAATAGACGCGTGACATCCATATAATATTGCAGTATATATTATTATTATACGCCTTTGTCGTTTAAACCGTTGATTTAGTATGGCACGCTACAAATGCGTTAGATTTCTAAAATATAATCTATAGGTACCCCGGCTTGTGTGATGTGATACGTGCGCGCCGTGTTCGGGGATCGGATAATATAGCTGACTGCGGTATACACAGCAGCAGGTCGAACCGAACGGATGATGATGATGGTCATCGTTATAAAAACGTCCTGCACCCTCCAGTCCATTGTGTATGCGTATTATTATATAGGTCGTATCTTGTAGTATACTATTATGCTGCAGCGCAGTGTGGATTCCTACAACAGTGGTCGTTGTCGGTTTGCAAATTTCCTAGAGACGATAAAAATTCAAAAAAAAAAAAAAAATAATCGAATTCCCCAATAGGATGGGCTACATTTACAGTCACGTATAAAATAATTTATAATAATATATGTAACAGGTACAGTTGCTGTTGATGCGCCGTCGTCGGCAGCACTGCTGCCAGCTAATTCTAGACGATTACTCGAATTCCGCTTCGTACGACTCGTAAACCACTATTTCTATAATATACCTGTAGGTATATATACTTAAACATTCCTAGATACTACCGTCGCCGAATCCGGTCTCGGACTTGGAAAAAAAACTGTTATCATTGTTCACAATGAGGACTAAAAAAATAAAACATTAAATCGCTCATCGGTTATTATTAATCCAGAGAATTCCGTCGTCCTGTCGCACGCTGTAAGAAGCGGTCACTATATAATATTGTATTGTATAATATTTTATACAATGTTACTAGGTATTTTATTTGTGGGTGCAATATGCACATTAAAATAAATGATTACATATTTTAAAAACTGTAAATTGTCGCCGTGGCTATGTGATTAAAACTCATTTTGTTCTTTTTTAAATCCCGACAAAGGATATATAACGGCTGTGCTCGTTAATCCTTTTAAAGCGCGCCCTGCTGCAGCAGTAGTAATAAAAAGCTCTAAAGATGTTCCGGTGGGTTTTAATTTTTTCTCTCTCTCTATCATCTCTTTTTATATATAAATCTGTAATGACACACCAGTGTGCAACAATTGAATGAAATTTGAATAAAGAACTCCCGGCCGTGGTGACCAAGAGACGAGCGAGGAGGGAGCCGCGAGACAGCCGACCGCGGTACGCGCACACACATGTATATATAAAACGGAAAAAAATCCCCGGCTGAATATTATAACAGTGCCGGGAGACTTTCACGACGACCTCGATGAATAATTCATAATTCTATTTTTTTTTTTATACTTCTTCTGTACGGATTTATTTTTTTCCCTTTTAAACTCTCAAATTAAAGCAATCGTCTCGGCGGTAATTTCAATCTGGTCGCCGAGTACCTTTATATGCACTGCTTATAGTGCCTACTCATCTATATAATATCTATATATGTATTGTATTATATGAAATAATAATAATATATTGTGCAGTGTCTGTTCTTTGTCGCGTATGCAGACGTATATGCACGTAAATGTATATTTTTCTCGTGTGTACGCGTGTGTGTGTGTGCACGATACCTGGCCTCGGGGTGTAAAATAAAAACACTAATAACGATGATAATAATAAAAAAATACTCTTGGCTACTGTTTATATTTTCTCCTCGTCTTTCACCGCACCGATTCGCGATAACGACATGTATATTATAATATTATTATTATTATTATTATTACACGTGCTGTGCCCCAGCATCCCCGAGCCATCGTCCCATCCACGATGTATACATAAATCGTCGTCGTTATAATAATGATAATAATAAACGAGTGCGCTGATGAATTCACTCGAAATAATTGAGCTTATAATAACAGTCGGCCGCGGGCAACCGACTGCAGTGCGCGCGTGAACGCGTTCAACTCCCGTGATATTATAATATCAAATCAGAGCTTCGGCGGGCTCTGCACAGACTGTTTTCGTACACCTGAGGGCCGAGATGAAAACAATTTTTTTTTTTCAAAATTAGATTATGTCTCGGCACAACACGTCGTCTTGATATTTCAATATTGATTTAACATTGCACTACCGTTGCATATTATAAGTATTATATATGCATATAACAGAACTGCACGTTAGCGCGAGCTCCGAGCGTATTATAATATATAATAATATTATCATGTCTTATTCGCCGTTTTTTGCCGTGTGGTCGAAGTTTTTATATAGTTCTCAACAAACGACACGATGATCTTATTATTATTATGTTATTCCGCCGCAACGGCTGCAAAACTCCGTGCAGACGTGCAGCGGGACTTTGCGGTCTTAATGCGGTGTCCGCGGGGATCGATATACATGCGTCCAAGACTCATATTGTTGGTTTTGGTGTATACATTTTCTTGGAAAGTAATAACAGTTTAAGACATTTTTTTTACACGGTTTGAAGTCTTTACAAAACAAAAATTAAAAAAAAAAAATGTATTTCAGTACTATTATACTTTTTAAGTTTACAGATTATTGAATGGGAATCGTACAATTTTAATTTCTAAAACTAAATATTATTTTATAATTTATTAAACAAATTGGACTTTGAACGAGTTTTTAATTATAGTTATTTAACTTATATAAGTATTCAAAGTTTAGATAAGCGGGCTAAGTAGCACAAGGGCATACCAGAAAATATTGGTCTATACCACTCTGCTCGACTAAACTTTAAATACTAATTTAAAACATTAAAAATGGCAACAAATTTGGTAAAAAATTATTGTTTTATATTTGGTTAAAACGAAACGACGAACGTATAAAATTAAAACGACTTTAATGTTTATTTAAACTGTTCACAAAAAAAATCTAATGAATATTATGATTTATGAATTTAAAATAATTTAATTTATTACTATTCTACTCCGTAGAGATTCTAGTTAATAAATACTGATTTTAATCTTTAAAACATTCATCCAATGAGCCAAAAATTATCAAAAATAAAATAAAAATACTATAAATGATACAATAATATGTCGATAGAGCTCTTAAAATGCTAAAGGAAATGTCAATAAACGTGAAACAAAAATGTATTGTTATCTGTCTATATTTCTATGATGTACTGAAACACATTTTCATTAACTTTTTACCTAACATCTTGCATCTAAGACGTTTAAAAACAAATAATGCAGAGCTCATCGACAACTGGGCCTTCAATATATTAATTATCTATACATATGACACGCCTACACTGTATAATATAATACTATTTTCATCGTCACGTATATCGATTTTCAACAGGGTTGTATTTTACATTTTTACCTATATACCTATATAATATTCCAACTAAATATTATTGTGTTTACGTGTATACTTTATTTCATTTCATTCTTTTTCACTCGAGACCAGCGCACGAGAGTCGGTTCGATTTTTGACTGTGAAACTATGTAATATAACTACCTCAAAGGTACGTGGTGTATTCGTTTCGATCGGTTAGTAGTTATATATTGTTCGAATCGCGCGTTTTCAATACGACTGCGAGAACCGGCGACGGGCCTGGGTTTTTTATATTAAATTTCCCGGTTTCCGAATATTAATCGACTGCCGGTGGTCGGACGCGGGCGGGTGGTAACTGCGCGGTCCCAAAAGTACGGTAGCCGCGAGTAGGTATATACACAGCATATACCTATATAATGTGACGGGGTTTTATTTTCATTAAAAAGTTGGTCGACGAGTGCTCTCTCCCGCACTGCGCCTCTGTCTCTCTCTCACTCACTCTCTCTCTCTCTCTCTATCTACGCTCATATTATATTTAAATACACAAACAAAAGATACTGCGGCAGCGACGGTGGTAGTCGTCACGGCGAAAAACGAATTCCACAGCGACAGTAAATGACGTAAATTCCATGTCACCACAAAGTCGTGTAGTTATATATAACAGTGCAGATACCTATACAATTATACAGTTTTCATTATCATTATTGTTTTTCATCGTCGCCGAGTCCCGAATGCGTGCCGTTACGGGTTAGTCTTTGGCCAATCGATATTTTCATGGTTTTTTTTTGTTTAGCAAACCCTCTCACCGCCACCGTCGCCGTGTACACTATATTATATCGACGTACTCGCCCCGTCATTTTTTTACGCGTGTGTGACACCGTCTCTGAGCGAAATAAACAATATCTATATTATTACGCGTACAATAACAATAATAACAATAAAAACGGTTTCCGGGGTGCGCGTGCCATCGGAACGACTATATATATAGATAGGTACTGTATATACGTCGACAAAGTGTACATAATATTATAATATATATAAACATGTGTATTATGTGCGTAAAAAAAGGCGATGCTCCGACGACCGAGCAACTCCTCGACACTCAATAATAAAATATACGATCGTCGTCTCTGATTTTCGGAGCGAAACAGATCGATAAAAAAAAAATGGAAAAAAACCTCCTGCAGGACTTGCGACAGTTTTGTGTCTCTTATAACATAGATGTCGCGTATGATAATATATGAACGCGCCGTACAAGTGTACATAATATTATTATTATATATACACAATACTTACTTTATGTGTATATTATGTATATATATATAATACACCTACGCGCTTTGACACCCGCTGACGAGGTCCGATCGGAGTATAATATTATTTATGTCTCGCGGCGTGTGTGCGTGTTTGTATATCGTTTCGAATAATATTCTCTTATGGGTACTATAATACACGTAGTCGTGTATTTTATTGTCTGCCACCGTTGATTGACGTATTGAATACGTATACATACTGTCAGCGTATATACAGCGTGCTCGCGTGTGTTTGATATTCCTTGTGTCATGTCGTCGTCGTCGGCGCAGACGGCGAGTGAGTCTCGTGTAGTGTGTGTGTGTGTGTCATTGTTATAACGTCTCTTATGCACACACAGACTACGATGACAACGATAGCAATAATAATGATAATAATAATAATAATATTGTTACATTATTGTCTGCTGCAAACTGCGACGACGTCCCTATACCTGTTTTTCAGTTTTTTTTTGCGCTTCTCCTCCGTACGATATGCGATCGCATGTTTACGCAGGCGTACGGGTCACCGATAATCCAAATAGATAAAAGACATTTCGAGGGGGACTGAGTATAATAATGTATATATAGGGTACTCCAGCTACATACGCTGCTGAACTGCAGACGCAAACGGCCTGTCGGGTCGCCGAGACGAATACGACGCTGCGGCCGAAATCCGCTATTATTGTTATTATTTCGTTATTGTTATTACATATTATTGTACATGCCTTTATACATACCGGCGCGTTATCATACGGTGGTAAGATGAGACACACAGCGTACACACTCATCACAAACAAATATTATATACTTATACATAATGTAATATATAGGTACACATGGGAACTCGTATTGTTCGCGGGTGGAGCGCATCGCCAAAGTTATGACGTTCGTTTTTATTGTGCGTGAACTAAATCCCCTGTAATGTCTTGTGCTGTTTTTTTTTTCATGCGACTCGAAAAAAATAAAAACGTATAATATGTGGATCGTGTGTGCGTCGCCGTTTTCTTTATTTATTCTATAGTGTTTCGCCCACTGTCGTCGGGGAACGGTTGCAGAACGTTTGCATTTTTAGAATTGCGCACAAGACTATAATATTATAATATACGAGATAGTGCAATACACATGTATAGTGTTGTGTGTTATGTAAAAAAAATAACAATATATTATAATATTATAAGATAAATAAACACATGGCTTATTACGGGCGTTGGCATAAATTTTACTTTGATACGGCCGCGCGATCGCGCACACCACACACGAGCATTCTTTCAACCGCGTAATTATTTTTGTGGACGCTGCAACCGATGCTGGCACATGTTTCGTTGCCGCTGTTGTCATCGAATTTGCCGATTTAGTCGGTTTTCGATTGAGTTTTTTTATTATTATCATCATCAAACGACGAGCGACAAATCGTCTGTTGTCGCCGCTGCACCACACGTGTATAGGATCACAGGAACAAGAGATAATACAATATATTATTATGTAACGAGACTATTGAGACACGCTAAACTCGTCGCATTTGCTCATAAGCAATAATAATAATACTATATGGTGCGTATCGTTGGGACGATATTATTATAGCCTAATGATTACGGTCGAATTATGACGAGACGTGAAAATAATCCTCGTCGAGGATTCCGTTGAACGCACGTCGTTTCCGGTCGGATATATCTTTCGCCATATTTTATACAAATAGATAAAGCCGGTGGGTACCTACTTTTCTTGCGATACAATACCTCTACATAATACCGCAGATTGCTGCCTATACACATAGGTATAATGGCGGTGTAGCGAAAAAACCTCAACGCCCCAGCAATAATGCGATTTGTCACCGGAGATTTACACAAAAGTGTTTTTGTTTTCCGTTATATTATTGTATTTACACAGAGCCGCAGCGGCCGCACGGGAGTAGTTTTGTCTCATCTTCGAGAACACCTAACCGCGACAAAGATTCACGAGACCGATGAACCCAGCCAACGATTTGCGATTATTAAAGTTAGACCCAGTTGATTAAAAACATAATATTATATTATCCGTATAGAAAGACGTACGTAATTATCGATGTTTTCAATATAATAATATTTTGAAAAGAATAATAATAATAATAATAATAATAAAATATCGGCTCCTGCTGCCCGTATTGACGGAGGCACACCGGTTTCATTATCGTTATTATTATTATTATACATTTTTTTTTACTTTACCATAAAAGTCCCGGAGCATAAAAACATATATACAGTCTAGGTACGCTGCAGTGGACGTGGTTCGTCGGTAAAACGAGTTCTTCCGATAATTAGCTCCGGCTTATTTTTCCTTTCATAAATATTAATAGAAAATTATACGTAGGTATATACACAGATAAATGCATTTTTTTCCGCCTTTTGCGCGCCAGACGTCGTTGTCGTCGTCGTTGTTGTTGTTGCAGGGTACTCATTATTATATATTATTATTCGTAATAATAATTAATAATATATTCATACTTGCCATGCGTATATTATTCAATCAATGGGTATAATATAGTAATATTATTTTCTCTCCGAAAATTGCACACGTCAAACGCCTCGGCGCGCTTGACCCTGCACGGTGTATAGTTTCCACCTGTGTACAATATAACAATATTTATAAGCGACGTATTATATTCTCTCGAATAGGATTAATATTTTTCGTCCTATCTCTGGTGCGTGCGAGCGTATGATTTTTCACTAAAAAAAAATTGTCAGCTGAGTGCCGAAAATCCCGCACGGATTGCGTGTCATTGTGTATAACGTATCAACGCGCCTCGTGACCGTTTCGATAATCCCCCCGGATTACTATTATAATATATATTATTATTGTTATTATTGTTATTATTATCATTATTATTATTATTATACCTATACCTCCTCCTCCTTCTACGATATGATGATAATAATATAGGATACACTCGCGCTGAATAATATTATATTGTTCGACAACAATTTATTCTCGTTAAAAATTATATGTGAAATATAAAAAAAAAAGACAACTCGCACAATATTTTGAAACAGGGTCGTAAATTTCGCCCGGTACGTTTTTCACAGACAATATTATACGTGCACAGTATAAGCTGCACTATGACACGCGTGTATTATATAGGTATTATATCTAGTATGTCGTATGTTCCTGTACATATAATAATAGTGCATGCTCGCATTTAATTTATTGTAATATTATTATTATTTTCGAGTCGGGCAGTGGCGATTCGAGACTACCGTTGTAGCAGTTGTGATATGCACGCGCGGACGACATCATGACGGCTGTGGGTTTCCAATTTTGTTGCCGACGGCTCGTTTAAAATGTTGTCGGAAACGAGCAGTATAGTATATAGCTGGTGACGGTGGTCGATTGCGCGACGCATTATATTTATATATGTATTATATTATATGTATATAAGTATGATATTAATCATATTATATTAATATATTCGCGATAATCCGTAAAAATGTCGTCGCGTTTCGTGTCCTCGAGGCGAGCGGTTATTGCGCGTCATAACCGTGATGCGGACGTTCCGGTCCAATCGATTATAATACTTTAATAACCGTTCGGCGGTCTCGTACCAGGTATACCTACTTGGCCGGGCAAACGGTTATTTTTCCTTTAATATACATTTATAAAATATATCCGAACGAGAAAATACGTGTTTCTAAATTAATATAACGACGGGTACGACGACGGACGAATATCCCTCGAACAAACACACCGGTGGAAAATATTTACAAAAGGCATTTTATGTATAGGTATAAACATAATAATAATCGTCTCTTTTAATGGTAACGGTTTTGAAATTGTCGTCTATAAGCCGCGAGGTATTATACTATATAATATATATGCGGAGTGATCCACGCTTTATTCCGTCTATATAACTACTCTATATATAATATGTCTACGGCGACCTGCGATTATTTCTGAAAATATAATATAAACGATGTGTTTAATTTGATTTTTTTTAAACATTCATTATAATATAATATAGAATGGTATATAGTATTATGTAAAACTCTTTCATATTAATACCTATATTATAACCGCAGTTACCTGACTGTCATCCTATAATATAGGTAAGCGTATAGTTTATTATTTTATTATCGATTGAAACGAACCTGACGTTTTCAGAAATAATCACTGGTCCACCGAATGATTGAAAAAATAATATAAAGAACATTTTTGTAATATAAGCTTGATCGCCCAACATAAAAAATTACGGCGTTATATTATAGGAGTTTATAATTTTATATCATTAATTTTCGTGGAGTACGAACAAGTAAAGTCATTGATTTAGGTATACAAGGGTGGACCTCAGTCGTATATAGATGATTTTTCAGACTTTTCCCCTTTAAGTGCGTTTTCAAGATGTAAAAAAAAAGTGTATACAAAATTGTTTGTCGATTGGTTAGGTCAAACCCGTACCTCCTGCTCTTAAAGTTCTAAAACTTGTTTTATTCGAATAACCATAGTTTTCGGATTAATATCTCGTTATACAATCGTTTGAAGTTATTGATATACAATATACATTTTTCTTACTTTGAACTACTCTAACTGTATATACAAATCAGCACAATAATAGTATAATACATGATGATGTATTATGTACATCATCATAGCAACCCTTCAGCTTTAAATATTATGTGTAACGTGAGCAAGGAGCTACCCATTTCCATAAGTGTCACTATTATAAGCTTGGGTTATTACTTATTATTAATATGATATATTTATTATAACATCAAAGACCATTTACATTTTAAGATATGGCATGTAGAATAATCATCATTTGACAAAATGTATTCTAATGACGCGTTGATGATTAAAAGTGCTGAAATAGAGTTGTATTATTGTATACACTAGTTGTAGGATGATATTATGTGTTTATTATGTAATATTCGGTAATCAGTAGTAAGGACTAAGAAGACAAGTAGGAAATGTCGATGTGTCATAATTAGAATTATTTATTATTTAGGTACTTTGATATTGTGGAAGCTACAGAGTTATACGACGAGTTGACTTTATCGTTAGAGGAGGGAGAGTTGAAAAGGGTACCGCGAGTTTTTCTTAAGGGCTATGATGGTTTGAATAGTAATTTGTTGGCGCTTGAGGAGAGATTTATAGTTTAAACATCTCTTAAAATGTGGCATTATTTATAGCAAATTTAATTTACTATAATTCCTATGCTATACTATTTTCTGATTAACAAAATATTTTCCATAGTAATTGATTACGAAGCACAAAACTATAAAAGTGCATAAATAACGTAATGTTATAAAAAAAAAAAACAACGTTTATTTCAAAACTTATAAATTATATCATTATATATTAAATATATATAATATACTTAAAAATAAATTATGGAAAATTGTCAACTTCGTCTTATCATATCCACTGCGTATATTATATGTTATTTATCGTTGTCGTTTTTGCGTTTCTACAGGACGTGGGTTGCCAGGAAGCTTGTTCGTTCCATGACTGGCACGGAGGGTCACAACCCAGCCCCGTGGTGGAGGCCCGAGGCGAACGGGCGCTGACCATCGATTCGGGCACGCTACGTTGGCCGCGGCCGGCCGACCTGCTCTCTCCGTCCGCGCAACGTCTCGTGTACGTGATCATGCGACGCCGAGACCCGGGAACCAGGCGCACGTGGTCCCAACTGGGCCAGACGCCCGGCTACAAGGCGCGCCTGCCCAAAACGACGGCACCGTGGACAGTCCGCGTGCTCGCAGTCTCGGCAGAGGGTCTGGTGACCATCTTCAGCCCGGCCCCGGCCACCGCAACGTCTGTCCTACGGGTTCCTGTTGAATCCGTAGCTGCTAGGGCTGCGGCGTCCGCCGCTTCTCCACAGCTGGAGCTCGCAGCCACCCCGCCACCCACACTGTCATCCCCGACGGCTGCCGCCGTTTTGCACGACCTCCGCGACGCCGATATCATCATCAGGAGCCTCGGCCGTGACCAGATTCTCGGTATCCGGTTACCGTTGGCCGCCAGGTCGGCGCCCCAGGAAGAGTCTCTCCGCCTCATGGTGAGTAGAAATCATCATGGTCATCTTTCACTATATATATACCTATGATATGTATATATTCGAGTTTTACACGTGCTCTTCGATTTTTGGTTTGGGAATTCCACTGACGATTCGATCTGCGTAGATGGAAATTTGCCGAAACGTTCGCGATGGCTTAGGGGTATTTTTTCTTTCATTATTCGTACTTGTTGACGTTCGAATATCTCCATAACATTCGGTATTCGGTGTACGCATTGAGTAACAAATCGAGAGAGCGCGGTGCGTATATATATATATATATGGAAATATTTACGATTTATCAAAAACCGTCTCTCTACGGGTATATATAATATATACATATATGGTGTCAGTTGGGACGAAAAAAAGAAAATAAGCCAAAAATTACCCTTCGCTGTGTAGCGGTCTGTGCTTTGCATAATTTAGTAGTATATATTATATAGAGCTTACCTAACGTCGCGAAAAGGACGTGGATTGATGAGATGAGCGAGAGATCCACACGACGATGACGACGGTATATATAGTCCAGAATTTCTCTCTCGGATTGATGATGACTTACTCCGTGCGTGGTTGCTCGTCGTATATTATACAATATATAATATACGCCATGTACAAGCGATGATATACCTATATATATCGTCATATACATATGTCTGTCATAAAGGAAAATATGAATATTTGTTACGCGGGGCACGTTGCGCGGCCCCGAGAGGGTTCTCCGCTGTCGTTTCGCTCTCGCGCACGCACACGCTTGCCGTATAAGACGAATAATAATAATAACAATAAAAAACGAAAACCAAATAAACCCGCGACCACTCGCCTGCCCTTCACGACGACCATCCGCACGACGTGTTTGCGATCGATTTCCCGCGCGGATTCATTCGTTTGAGATTTTTTTTTCTTTGACGAGTATATATACCTACGGGCTATATACGGTCCAAAATTTGGTCGTTATTTTCGTTATTATTTTCCACTCTATGCTTGAGACATAAAAACCTAACTATATTGTATATTATATTCACCGTCGTAGGTACTTACATATATGCGTACTTATGTATACGTACCTATGTGCGCGAGTGTATTACACTAAAATATTTTTGTCATCTCATTGTGCGTTCCGTTATGATGATGATGATAATAATAATAATAATAATAATAATAATAGATACGCGTTTTAACGAACCAGAAAATTACGATTGTACATAGTATACGAGCGCGGAGGTGTTTTTTTTTTTTTGTTTTGTTTGGCACGCAGCTCGTTATAACGACGAAACAATAATCAGTGTACATCAAACCCGTCGTTTTTTTGTTCTCAAATCCTAACGACGAAATCGTCTCCGCGAACGACAATATAACAGTATCTTAGTGCACAGGGCCCGGCCACGGCAGCCTCGCCGAAAGCTATCAATTAAGGTGTGACAGTAATAAACAATACATTAATTATACAACCATATCTATAATATTGTATTACATAGTGAACCGCCTCCTAAAGTGAGGAATACCAAGACGCGTCAAAAATGTGTGGTTAAAAAACAAATACTAGACGTGGTAACCGATATTGATCGATGATCGTGTTATCAATGAAATCGTAAATCGAAAAAAAAATTATAATAATATTACGCTCGGACAAGCCTAATTTATTGTTTATCGTCGGGCCCTATACGTTTATTTATTTTTTATAAATAATCATATTATATGCTATGCATATTATTGTCACATAAAGTGTTTGTTGGTGATAAATACCTGGGGATAGTAAAAATAATAAATATCGTAATGTATATATCATAAAATTCATAACCATAAGGTACAAACATTTTTAAAATAGATGATCTGTTTTCATTTATCAATTATAGCCAGTATAGGTACTAGACATCGTGCTGACATTTCAAAAATTGTGTGACTCTACATTTTTATTATTGCTACTTGCTAGGTAATTATTTGTTTTTTATATTCAGAGTTTGAAGGTTGTAAAATAACGATTACAACAATTTGTTTAAAAAATATTATATTTCGTAAATTTAAAAAGATTATAAAGATTATTTTATAGATATTCATAATAAATAATTAACTATAGTTTAACTAAAATAATGTAGGTACACTAAATAAATTAATAAAAAATGATTTTCTAAACCAATTATTTCAAAGTTAACACTATAAATATGCAGACAATACCGTTCATGTGAATAACTTTTAAATAATATAAGGCAATTAAAGTGGGGGGGGGGGGAGGGAAACGGGAACCTGTCTAAGCCCCCGCATAAAAACAATCATATGTTTCGTATCGCGTTAAACCTCTGAGGATAGTATGTTTTAATAATTGATGACATCATCATTATATTACGAGTGATCCGACGGATGACATAATATAAAAGTCCAACGTCTGCACAGTGGTCGGTACGAAATCAAAGGACCATCGCCGTGCCGGGGAATAAAAGCCACTCCAGCGTTTTTCACGCGAACAGGAAAATCGTTTGAAACACGATACATTATGATAAGACTATTATTGTTCGAACGCCATGTCGACTTCGTCACCGCCGCCTGTGATCGTATAATAATATAATACGTCATAATATAATATAATACGCCGCGTGGAGGAGAATAAATTATGTTCGTAAAACGCGGGCGGACCTCGTGTCAACTTTGCGCGGTGGCCGCGGGACAATAAAAACGGTAAATTGAGCTGTACACTTTAATAATAATAATAACGATAATAAAAATCGCCCGCAAACGGCGGCGACCGTAAAGTATCGAGCGTAACGACTTTGTTTCGTCGGCACTCTCTCAATATTATATATTTATATTAGTAGGTGTATAATATTATATAAATTTATACTATATTATTGTCTTTTCACCTTCTCCTCGATCGTAATGATTCCGGGCGTGCAAGAACAATAATACCGTTCTGTACGAAAAATAATAATAATAAAATATATTCTCTTGAATTAATTCGCTCTATTCCGGTGCGATACATATACATATTATAATGTATGCGTCTAATGATGTCGGCCGCCGCGTGATTTCGTTGTGATAATATGGTAATTTAATATATATTATAATATTATTATTATTGTTGCTGTTATTATTTTAGTAGTTGTTTACTCTCGCCTGTGCCGGCTGTTGCGGGAAAATGAATAGGCTCTTCCGCGTATAATATATGTGTACAATATAATACACCCATAGTTGCGCGTGAGAAACTCGACACCTGCGATACGCGCCAGCGTCAACGCTGCCGCTGCCGACCGATAATAATATTAATAATTGGCTCGGTCTCTCGCCCAGTTCACTCGAGTGCGCCTCCCCCGTCGTCGCCGTGCAGTATATACATGTTAGGTATAATGCTTTACGCGCGTATAATATTATAATAATAATAATAGTAATAATAATAATGGTAGGTAATATTAATATTGAGCCGCGCGCGTATATTAATCTAATTAAAGCACACACGTCCCGTCGTAAACGTGTGCGCAACATAATACGCGTTCGAAATTTGTAATCATCGCGAGCGCGTCTAGCCGAGGCGGTCGTGTTCTCTATAACACATAGTTAGATAGGTGTGTAATTATTGTTGCCTATGATGATATAAAATAGTGATCGTTTTCTGGATATTTATCGAATTAAAAAAATCCGATCGCATTTTCGTTTCAGACACTAATCGTAGGTTTCACCATCGCCCGACAGAATGTAATGTTGCGTACATATTATTAAATACTTAAAACTTACAATAAGATATCATGGTATATATACTATATACCAGCATCGATTTCGATTTCAACGTCGTACTATATAATAATATGCACCCGACCGAAAATCGTTTTCTTCCGACTTTTCAGTGTGACTATATTAACATTACTAATCTATTAATATTATTATACATATTGGTCCAGGTGGAAATTCTGTGCTTGAACCGATGGGCTGAAAATTTCATGCGAACACTTCGATCCCTTTCGATGGTTTTCACAGTGGCTTTGCCGTTTTTGTGGTGACGTCCCTTTAATATTATAATATTAGCCTATGGTATCTGATAACAATGTATACATATAGGAACAGGCACCGAGGAGGCGACTGTATATTATAATCAGTATCGACTTGTCCTACTCAAAATAGCAATCACAGAAAAAAATTCGACACTCGTGGCAAGATTAAAACCTCACGTAGAAATTAGTATATTATTATATTTTAGAATAATATTATGGGATTCTAAATTAGTAATATAGCATACTGCAGTTAGGTTACATTTTTTTATCGAAGAAATATTTTATAAACTATATTATGATATATCATGTTATGTACGCTATTAAATTACGTACAGTTAACGAGATTCCAGATAGGGAGGGAGGGCAATGGCCACTGCCAATGGCGACCACCAAGTGATGGTCCTGCTGTACCCGCTTAATCTGGGCTGAATCACGAGAACTATAATGATAATGTGTAAAAAACGAAGATTGCACTTTTTGGCCTTTTTTTTTCTTGTTCACTCGTGCCGCGGGTAAAAAAATAATACACAATAATAATAACACGTGCGGCGACGTAGACGACCTTCGGATACGATGAGTGCTCTCCGACGATCCTCCTCGGCGATTTCGACGGGCGCCACTTCGGTCGGCCGCCAAATACGCCTGTTATCTGATCGGACGAGGGTGAGAGAAAAATAAAACGCGTCAACGGGCCCGGTTATTGATTACGATTTTTTATACATCTACAGAAATATTATAGTATATATAGTATAGATACTATCGTATAATATCTTCGGCCGACACCCACGCACGCACGCATGCCACCCCCACCCGCGTGTCCAAACATTTTCGTATCCCATTAAAATATGTCTCGGGCGGTCGAAAAACATTTTACGATAACTCATTAAATCCCTCCGATCATATATATATATATATATGTGTGTGTGTGTGTGTGTGTGAATACAATATGTGTTTGTGTGCCTGTACACGAAGAAGATAATATTCTGAAGAAAAAAAGCCGTTTACAATACCGTAAAAGAACGATGAAAAGAATGTATTATATAAAATATATTATTATCACTCTCCCTAACTCCCTTGTAAAATGTAAATAATAATAAATATTCGGCCAGAAATAACGATTCGGCGTATCGTATGCTGCATGCATGTTAAACGAAGCGGAGCCAAGAAAAATATGTGAATTTCAGTTTCAATAAGAATACATCCATTAAAATTCCATCGAGTTTTCAGTAAATGTTCATCGCTCTTTATCCGAATCGTGACAGTCGTCACCGAAATATATTTTAATGAAATCGTTTTTCGCGTTCGTTCTATATAATATGTTTTTGTCATCGTATTATAAAATGAGCTAACCGTTATTGCGAATTTTTGATTGTCTATCTTTTCGAGAATACTCACGCACAATTATAATTACCTGAAAATTATTTACAAAAGAATAAAAAGTCAATATCTTAATCGTACTATAATAGTCGCACGAAGAAAAAAAAAATTAATAATAGCCGTAAAAAGCGTAAGGTTAGACCAACGTTTATGTTGTACGCGTCCAGCACTCACCGTCGCATTATATTTATTTTGCTATTTCGACGTTGACTTTACTGTTCGCGTGCTCCATATTATTATAATGCGACTTGATTTTTGAAAATTTTATAAATTCAACAAGTATATTATAAAATACATAATTACAACGAGGTTTCTTATACGCGCTGCGTGGTATTTACGTTGCGATAACAATAACAACGAACAATTGTTGACGTGGCATTTGAAATACAAAAATGTTTTTGCTCGAAATTAGTTATAACTATTGTGAGTTATTTTTATTATACATTTATACGTTATAGTGTACGTGTGAGAACACACGCGCACGAAATCCGCCATTGATTTCGTTTACCAACAGTACCTCTACCACCTCCACCACCGTTCACCCACGTCCCTGTACGAATTCGAAACTACCCAGGACGTTTCGGAAGTACAATGCCGTCGATGTTTTATTCATATCCTATCAACTTTCTCGAGTATTATTATTATTATTATTATTATTATATTATTATTATTATTATTATATTATTATTATTATTATTATTATTATTATTATTATTATTACCTTCATAAAAAATGCTGCAGGCGACGTGGATTTTGGCAATTTGAACCGTTTGGGAATACATTTGCCAGGACCGCGGTGTCAGAGGTCCTCTGACTTCTACGTTTTGAAGTAAGGGTCTTTGGAGACGTAGCTCCGGGTGGTGATGGCGCGGGTGGAAGTCTCACCGATGTTATTTTTGTGATTCAATAACATTTAACGACTCTTCGTTTTACGAGTCCAGAAACTGTATAATAAAATCACCACTATAAACCGAGTGTGTGTGTGTGTGTGTGTGTGTGTGTGTGTGTGTGTGTGTGTGTATACTAAATGTAATATTCTGCAGTCGATAAATGTTACCACGTCGAAACCTCACGCACGAAATCAATTTGAATCCGTCTGAAGGTTAGGTTTTCAATAATTAGTAATTACCAACTAAAATTAAGTTATAGTGAACAGCTGGTTAACGCGATACACCTTTAATATGCCGTATTAATCACCGATTTAACGTAAGGGTTAATTGGCGTAAGACAAAAAACAATTCAGGATTAATGATAATGTTTTAATCAGGATTTTGCGTACGACCCTTTTAATCGAAACGAATAGTACCTATATAGCGTGTGGAACGTCAAGTTAGGTACCGTATATACGTCTTACATTTACGCAAGTCTCAAATTGTGTATAACATAATTCGCTGTTCTGACTATCGATTGCAGTGCTGTACAATAATATATATAATTCAAATATGTTTTATTCCCGTTTTTGTTAAACATCTTCCACTATAGTATAGAAATAACTTGTAGTAGGTACCTGTAGCCATTATATTAGTTTCACTACCTAGCTAATCTTCTATTGTGTATGTCGCGCATAGGCTTGTACAGAAATGTTTCTAAGGGTAAAGTGGGCATCAATATGTATAACCTTATAAATAATATATGTTGCTTTTTCACATGTCTGATTTTAAAAAGCAAAGGGGGGAGAAATGTCCCATCTTGTCCCCTCTTTCCTTTTATTACTCACTGCTCAAACAATTATTTAAGAAACGAGCCTCTCACAGTTTCACGAAGTTCGCCAATTAATACCCGTTATTCTTCCCCATTTTAAGTTTTTAATATTGTAAATTGTTATATTAAATTATTGTTAGTATTTACATTGTACATATTACTTACACTATGCCTCTGCATATTTGGGGCTTACTTTCGTTATAAAATTAAAATATAAATAAGTTTATAACTATATTATTTCATTTTGCAGGGCGATGACGACCCATCGGACACAACGGAAATGTGGAACCTGCGCGAAGTGTCGATGATACATCAGAAGGTGTTGGTGATTGCCGAGGTGGCGTGGGACGCCCGGCAAGTCCACCGTCCCGCTTACCTGGTCACGTGGGAGATCGACGGCGGCGGCCTGAAAGGAAACCTGTTCACGGACACCACGTGCGTCACGCTGTCCCTGTGGCCAGACACCGCATACCTCATACAGGTCAGTTGTAAGCCATAGAGCACAATCGTACGTTAATTGCAGGCGCCTCACAATGATGACAATGACGAAAACATAATAATAATAATAATAATATATTATATAGTGTCGACTCTGTGAGGCCAGAAGCCAATCCGCGCGCTTGAGTACTGGCTGTCGTGTCGTTATGTCCGTTGTTATTACATAATATAGCGTACAAAAGATATAAAATATATATATATTATGTATGTTATATACTAAGTCTGTTTTATTTTACAATATGTACCTACTATACATGTACAAAGGACATAAGGTATAGGGACGTTAGGAAAAACGAGACGATACGGTCATGATATAATATAAAGACATTTTCTGTTTCAAAACTTTAAAATTTAAAGACCCACCACCGTTTACCGTAATCGATTTTACGGCTTTTTGTGTTTATATTATACTAAAACGTCTTTTATATTAGCATTGCAAATATAAATGAAATTGTCTCTATACACGTTAAAATAGCATCGCGTATAATAAGTGTCCTGGACTCTATATATATTTATATATACACGCACACGCGAATCGTGGTGTTGGAATATTTAACATTTATATATATATAATATATTATATTATGTTTAAAGTTACAAAGATGAGTAGATTTCTTGAAAGTGAATTTAAATTTACGTAAATTAACCAATTCTGTGAATGACAACCTGGTGTCAAAATGAGTTTACTGCAGAGTTCACGTTTCGAAGATTATCACATCCGCTGTAGGTACTGCTAAAATTCTCAAACAGCGTTTCTTATTTCTAAGACACAGATCGTATAAGTCTCGAGTGTAGAATTTCGCGTTTTTCGCGTGATTTTCAAAATTATAACATAATAGTTATATATTATACTTTTGCAAAGTCGAACCAGCGCGTATTGTTATATACAATATCTAAACGAACGATCATTAACAGTCGACGCACACACCGCTTCCGGGTGTGGGGGTGAACGGTGACTACATTGACGTTATTTTACATACACACACACAATACACGTCCCGTAAAAGCCGGAAGTGGAGGTTTACCAGATGCCTCGTGGTACAGTGGGTGTTTAGGGGTCGTGAATAGACTAGCCTCCGAGTGTACCACATACTGAAAATGCACGTCATTATCGCTATTTAACGACTATACACGACTATGACAACGGCGAAGAGGGTGTTCGTTTGGGAGGCTATTGTCAGCGACGACGACTAGATAAAAAGATATTTGCCGGAAAGAGTTAATCGATGGCGACGACGGCGGCGGCAGCCACGCGACCGACTGACACAGGATATCGGTCACGAACGGTTCACCACCCAAAGGCCATAATAATAATAAATCGTCCGATAGTTCCGACCGTTATGATAGTGCGTATATGTTATACAAGTGGGTACCTAGACGTATTTATAATATTATGATACGAACTATATAATATTTCGACGGAGAAAGAAATAAAGACTAAAAGGAAGAGATGAGAAAAAAATCACAGAAACATAGCTTGGAGAACAATTTATTTACGTCTTATATAATATTATATAATATATATAATTCTTTCTGGCGGTGGCTGATAAGAATGAGAACCGTATATTACATTCTACAATATACTCACTGTATATAATAATAATAATACGATATGAGATACAATATTATATTATGTGCAGTAGTACGTATATACAAAACATTGTATTATGTTATGACCCGCATATAAAAAGCAATTGCCAGTGATAACGCGCCCAAACACGTTCTATATTATTATTATATATATTGTGAGCCATCGCGTATACACGCACATAGACTTTCAAAGGCGTATGTAGTAGTGCAGCCTCGGGTTCGCGAATATTCAACTTTATATGCTATTATTATTATTATACATAATATATATATGGGACATCGCGTTTCGATTCGGGACCGGAAAAAAAAAACCACTTAACGGTTTCCGGCGGCGGCGCGTTCCGACCGATTTTCGACCGGGCTGCTGCTGCTGCTGCAGGACATGACGATTTCGAATCGACGCCGCCGACGGGATAATATTGAATTATTACACATAGCCGTCACGATATCGTTGTGTATATGCGTACTATTATATTTTACTGAACTTCGGCGGTACCTATAATCATAATACATATATAGGTATATAAATATAATGTGATAGAATATTCGACTGAATGTGTTATTATTGAAGTAAAAAATGTAACGTACTGCGCTCACTGCGCCCTTTTATGCGCCTTACCATAAATTATTATTATAATATAATATTAAATAGATAATATATTTTAGGTACGTCGCGTAAACTCGATTTATTATTCAAAGTCGACCGCGGACTCCGGTGAAACACGCGCGCGTTATCGATTTCCGTGTTATATGGTTGAATGCTGCTTGATCCCATTAAACTATAGTAACGCCCACGTGGTATTTCCCACTACTAGATTAAAAGATTTCGCATATTAATATACCAAAAGTTTGAAAATTTAGTTTGGAAGCCCTTCAATGTTGATATAAAAACTGAAGAAAGTGAGGACATTTTGTGACCGGTTTGGAAATTCTGGGTCAACATCGAAGGACTGCGTGCTATATTATGCGAAAATCTTTGATATCTTCCATAATTTTCACTTAAAAATTTAAAATAATATACTCGCACATTTTGGCCAACTGAACATATCTTTTGAAACCTCAAAACGAGGGGTCAACTTAATGAACGTAAAAAATTAATTCCCCGACATTCTACATAGATTTTGCTTTTAGAAGGCATTCGATTTTATAGTAAAAACATTAAGTATAAAGTGAATAAGTTTACTAATTTTGAAAGTTATAGGTTAGGTCAAATTACATCGATAGTAACAATATATATACCATCGGTATTTACTGGGGACCAAAGTTTGTCCTCTATTATAATAAAATCGATTGTATTTTGCGTGTATCCGTGCGTTTACAACAGTTATAACAATATTATTAAAGTCGCTCGCGGCAGTCGTACAAAAGGAGCGATTTGTCATTTTCAACGACGACGAGACGACGAAACGAAACACGCGTGATGGAAACAAAAGGTGATAATGACGCATCAGATATTATGAAGATATGGAGATAACATTGTCATGACGCTAGGACGTGTGTAATTATTATACGAGTGGCCCCGTCGAAACCTCACATTAATTATACACACGTAATAAGTACATAATAATAACATTATTATTGTTGTATTAAACAGCCTGCACGTTATTAATTGTCGGCAACAAAATGCATTTAAATGCGAATCCCCGCCTCCGCAAGTAGCATATACCTATATAATATTACATTTCAAAAGACGGATGACCCACTGGCGCGCGATGTATATTTTTGATAACTTCAAACGCGAAGCTTCTTCACTCCCGTCGTCGGAGCAATATAGTAGGTAATAATAATAATTATCGTTATTATTTTAATACGAACGTTTCCTCGGCGCATTAACCATACTATATATTTACGCATAATATTATAGGTATACGCGTATAACATATATATATGTATATATATATTGTACGCTACTATTACTCCTCCTCCGCTCCGACGTGTGATATTCCGAAAACTTGTTTTCTCATTTCAACGTTCTCGTCACGCAAGCAAACCTATGCCTACAAGAAGTCTACAAACGTGGAATATACGTCATGTGTGAGTTTTGTACAAACGGTTGCCTAAAAAATGTTTTCATAATGATATACATCATAGCTAGGTGTATACCGCGATAGATATAACTCGCTGGGCTATGCGCGTGCATATTATACACTTTGACGATCTGCTTTATTTTTTCTTCTGTTTCTGTCGAGTGAAATCCACTGACGTCAGACTGTCCGAGACCGACAGCGCATGCAGGCTGCTATAGATCATGTCGACGAGCGTGGTTACAATAATAATTAAACGCTATTATTAAATTGTAGATTTGTCCGAGTGCGGTAAATCAATCGGTAATAACAGGTTGGCCGACGGACGGGAAATCGTCGATCGCACGACGAATGCAACACGTGTGTACCCGCTCCGTAGGTGGTATATACCGATATGGACAAATTATTAGGAGAATGGAATTATAAAAAGCCCGCTATCATAGGTACAACGAGTATAATATAAATATAATTAACTAGCGTAGTTTACGCCCGGGATATTGACGAGTAAAATATATTATTATGGTGTATCACCACAAATTTATAAATGTTTACCTATGTAGTAATAATTTATAAATAACCGTTTTTGATTTAGGAAAATTGTCACTCAATGTTAGAGCTAATAGGCATAAAAATGATAACCCAATTGTTCAAATTGTCAAGTTCATAATATGATTTTATGCACACTATAAGTACGTATACAAGTCAAAAATAAGAAAATAATATTTATTTATTTGTTAATGTATTAATATTTCATTGAAATTAATAATTAAGACCCTCCCTAATCTGAATATGCATCAAAAAGAATAATCCATAATACTATGAGTGTTATACTTACTATGCATACAATTTTAGAATAAGAACTTCGAAAATGGTATTCGTTTTTTTTAAAGATGTAGGTAAAAATTGTAACGATTTATTGATTATTTCAAATAATTAATTATGAACTACATGAAATTACATTATAATGGAAAATTATGAATTCAACGTTGTATAATTTGTTTGAAAAATGATAAATTTATCCGGCCGATCATTTGACTGTCTTAGACTCGAAATAACTTAATAACCAATTATAATCATTTATGTTAAGACGCTATGAGCCAAATTTAAATTGTTTTGTTATGTTTTTTTTCAAGATATTTATGAAATGATATGCGAATTACTCTTTTATGCATCCGTCTAGAAATGTGTGACTTGTGTTGCTTATTGCTCAGATATTCAAGAATTTGTAAACATATAATAAACAACGTCATTACAGAATTTATGCATTACGAAAGGTCGGTACATATTTTAATCGGAATACAATATGTATTATTTTTTCGAGTCTATAGTGTAGAAGACTTATACGTATACTAAGACGTATACGTATAACAATAATATAATAGTAGGCGGGTGGATTCTATATAAGAAGACCAACTCTGATGCGCAACACTCGCTAGATACGATATACGTATCACGACATGCCCATATTCATTATTACTAATCTACTCTCGCAAGTCGTACTATACAGAACGACGTTCCACGTCTCTATATGATAAATGCGTTGTTTCCGATATACATTACAATATTATTCTAACGGATTTTTAATTCATTTGCAAGGCACAGACCATCGCGGTAATAGGTTTCATACGGGGTCGATCGTTTATCGCCGCCGCTGCCACCGATAACAAAAACCGTCCACGTCCGAGGGTGACACGCGAAAACGCGATCCCCCTCGAGTTCATGATGACGTCTTCTCGTAATATATATTATCGTATTATTATATGTATATTATTTTCGTACCATTATTTTCTGACCATTCCGTGGGCATTGATTACGCGGTACAAGATTACGTCTTTACGTCCATATCTGATCATATATATATATATATACTCACTATGTGTGCGTGCGCCGTGCACAGTAACTTACACGCGGTCTATATAATATTATATTGTTATAATATACGAAATAATGCGTTTCTATATTTAAGCCAAGGGGTCGGGCGGACAAAGACATTATGCGCGCGGAGAAAAAAATAAAATAAACCTCCGCGCATTGTAATGCCATTACATTATTATTGTCATGCTATTTCGTTCTGATTCGCTTTGTTCGTGTCTGAACCGCATTATTCATGTGACTAGATAAGTTCGCGTTTTTAGCCGATTCCCTGTCAACCCCCGCAAATGACGTTCTCCGTCACGCGCGCCTATAATATTACGCACCGAGAACCTAGGGAGAAACTAATAAATTATTCATTTCGAGCAGCTGTTTATCACTTGGGCATTCCAGTGACGTTTATATTCTACTCGGCGTGCGTTGCGGAGGCGAGTGACCGGGCGTGGTATATATAGCTGGTACCTACCTACCACTCGTGGTAACCGTTGGTCGTCCACGTAATATTATATCGGTGTATTATACCTACGTTCTGTATATATAAATACATATGCGGAAAAGACGACACGCACACACCCCCGCCGCCGCGTACAACAATATAATAATATGATATTATTTAACTGAACGCGATTTACGTCCCGGTGTCCGTGACAAATGGCTGACGGGCCGAACTTTATCGCGGCTAAACGACCTATCTGTCTGCGCACAAAACCGAGTGGCATGTCTAATAGGGATAATTATTAAAGTATAAATACATAATATTATAGTATATTTTATTTATGCGTAAACTATTTTGTCCACAGTGTGTATGTGTGTGTGTACTTATTAATATTAATAATTTAGTTGACGGGGGTCTGTTGGGGTTCGAAACGACTATAATATTATTATATTGATCGGACGGCGTTCGCGAAAAACAGTTTGTGCCATTATTATATTAGAATCTATGTTTTAACAATAATATATTTTTTTATGATCGTCGCCTATGCTGACGAGACTAGATTGTTCTACCGAAGGCTATATGAGATGATGTGATGTAATATTTTATTCACTGCACGCGATATTTCTTTGATCTATTTTTTGTACGACATAAACTTAAATACTAAATCCTCATTTCAATTTTTTGTATCGTTAAATATGTCGCTTGGATCTTCGACGTATCATCTGGAAAATTATAGGATTCTCTATAGTTTTAAAATAGAAATACGCGTCCACAACCGGTTTTATTGAAAATTGACGAAGATTTTTGATAAGTCGAGAAACAGAAAAAGTAAAAAACTTGATATTATTGTTTAAATGTATCTACGCGTTAAGTATGTAACGTTATTTTTTTGTTTTTGTTGTCGTTCAAGGAGGGACACGTCTTGGAAATTATAATTATTATTATAATCTGTATAGAAACTTAAATTATTATTGTTGCGTTTGACAAAAGTCTTCCGGAGTTTTTTTCTTTCTAACCCCGAGTTGTAAAATACGTTTTGTTCGAATGAAATTAATTTTTCGCTGCAACGAATTGCACTTGACAAATGTAGGTCACATTGCAGACTATTGTGTTTGGACAGAGCCGACACAAAAATTTTGAGGAGCACCTGAACTGAACGCTGCACGCTACTTGAAAAACGTCATTTATCATGTTTATCGCAAAATTGTTTTTTCGTTTCTCCGGTTTATTAAACGATCTATATATATAATACCAAGTTACTATAGGGGTTTTCGTGCGCACACGTTTATACAAGCTGCTGTTAGATAATAAATGATTTACCTTATAAGAAAGAGAAAAAAATACTAGCTAGGCAAGGTACTTGTCCGAACATTGTGAAAAATATAGTGTTGGCCCTATATAAAGAAAAAAAAGTCGAAAACAATAACTCGGTGAACAGGGTGAAATTAGTGTCATTTTGTAAACGTCTGCACTTTGTAAAACGACTTCGACATCGGCGAACTCGATACGTCACTCGAACATTAATCGAATCGAAAGAAATAATTTACCAGTAACCGAACGAAAGTCGGTAAAAAACACTTAAACCCATACAATGTAAAAAAACTGAGTCCGGATAATAATATTACGAAACCTATTATATATATTATAATCAGCATTATATCTTGTTATTCAATTGGTAAATATTTGAATGGTTTAATTAAGAGTGACAGACCCAATAGTGTTTTCCGTACCCATCCTATACAGTATGCAAATAGGTAAAAATATCCAAATCGCTACTAAATGTCTAAATACCACACACCCCTACCGATTTCTATTGTAATTTTCCAAGGAGTATTTGATAGGCAATTTGTGTGAATTGTAAAATATATTTTCTATAAAAATGTTAGATCATTGATCGTTTTCCTAGACTATTATTGTGAAAGTCAATGTTTACAAACTTAACTGTTTAATTTTTTTAGAAAAAAATTCTTAAAATTAAAAATCAAAATTTAAGTTTAACACAATTAATTTTAATCGGAGTACAATAAATTGATTAAGGTACCACAATAATCTAGAGAAGAGGTTGATAAAGATACAGTATCATTAAAAAATATTTTATATCGACTTCTACATTTCAGACAAAACTAATAAATAAAAATTGAATTTGTGGGGAGTGGTGGTGGAGGGGCACTATACGACCGTATTTGCACCATTTCATAATATTATTATTTAAACATTATGAAACAGGTAAATCATATAACTCTTGTGATCATACATTATTTAATACAATAATCGTATAATAATTTTATGTGCCATGTATGTTTTGTTATTATTTCGCTGACACGCGCACCTACCGCAGTGGCGACGTCCAAGACGTGTTATCGCGGTATTTATAGAATTTTAATTTCGTGGTCCACCAACAGCAGCAGCTATAACAGTGGCGACGGCGGTGTTGGCGGCGGTGGGGCTGACAGAGACAATTTAATTACATTGTCACGGCGACGTACGCGCCGTGCGTGCGTGTGAGTACGGATTTGTGTGTTTTCGGGTATGGCTAAACTCGCACACTCGCATACACCCACCATAAGGTCACCGAGACCCGAAACATAAGATCGGACCGACAACGAGGACCCGGCGCGGGGGTGGCTAGTGGCGATGGGCAGGGGCGGTAAGACACAAACAGTTGATGCAGCGGGGTTGGAGGGGGGGGGGTGGAGTGGAAATGCAATTTAACTTTAATGAACCACCGCGACGGCTTAAGGGACTCGCTGATGGGCTCGGAATCTAATTTAAATGTACGGCGCGCTGCGCAGATACAGTCCGTTGCCCGTCCGCGCGATATACATTATACGCACGCGCGTTTGTGTGTGTATAAATACTTATATATATATAGTACATGTATATTGTATATTGTGTATATATATTATAATATATATGTACAATGTATAGACTATGTAGTATATACTGCTCTTTGACATTAATTTACTTTATTCCGTTACGTTAATTAGTAGCTCTTATTTCGCTAAACGCGAACGACGCCGCGCTAAATATTCTTACCGAACATAATATTATATATATATAACATTTTTTAATACGAAAATAGTATTTGTATAATATTATAATATTATTATTTTGCATTTTACCGGTGGGCACCGCGTGTGAATCGTATGAGAGACTCATACTGATTATACCTCTACTGCTGAGCGTACCTATATATATATTATATATGATATATATACACGGTAACAATACCAGCTACTATTTAAGCTTTTTTGAAAATTAATCGCATTCACGCTACTTACGGGAGGAGAAAAAATAAAGAGGAATATAAAGAAAACCGACATTGCGCCGTTTCCATTTTCCCTATTAATTTTGTTTCGCAAGCGAAAAGCACTTAAAGCAAGTCGAAATCTTCCACCAGACGCGCAAAATAAATAAAAGTATTCGCGCGATAAGAAAAGGTTTTACTTTATGTTTGTTTAATGAAGCGGCGCTGCTCTTTACGCCATTATTATTATTATTATTATCGGACGGGTTTTGCTCTCCTTTAACCTCCAATACAATAATAGTAATAATAATAATATATTATAATAGACCGATGTACGTGTCGTAAACGTCTTGTAATGACTAATATCAATTATATTACACGTCGGTGTCGAGAGCTCCAAATTAGCATCGGAAAAACGTCGTTGTTTTAGATTTTGCGTTTGCGCGTTCACATCGTCCGCGTTCAAAACAGCGACGACGACGACGACAATGTTCCGAGTGCGTCGATTCCATGTTTTTCAGTGCCGTAGGGACTCGGTCGCGGAATGTGAATTCCCAGGCGATGACAGGTCATACAAATAGGAGTATATAGGACATTATTTTTACTCCACCCTGACGTTGAATATACGCGTTTTTCTGAAGTCAATAAATCCGGACTACGAACCACCGCGAGACGCCGGCATGAGACATACGTATACGTACATGCTTTAAAAAAATAAAATAAAATAAATAGACAACTCGGCGTTGACGTTAGCCGATGTATGTACAGACGACGTATTATATTATGTATTACCGCAGCGGTCGTGCGAGTTCTACCGATGCGGTATAGTATAAAAAATAACCTACTCACAAGTATATACATTTATTACAAATCCACGTCTTTCTTACTATATAGAACCCGACGAAATATCATAATATATATATTTTTAGGTCGATCACTACAAAAATAGGTACAATAACAACCACTGATGTTGATCACTCACTAATCAGAATATTATACTGAAAGACTATATCGATTCGCTTCCGCGGGAAATGATGATACATTTTAATAATATATAATATATTATAATTATTATTATGCCGTATATTATATAGCTGGTATACTGATGGAAAACTGTTTTTGAACACGATAAAATATATTATTATTTGAACGCCGCCACGAATAAAGGTTAGGTAGGCTCGTAAAATTATCATATATTATTGTCAGATATTATACACCTATATATATTATGGGCCCCGCTAGTGCGTACGGCAAGAAAAGGTTTTCCAGGTCGGCCGTGGAAACCGCGCGAGTGGAACGGCCGCCGCGTGGGAACAACACCATAATAATATTATATACGTCTTTATACCTCTTTATACCGTACATCGTCGGCGGCGGCTTTTCGGATGTCTATAAAGGGGTCGCACTCGCCGCGCATTCTTACACGTCGCAGCGCCCACATATTTAGTTTTCCGACGTAGGTACCTACCTAACATGACGACGACGGTTTTCCGATACGCGTATAGATCGGTGTACGCATCATATGCGGTCGTGTTATTATAATCGTCGTCTTGGTCGTGGTCGTCGGGGAATAAAACGGAAGTCGGTCGCCGGATAATCGTCGCGGTGTGTAAAGAAAACGAGGTGCGTTCTGTGCGCACGTACTGTACCGGACGCTCAGAGAGGAATGCATCCTGCGATATATATACATATGATACGATAATAATTGTACGATTCGGTAGCCGGGACAACTGTGGTGCGGTTCGTATAATACGATAAATCACTATAGCTCCAGTGCTACAAGTGTCGACGGCCATAATTTATAGGAATCGATGAAAAAGTATATCAATAATTATTAATCACTAATCATAGCAGGTGGCACGTAAAGTTGGCATTACAAAAAATTACAACAATCTGCACTTTGATTGGTCGGACATTGTTGGAAATATTGTTAGAAATTGTTCAAACCTAGTTTTCCCATTAGTATTCGTATTTGTGATGACGATATCACGGCTATATTGCGTTACTATTTTCATCTTGGACCCATATAAAAACTAAACTATCCAACAGTTTGGACTTGCTGGAATTGTCTCATAGTTTTCGTAAGGGACCTAGTTCCAAATTACAGAATGGCAGACTGCAGTTGTATTATAGCTGCTGTATACTTGGCTTTACAAAGTTCAAAGTTCAAAATGCAAAATGGGTTTTTAGCCTAAAGGTAATAACAATATTTCTAACGGCAAACCAAATATTACACTCGTAATAATGCCTGCAACTTCACATACCTATACATATATATACCTCGAATGCGATGTTTATATTACTTTGTGGGTCCTATCAAAATAATATATAATATATACGTTATCGGGACGTTATATTGTTCCAAACCGTATCGTTATCGGTTTTCGGGTCAGACGGGCTGCGTAACACATAATAGCAGTAATAATAATATAATACAACAATACTGCTGCGTCCCTGCGTACTGTATTGCGAGCGGCATTGTATGAATGCGGGATCCGAGAAAATCAAAAACCGAATTACGCACGCGGCGCCGCACAGCAAACGATAATAACAGATTATCGATCGGCCCGGGAGGAGGACGCCGACGTTTCAGGGACGATACTAGATACCGAAGTCTGTGTTGGATTTCGACTGTTTTCCCGGTCGGTTAGTCCATCACAGATTATTGAGCTGAAATACCTAATATTGTACACCGTATACGAAAACGGCCGTATCCGTCACCTCCACCGCCACCCCCGTTGAGCTAGACGCAAACCCTATTAAAGTATTATATCGTAACGTCTCGGGGCCACAACGACGACGACCCTCGACGGCCTTACAATAATAATATATTATACATTTATAAGCGGTAAATTATGTACAGAAACGTTTTCCGACGACGATGATATTATTATACCTATTGGTATATAAAACTCGCGTCTGTACCTACATAACCGTGGTATAGGTATAGCTGTCATCGATATGACAATATATGTGGTATAACCACTATGCGAGCGTGAGCACGGTTGCGTGCACGCGCATACGATATTCGATAAAACAAAAGTTTATAATAATACTTTTAAGACTCCACAATGTCGGAAATCTTTTCAGTCGATTTTTCCGTCGAGTGCCGACTCCGGTATTAGACGTTTCTCGGACCGCTGCAATGCGCGGAT
The DNA here is from genome assembly GCA_008086715.1 of Sitobion miscanthi. Taxonomy (NCBI): domain Eukaryota; kingdom Metazoa; phylum Arthropoda; class Insecta; order Hemiptera; family Aphididae; genus Sitobion; species Sitobion miscanthi. The sequence goes on along the minus strand of CM017799.1, from coordinate 9,084,744 downwards.
TATTGTTATTTGTTTACGAACCCGGTCGTGTTTGTTTTGCACTCGAAATTCGATATTATACCACTGACAGACAATAACGCAGTGATGATGGTATAATAATAATAATAATAATAATAATAATAATACAATCGGTCCGAAACCCATGCGAATCGCAGTCGACGTCGTCGGCCGGTAGCGTTAAGTTTTATTAGTCGTTGAACGTTTGTGAATCCGACGAAAACCTTTGGTACCGGGCCAACGGTAACCGTGTTAAAATATAACCAGCCTGATACCTATCTATATAATATAGGTACGTTTATCAACACCTCTCCCGGAAAATCCCTCAACGCAGCCTATCGATACACCAATAAATTCCAAGGTCTCGTTCTATCCCCGATCCGCGAACAGTTTTCCGACCGCGTTCCTGTGCGATTATTTGCTCGGACACGGCGTACCAGGGGATTACTATAGGGATCCAGTTTAATTATGTATGGGGTCACCGACTGCTGTACGGTAAATATAACTATTATTCGTTTAGACTCGATGCAAACCATTGGTCAGCAAAAGAAGGTACCTGTTTAATATTGACTCGTTAAAAAAAAATTGTTTAAAAACGGATGGAGCGGCGTGTGTGTTCGAGGGGGGGAGTTGGAGTCCGGACCCTGGGCGGCCCCTTATCCCGCCTTCCGGTCAACAAAAACCTGCCGGCGCTCGTTTTTTATGCGCTTGCATAGATAGTGCGGACTCGGACAGGTGAAACCGACTTCAGATGCGTGAACCAATAACAATATAATATAATAAGACGTAAAACATAATGCGTCATAATATTTTATTCGTATACATCCTTATCGAATGCGCATAACGCCTGTGCTGGTCTTCCTCCTCAGGTAGTTTTAGGGATGCATAACATCATAATATACGTACAGCACTCGGCGGTGTGCTGCACTGACAATAATTATTATTATTATTGCGGCCTACCACTCTGCAGCGCGATGTATATACTCATATTATACGTCATTACACATTGCATCGCGGTTACTGCACGTGACTTCCGGTACCGCCCATCGGGTCCTCTGTAATGGCCACGCCGCACCGCACTACAGTCACTTGTTTTTATAATACATATAATATAAATGTGGTGTAACACTACACACACACTATATACTCGTATATAATATATATATATATTATTACGTCCTTCCCCCGAAAGACTATGCCGGACGACAACCATGTTTCGGGAGGGGGGGGGGGAGAATCGCCTCGCTGTTTTGCTCGTCGAGGGGTGGCTTGCCCTCCCCGTCCACACGACTGCAGACGAGACCACCGTATCGCCCGAGTGCAGCAGTAAGTCGTTAAAGTCGGTCCTATGTAGGTATTTGTATACTACCTATATGTATATGGGACAAATGGGTTTTAACGTGGTTTTTTGAAATCAGCTATTTTTTTATGTAGGTCGCTTATGCCCGAAATCGATATAACTCGATATTACATTTAGGCATACCTACCCAACTGCTGTGTAAATGTGCGCAGTATTTGATCGATTGATTATACGAAGGAGAAAAACTCGGCAAGCATATATTATTATCATGATGATGACGTTGGACGAATATTAAATTCTTGTATTGTTCCCATGTAACCGCGGCGCTGTCGTAAATTAATTAAAACGATGACCGCCGCCCAATTATATATAAACAATAATAATAAATAAAAATATATTATATAATATGAATTTGGAAACCAATTCGTACGGAGTTCGAATAATGGTAATAAGTAACAACTAATAACTACGCTGCTATTTAGCCGCGTGTTACCCTATATAGTGAAATAAACCCGTTGAGTAGTTAAAAGTTCGAAATTGGCCTCCCGCTGGTTCTTAACAACCCTCTCGACCAAATACGTCTGAAATTGAGCTCGCGATATTAATTTTCCAAAACTTGGACGCCCCGTCGACTCGGCACCAATGGCTGTCTCTTCATAAATAGCTTAAAGTCGCTATTGGTAGTCGAAATTATACATCGCATATCATATTATATTATAATATATGTGCGACTATATAGTATATAATGCGTCACACGTTCTTGTATACGTATATGCTGGTATTCATTTATGTAATATTATATTATATATTACACCCGTTATAAAGGTTCAATATAATATGTAAGCTGGTCTTATAAACCTAGGCATAATCACTTATTTTGTGAGCAGATATATATATATATGATAGTTTAAACACTTTAAACGAAGAAAGAAAACAATTTTTAGTTCAGTATAATATTATAATATATGATAAATATATACCTATTACATGTTTTACCGTTTATGATGTACACTGCTCGCGACTATATATAGTAACGATGTTCGCGTATACCACGTCGATAAGTATATATGTACGCGTATTACGTATAATGTATATCTATCCTAATCGAATTGTATATAAAAATTTAAATAGCTAAACGATTTGGGTCAACTGTTTTTTTTTTCTTTTTTACACGCCATTTCGAACTTATATACTGTATATATATGTGCAGTATATGTAATATATATATATATGGATACGTGTTTATCTATCCCGCTGATCGTACACGGAAACAATTTCAGACCTCTAAAAGCTTAAGGATCCCGCTCGTATATCGATTTGCCATTGGTTTCGCAAGTCTGAAATTGGGTCCGGCTTAAGTGTGTTTCCTGATTCGTCGGGATTTTCGATCATTTATTCTATCCTCCACTTACCCCCGCACCCTTCCACGCAACGGCGTCCAACCACCGGCAGAGAATCTCTCATTTTTCCACTCGGCTACTTCCAACATTTTCCCTGCTGCAGTATAAAAACCCACCACGGTGTCACTTTTTTTTTCACTTTCTCTTTGTTATTAACTTCTGGCCCTCGGGGTGACGTATTAACGGATTTCCAACAGTAGAACAAAAAAAAAAGTGTACGCCGGGGAAAAGGACGTTAAATGGCTCGTAAAATTGGAAATTCTTCGTTCTTTTGACAACCCCCGTAACTCCGTTATAAATATCATTAAGAAGTATTATAAAAGAGGAACTTCAGCCTCCAAAAACTTTTTCAATTTCTCTTCTCATTTTTGGGAATTTTTCATTTTATTGTGTTGATATATTATTACGTTTACTGTCTACTGGTCGAAGTCGCCCACTTGAGTCTTTTCAACTTGTTTTACATTTTTTTATGCCCTCCTGACAAATATCGAGTGTTAATAAATTTAATTACGATTTACGTAAATCGAACACGGCGGCCGACGCCATCGCGGTTTATTTGGCCAAGATCATAATATTAATATTATAAAACGTAGACAAATGAAAAGACAATATGAAAGCGAATACGAAACACCACGGTAGTGTTATTTTTTATTTGTTTCAGTGAATATTATATTCCGTGCTGGTATGGAATGTTCGCCGTAACTTCTTGTTTGTGCAAGCGCGGGAAAGAGATAAATGGGTATTAATTTTTACCCTCTGATAATTCGGATGAATTTCACTCGAAATTCACGTACTATTATGCTAATTGTTACTGAATTAACGTAACTTTTCATAAGAAGAGCATGTTGCAAATTAAACAAACGCTCTTAAGAGCATAGTACGCTTTTAATCGAGTAATTACTTAGGGCGCGCGCACATCCCCCATCTGCAATGTGTGTACGAAACGTTGTCAGTTTTCACAAGCCTGCAGCGAATGAATCGTTTCCGGGACGTAATTCGGAATCATTTCGAACGTATAAGACGCCGTATACACGCCCGTCATATCATCGTCGGTTTTCTTCGCATTTTTTCGACCCAATATTAGATATTATTACTATATTATACTGTTTTGCGTGTTTTTTCGATAGAAGAAAGGTTCGAAAGTATAAAAGTACAAAAGTATAAAACAGTATACAGTTGTTGCACAGTTATAATCGCAATAAAGATCGCAGTCGATGATATTATATTATTGTATATATTTTTGTTATTGTCGCTTGGTTATTGAGCGATTTTTTTCAAATAAAAAAAAATATTATCCAAATGAAACTGATGCGGATCAGTTATCGCTCAAACGTGATAGGATACCTACTCACAGTTTTTGTGTATATACTATATAGCTGCAGCAGTGTCTGTGAAAATGCAAATAATTTTAATGATAGTCAATGTTGAAAACGCGAAACGTATTTCGCGATGAATAGAAATAATACGGTCGCGGTCATTGCAGCGTTCAAACTATAATAGGTATTGTTCTTCTAACTTCTCATCCGACGAAAACGAACGCAACATGTACCTACGCGTAGAGAATAAGATGAATTGTGGTGTGTGTGTGTGTGTATTATATATAGTTATATAACTATATAAAGTTTTTATATATTTTTGTTGCTCCACTTGCTGTCAGTAATTAAAAGAAGGCGTTCGGAATGACAAATCATTTTGGAATACGAGATGCCGCGTATATATATTCTGAGCGCCGGAACACATTAAAACACAAAAAGAATAGACAATTATAATTAACCTTCGTGCTCAGAAAACACACGAACCGTGTTAATTAAATTAAAATCGTTTTAAATTTTTTTTTGTTTTTTTCCTAACAAGCAATTTATGCTGTGTACTAAAACCCGGAGCCGTATTAATTATAGCGAATTCATCGTCGTCCAATGGGTTTTTTTTCTCACAACCTAGAAACATGGCCGCGCTATACGATTTTCCATGAGATGTATATATTATTATTATCATCGTGTTTCGGACGAACGTCCGGCAAATGAGAAGATCTCGGATATCCTCGAGTGACCTCCCCAAAATACGAATAATAACTTCGGACAGTATAAAACGACGGTTGGCCGGCTCTCGTGCGTGACGTTCACAGGGTATCGATATGATGGAAACTTGAAGAAATGTTTTTAAGATGTCTGACTGAACTCTCAGCTCCTCGTATAATTCGTGCGGTACTATCGCTTAGACTATATAATACCTATAAACATCGAATACTATTTCACATTATTGCATGAACATCCGTGGTTAAGACGGCTACCTAGCTATATTATAATCGCATATCTTCGACGGTGCGTATATCACGGATCTCATCTTTCTTCGTACATATAACCTATATTGATTTACGCACCGACTAAACTATATCTCTTTGTACTCGTTTATATAATATATTATTCAGACAGAGATGTTCTATATATTGTTGCGCCGTAAAATAGCATAGTGTACCTACTCTAAGCGACTATCGAATCGGTCGGAATGCGGAGCCTGCAGCAGCAGCCGATGGCGCTCGCTGTTTCGTCGGATGCAGGGATGATGATAGACACAATATTAAAATAATACGCATAATAAGTTCCCGACGGATAAAAATTGCAGGCCTCAGGATGGCGAGCGTCTTTGCGAAATATTTTCCCATTTCTGCGTAAATACACAACAGCTTAAGTCTCATCACAGCGCCGTTTTTTAGACGCCATTTTATTATTATTAGCGTTTTACAGAGTAGAAAAATATTTAAGCATGTAATAACTTTTTTACGACTCGCCGACATCTATAACGGCCATTTAAGAATGTTCTGTGTATATGTATATCACATTTTATACACACGTGTAGTGTGTGTGTGTGTGTGTGTGTGTGTGTTTATAACGGCGACTCGGTGGGACGCTAACATTTTCCATTACCACACTCGCGCATTATTATACCCTGCGAAAAGCAGAAATAAATATAGAGTACGCGTGGTCGTTATTCAAAAGAAAATGGGATGTATTTTTTTAAAGAACTTTCTTTATAATGTCCAAAACTACAGTTTGCAATCTCCAAAAGGAGTTCACATTATGTTTTTAAATACTTATTTTTAATCTATTTAGCTAGATCACACGCGATCGCTAGCCAAACAATCGTCCGTAATAACAAAGCACGCAATTTTCGTTAAAAAAAAAAAATAAATAAAAAAAATAATGCTGAACACAAATTTTCTGTGGTAATTATAACGATGCGGAAATTTAAATTAAAAAATTAAAATATAATCTGAACGAACTGTGATAAAATCGTATTTAATTGAAATTATTTGAAAATACGACAAATCGAATTCCGTATACGAAATTACATTGTTAATAAATACTCGTGTGTGCAGTATATAAAGCTTTGACGCGACAGGGTGGCACTAATGGCAGAACGTTAAATCCGTTAATTAAAAAAATAAACAATTCTAGTCGGTCCGGAAAATCCTCTGTACAATCGTATATGTCCGTGTGTTGTAATCGATTTAAAACATAACATATATATAATACATATATTCGAGCAGGATTATTTACCTTACATTCTGACCATCCACCGTTTATCCTTTAATGATGCATTTATTCAAATTCTGATCTTATAGATTTTTAACTATTTATAATTTGAAAACCATATTTTAAAGTATTTTGAGTGTCTTATACATTTCAATACCATGTATTATGGTGGTGATAAAAGCATCTTTTTTTCAAAAGATATTTATTACACTTTTTCCTTTAAACTGTTAATTAAATAAACCCATATACTATAAATGAACGATAGATTAATTTTTTTTTAACAAATTTATAGTAGATGTCATATTTGATATTTAATCTAGTCTCTACTGCTTATAGATAGGTATACGCAAAGTTATACAGTGTTAATATTATGTACAATTAATGACTATAATTTAAAAATATATTTTAAACCTATATACCTAGTTATGATTCATAAGTCTATCATCCTTAATACCTACATAAAGTTTAGTTAGTTGGATAAAATTTTTCTTATTTAAATTAATATACCTAAACAATTTCAAGTAATCAGCTTAACAAAATACATTTTACAGTAAAAAAGCGGTGTTTTAATTTTTAAATATCCAACACAACAAAAATTAAACAGCAATAAATCGACTAATAGGCTAAAAAAATCCTATTGGTGTTTAAAAATATGGTCATTATAATTCCAAAAACCACGATTTGAGTAAACGCATGGAATATAATATGATTAAATGACTCTAATTGGGCTTGAGTGAATGCTTGGCGATTCATCCAGTGTGCTTATAATAATAATATTATGCGTGTGTACCTATGTATATAATATTATTGCAATAACTATGGAAAAAGATGGAAAAAAATTTTGCGGCAGTAAACTATTATTTTTAGTGTTTATTACCACAAACACGGGTGTCGCACACCCGACGTCGTTCAGTACCTTCATATTATTATTATATTTTATATGTATTATGGTTTTATAAGCACCGCGCTCTCGACGACCGCAAAAACCATAATAACAATATTATGCTAACCTCGATCCTTTGCGTCATGTTACAGGTGTCTCTGCTGGGTGGTGCCGACGAGTCCGTGAAAATGTCCACAAGTCCGACGCTGTTGTTGGACACCAGGAGCGCTGTGCACTCGACTGCCGCTGCGGTGGAAGTCACGACAGCTGCGGCGGCGGCGGCGGTGGCGGAAATGGCCGCTTCGGACCGTTGGAGCGACGACGGCGCTAACGAAGACGAAGACGAAGACGCGGCGGCTGTTGTGGCGGCGGCCGGGGTGGACACCGTTGCCGTGGTGGCCGGAGAGGAGGACGTGACGGCCGAGCTATCGGCACCCGTGGCCGTGGCCGCTGGGCTGGGGCACGCCGAGTGGCAGCTGTTGGCCGCGGCCGGAGCCGGCGTGGCCGTGTTCATGTTGTTGGCCCTCGTCCTGGCCTACCGCAGCACCGGCGGCGCATCGCCCGCGCTCCACAAGGTGGTCCGGCACGACGACGCCGAGTGTCCACCGCTGTTGGACTACGCGCCCCGACCTCTGGACTTTTCCAAATACTTGGGTAAGTCTAAATTTTTGATTAACGACGGCCGTCGTCGCTTAATGACCCGCGAATTAATATGTTATTATTGAGTTATTGCGTAAGTGATGATTTATGTGTTTACCGTCAAATCTCTTGCACGTACGACCAGAGTTTCGGATTCACAACCGAATTCGTTTTTGTGAACCCTCAACATTTTGTGCCTGCAAAACAAACCCATAATATTTTGTCTATCATACCTATCAAATTTATAAAGGGAACGAATTTTCTGCAAATAGATTTGAACTTCTAACAAAGTTTATACGGGCTCAGATTTCCTACAGGTACTTTCTGAATTATTCACGACAAACTATTCATACATTTGATTATGCAATCGGCACGATCGGAAGTTATGCGTTATCAGCGATGGCCGATGAACCAAAAACTCGATGGTTCGGTTGATGGTTAAGGTTTTTAAAAGTCAACAACAATATATTCTATAGTTTAAAATACATTTTTTATATTCGTTGAGTTTTAAAACACTGAATGACCACAATGATGGTTTACTGATGCTAAAAATATACACAAAATTTGGCTAAATGAAAAAACTGGTTAGTGAAATCAATCATATTCCACGATTGATACTTTATGGTTACGTTATACTGACGAATTCAATGAATATATTGTACTATAGGTATTTATTTAAATTAAAGAATATTAAATTATATAGATTGACCCGATCAACCCTAATCATCGGCTAAACGTAGTTAAACATAAGTATTTTTTCCCAGCACTGAAAGTTATTACTAAATTTTGCGCACAATCACACGTGACTCTCACTGCGCACGATCTTCCTATTAAACTCCTTAAAATTGGACCGTTTGCAATATGAACCTTTGAGCGTTCAATTAATATAGTCCACGAAAACGTACTATATATTCTATGGATTTAATTTCGTAGTCGTCGTCCAACTTTGCACCTTTTCGCATACATATAATACGTTTAAAGCCTCTATGTACATTGTACATATTATATAACTATATAAACCTGCCCAACCTGCGCAACTATATATAGGTACCCACCTCTACTTGCTGCTGCTCGATAGGTATATGTGGACCCGTGGACCTCGATTGACGCGAAAATTGTGTGTGGGGTTTTCTGGTTCAATTACTCGGCGGCGCGAGAGGGTTGTCGTCTAATTATTATACGCGCGCCGAGGACGAAGACGTCTAGGGAGGTCCCGCTACCTCCCATCGGTCATTAGTGTGGCATAATATTCACTACAAACAGTTGTGGCATTTAATTAAAACTGATTAAAACGAGCGCGGTGCGTATTAATTATACTGTGCACTTATCGTTTAACGAATCGACGGGAAAACTGAGAGTATATCTTACTATAGTAGGTACCTATACGCGAATACAACCGTGCAAGTGTGGGTGTGTGGGTCAAATGCGCGTCCGAAAACGATTTCTCGGGTCGTATTTCGTCGGACGTAACGATTTCACCGTAGATGACTTCGGTCTTCGATTAACGAACGCCAGTATATATATTATTGTTATTTCGTCGGTTAATCTCTTCCGAAATAATATAACCTCGTTGGGTTTGATCGCGTTCGGTAATATTATTGAACCGTACTATATATAGGTACACATTTGCGTGTTCCAAATCCTGTAGTATACCCGCAGCAGTATTTGGCATTCAGCCCGAATAATTTGCAGCGTGCTTCTCAAAATCTGAGTTGCCTGTTTAAGGTTTTGAGGGTTCGAAAAAAAAAAAAAATTATTAAATTAAATGACGGCGTTACTGAAACGAAACCAACGCGCCGCATCAATATAGACGACGACCAGCTGTCCCGCATAACAGCAGCTCACGCATAGGAAATAATATATTCTGGGTTCGAAGCAATTAGCTTGTTTTGTGTTATTTTTTAGTGTCAATCGATCAATAATAATTATCGACATCGTATATTATCATGATAATCGCGCGATTCAGCATACGCAGATGTGTAGTCTCCTATGACGGAGGATGATTCACCGCAAGCATACTCACACTCTATTTTCCTCTAATAATGAGTTTATTCAAATCTTTTTGCAGTAATTTGTTAACTATAACTGTACCTATTTAAATCAAATTTCGAATGAGTAGTTTTATAGTTATTTAACTCTGTGTACCAAGGTCAATGATGTTAAGTTTGGACTATCAATAATAAATAGTGGAACGAATTTTGCATTTCAGAAGTTCCTTGTTAAAAATATGTAGGCATTGAATTTCAAATCAAAATAGTCGAGAAAAAAAATCATCGGCTTCATAATAACTATTTACAGTAAAAGGGGAAGGAGTAGTTTTTATTTGAAAAAACACGGCCCACAGGACACTATAATCCTTGAATTGTGTTATAAAATGTTGAGTATTTGAGAACGCTGTCGTTATATGTATGCGTATCGGTACTCGAAAATTCCAAAAAATCAAAATTTGAAAAAATGCGTATTATTAAAGGAAGAAATCGGCGGATTGTGCAAGCTTGGGGTGAACCACCCGGTAAACTATTACGCGCGCGCGCGCTTCGGAACCCACGAAATTCAGTGGCGGCGGGCCCGAAGTGGCGTGTGACTTGGAAACGAAATCGTTTTAAATCACGTGCAGTATTTTTCCCCGACCCCCTTCTAATAATATGATGATTATAATTATTTAGTCGTGCACGGAAACTTATATTCGTTTGTCGTATTTGTTTGCAGGTCGCTGTCGGAGGTCGCATCAACTGCTCGACGAGGACGCCGCATCGCAGCAAGAACAATCGACCGTGACGCACGTCCGACATTAAAAAAAAATATTATATTATATTATAATTAATTAGGTATAATATAATATAATATTATATTATATTGTAACATTATTGGGTGTCGCGAGCGTACAGTCCTTCATACGTCGCGGCCGTCGTTGTCCCGGCGCTGCCGATATATTATTATATGTTTATGGTATAGGTGTTATATACCGTTTCGTTTCACCGGAGTCCTAATAACCAATGTTTTTGTCCCCCCTCCCCCCTTAATCTATTTTGTTTTGTATAAATATTTGTGTTGTATATATTATATATAATATATGAAAATCTCGTTGTACATTTTATCCTATAATTACGCGGTGTACATACGATGACTACTATAATATTATTATTATTTATCGCGAGGCGTAAATTCCACACAGTTATATTATAATAATATGATAATTAATTGTAAAAAAGAAAAAAAAAATTGACAAAAAGGAAACCATCAAAGTTAAAACAAATCAAATTCGTGTGTTTTTTTCGGTATACGACGTCTCGTGTTATACTGCACGTTATCTAGTCATGTGAATAATATAATATATATATTATAATAATACGTTACATTTTAATAAAAAATAAGAATTAATATGTCAACTCACTATTGAATCGCTTCACAATATAATATAATAATTATTATTATTGTTTTATATCGGGCGTAATATTCTCGGTTAATATCTTTTGATGGACTTTTACGGTTTCCATTATCTATTACCAAAAAGAAAGATAAATTTATTTCACGTAAAATTGTAATAACATTTATTTTTTATCATTATTTTTTATTTTATTTTGCTCTTAGTTATATTATATGTGCTAATTTTTAATGTCACCGATTTTTAACGATAAAACGCTTTTTATTTTGAAGTATATAACGTTGTTTGACTTAAAATATCATAATATATTATCATTATTATTATTATTATTATTATTCTGTAATATTATTGTACATAGCAGTGGCATGTATTATTATTAATTATTATTTTAATCGATGTAAGTTGATACTATGTGTTAAGCGAATAATTGAATAAAAATTATAAATACAAATTTTATTTCATAGCCGTGTACCTATATATATATATTTTAGTTCTTCAATCGTCGACGAGGTGACTGTAATATTATTATCGTTTATCAAAACAAAAAGGAAACCCACGCTCAAAAAGCCAATCACGAAAGCGTCCTACAATAGCTTATAAGTGCAAAATATCGTACGCGGTACCGATGAAGGTGAACGTTAAATATTATCGCACGAAAACGGTGAACGAAATATTAAGTAATAATATAATCGTAGCAGTTATACACACACACACACACACACACACACACACACACCACACACACACACACAACGTATAATCACACGGCTAGCACTCATCGTCATCCACCAGTACCTTTGCAGAAATCCACGCGAGTACCGTATACGTATATGGCGTAATATAATAATAATATTGTATTATCCGTGGGCGTTCAATCGAAAACGAACGCGTGGTGACGTTTTTACTTTTCGAAATTGAGAGTTTTTTTTTTCAATCCCGATGACGTTGTTGTCCGCATTAAATCCTCGCGATTTTCAGAGGAGCTTAATATATTGCGTGCGCGTATACGTTGATCGGATAAAAAGTCGCGGTAAAAAAAAAAAGAAAGACCCGCGAGCAAACACGTCAAATCAAATTTCGTTACCTCCCTCTCCCGCGTAAGACTCCCGTGAGACTAAAAAAAAACGTCTCTCTGTGCCATATCTATACCGCGAACGCCCGCAGCGAATCGCGCACAAACAGTGGTGAGATCTTCGCTCCCGTCGCCGTCGAAGTCAGTTTTCAGACGCGGAATATTTTGCAGGTGGTCGTGGTCGGTGTGCCTCGACGCAATTTCATTCGCTCCTCCCCCCCCCTAGTCTCCCTAGCAGCAGCATTATGTATAATAATGTAAATTTTTTAAAAGCAAAAATTAATTTTATTCATTATCATGTCATAAAAATATAAGTAGGTAAAATGTAGAGAGAAAAAAATATCGCCGACGAGATCACAATGTGTTTTCGTTACAAACAAGACGGCGTTATGGGAAAACTCACTCTGCAGCGAACTTTCCAATTTTCCGGTTTTTATGCGTATTTTAATGGAAACGCAATATTCTATAATTCCATACTATAATATACAATCAATACAACTATACGGACAATGATTAATAAACAATAGGGACAATCGTAACTCTATGTACCTACACTGGAAACTACACAAGCACAAGCACAAACACAACGGAGATCTAAGCTAGTGTTCTAAGCTTATATGTTTAGAAACCAATTGAAACTATAAAATATGTACAGTTGTTTTGCATTTTTTCCGATGTAAAAAAATCGCTTCCCAAGCCCGTTTTCCCTCCTTCCTTACTCCGCTACAGCATCTGAGTGCTACTCAGACGGTAAAAAATATTTTTCTCCTTCTCCGAGGTTTATTATGGTCGAGATTTTCAAGGACGAAATTCGTAGTTCGCATCGATACATATTTTTAAGCATTCAGGAAGTCACACACGCGCATACTATGCCAGCGGTACGTACCGTTCCGTATCGGAATCAGACCTCGATACGAGTAGGCGGTAGCCACTTGACTATTCCTCATATCGATAAGTAAAGAATTTTTATTTTTGAAATTCATATTTATCTATAATCGTGTACTCCCGTCTCGGTGGCACTACAACAATAATATTATTATCACGTAAAACGCAGTGGCCGGTTCGGCGGCTACGGGTTTTTTTTACGGTGAGCTCGTATCGTGATATCGTTATACACATAATATATCTAAATATGTATATAGGTACCATGTATATACCGCGGTTGTGTTCGTACCTATAACCTATACGTCGTAGCCGCCGTCCGCGCCATTAAATCCAATTAATTATAATATATTATTTCACATACGCTGCACATGCGCGCATTCGGGAAGATGATTTATTGCCGAGAACGCGTCTATATGAATTATATATATATATATTCAAATATTTGATATTTTTTTTAAAACGGCAAACCGAGCAAAGACGAGAGAAACGAATAAAAACGTATCCTAAACGTCATATTATTATAATATTACGTGCAGTCGGGGCCCCGTCGACGGTCGCTCCGGCCGGAATTATTATATAATATTGATAACCCGGATAACGTAACGTCATATCACTCATATCATTATATCGTTATAGTTGACTTATAGACGGCACATAAGTCCCGAGGACCGGGACGTGCCAAACGGTTTGAGAGAGATAGTATGAGGCTTATCACAAGAGTGAGAGAAATGGCTCTGTTCCGAGGACAGCCAATACATATTATAGCTTTAATAGCGACCGCTCCTCCTAACAAGTTCCACCGTTGCACGTGTTATCATACCTAATGTTACGTCTATTTCTATAAGTCTGCGAGTAGGCATCGGTTTGATATTTCTCTTTCAAACCGCGCGAACCATCGCGAACTCATTATTATATATTAGGAGGGTTGCAAACAGTATATTATTGCAAACGCTTACTTTTATCTCTGTACGTCGTTTTATCTATAACATAATGTCGGTATATACTCTAACGGTCGTGTCATCTATATAACGTGTAAGTGTGTACAACACTTGATCGAAATATGTTTGCCGGGCCCGCACACGATATTTATACCACCCATGTCATACGCTATGTCACACTATATTATCATTATTATTGTCGTGAAATAAAAACAAGAATAATTGTATTTAATAATTGTGTGGTACGCGTAATACTACGTGCACGATAATATTCAATCGTCACATCGGTCGATCACTTCGTTATTATTTCCCATATCGTTTAATTCGTTTTTCCTTTTGGTCGCGAATTACTCGACATCGGCTGCAGCTGCAGTAGTTGTGTGCGTATTATATTGTTTAGACGAGTTCAGTGACGAGTCGACCGACGTGCATGATATGAGGCTCCCCCCGGCGAACGGACCGTATAATGCGATAGAAATCTTAATTGGCTCCAAACCTCGTAATAACATATTATACCGTACGCGATAACGTTTAGCCGGACCGAGTTCGTTATAAGATTGCGGCCAGAATTTTCGTGTTTTCACAATATTTCTCGTGATATCGCGTCGTATTTTATAGCAATATTATAATATCATGACGTTTAGTTAATGAGCGAACGCAACTCAGTGGCATGCCGCGGCCAGGAATTCTGTACGGGCCGAGGGTCCTAATTGCCACTAAAAAAAAACTAAAAACAGGATTTTTCTTTCACTTACACTTTTTCTAAAATCATGTTTTTTTTTTACAGATTTTCCGATGATACGCAGTTAATGACTATTATTAATTATTGTTTTTACACAATTTGAATATTAATAAATTACTAAATAATTATTGATCACCATGCGCTACTCGAACCGTAATTAAATATAGTTATATCGTTTTATATTTAAAAATATATAGTATTCTGTTTATCACTTTTGTTTAAGAAGCCAGTAACCCGTATTTACTTTATGATATACTTACTGCCCGCTGGACGCTACTCAGAAAAGTACAAAATTGTACATATCAGTCATAACGGTAAACAGATTATAATTTACGATTTATATAATATTCTTAACAGTAGGCACACGAATATTGCTTCGTATTAGATTAGGACGTGTTAGGTAACCATTGGCATAAGGTAGACCATCAGTGGCGTGTATCATAAAAAAAATTTGTGTTGCTCAAATAATTTTAGGTGGCCTACCCCTCATAATACTGTTATACCGACCTATAAAATTTCCTATTTTTCTTCTGGTCAGTACCCACCACCCATATTTAAAATGTTGCCCGAGCAACACTTGGAGCCTATGTTACACGCCACTGAGGTAGATTCATACTTTTAACCTGTACGTATGATTATATAAAAAGTTATTCACATTCAAAGCTTTAGCTACACAATATTTCAAAATTTTTAAAATATTTATTTAAATTTAATAGATTATTAAGTATTAACAGATGTTGGCTAAAATAAACACGGTAAATTAAGGGGGATATAGTCCCTTTGGAAACCCCCGAGGCCACGCATACCATGTCCAATGTCCATATACAAGCACAGTTGCTTAATCTTTTAATAATAATCAACTTCGAATTTGTTACTTACAGGATTTTCAAAATTGGCACATTTGATTATTCGTACTTTTGGCTCGCATAGGCGGTTTTTGATTGGTTCAATATTTTATTGAAATTAAAAACGTTCACGGACAACCTGCAGTGGCGCCCAAAACTAGCATCGTGAAAGACACTTCCACCGTCACTTATATAGGCAAACAGTTTATATAATTTATTCGGGGAGGCTGCTTCTAGGTTGTGTTCTCCGATCGAAATCGCACTCGTAATATATTGTCATATTGATATTAATAACTGTATATAAATCGAAGAGTAAAACCGTTGTGATTTGTTGATGTATATGTATTTTATTTTTAAAAAACGGACGAGTGTTTCTTTTCAGAAATGCTTGCATTGTATAATTATATGGAAATTATACGATTCATCGACGTCGGCTGTAATATAAGCACGCGCATAGCAGGTATATATAATAATAATATGCATAACGGTTCAAACCACTATCAGCTTTCCGCTAGTTCAGTGTCGAATCTATTAAAATCTATTTGACGAAAACATCAGGCGCGATTTCATATAAATTATTAAAAAGATTTATAGTGTTGGCAATAGTGTGATGGAAAATATAATTTTCGAGATTTTCGTATAGTCAGCTATGCTTCGGACGGTGGTCGTCGACTCTGAAAACGAAGTATTATATAGGTTTAGGCACCTAAAAGTGGCCTATCCATAAACGCGAGTATATGTGGCCTTATACACATAGTGTCATATTATTATATAAATCCGTATTGCGGCTTAGACTTAAGGAATAAATTCGGTGGCGTTGACGTCGACGGCAGCGGCCGTTTTCAGCATTGCAGGCACAGCATAAAGATCGCTCCCAGAGGATTTCCTGGCACCGCCACCGCTGCCACAGTTTTCACCGGGTGCCCGAGTTCCCAGTCAAACGCGCATTCGACAACCCGTCGCCGTCGTTTAATCCGATTACCCTGTTAAGCCCCGAAAAATCCGTACCGGCAACTCTTCTTCTCCACACACACACACACACACGTGAAGGTACCTCTCAACGCCTCTCTCTCTCTCTCTCTACTCGCTCACACTCTCTCTGTCTTTCTGTCTGCCATTATATATAATATTTACAGGTCTATACAGTGCCGTCGTCGTGCCCATATACCTCTACACCGTGGCAACCATCGCCGACACGTCCGACCCTGCACATCTACCATTACGGAACGGCGTGCGTGGGTGCTTAGGGTAGACGTGGTCGAAGCGCTCGTCGGTGGATCGGCGGGGCAGGTGGTTGTGCGAGAGAAAACTACAACCCTGGGGAACAATGAGAGATATTGGCCTTCGAGTCCGCGTCCTCTCCACGTAACACCATAACACTAACCCTGCCAGCTCTTTTATATACGTTTTTCCAGTATAAATTTATCGTCTCCGTTATACATATACGGTATAGTTACCGCTATATATATACATCGCACACACATACATACAAATATATATATATATATATAGCAGGACCCTGTATAACGCTAAAACTACTTTTTCTCCACGTGGACCTGCAGGTGGTGGGCGGCGGGGGGGGAGGAGGAGGAGGGAGTGGGAGAGGTATAAAATGTCCTTCGTTGCACGTGCGTTTGTGCGCGTGTACGGCATTGTGCTTTCGCCGTTTCTCGCCTTTTACGACGACGACGGGGGTGACGGAGACTCGGTCGGCAGACCTTATGGGGTCAACGATCCCGTTTTTATATTGTACGGCCGTGTACATAAACTCGTCTGCGAGGGGAAGAAGAGACCACGGTAACATCGGCTATACCCGCACGGATTATTATTATTAAAGAACAGTCCGACTTTACGAGGCGCAATTTCGTCGTCCCGGGGTACGAGATTTTTACGGTCGACGCCGACGAGTGTCATCCGAAAAGTCGAAAATTCGTCGCGCCATACGCTCTGCAGGTAAATATAGACATATCACTCGCGCGGTCGTATAAAAACAGGCGCCGTACATAATAATATCGTGTGTTTACGATAATAATAATATATTTTTCACGAAATAACGCCACATTTCCGATTTCACCGTTTGTCGCGTTCCAAACAGGTTGTAATCGATCAGAAACGCGAAGAACCACCGACTCCGACTGAATATATTCAACGGCGCGGCGTCGTGACCGTAAGTAAATATACCTAGTACCTGTACACCGCATCGAAAGCGAAGAAGAAAAAAAAATAATAATAACAATATTAAACAAAATATTTAAAAAAAAAAACTAAATACACTTTAATCGTTAGATTTGTGGTCGGATGGGCACGAAATATTCGTCGGACGGCGATCATCCAATGTCCCCCGAGATGCAATCTCACTATTTATCGTTAATTTCACATCGCGGCCGTATCGTCGTAAGTCAGCGTTATAATATTCCGATTTTATAAACGAGGACGACTTGAGCCATATTTTTTTTCATAGAGCATAACGGATAACCGTACGTATGGCATTATAATACAGGCGAGTTATCTGCATTCGGTAGGCGAAGTAGTGTGTGTGTGTGTGTGTGTGGATGCGTGAAGTATATATATTATATTATTATTATATACTGTTTTTTTTACACGGAAAACATAATCTAGAGATCAAGAACGAAACCCGTTAATAACGCTATTACGAAATTAAAATATCTCGAGAAGTGAATAATATAAACCGTGGTATATACGCCAAAATAATAATAATAATAAACGTTCGGTGTTGTTTTCCAGCTGGCACCGATCTCGACACGTATTTCGTCCGAAATGTATACAATGCGCTCCTCTCACGTATACAGCACGCGTATCTGTGTCGCGGTTATATCCAAGTCTAAAGGCGTGGATAAGGTTAATTTTACTGCCCACGGCTGGCCTTACGGCAAGAAGAATGGAGGTTCGAGTACCCCCCCCCCCTCCCTCATTCGTCGGTGTTGTCACACGTAGACTTACTAATTTACGCCAATCAGTCTAATCGGTTACGGAAAATTAACGAACCGTGCGGTGGTATTAATATTGAGAAAATTGTATCTTTAAATATTTATTAGCACTCTTTTCAAATCCAGGAAGGTTAGGTTTCCCTAACCATCGTCGGTTTATACATAGGTATTTCATATTTAAAATTCGGCTATTTAGATACTAAAATATACAATTTTTATAAATAACAGCAAACTTTGCAGGTAAATTATTAACACTTTATCTATTATTTATTACTTATTATTTACTAAACCTTTTTTACGATAAGTTATTGACATTATGTCTCATAGATATTACCTACACAATAATGAACTGCCTTCCATAATAAATATTGAGTAAACATCATGATAAAAAAAAACACGCTACTCTACAAGGAAAATCTATGAATCAAAAATATGCATTTGTTAATTATAAGTAACCATGACAACACGAAAACCTTACGAAAAGTCGGTCAAAAACAAAAAAAATCTCGGATCTAGCCCGTAAACATATTTAAGTTAAAAAAATATAATTTATTACTGAATATACTAAAACCTAATACGTTTGAAACAATAAAGTATTAATATTAATAATAGGCAGAACATTGAAAGTATTTACAAAAAAAGTTGTTGATTATAAAATAAAAGCTCTGTTGCAGTTATTGAAAACTTCTAAGTTACGCTATCAATGTCGTTGCCGATTTCTCGAGAAATGAATATAATAGAAGCTAAATCGAATTACATATTTTTCCTATATTTACATATTTCCTTTTTTTTTTTTTTGCTTTTAACAGCATATTTCAGCAGAATAAAGCTTTAAAGTGCTTTTTAGGTTACTGGAAATGTAATGAAAAATAAATTATATCGCTATCGTAGAAAAGGTAAAAGAATTAATAAAAAGTAAAAGTTGTAGAAAATAATGACATTATGTCATATCTTAATGTTGCGATAACAAGTTCTATTGAACCACGCAGTACATGGGTTATTTTTAAATTGAATTTAATCAGTAATTTTATTTAATCTTACGGTTATTATGAAATAGTCTGATAGTCATGTACGAGCCGTTGAGTTGATCGTATTAATGCTTATAATTTTGTATAGCTTGAAATAATTATTTGTATTTTGTATTATTTTAAACTATTATTTTTAATATTTTAATATTTTATAATATATAAACTAAAGCGATATGGATAAATTTTTAATTAAACGACCGACAAATATCAAAACAAACATAGAACCAATCATGTCTACAATGCAAGCTCAGGTCTCTCGTTAAAGTAATTAAAAAGTAATTTTATAATTTTAAAAATATTAAAATTTTTGATTATCATTATAATGATACATTTTTTAATTTTAGATTTTATAAAACTCTAATTTTGTATTTTTTTTTTCATGTTTTTGATTAATTAAATTAAAGAAATATTAAAACTGCTCCAAAATTAACGATTTAATGTATATGAATAAAATGTGTGTATACATTAAGACTATTAAGTAAATTTAAATTACACACTTACATAATGTTGGTAGGAAGGGGGGCGTATTAAAAATAAATTATTTTGGGGGGTCGTGGATCAAAAAAGGTTGCGCACCACTGGTATAGCTGAATAATTTTATTAAATTTAAAATATATATATATATATCGATATAAATAAATGGTTTTTTTAAGATCTATGCCTAGAAGTCTCTACTCGTAATATATACGAGTCTTGAACCTAAGGGTTTCCGCTTTCAGATTGCAGGGAGGACTATTTAACAATATCATTAAAATGTAATTTTTTCGTCATCACCGACCCGCGTTATGAAGTCTTCACGGGCTTCCAATAATTTAAAACAATATCATTTAGGGCTGTTGGTTCGCTATACATCCGAAACTCGATAAAGTTGTACACTTGTGCAGTTCTTTAGTTGTTACGATATAAAAATATCACATTATCTGATTCGCCCGGTTTTTGTATTACGCTTGTGTGCACACAATTATATTATAGGACTATCAGAATAATTGAGTGGTACTATAATTGACACTATATAAATGTACCTACGGGTAGCGGATCCGATCGAGCGTATTATTATTAATAATACGATTTCGTATAATATAAGAATAAATGTATATTTTCGTTTGTTTTTATTTAAAACGAATCTTTAAATTATATTACGTCTTTTAGTAAATAGGATTTATTATCATCGACTTTTAAATCCTATACTGATATAATATTTTTATGAGTAATTATTCGAACAAAAAAAAAAAAATTATCCGGATGAATAGACAATATTTCAAAATAATATTATAATATTTATACATTAGTCATGTCGAAACATAAAAAAAAAATAATAATAATAATAATATTAATCTGTTCAGTGTTCACACACAGCAGAAAATAATTACAACGGTAAAACCAGAATTTCTGTTCAGAGTTGGTCATTCGCTTGTACGTAATATGCCGAAAAAGCTTTAGGTACTGCAATCTAAACACATTGCATTTCGCTAACCAAAGAATTTATCGGTGAAATGTTGTTTTTCGCAGTTGTTATTGTAGGTACGTGTGACCAAATCCTGTAACACTACCTAAAACCTGTACAAAAAGTATATTTTACTCATGAAGCATAGGCCAGTCGCGATTTACACGACACACAGCAAAATTAATATTAAAAATGGAGTTGGACAAAGGTGAAATGTATCACCTAGACAATTTAATGTACCTATACGCCTGTTGAAAGTGCACCGAACAGATTAAGCGAATATTAATAAAACGTAAAGTAAAACAGACTTTCTACAAAAAAAAACAGAACCTCTATTCACGACGAACACTTTGTTAATCTGAAGACCAGAAAATCTCTTTATAAATAAAAACGTTTTATATGATAGAGTATAAAACTGTATGTAGCAGAAACGTGGACAAATCTTAAAGCGGAAAGAAAAGGAATGAAGCTTTTGAAACATGGTTTTGGAGATCAAGAATGAAAATTCCTTGGACGGAGAATGTTGAAAACTAAAAACACCTATATCATATACTTGGGCATGAACGAACGGAAAACATTATGAAAAGCAACCGGGAGGAAATCGTGGATTGAACATATTATTTTAATTGAGAAACTAATTGTTTCAGCAGATTCAAACAACGAATGGATAGCAACAATAATTGTAATTATGAAAAGAAAGATGGAGGGAAAAGCAGGAAGAGGTAGACCAAGAACTCCGTTTATGAAACAGATCTCAAACGACGCAGAAAGAATCCCTTACAACAAACTGCGGTAATGGATAGGTGTGCAGAGGGAGTGCATCTAAATCATTGTACCAATCTTAGGAAGTGACACACATTCAAAAATAAATAGGGGTAGCATATTGAATGAATATAGGTTAACATGGCTACTGGCTATTATAGGATGGTCCTTATATCTATATAGGTGGAATATTTTATTTTGAAAAGTTAACACAGTACCTACTTAATTTGTTAAGTTATACGAGTAAGTAATTTGGGTGCAATTTGGAAGGTCTCACTCAACTCTGGTGCCGTATCACAGGGCAGTTTTCTTATTATTTTATTTAATTCAGAAACTATCGTACTTAACGTAAAAATCTATGAACCTAATCTACGTATTTTAATATAGTCTATAAAAAAGCATTTCACAAAAATTGTCGTAAGTCCATAAGCCATAATTGGCTATAGCCTATTCAAAAGTTTATTTTAAATCTGTTGTACGTACGTAGTGGAATTTGTATGATCTAAATATTTTAGGGCCAGGGGATCCACCCACCCACCCACCCACCAAAAAAATCAGAAATATCGCAGCTGCTACCTTCGAACTTTCCTGTGTGCGCCACTTAGATTCTGTGGATTGAAAATAAAAAATATGTAAAATGCGCTCGCCGTCAAAATAAGAACACGCGCAACCACAAAACGATTTTCTCGGACGTAGACGAGAGTACATATCGCAGAATATTCGATATCGTTGTCGTCGTCGTCGTCGTCCGCTGTCGTCTGTATATATATATATATATATATATATAATGAGGATAAGACGGCGACACGGCAGTCGGTTATTTATATATAATTCTGTCGTATAATACCTACTCGCGCGTATATATATATATATATGTATATGTGTGTAAAATATAAATATATATATTATAAATACTGTGTGGAAGAAAAATCTCTCCGGTCCAGGCGTAATACGTTTCACGTGCGGTTAAATTATGGCGGGCGACAGGAAAAAACGTGTTTCGGTCGTACGGGGCCTGCCGGAGCGGTATAAACGAGCGGCGCGAGCGACGTCCGACATGGGAGTCGTGACGCGAACGGTACCTATATCATATAGTATGTAAGTACGTCGCGAGAGACGGAGAGAGAGAGACGGAGATAGAGAGACGGAGATAGAGAGACGGAGAGAGAGAGAGACGGAGAAAGAGAGACAGAGATAGAGAGACGGAGACGGAGAGACGGGGACGGAGATAGAGAGACAAAGAGAGAAGAGGCGCTTTTCGTGAGAACCGCGCGCGCGATTGTCGCAAGAGTCCACTCGATTTGATTGTAATAAATATGTGTTTATACGACGACGACGACGACAATTTACCTATATAATATTTACGTACCGGTATATTATTGTGTTATTGTATTTTACTTTATATTTTATATTATTTTATCTATACGTTTATTTTATTTTATCTATATATTTATATTTTATTTCACATCGTATAATAATGGAATATCGCATGACCTCGTGCTGGGGGACTGTTTCTATATTTTCAAACACATTCCAGAGACGGTTTTTCGATTTTGGCTGTCGATCCGGAGCATGAAATATAATATTAACCTACTGTGCACAGTTTGAGATATTATTTTTGCACCGATGTGGAATAACTACGCCGTCTTACGTTCGCCACAGACCTGCACGTAGGTAGGTAGTCATTGTTCGAAGAATGATCACCACCGCTGCAGATCATCTCGCGAGATATTTCGCCCAAATATTTGTGTAAGTATGCTATATTGGCGCGTGTCGTGAGTTATTGCTTTAAAACAAATATAAGTGTATACGATTATTATTGTTCGGGGCGAGAGACGTTTTGTCTTGCGACGGCGGAGATAAACGTTTCCATATTATAATATTATTATTATTATTATCTACTCCGTTCGAAACGGTTTCCAACTCAACTCTCAAGACGGCAATAGTGTGCGCGTTTGTATAATATAATATTATTATATTATAAATCCGTCCGTCGAATAACCTATTCGTATTATTTATCACACAGCTATACAACAGCTGCGATAACGACGATACGACCGCGCGAGAATTCGAAACTATAAAATATACACACCGTGTTGTTGTTTCGTGATAAAATATATATTTTTATTTTAGTATCTGGCTGAATACAGCGGGCGATTTACCAAACACGCTCACTCCATTTTTCTCCTTTTATGATGAATTTATTCAAATTCTGGTTTTTCGAATTTTTAGATAATATACTCAAACTTTAGGTCATTTTTCGAAACGGTTTTCAACTCAACTCTTAAGACGGCAATAGTGTGCGCGTTTGTATATAATAATGTTATGTTATAAATCCGTCCGTCGAATAACCTATTCGTATTATTCATCACACAGTTAAATTTATTCAAATTCTGATTTTTCGAATTTTTAGAAAATATATACTACTCAAACTTTAAAGGCCATTTTTTCAAATTTTTGAATTTGTTTGTACTATACTTAAGTACTAGTGCTTTTCTTCTAATACACTGCGCTGTGATGATTCAAACTTTTGTTCTTAAGACGAGTAGGTTTTCAGTAATTAAAATTTTTATATTAAGGATAATAGGTAGACCTTAAAAATTGTTTTAAAAAATAATAAATAGGTGTAATAATAATAATAGGTAGGTTATATTATTATACCTACGATCTACCTATTAATTATATTTTATTATGATCCAGTATACTTTACTATACTTAGACTATTTTTACAAATGATTAGTGTTGATAAATCAATATTATTATAATCACTAACATTTTTAAATCAGCATAGGCCCTATATCTTCCAAACCTATCATCATTCATCATGGACCTATTATAATTAGTACACGAAGTTAAATAACTCAAAAACTACTCGTTTATATTTTGATTCGGATGCGACAACATTTAAAAAAAATTATCCACTTAATAGTTATTGACAGTAAAAATAAGAGGGGTTCTCATTTGAAAAACAGAAGTTTGTATTTCCACAAGATACTCCTTAAGTAGGAGGTACCTAGTACAAAAAAATCCCAAGAATTTAAAAATAATATGTTCTAATTAGGTAAAATCGAAGAAAAGAGTGGGAGTTCGTGCTTTGTGAAGATAGTTAACGTCGTTTTGATTTAACACTTAAATGGAAAAAGAAAAAAATTAATTACGTAGGTATGTGTAAGCTAGTACTTATATACCTACGTGAAACCATAGTATTATAGGTACACGACGATTCGGACGCATATATAAAACATACCTATCGTAAACGTATAAATAATAGGCGTAGTCTCATCACACAATAATATTATAATATATTATATAAGTACAAAATCGTGTTTTTTGAGTTTTTACGAACACTTTACGATTTTCACGACTTACACGGAGAGCCGTCATAACATCATGATCGCAATACGGGTATAGTATAAAATATTATTATTATATATGCGTTTATTATTGTATATATACCTACGTGGGCGGCGGTCCAGTTGCTTTCGAACAGCTCACAAGTGCATAGTATATAGATACGACGTAATAGAACGTTATTTTTTACTACGACGTGTGCTCTGCACGGTGGCTGCGGTGGATTTCGAGCAGGCGACATGCTCTTAAATGATGGTTTTACGCTTTTCTGTCGATACATCGGACCCCTGTGAATTCACGACTTCGCGAGGTCTGCGAAACGCTCTCGGCGGGGGGTATCACGCGCGTTTCAGCTGTTGGAAGCGATTTTCTTCCCGTTTTCCAAAAGTCGTTTTTACCTCGTCTATAGCAGAGGTCTATACTTACCTACTTACCTATTTTTTTTAAGTGAGCAAACCTATCAAATATTATAAATCAACTAATCATAATGACTATGGTATGACGTATATCACGAATCGAGTTTTTTTTCTCATTTAGATCGATAGTGAATATTGCAGCTGGTATGACGAGAAAGACATAATATTAATCATACGGGTAGAAACGTACACGATTGCCAATGCTAATAAGTTTATTTTAGCGTAAAATTCGGGACTATATAGTTCCAGACTGACCCGTTAATGATTTATCGCGCATGCGCTATTACGTCGACTTGAAGCTTTGTTGGAACGCGTTTCGGACTGTGCATGATAACAGCAGTGTGCCGGTGTCTCCCCGAAGTCCTCATCTGAATCCGCAGGTCATTTTGACTCGTTTAGAAACAAATCCCTAATCTGGTCTAATGACGTGTTGGAATACATATCCGTCCGACAGAATATTGAGTTCGCGTTTCTTGGTGGGTTGGAACGGCAAAACTCTGCTGCGTATATGCTCTCGCTATAGTTCTGTGATAATTTAGATAATACATTTGGAACAAATCGTATACGCGTAGTCAGTCATAATATATTGTTATAAAAGTGCAAATGTTTACTTGTTTTTCCACCTAGAAATAACGGTCAGACCTGCGAATCTCAAGCGATTCGAAACCAATTTTTAGAATTTTCTTTCATATTTCTAAAACAAGAATACTTTTGGCCCGACCCGCGCGAAATAGTTTTGAACACGCCTATGCGTTTAATATCATATGATATGGCCGTGACTCGCTGGCGCACATGATGGGTCGGCGAACCGTTTTCGACGAAATATATCATAAACAAGACGCCTCTGTGCGGCAAGACCGTAAAACAACAATAATAATATTACGCGTGACAAGTGGGTGTTCTGCGTGGAGGACGGGGGCCCGGTGGTGAAATAAGGCTTCCGGG
The DNA here is from genome assembly GCA_008086715.1 of Sitobion miscanthi. NCBI lineage: Eukaryota > Metazoa > Arthropoda > Insecta > Hemiptera > Aphididae > Sitobion > Sitobion miscanthi. Next base: position 9,058,231 of record CM017799.1, on the reverse strand, counting down.
AGGGGGCGGTACTCGAGAGGTAATCGAATATTTGTACAGACCGTGTATAGGGTTTCTCGGTCGTAAAACACTGGTGATTGAACTTAATGAACGTACTAAAAATGCGTTTATTTAATAATAAGACACACAGTAGTCATCAGTACTGACTATACCTAGTAGCTTGGTAGGTATTATTATTATTGCATGAACGGGTGGAGGAAATCGATTGTTGTCTGCTTACGTGTTGCAACTTCCGGCGCTTTAGTGATTAGCTATATATTTTTTTTCACGATATTTGTAACACTTTGAAGCGTTGCAGAGTTATACTGACATTCGGCTGTTTGGCGTACGTGACAATGAAAAACTACACATCTCCGTCACATGATATAATAATATACCTAACACTGCTATTATATAGTAAATACCTGTACGCCCGAACGGATAACGTCTCCACATTCATAAAAACGAAACGCGGATGAGAGGCAATTTACGAGAATCGTCGTGGTGTTGTTATCGGTTCGCATCACCATCATAATATTATAATATACGAAATCGACACGTGAACTCGATATTATTAATCGATGTTCAATTTTAATATTTACAAAAATTATATTCCGAACGAGTGCCTAGAATAGGTACAGTTAGTCATATTGTTTAAAGTTTCGATGAGCGGAGTAATGATATAACATTTACCAGGATTACCCTATCCACTATACTATACGAGTAGACTATGGTTTTCAAAAAAACTGGTGTTGTAAAGACTGCCATATTAATAAGAATCTAAAAAATATTTTTCTATAAATTATTAAAACAAATGTTTACTTTTAAAAAAATCACCCTATATATTATATCGTCGTTATACAAAGAGCTCTTAGGGTTTTTTTTTTTTGACAGTTTTTATTTAAGTGAAAATAAGAACAACGTTAATTTAATTTAATTTAACCAATAAATAAAATTTAACAATATGGTTTTAATGACACTCGGTATGAATAAATTAAAACTCCAGTCGTATTTTGGTATTGTGCTCAAATTAACTTTTAAAAACCCAATCACTTTTTGTATGACCCCGTCGAATATTAATACAATCAATTGTCTGGACATATTTCACAAGTATCGCTACACACCGTGTGAAAAGTTAGGATACTAATATTATTTAGAAAACAGCGGACATCAACCGCGGTGAAACGATAACATAAGTGTTATCCGTTAACCACGGAGACGATTGTCGTTATAATTTACGAGCAGTCTCGGTCGACGATCGATTGTGCGATCCGTTTAGAAGACCGATGGTAATAACCTACCCTCCAAGAGCACCTCGGACGAACAACGCGCGAATTGGTGCGCCACTGACGCCGCCGGAGAAGATTAACGAGGTCCCGTGGCGCAGTGCTACTTGAGAAAGTGCTACTATTTTAGAAAGTCTATTATTATTGTGACGATAGAATACTTAGCTGCTCAAATTATAACGAAAAAAAAAAATCTTACCTCCACCGCAGTAATCGTTTATCGCCCCAAAGGCGACTCGGAAGGACGACTACGCAGGCTCCCGAGAAAATAACACTCACCGGCGGCGCGGCGGCGGCGGGGACGTAATCGCAATGATAATAATAATAACAATAATAATTTATCAGTCGGTCTCTACGGATCGTTAGTACTGCGCGAATCTACGGCGTTTCTAATATTTTCCATGTCTTGTTATTGCTGTTCCGGAGTCGAACTTGACTGCGTACTTTACGTCATAACCGCAGTATAATATTTTATCTCAAACAACTTTGGATGTACTATGAATAAAAGTGTGTGCAGTCCGGTGCTCGAGTGAAAGTGTTTGAAAGTTTTCCAAAATATAACTTTTGTAAAATATCATATTCGCGCGGAACAAAACCGGCCGCACGCGGTGAAATAATAATGGTCCAGTGGACAACAAGAAAAACCTCCTCCGGTCGGATGAACACGAACGGAAAGCGCGAGGGACCAGATTTGAATAACATCACACTAGAAACTTTACGCGGTTTTAAAATACGATGTATTTTTATATTTTACGACCTCGATCTGCGCGTCGCTGCAGGTATATGCATTTAAAAAACATTAATTTGTCTTCGAATATCTTTGTACAGCGAATCCGTAAAATATACGTTACCGATCCAAGCCGATGATCGTTCCAGTCAGTGGGTCCATCATTTTTAAATGGTATACAACCTCCCATACACCCGGGTGGTAACCGCAATAATTACATAATAATATAATATGATTATAATTAAATACGTATATAAATCGTTATCGCTTTCTGGTTGTTTTGTTTCGTTCCGTTTTACGTATGCGCAAAGTGTAACGGATCGACACTACTCGGCACTACTTGCATTAATCATTTTGATATTTGAATAAAACGTAACGAGCCTTTTTGTATATACATAATAATTACTGTTTATTACAAGTCACATTGACCGCACCGTATTGAAAATAAAATATACGATATTATCATAAATTAATTACGCTGATATCATTATATCATCGAAAAACAATATTATTTATTATGCTGAAGTGTGGCGTGGAAAAAAAACCGTAAATTAAAATACAACCTACGGCCTGTATGTGATATTATAATAATATCATTATGACATATTGTGTGTGTAGTGTGTTATTGTTACTGTAGAACGGCGTCTGAAGTCCAACACCGGTGACGATATAGACTTTGCAGCATGCCGACGGCGATTGATGTGCGAGAGACAAAACGATTGACCCATTGGATCGCTCAGTGGTGGGATGACGCCGCCGGGGGGGGGGGGGGAGACGTGGCAGGCCGAAGACGGGGCGGCGGTAGGTACCTATATAATATTATAATAAACGTCGTCCGAGATGGCAAAACATCCGGTCCGATAGATTTATGGCCGCGACAAGTACCTGCACACACACTCGCACACTTATACGTATAATAGTATAATACTATATATATATATATATACAAGAACATACGGTACACGCACATAACATATATATATATATAAAATACGAGAGCGAGAGAGAGAGAGAGAGACAGCAGTGATGTATATAATGCATATACAGACACACTATATATATATGTACTCGCGCGTATTACCATAATATTGTGCGCGCGTAAAAAATATATATATGTGTTTAAAAAAAAAAGAAACACATAATGATATTATATACCGACAATATTCACACACACACACACGCACTCGTATTTAATTAATATACGAAAAGTCCGGTGGTCGTCGATGGCGTTTAATTGGGTATGTGATTAGGTACACACACACACACACACACACACACACACACACACACACGCACACACACATACAAACACACACAAACGATGAGTATAATAATAATATATTATACTTAGCATACCTAAGAATTTACGCAGAGGCACCTCGTCCTTAAAGCGAGCGCAAGAGTCCCATGTGCGGATGATATCATAAAATATTATGAATGGGGCGGTATTGTATCGCGAATCAGACCCGAATCAAACCCTACATTTTTTGGGAAATTATGAGGAGTGCTAACCATTTTAGTATAATATAGGCATAATAATGTAAATTATTTGTTTCGGAAGTGTCTGTGTTTTCTTACGGTTTTCCATCGGTATTATTTGTTCTCCAAGTTCGAAAATGCACGGCCGACGGTTCACGATTTAATATGTCAGCTAGGCCTGCAGTTGGATAGTGCTGGGAAAAAATACCGAAATTAACCTATGGTTAAAGTAAAGTTCATCTGTAATATAAGTTTTAATAAATGTACATTCGATACCTAATCGGGTCTTGTAACTATTATAACACGAAAATAATTAAAAATATATTTCATAATTAAACGAAGCGAACCGAAATTAATCCTCGGGAATTTCCCCGCTTAAATACCCATTTAATCCTTTATTATTCACAAATTTAATAAATAATAATTATTCATTTCAATAAAAAATTTTGAATTATAGATTTAATCTTTATAAACTTAACCATCGCAGTTGATCAGAGGTTTTTGCCCAACACCGATCTGCATAATATAGAGGTACGAAGTACGCACATAAAAATATATAGGCGCTTTTAAATAAATAATTAACAATGGTGTCCTATTTGTAATAATTAATTATATATAAGGTTAGCCATGAACGTGTTAAAAAGTTAAAATTCAGCATGTTTCTACCAAGTAACTTTTACCCTATCGAGTTACATAATGTTTGTCCATAATGATATACAGTAGTTACTAATTAGTTAATTTATTTTATAGTCATATTAAGTTTTTATATTTCCAATTTAAATCTTATTGACTTAAAATATTATATAATTTTGTACAAATTAATTTTTTTATATTTATAAAAAAATAATCGGAAATATTATTCATAAACTATAACGCTATAATTACCTCTATAGCTATTGCCTATATGCATTATAAATTTTAAATTTTAGATTGTAATCGCGTTGAATGCGATTATAAATACAACTTTATACACATTTCCATATTCCATATAGAATTACAATCTCACTCGAACACATTAATTTGAAATGTGTCAACAGTAACACTACCAGATAACCCAGTTGGATGTGAAAAGAGACATAGGCGCCGTGGTCTTTTAAATAATTAATAACTTCTACAGCAGGGTGTGTCATCATGGATGGCCTCTCTCTCTGTTATTTTTATGTTAATTATTACTCTTATACGTATTATTTTTGAGTAAGTTTATAGTTATAAAATTTACTTACTATACTTTGGCGTGGGATGTAAATATACAGAGACTGAAAAATGGCTGTTGATTTTTAACCAAGTTCATTTACGCGTTGTAACTTTTGTTACGAGAAAATGTATTTTGAACTTTATATTTTTTACTTTTTTAACTCTAAGAGTTAATAAAAAAATGTCATTTTGCCTAGGATTGATAATAATACAGGTACAACTGCAACTGTAGCTATAATTATTTTCGTTGGTCGTCGTAAAAATATTCCGAAGCGGACGTTTTACAGATGAAAATATTTTAATTTAAAAACCCATAGAAAAAAAAACCTTCTACCTATACACGCCATATTATATGATAAACCTATAATAACAATTTTATTGTGTGCGCGAGACGACGTCAGGTGGCAGCCGCTCCGACATCTCGTATAGGTACTTGTAATAGGTAGGTTACCTACTACAACCTTAGACGTACACCCTTTGCGATCCCCATCGTGGTTAACGTCCAATTATTATTATCGTGCCGTTGTTTTCCACCGCATATAATATATTCACATAATTCTGTGGGCGTCGGAGGGAGTAGTCCGGTAATTCGACGACCGTCGACGACGAATAAACTAATACCTAATAATAATAATAACAACAACGGTAGTCTGTAGCTAGACGCGTTTTCGAAAATTATCAACTAACTATTATTGTCGCCACTCCCATCGCACCGGCCTCGCAGCTCCAAGATGGACGGAACGGGACTGACCACTGACGGACGGACGAAGACGATATCTGCGCGTAGGTCCGCGCGCGGATTACAAAATATAAATTATTATCGTCTACCGCGGTCGTGGTCGCGACCAGCGTAACCGAACCGGAACGTATACGCTTAGCTTAATTCACGGTACCTATATTATTACGCACTTGCCACTTATATACATTACTATGTATTTAGTGCTCCGCGAAACCAATTATCGATTATCGGGCCCTGTAAACGAACTGGTCACCGTTATAAAATTGTGTCGTAATCATAATCGTCGTCGTTTACCGACGTCGCAGTCTTCAGCCTTTGGTCGTTGAACGATATATGCACATAATATTATACTATATAAAGGTATAAGTAAGACTGTTATTATTTATTATAATTATATTACTATGGTCGGAGGTCCTCCGATATCTCATTTAATCGACGACGGCCGAAATAATAATCAGACCATAATATTCTTATATTGTCGTATTATAATATGTACGTACTGCAGCATAATAGTTAATAATATTATTCGTAGATGACGATAATATATAGAACTATTTAAAACGATCAGGATTGAGGAGGATTTTTGAGTTCAACCGGTCTCGGGTATATCATTACCTACTGATATAGGTGTATATTTATCGTATAATACACTTTACATTATTATTATCATTATAGAGTATACGTCGTTATACGACAATACACCTAAATTACATATTTACATAAAATCGTCGTCGAGTATTATAATATATTACTATTTTACGAACGCGTTTCACGTGTCTTCGTATACAAACATGGTATTTTATTAATGCATACACAATTTATATTCGATAATGATATTATACATGTAATAATGTAATATTATGCATTTATGCGTATTGTCACGCCTCTGGATTTTAATATTATCAGGTACATCGCGTACAATATTATTATCTACGAAATAGGTTATGCGACGATATTATTTGATTTTTGTGGAGCATATATGCGTGAAAAACGATAGAATATAATATACTCTAAAATTATGAACGACTCCACCGGGAGGTCCTTGAACAATACATAAATATAATATGTGTACATATTATATATATAGACATATAATACAATAATGCATAGGAGTATCGAAAAAATAAATAAATTATGTTATATAAAAACTAATCCATTGTATTTTTTTAAACATATTGTACATTATTGAATTATATTTATACACGGACACGACTTTAGGTAAAGTAAAAAATAGTTAACATTTTTACACCTGGCTTGCACGGGCGTTCTAATCCGAAGGTTCACTATTCAAACACAAAATTATACTCTTCTCCGTACTTCACTATTTCTCACTATGATCCAAGCTACCTACTTTGAAAACAGAACATTCAATGTCAAACTTGAATCCATATTGTCCCCATTATACAATACAAATAATATATTATATATACTATAGATGGCGTTCTTCGAGGAAGTTATATCGCCCACTCCCTCTATAATATTATATCTTTACTGCAGACATACCTATATTATAATACTCAAATTTGACAGTCTAAATCCAATGTATATGACAGGTTTTAGTCATGTCAACAACTTCAAACTCATCATCTCTATATTGTGGTTTAACACATGGACAATTAAAATCTACGAACCGAATACGCTATTATTGCCACACCTCCGACCTCCGATCAAGTATCAGACTATTGAGCTATAAAATACCACCACAAACTTTACTCACTCAATCGAAGTCAAATATGCCGAGGTATTCTATTCGAAATAAGATTATAATTTGAGTCAAGCAACTCAACCAAGCAGTTGTTTAGACCGATGATTAAAAAAAAAATTAAAACATTAACGTTAATTATTATGGCTTTTCAAATTTAAACGAAAGAAACATAATCAGAACAGTGTTGTAAAAGATAAATTTAAAAAATATTCAAGTTCAGATACAGATATTTATTTCTGAATAGTATTTAAAATACGTATTGAGTTTAAGTTGACAATAATTCAAAAATAAAATATTATCAATTTTTATTTTTTACTATTTATTTTAAGTGATTAAAATAAAAATGATATAGTATAATATAATATATTAAACTACCTACTGGTTTTTTTTTTTGGTTTTGTACATGCGTCAAGAAATTTATTTGTTTTTGAAATTATGTGTTTTACCCCCTCGTACGAAGCTTTTTAGCACAACTAACGGTACGCCGAAGGTCTCGATTGAAAATCGATCGCGTATTATTTTGTTTACCCATTATTCGTGTGTAAGGGAGGAAATTTCCATTATTTTTTTTTAAACACAGTGAAAAACTGCATAAACAGCTCCGGTCAGATAATATATATTGTATAGTATTTTCCAGGATTTCGGGTGCACAGACGATCATTTTTGAATTTATCACTCCAACACGCCTTTGCCGGAGACCGCCCTCATCATCCTATGAGTATATAAGAACTCCTTGAACGGCGATTTAACTATTGCAAGTAAACACACTATAAAATTTATAGGTACATTCAATAACGATATGTTCACTTTTATACTTATAAAATATAAGAAGTAGACGTACGTTTCCCCAGTCTTCCCCCCACAAAAAAGGTTTTTTCAAATTTATTTTCATAAATATTTATTATTGAATTTGTATAAATTTGTACGATAAAAATGAGAATTTGTACGGATTAATTTTCAAAGGAATAAGCAAAATAGTGTTGGAGAGGAGGTTCTCTTACTTCTTAGGTGTATTAAAGCTAAAACATTATGATCCTAATTATAAATTCTAACATATGGCATCTTAACGACGGTCGAAAACGACGCGGTAGCCACCGTAAAAAGAGACCATTTACATAAGCCTCCCCCAAATTCGTAATTCGTGAAAGACATTATTTTTTAGCTACCCCAATCCTGCCAAATTCATTGTTTGCCATGGGCGAGGGGTGCGTGTACCTTAACGACATTAAAAAATGGTTACATCTACTGAGAAATTACGCACCAACAGTATAAAGTTGTAATTTCGTTTGTAATCAATTATAATCACTAAATTAAAATGTGTAAATCACCCCAAATGTCAGCAGTTTCTTCGACTAGAAAGTGCTGTCGTAACGTTCCACCAATGCACCATTAACCCCACCCATGCAAAAAATCAACATTTTAAGTGCTGTACAAATTATAATTTTTATGTTACAATGACTAAATTAGGTGCAATATTAATAATAGGCACAATGTTTTCTACGAATTTCCAATTGTGAGTTTGGGGGGGGGGAGGGCTAATGCAACGGACTTATGGAAATGAATTGGATACCTTACATTAGCGTATAAACGTTAAACGGCCGCTATTTCGGATATTGGTAAACGGTTATGGAAGTTTAAGAACGCTGCTGGCAACATCAAGTTAACCCCTTCACTTCACCTATATTTATTGTATAATGACGCGTGTACGGAAGTCTCTGCGCAGGGTAATAATTAAACGAAAAGTCAAGTACAATATTTACCATCATCGTGGTACAGGTTAAGGGATTTTATACCACTCCTGCGACTTTACCAGACGTTGAAACGGGTTGGTTTCGAATGGTGAAAAAAACACATTATTTTTTGAGGGGAAAAAATCGCGTAGAACCGAAACAATATCACATTGGCATTTCGTTAATATCATAATGGCATACCCACGTTAGTAGTTTAGTACGTGACGTGTATATACTATATTTTATTAATACTACCTATATATTATATCATGTTTTTTTTGTGATGTTGTTTGCGTCCGATAAAAAAAAAAAACTGTGTAGGTTACCTATATATACGATATAATATATTATAATAGATATCTACAAATATACATAGATAGTTGTGCAATTTTCAATCCAAAATAATGGGTTTTTTTTTCAACGAATCCGAAACCGTAAATTATAATATATTATATTATATGTACTGTATTACAATCGCAAAGAACCACAACGAAATTATAATAACATACGCTACGAAAACAACATTTAGTATTTTGTTAAACATTATTTTTAGAATCAACAATAGAAGAAAAATATAGGTAGACGCTTCTATACGTTGCTTATATATGGTACCTACACTATTTTGGCACGAAGGTGGATTAAACTACCATTTAATGAGTGTCCTGTAGCTGTATACCAATTCATTTTTTTTCATAATAATATGAGAATCACACATTTTCATGTTAATGGTCGATCAAATTACTTTTTCTGCAAATTTGGGTGTACCTATAAAAATTCTAAACAAACGTGTAGTTTTTGAGTTACTAACTTCGTTTACCAAGGATAAATGGTAATACGCACATGATAATGGGTTTGTGTTATATTATATCGTTTTTAATATTAATCTATCAATATAATATTAAGAATTTTGTAAGAATTGATCAAGTATCGTAAATATAAGATCCAATTTTAAATTTTTTTCATATTTCTACAATGCCTTTTAACTATTATTTTAAGTATACATTTTAATAACTGTTCTTTCAAATTTTGTTTTAGACACCCCAATATTTCAAAAAAGTTATCTGCTTTACAGCTTAAAGCAGCTGTTCTCATTAAGAAGTTGAAACCAGTACAGGACACTGCTTAATAATGGTATACAAAGTCTAAGTAATTATTTGAAAATATGGTCCTTATACTTATGTACTTAAAAATTCCAAAAAACAGAATATAAAAAAATGCATAACCATGGGAAAAAATGAAGGTGAGCATGGTTGGTGATTCACTCTATATGCGAATACATGGTTCTTTATGACGTTTTCGATAATCACTGTGAAATACGAAATTGAATTACTATTTAGTTTTGTTATGAAATATTTTTGCTATATATGGTGTTTGATTTCAGTGATATTAATAAGTTAACAACAGATTAATCCCAATAGTCGAAAATATTATTAATATATTATTTTTAGCTAGTTACCTATACCGAAAAAAAAATGTTTCTCTCCGTTACCCATGTGTCTTACAGATTTTCAATCTTCCAATGGTGGTTATTAATTTATTTTAATTTATTATGTTTGTAATATTAGTGAAGATGACTATGTTTACCGCTATAGTTTTTATTTCTAATAAAGTAGATACACAAATTATTTTTAATTACAGTTCTTTGTTGTTTAAAAATTTTTTATTTTAAACGTTTTATATTTTCCTTTGATGTTTCGGTAATCTTTTTTATTTACTTTAATTTATAATAATGTATCTTCTTTTAGCACAAGAGTATTTGGAACCGTTTTAAGTCTGTTGTTTTAAAATTATTTTTAAAATCCCTTTTATAAGGTACATAATATACAATACAAAAAAAAAATACCCATATTATACATAATTATTTATTCCAAATAAAATATATAAATATAAAAACATCGTCATACCGTTATTATAATAATATAGTGGATATAGTATTATATTGTACCCTTTAATGTTATTATAATAACCTGCACAGATAATATCCGCGACGAATTTCACGACTAACACCGTGTTTTCCATTATATACATTTCCGGTGTAATCACTAGTGCAATATACGAAGTGACGTTTTAGGTAGTCACATATAATAATAATAATAATTATTATTATTATGGTTGGTACCTATCGTGTAGCAATATAAAGAAAATCGTTTTGAACGCGATCGGCGAGACAGACGCAGATAATAATATATTGCGTAATGGGTACCTATAATCGAAAAAAAAATGTTTCTCTCCGTTGCCCACGTGT